>JAGQAX010000006.1:32143709-32806209 GCA_019142605.1 Cephalopholis sonnerati
TATGGGGAGTGACGTATGATGTGTGCCTATGAATCGTGCAGCTCAAATTGACTGGCATCACTCCATTTTTGGTCTTCATAGTGAATTTCGATATTTATGGCAACTGTACAGGGGGTGGATTTTTTTTAAATAACTTTACTGTTTAAATCTTATTGAGGCTTAAAGTTATGTGTATTTAAAGGCGGGGCCGCTTGAGTGACAGGCTGTCTGTGAGGCATCCCTGCACTCTAAAAGTCAGACCAATCCCTCACCCCTACACAGATCCAACTTCTTCAAAATATCCTTCTATTATATACTAATATACTTCTGGCACCAAAAAACCAAGATGGTGACGGCCGAAATCCCAAACTGGAGGCTTCAGAATGCAGTCATCAAGCAAGCTACTTCCATTATTTATACAGTCAATGGAAAATGCGCGGACAACGGTTCCTACAGTATCCTACAAATTTGCACCCCATAAATGACACTGTATGTAAAATTTTGTACTTAGTGTAAAGTTATGGAGGCAAGTTTTGGAAAAGAAATACAGTGACAACGTACCTTAAAATTATTCAATGTTCACTCAAAGTTGACACAGTTCCAAACACCAGTCTCCTGGGGAAAATCCTGTGTTTTGAGATCCATCCATCACCCCAACCTACTTCCTTTTTTATTCTTTACTCCCCTCAGCACATTGGTCACATGATCACAACCTTCAAAAATATGTTGCTTGTGCACAAATTACTGACCTATCATTACATAGGATATGTAAAAATTTTGGTGCATAACATGTCATAGGCAAACGTACTAACAGTGCATGAGAGCAGCCTGACTGACAAGTGACAAAAATAAAAGAAAAACCTGGAGAAATCAGCAGGGAAACTAATAAATGCAGATGCCTCCATACAGATGCACTGCATGGTTTAATTAGGCAGTTAAGATTCAATCATGAAAAAAATACTGAGCAGGCCCAGTAGGTTCAGATTTAGTATCAACATGGCAAGAGGAAAAGATCTGACTGTTAAAGGTTTATTGATGGGGTATGGATGGCAGGAGCTTCAGTTGTAAAGTTTGGGAAATTGTGGTCAACAGCGCACATTTGATAACCATGTTTTTTCACGCATTAGTATGATTTAGAAGGAAAAGCAGAAGATCATCTCTTCATCAGGTAACTGATTATGTCAGTGCAGGCACTGGTTGACAGTAATGTGGAAAATGGTCAGTAGTGTCATATCCTCTTGACAGGTGCATGTGTGGCGTTCACCAACAGAACAGTACGGCCTTGATGTTTGACCCCTACGGTAAAGGGATCCAGTGACTCTGTTATGCTGTGAGGGCATTTTGCTGAAATGGTTTGGTCCACTTGTACATTCAAGACTCGCCCACACACACAAAAAATGAAATCTCAACACATGCTATCATGTATTTAATAGTTCTCTTTCTGGAGTGTGTGGAGAGCAACAAGAGTTTAGAGTAAACAAACATGGTAGATGATGGCAGGAAGGATGAGCTGTTAGTTTTTTCACAATTTTTTTACAGAAAATCTTCAAAGAAAAAAAAAAATTCTTTAAAGTTGCTCTGAGTAGTCACCTTTATCTGTGATGAAACATTTCTATCTTGATGGGCGTGGTCTTTTCCAGGTTCATATGCCCCCATCCATGGGGCTCGAGGGGGTCACTGAATGGTTTGATGAGCATGAAAATGAGCATGCTCACTGCCACCATCATCAAAACACCAAATGAGGGATTATAATCTTGAAGAATCTCGTTCATCCCTCCAACAGAGTTCCAGAGATTTTTTGGAATATATGCCAAGGCACATTTGAAGCTGCCCTGGTGGCACGTGATACTTTATATTGGTGTTGCCTTTAATTTGCCACCCGCCTGTGTATATGTATAGGCATAAAAGTGAATTTCATGCTTCAGAAGCGCAAGCTGCTCCTGCAAAAATGGACCCAGTGTGTAAAGGTAATAGAGCAGAGAAAAGAGCCACATGTTAGCCATGAGAGAGACCCATAGCAAACCAGCTGGAATGGCAGTGGATCATCTCCAGCAGCTGTGAGGGGACCAGACAAAAACAAGGATGCAGACGCTGGAGACAGCAGTTCACAGTGATTTTAGAGCTGTCATATGGATAGTTTTGAAAGCAGGATGCTGACAAATGACCTTTAACGCTGTTTAATTTACTGCACAGTCATGGCAAAAGATCACACAGTCTGTATCTCTGTCAGCCGTCCATGCAGAGGCCTGCGTCCACTGACAGGATGCAAAGGATCACAGTTTGCTCCCCTAAGGTCTGCTCCCCTCCTCACCCCAGAGCTCTTTGTGCCTCCCACTGATAAGAGTAGACTAATATCTGCTAAACCCACTGCCTGCATGGGAGATAATAAACACACTTTTTTCTTACCTCTACTCTATCGGGGCATTGGAAACTGGAATTGTGCCATGAGTCCATTGTTATTCTGAAAATGAAACCCATTGAAGGTAAGGCTCTGTAATAGAGGAGTAATACTGTAGCTGTGTGATCTACGAGGTACCTGGTATGGAGGGGAGGCTGAGGAATGAAAGAGCAAAATAATACTCAGAACCTTGGGAGGAAAATCACTTCTGTCTGATGCATCGCTTGGCCATTCCTCATACTGTAATTACACAGATCTTTGGATTCCCAGCCCATCTGACCACAGCTCGCCGAAACATGAATAATGGAAGTCCTGAAGGAGTCTCAATTAGGTTTTTATATTGGGGGGGAAATGAATGATTCACATCTTAATATCTTCAGTGCTAAAGAGGCTTTTGGAGATCTCTGACAGATATTGTGTTATATTAGTAATAAGTTATTACCGCCCATTCAGCTGCAGCAGCTCGGCCCTCTAGCCATCAGGATTCACTGTCAGAGACAGAGTCACAGAGGCATGTTATTGTAATTCCACCACATCCATTTATGTTTCATTAAACAGCTTTATAATATACTGTGCAGACCAACGATGGATGGGGGGGGGGGTGTATGAAGAGCATCAATAATGAATGAGCAGACACTGATAGTCAGACAAATGTGTGTGTGTGAGTGTTTGTGTGTGGTCTGTAGCCGCCTCAGGAGAACCTGACACACTCTCACACTCACACACTGTCTCCACAGTCAAACAAGGCCTCCCCTCTGACTCTTGCGATCAGCTTTGCATGATGATTACATCCTCTACAGTGATTTATGTGGTGCTCACCAGCACACACCTCGCTGCTCTTAACCCACTGGGAAATAGTGTAGCCAGATGGGTTGAATGTGTTGACATGCATTTAAGTCCGCCGGAGGGGGGGTTCATTACATTGAGGAGACAAGCACAGAACAGACAGGCCTTTAGTTCATGTCAGCCATGGGTTACCTTCATATATCACAGTGCTTCTGCCTTATGTCAAGGGCTGCTTTTAGATGGACAGCGCAGCGTCAGTGTTTGATCGGGCCTCTCTTGTTCTACAAAACAAGGTGTGGCATGGTGGTGCAGTGGTGATGGTGCACTGTTGCCTTTCTTACAGCAAGAGGGTTCCAGGTTCAAACCTGTGGGCCTGCTTGGGCTCTTTTGCATTTTCTCCAGCCTCCTCCCACTGTCCAATTATTGTTGACTCCAAATTGCTAGTACTTGTGATTGTGAGCATGGTTATATGTCCCTATGTGTCACCTCTGTGACAGTCTGGCAACCTCTACAGAATGTACCCCTCCTCTCGCCCAGTGTCAGCTGGGATGAGCTTCAGCACCCCTGCAACCCTGTAAATGGCAATATTTTTGCCTCACCTGAAGGAGGCGAAACGTACTACCTCATGACCACCTTTACACGTTCATTATGTTCATTTACAGATGCAAATCACCAACTACATATTGTCGCAAGCTAACAAGCCACGTCTGGGTAAAACAGCAAATGGAAAGGTACACAGTAAAGCCTAAACAAATTGAAACAACACTGGTTTTTCACCTGAAGTGAACCACTAATTGGACAACACATTTAAATTCACTGTAGCACTGTCGTATGCAACAAGTTGGTGGGCTTGTACTTTTAGTGCATCTGAATTTTATAAATAGTCAGAGGTTAATTGTTGGAAACTGACTTTTTGTCAAATCATCTAGAGCTGGGGTCATCAAATACATTTGTTGAGGGGCCAGAATTTTTCCAAGCCAACACTGTGGGGGCCAGATTTTTGGGGAAAGAAAACAACCAAGTTGTAAAATATAAGTTAAACCTGACCTGACCCCAAACCCACAAACTTTATGCATTTTCATTTGCATTTTCATAATACAAATGTCAGGATTAAGGATGAAGACGTGGACAGAGACACAGAGTGAGCACCGCAGCATGTGTGTGTGTGTGTGTCTGTTCGAGAGAGAGAGAGAGAGAGTGACAGAGAAGAAGAGAAAGTGGAGGGCAAACGCAATGTTTCTGTGAGTTATTAATAATACTCAAGATGCTGCTTTCTGTCTTTTTGACATTTGATAGGGCTGCTTTGATATTTTTCTTGTAAGCCTAATAAGCTGACAGATGGATCTTAGTACCTTGTCACGACCTGGCTCAAAGGTAGGACAAAATATGGAGACCACACATGACACTTTAAAGTAAAAGAATTAAATTTATTTAAATTAACTAAATTAAGTATTTATGTAAGTCAGTTCATCAGTAATGTTTGTAGTGTGTGGGTGTGTGAATGTGTAAAGGTGTGAGACAAAAAAAAACTAAATAACCCAAGACCAAACAAACCAAGCGACTCAAAGAGGAGAGAGCACTGAATGCTCAGGCACCCATACATATAGGTGAGCATTCACACCAACTCAGGTGTTAGCCATCTCTCCTAATGAGCCACTCCCAAGATCTCAGCAACTAAACAAAAAGTAGGTCAGAGGCCTAGGGGCCGTCACATCCCCCTCCTCAAGAGCGAGATCCCACCTCAGACCCTACAGAAACAAAAAACATTAGTTACCAAGAAAATTCAGTTCAGTTCATATCAAACAATCTAATCCATTATTCACAGACATCCAATGAGGTCAGCTCAAATCTACACTAGCAACCCTTTATGACTACACAAAATTCCCCCATCACCTCCCAATATCCCCTCCCTCTCCCAGTTCTAATGACCCAGCAACCTTGGATCCGGAGGAAGCACATTTAAGAGTACATAAAAACGGGAACAGAAGAAATATAAAGGATAGATAGGCAAATTCACAACAGGACATCCTATGACCAAGGCGCACGCGATAATGCATCTGCAACTACATTTTCTTTGCCTTTAATATGCCGAATGTCCAAATGGTAGGGTTGCAGAAACAAGGCCCATCGCATCAATCTTTGGTTTGGGTTTTGAAGTGAACGCAAAAAGGTTAACGGGTTATGGTCAGTATACACTACCAAGGTAGAGCCTGACCCAACATAAACATCAAAATGTTGGAGAGCCCAAATAAGAGCAAGTGCTTCTTTCTCTATGACAGAGTAATGCCTTTGGTACACTTTAAACTTCCTAGAAAAGTAACTAACTGGCCTTTCTGCCCCTTTTTCATCTGTCTGTAACAAAACTGCCCCAGCCCCAACATCACTTGCATCTACTTGCAACTGGAAAGGCAGATCCAGCCGGGGAGCTGCAAGCACGGGAGCGGACGACAGCAGACTCTTCACCTGGTCAAATGAATGCTGACAAAGGGTAGACCAAACATATTTGACGTCAGCCTTCAGCAACTCAGTCAATGGAGCTACTACAGAAGCAAAATTGGTACAAAACCCTCGGTAATAACCCGCCATTCCCAGGAAACGCAACAACTCCCGCTTAGTGGATGGAACAGGAAACGCTTGTATTGCCAAAACCTTGGCATGAATGGGACGAACTTCTCCTTGCCCTACAACCTTACCCAAATAGGTTACTGTAGCTTTTGCAAATTCACATTTGGCCAGATTGATAGTCAGGCGGGCCCAAATCAGCCGGTCAAATAGAGCCTTTACTCTTTCAAGATGTTCCTCCCACGTGTCACTATAAATCACCACATCATCCAAATAGACTGCGCAGCCCTCCAGCCCACACACAACTTTATTCATCAACCTTTGGAATGTGGCTGGTGCATTACGCAGTCCAAATGGCATGACCGTATAAGAATACAGACCTGTTGGAGTCACAAAAGCACAAATTTCCTTGGCTCTTTTTGAAAGGGGAACCTGCCAATAACCCTTAAGAAGGTCAAACTTAGAAACATATTTGGCCGCCCCCACCTGATCAACACAATCTTCCATCCTGGGGAGAGGAAAAGAATCAGGCTTTGTTACTGCATTAACTTTCCGAAAATCAGTGCAAGGTCTATGTGTGGAATCTGGTTTACTAACCAAAAGACAGGGAGAAGCCCAGCTAGACGAAGAGGGTTCTGCAATACCATTTTCCAACATGTATGACACTTCTGATTCTAGTATTTTCCGCTTTTGGGGGGAAACACGATAGAACCGCTGAGTGATGGGCTTAACATCCCCAACATCCACATCATGTTCGATTAAGTTAGTACAAGTAGGAGTATCAGAAAACAGACCTGGGTAACTTTGAATAAGCTCAACCAGCTGTTTGCATTTGTTTTCATCCAAATGTCCAAGTAGGGTATTTAACTTCGCAAGAGTTTCTGAATTTCTAAGTCGTGGTTGCAGCACCCTCTCATCAGTTAATTCCTCCTCCTCAAGCACTGTCATGGAATCAGTTACTATTAGAGCTGGATAACTTTGGGCAGCTTCACCTGAAGGGACACGCACATGGTACGGTTTGAGCAGATTAATGTGACACATTTTAGTTGATTTTCTTTTATTTGGCATTTCAACCAGGTAATTTTGTTCTGAAACCTGACGGATAACAGTACATGGACCAAAGAATTTTGCCTGAAAAGGGGATTCAACAAGCGGCAACAGAACCAAAACCTGGTCGCCAGCACAAAATTTCCGTTGTTCTACTTTGCGGTCGAACAATTTTTTCATTTTTTTCTGAGAAACTTGTAACTTTTGTTTTGCCATTTCCCCAGCCTCATAGAGTCTCTGCCGGAAACCATTAACATACGTAATCAAGTTCTGTGGAGGATCAGTCGACACCCACTGACCGTGCACCACAGACAAGGGACCACGGACAGTGTGCGCAAAAACAAGCTCGTTAGGACTAAATCCTGTGCTTTCTTGAACGACTTCTCTAGCTGCCAACAAGAGCCACGGTAGACCTTCCTCCCAATCTGCCTTTAACTCTGTGCAGTAAGCGCGCAGCAACGATTTTAAATGTTGATGAAAGCGCTCAAGCGCACCTTGGCTCTGTGGATGATATGCTGAGGCCTTGTTATGCTTTATGTGTAGCTGTTTAAGGATTTGCGCAAACAACCGAGATGTAAAGTTTGACCCTTGATCACTCTGTATTATTTTTGGGATCCCAAACACAGACATGAATTGACTCATGGCCTTAACTACAGACTTTGCAGAAATGGTGCGTAATGGGTAAGCTGCCGGATATCTAGTTGACTGACACATTACCGTTAACAAATAAGAACAACCTGACTTAGACCGGGGAAGAGGACCCACACAGTCAATAATCAGGTGCTCGAACGGCTGGCTCACTGCAGGTATGGGATACAAAGGAGCAGGTTTTATTGTTTGATTAGGTTTACTTGTAACCTGACAAGTGTGGCACGTCTTTATATATACTGAAACATCACGTTTTAGACGTGGCCAGAAAAAAAACTGAAGCACACGATGGTAGGTTTTTTTTACACCCATATGTCCTGCAACATTGTCATGAGCTGTCTGAATTACTGATGTCCTAAATTTTGAAGGCAATACAATTTGCACAATAGGATCACCACTGAAAGTCTCACCATGAGGGGCCCATATTCTAACCAAGAGGTCATCCAGGAGGAAATAACCCTGCTTCACTTTTCCTACCTGAGATGCAGGCAAAACCAGATCATACAAGTCCTTCAGAGACTGGTCCTCTCTTTGTTCTTTCACCAGCTCTGAACGAGAAACACAAAGATCAGTTGGCAGTGACAATACAAACTTTTTCACATCACAAGACTTTTCCAAAACTGCCTCACTATCAGCCAGAGCAGCAGTCATTGCACGAGTCACAGCACAGACTGTGGACACAGCTTGCTCTGATTCACTGAGTCCCTGTGGGTCTGGAGCACAAACTGTAGAAACCGCCTGTTGTGGGTCAGGGATTTCTGGAGGTTCTAGGGATGAAGCACCGGTCTTAGTTGGTTGTATGGACATATCAGGTACTTTTACACTATCTGGTCTTACGTCATTTGACCACACTCGACCACCTGCCAGGTCATTTCCCAGAATGATGTCAACTCCTTCAACTGGCAGTTCAGGGCGAACACCAACCTCGGCCTCCCCCTGTACCAGATCACATGACAAGAACATTTTATGCACAGGCACAAATATGGTTTGTAGACCCATCCCTCTAACTGGAACACAGCTCCCTGTGTCTGTACTTGGAGAAAAGGGCAAAATGGCCTCCTTCACAAAGGTACGCAAAGCTCCTGAATCCCTCAGAATTTTGACTGGAACTTTCTTATCACTCCCAGTTAACATTACAAAACCATCAGACATGAATGGAGCATAACCCAAGTCAATCTCAGAGGTTTCTATTTGCTTGACCTGCATTTGAAATGGAGCCACAAGTTTTTCTTTGTCACCAAAATTGGAATTACGAATAGTTGCAGCCAAGCCAGCTGACTTCACATGGGATACTTTTTTTTCTTTTAACAAAGGACATTCTTTTTTCCAGTGACCCTTTTGATGGCAATAATTACACACATTTGGATCACTTTTACCATTAGACTGTTGTTCCAACTTTGGGAACCACGAGTCTGCTTTCTGAGATTTATCTTTATATCGCTCACCAAAGATGCGCTTGTGTGTTAACACATATTCATCGGCCAGCACTGCAGCCTCACTAGGACATGTGACTTTGTGTTCATTAATATAGGTGGCAATGTAATCAGGTACAGACTGTTTAAACTGTTCTAGAACAACTAGATCACACAGTTTATCAAATGTTTCCACACCAGATGAGGAGCACCAGCGATTAAAATGTGATCTTAAATCCCGTGCAAATTCCACATGTGTTTGTTTACCAGTCTTTCGCCAGCCCCTAAAGCGTTGGCGATAGGCCTCAGGAACCAACTCATAAGCCTTTAAGACAGCTGATTTTACCACTTTGTAATCTTTACAGTCCTCGGAAGATAGAGCAGAATAGACTTCCTGTGCTTTACCTGTAAAGACACACTGTAACATTAAAGTTCGCTCTTCATCAGGCCAGCATCTTAAATCAGCAACACGTTCAAACAAGCAAAAGAAGGTTTCTACATCACTCTCATTGAATTTTGGCAACAACCTCAAATTACCGGCAACATCAAAACGTGAACTAATGGGTTCCTCATTTAAAGCAGATGAAGACATTTTACCTTCCTTAATTAATGCCAACTTTTGTATTTCCAAATCCAATTTCAGTTGTTCCTTTTTGTATTTCATTCTTTCCAATTCCTTTTCATGATCTAACTTCAAAAGCAGCAATTCTTTCTGCTGTTCAAATGTTAATCCAGTCATAGAAGTATTTACACCACTCTCACCTTTTCCATCCATCAGCACACCAGACTCTTGCAAGTTAGCCTTGATGATACTCTTCAGGTTTTCCTTTGTCCGTTTGGGCTCAACTTCAATAGAGTAATGCTGCGCAATCTTTATCAGCTGTTCCTTGGTGCATTGCTCCAGCAACTCCTCCGAAGGGGACTGAATGAAATCCTCCACAATGTTAACCATAACCACTAACCAAATCTAGCAACCTAGATAACCAAATTGAGGTAAATTCTACAAAAACTTTGCATTTTGCAACAAGTGGCCAAAAGAACTGGAGTCTCCCCAACCTAACTGCCTAGCAGAATCAACTAACTAACCTCATCCCTAGTCTTCAGACAGGTACCGGTGGTGGGTTTTTACTCACTGTAGCCCAGCGGTATTGGAGAGCAACTGCATAAAACAGCGACTCCCCAAGAAACCCTGGATGTGATCCCGAGCCAGTGGCTCTAACCACCTTCCCCGCCACACTCTTAAAAACACCCTTCAACAGACCCTCTAACAGAGCCTGCTGCTGTGCCTAACAGAGGAGAACACCAGTCAAAATAATGCCACACCAAACATTTTATCACTACCTTTTTTACCTCAAACAATGAGCCCAAAAATGGATTAGATCAAAGCTCCCCAACCTAAAAAAACACTACAGTCATGTGTGATACTCCACCCAAAAGTAGCACAAAAACTCATACTACCAAAATCTGGCTTGACGAGCCCCCATTTTGTCACGACCTGGCTCAAAGGTAGGACAAAATATGGAGACCACACATGACACTTTAAAGTAAAAGAATTAAATTTATTTAAATTAACTAAATTAAGTATTTATGTAAGTCAGTTCATCAGTAATGTTTGTAGTGTGTGGGTGTGTGAATGTGTAAAGGTGTGAGACAAAAAAAAACTAAATAACCCAAGACCAAACAAACCAAGCGACTCAAAGAGGAGAGAGCACTGAATGCTCAGGCACCCATACATATAGGTGAGCATTCACACCAACTCAGGTGTTAGCCATCTCTCCTAATGAGCCACTCCCAAGATCTCAGCAACTAAACAAAAAGTAGGTCAGAGGCCTAGGGGCCGTCACAACCTGCAGATCAAATGCACATATTTGGGATGGTTATATCATTCCTAAAAGTTTTTTTTTTTCTACCCACATTTCTGAATTAATAAATATGCTGTAGGCCGAATAGAAAGCTCTGGCGAGCCAGATGTGGCCCAGTTGATGAACACTGATCTAGAGGTTTTTGTTGAGGGTTTTCAACTTCAGTTTACATTAAAACATTTGAAATACAAGAAAACATAGCTAAATCTTTTCTTCTTGCTACAATTTTTCTGTCTTAAGTCTTTGTTGTGCATGCAATTACACTGAAAAAGCTTTTAAGATAGCAGTTATGCAGATACATGTAGACATGGCCAACACATTGTCTTTTGCCAAGAAAAATTCAGCAAGGTAAGTTTGTTTAATCTACACCAATTATGGGAACTGGCTTTATTTACACAATACAGCATTACTGCAGAAACTTGACAGTGACCCTTTTACTTTTACCTTGTGATATGTAAATAAATACTTAAAACCAGTACCAGATGGATTTAGAGTAGGCTAGATTAATACAAGGTTACATTATAGATAATAATAATTAAAAATTAATAGACAGAGTGCTCCAGATAACTCAAACAAACCTGTATTTTTGGAGTTTGTAAATGTTTTATTGTAAGGTGAAGTGTTTAAGATTTAGAGCGATACATTGGCAGAAATGGAAAATAATATAAGTATATTTTTCTGTATATAATCACCTGAAAATAAGAATTGTTGTCCATTTATATGGAGCAGGTTCTCGTCCACAGAGATTGCCATGTTGCCGTGTTTCCACAGTAGGTCAGAACAGACAAACCAAACACTCTAGTATTCATGTATTCATATTTCATGTTTTCACATCTGCCACCGTAATAAGCAGCCCTTCTGTGACAAGCAGCATCAGGAAATATCTAATTTTTCTTATGTAAAACTGCCCTTAAGTTATCTGAGAGAAAAGGTGAGCAAATATAGCAGGTGTTGGGCTATCTGCCTGTCTCTGACATGCCAAACAGTGACAGGGAAACACTGATTTGTGACGCAAAACTGCTTTTTTTAGTGTTTTTACTGGATTTTAATTGCCTGGTCCGTTTGTTTTGAAGAGGAACAGACCTCTGCAGATAACTTGGCTCACAGTAAAAAAACTCCAGAACATCCGGATCAGAAAATAGGTGAGCACAAATTAGCAGGGGCTGGGTGAGTGTCTCACCTTCGACATGCCAAACAGCATCGGATAAACACTTATTTGTAATGTGAAAGTGATTTATTCAGTGTTTTTACTGGATTTAAATTACCTGGTCCATTTATTTTAGATAGAGAGACCTCTGTGGATAATTTGGCTCCTGCTAAAAACCTCCTGAACAATAAACACTGAAGAAATTCTAATGGAGAGAAGTTTCAGCTGGTTGCAATCTACAAAGTCATCAGTAGATGCCACTAAATCTCCTTAAATTTTACATACTGTTCCTTTAAGTGGGCATTAAGAACACTGGTATTTGTCTATCACAGGACGCACCAAATGAGTTCAAAAATAGCTGCCCACAGACGCCATAACGGTATGTTGACCTCACTCTCTTTGGTTTAGTTTTCCCAGCTGTTTGATGATCCAGGTTGCTTTGGTTGGTTTTAGAGTTGACTGACTGATTTGCAGGATGTATGGACAGTTGCAAGATGATGCTATAAACAGATTGTCTTGACTGTCGCATTCAAAAAAATGAAAACAAAAATCCCTGAACAAACATTCCCCAAAGAAACAGGCCTTTACAAGTAGGAAGTTCATATCAGTGAGGTATTAAACGACTTAATCAAACAATAAAAAACTAAGACTAACCAAACAGGCAGCGATCAAGACTGTAACCCCATAGCTCCTTCCATACTCCACACTCGCTTCAGCACACCTGCCTTTCCTCAAAGGTTGATGCCAGTGCAGGTGGTGCATTAGAGTGACTCAAAATATAATAGGAAACTAGGACTTGCTAGGAATGGCTCTAACAGGAGGCATAATTAGCAGTTTATTCAAACACTAACAGAGATCAGGATTAAGAGTGTGGAGTCACTGCAGCCCCAAGTACTAAGCTAACACTCTCTTATGATGATGATGATGATGATGATGATGATGATGATGATGATTGGAGCCATGTAAAACAGCCTGAAACAATATGGTGAGGACAGCATATGATTAAAGAAGAAATGTTTTTTCAGAGTGCTGTTCCGTGACCTGGGGAGCATTAATATAGCATCTGTTAGAATCAGACAACTAGAGAAGGAGGAAATATGATATGACATGATGATACCCCAAATACAGCTGTAAATATCTGTGTGTTATTACAGTGCTGCATCTTATATATGCTACTGCACAGGACATTTTAAACGTGAATGCTGAAAACACTTTAAAATCAAATATGTAGAGACTGCATTTCACATTCTATGTGTCAGGATCTGTTTGTTTTGCCATCTTTTGTTCCACATAGACACACTTTGTCAAAGTGCAAATAACCTGAAACTGAATATACTGTTAAATGAACAGACTCAAAGGTTGTCTGGGTTTTAAAACATAAACTCTGCTTTGTGTTTACCAAATGGAGCAAGATCTATAAAATTGTCACTGTCGAGTGGCTACAGAAAATCTGTATGTTTTCAACTTGCTGGACTGCTGTTCTGTGAAAAACAGTGTCTGAATGTAACCACTACTTAAACAAACTGTCTGCTGAACATAATAAAGATGGATCAAGAGGAGAAACTTTAAACTTTCTAACTTTTCTCCAATACAAAACAAACAATCTGCTTATGGGTATCTTCAGAAAAAATTGCCTCTCACACCCCCAGAGGTGTTTTCAATCACTCTGCTCTTTTGAAGTTAAAGCTGTAAAGCTCTGCTTGAGTTTGCAAGATCACAAACTCTATGGATGGATAAAAATCATAACTACCATAAGTAAGTCATCCCACCCTAACAGGTGCAATAAAATTGAAAACAGGGAGGTAAAATGGATCAATCTTTTCAATCTTTTAACATCTGCTCTCAATTTGTTTTAAAGTTTATAATGCATTGTGAAATTGCTCATGAATAAAGTGTTATATAAAGGTGATTTTTTTTACTTCGTACATACTCAGCCCATATTTGTAACAACAAATATGTTTTGAGGGCAATGTAATGCCGAGCAAATTATGTTTTCTATTGACATAATGAACATGTTGCTAATTATCGTATCTGGCAAGTTGCAGAAATGTACATAATAAATGTATCAGCAAGTTGTTCAGACAACGTATTTCACTTGTTTTTTGCCCAAATAGGCTATCTTGTAATACAGTAAGTGGCTACAATACTATGTTTTTATTACCTTTTTTATTAAAATGTAACCAAAGTCTGTCTTAACCTTAACCAAAGTGCATGTGACCTTGACCTATGTATCCTCATACAACAATTTGTATGATACCCTACGAATTAGCACCCCTCAAATGACATAAACGTTAAGTTACAGAGGTCAGGTTTGGCAAAAGAAACCTAGTTAAGAGGTACCTAAAAATGACTCAAGGTTCACACTGTCCCGAACACCAGTCTCCTGGGGAAAGTCCTGTGTTTTTTGAGCCATCAACCTCCTCATCCTCTCTCCTCGCGGGACTGCTTTGTTCTTTATTCTTTACCCCCGTCAGCACATTGGTCATTGGTCATGGTCATTGCCTTTTTTTATACAAATGTCACCGAAATCACAATTTTTCCCTTACCTTATCGAAAGCTGTGAGCGGCTGCAGCACAGAAGGTCAAGCGGATCGTCCAGTAATTGGAAGATCAGTGACTCAATCCCGAGCTCCTCCAGCCCACATGTCAAAGTATCCTTGAGCAATACAATGAACCCCCACATTGCTCCTGATGGCTGTTCCATCGTGTGTGAGTGTGTTAAAAACTGAGTAGCAGGTGGCAGTTTGTATGGCAGCCTTGGCCACGAGCGTAAGAATGTGTGTGTGAATGGGTGAATGTGACACGTAGTGTAAAAAGTGCTTTGAGTGGGTGGAAGACTAGAAAGGCGCTATGCGATTGCAGTCCATTTACCACTTACCAAAGTGTTTTTGTTGCCAAACCGAAGACAGAATTCAAGACATAAACCCCAAGTTCTGATGTCAGAATCCTGCACTTTGTACACCCGACCCAACCACCTCCTTCCAAAGCTTGCACAGTGCATGAATCTAGTGTTTCATTACCTGAAAGCCACGCTGTAATGAAACATAATCCAGAGGGCAACTACAATACCACAACACAGTAGTTAAGAAAGCAGTTAAGTAAGTACAGTTAAGTACAAGAGTAATTTCTAGGAGACAGGGTTGGCATACCACAGTCCTAAGAAGAAGTTGAGACTTTTGATGGTGGAGTATGTGCATGTAGGGGCTGCAATAATATATGAATGCATATCATGAGTAGTTATCATACGGATTCATCTAAATAAAACAAGAATGCATTAATGAATAAAAGTCATAGTTTATATTCATTTCAGAATGTGTGGGCACAGAAGTATACGGATTGTTGACATTACTCCTCTGCAGTTCATATGGTTATGACACAACGCAACATAGTTCATCGAAATGTTCACTTTTTCAGGCACGCAGTAATGTCAAGATATCACCTTTAATTTGACAGAGATCTTTTGATGCTGAAAATGCAACAACTGGTATCTCTAATTGAGGAGCATGATCTGCCTGAAAAAACAATCGCCACTTCTGTTGTGTTTTTCAAGCAGAAATGATTCACAGCTTTGGGGATTGAGCGAGGTTGAGGCGAACAAGGAGCGAATAGTAAACTCCCTCTCCACATTAGGATGAACAAAAAGTGTCTGGTCTCTAAATGTTTGATCACCTCATTTCAATTCTCTCTGCATCGGGGCCAAAGGTGCCAATTTTCTCTGATATTCTGGCGCCGTGAGTGACAGGGGATGGGTGTCTCACTGAGTTAATGAGAGCGATCCAGAAAGGCCATTCTGCTGATCGACAATGAAACCACTGACGTTTCTCCACATTTAGCTCAATCAATACGCGGCTGGAACAGTGAGACACTGGCTAAACATTAAAACTCCACAAGGTAAACACATAACCGTGATTTCATCACATGGGCTATAGTGTGTGTGTCTGTGTGTTGTCGCTTTTTTGTTTTGTTTTGCTTTGTTTTGAGTAGTTTTAACCACTTGGGGGCAGCAGAAACAAGCTGTAAACACAACACAGACAGTCTATTATCACCAGATAAAGTTAATATGGGAAATATGTAAGCAGTCCATCCAGCTGTGTTTCTGCCCACTTGATGAATGTAAGTTCAATATTCACCCTCTTAATAGCTCTGTTTTGGTCTCCAGTAACTCCTAAGGGAAATATCTGGCTCATTAGCTGCTAAATGCTCCTCTGTGTTCAGCAGCTACTCCTATAGCTTTGTTGGTCTGTTGTATGGTGCTGAGCAGGGAGCAGACAATCAGTTTATCAGAGCTCTTTTGCTGTAAACAGCTGCCCGCTGCCACCATAAACGACACTGATGAGAGCAGCGAGAGTGAACCAAAACAGTAAAGTTGGGGGCTGTAAAACCAAAACAATGAGCTGAAAGACGCCATAAATCTCCAGAAATTGCAGAGATGGGTGATGATTCTCTGTGGGGTCAACACAATGAGCAACCTCTTTCACAAATAAGTAGTCATGTAATTCAATGTTAAAGGGACAGTTCACTCAAAAATCCAAAATACATATTTTTCCTGTAACCTGTAGTGCTGTTTATCAATCCAACACCAAGTGTTAGAGATATACGCTGTAGAGATGTCTGCCTTTTTTCGAGTATAATGGAACTAGATGGCACTCAACTTGCGCTTAAAGTGCCAAAAATACATTTGAAAACTCAACATTAATGTTGTTGTGCATGTAGGAATGATTTTTCTTTCTACAGAATTGCACCTGCCAACTGTATCACAACAAAGAAGGAAGCATGCATCTACTGCTTTCTCACCTGGCACCACTGAGAAAGCTGATGTTCCAGTTTAGCTAAGGATCACATCATTGGTGTTTACATCTCAGGCTGTAACAAGCCTAAGCCTCTCATCCATGAGTACATGCATGCTTGCTTCTGCACGGTGATTCTGTTGATTACAAAGACGAACCATTTGTAGCCCTGACATATGTTAAAACATCATCCCCGACCAATCAGAATTAAGTGTTCCACAAAGCCATGAAAAAGATTAGCAATAAACGCAGCAATAAGTCGGCTTTAAAGTCAGCATCAGAACATCTTTACCTGCAATTGTGTTTGTTTTAGTTTTGTGTTTCAGATTAAAACTAAATCAAAAGTAATTTGATTGGGTCATTTTTGCTCGCCCAGACCATAAAAAGGGGGATAAGCAAATACAGAGATTTGTAGATCAAATCGACCTCTCTATTATTGCCTACAATCCTCTTGTATAGATTTTCTTCAGTCAAGGACAACTTTGCAAAAAAGGATGAGAGCTTTTTAATGAAAGAGGAGCCTTGAGGGATGAACCAAGGACAACAGGAGAAGGCTGTGATTCTCTCAGAATGGCCTCTTAACCATCAGAGCCACCAGTCATCATGAAAGTCACAGAGTTATTGGAAGTTTGAGGAAAGTACAAGCTGGTTTCACCTGTAATGTTGACAGTTTGAGAGTTTAACTCTGAAAATGAAAATAAAAAGTGATGGTTTCAGCATAAAATAAAATGATTTGTGTCTTTGTTGGATTTTTCATTGGGTTAGGCATGTTTCAACCTAATGAAAGTTGGTCAGTTAAATTTAATTTCCCATGTTTCCATTACTACTCTGAAGATTAAGCTGCCGTTTGCTCGTGATAAACCTCTGGATGACGCACTCAACCAGAAAGCTTCAGCCTAGTAAAGCAAATGTCTTACATTAAGTATTTTTCAACATCATCTTGGCTGCAAAAAATTCTAATGTTTTGAGTAAGAGAAATAAACGAATGAAAGACAACATGATATACGAAAACAACCACTGAGGAGTGACAACAATATCTCAGCTTGGCTGCTCTTGCTGTGCTAAAAGCCCATTTACAGACTTTGTTCTTCAAGGGCCAGACTGCTTTTTTTGCTTCTTTTTTTAGCCCCATGACTACAAATCCTGTATACTTAACATTTTATATGGATTTTCCTTTGCTCCAGGAAGCCATTGATTTACCCTGATATGGTTTTCAATTTTTACCTGCAGGGACTTTAAAACAGTAATCAGTCTGCATTTATTTTTTCCCAGTCACCGCTGTTGTATAGTGCACTTGTCAAATCATTCTGCACGTACTCTTGCATTGTAATGTAATGATAACATAACTTACATTTCAAGGTTCTGACAGTTGATTTCCATACCAAACAATAGCTAGATGGAAAAAGGGAACACAATGACAAAATGAATGCACAGTGAAAAATCGTTGACAGCAGTGTAACTTATATGTGCTTTCAAGTAGATAGGCTGAAATATGTAGCTATAATGGAGGAGCTGTAACATAATGCATGTGGAACTGATGTTGCCTGAACATACAGTATGGACATCATCAACAAGTCCTCCACATTAAAGACAAAATATATTGTTTTAATTGCATTCTAGAACAAAACGTAAGCATTTTGGATCTGATGATCCTATCAGCAGGACAAAATGTTTGGCAGTGTCTTCCAGGAGTCAACCTCTGGGGCTAAAAAATGCAGCCAACACACAAGTTCCAGAAATTGCAGTTCCTTTAATGGCCACTTGAGGCTGGCTCCAAAAACCAGTAAACCCTCAAGGACCCCCATATTAAAATCCCTGACTTCACAGCTAGAATAAACATGTTTACAGCCTGGTACAAAAACAAATTTGGTCTCTAAAGCTAATTTAAACATTCATGACAACAGTACAGGGGGTGAATTTTTATATAACAGTTTAATTGTTTTTAATGCTTAAAGTTATACATAATTAGGGGCGTGGTTGCTTTGACTGACAGGTGAGTGCAATCTGTTGACAAGTCACTACCATGGCCACAATGTTGGTTAGGTAATGTGACCATGTCATAACCCCACTTTCACAGTGTAAAGGTGTAGCTGTAACTATGTCATTGTGTCATCAGTTCATGAAAGTTAATTGTAATGTTTTGGTTGCATAAAAGTTTTGCTTGGCGCTTGGTTGTACTAAAAGAGTTTTTAAGGAGTCAGATGTTCAGTTTTTCTGGTCTTTTTTTTTTAAATTGGTTTTAAGCCTGTTTTTCGCTAACAAAAATAAGCATTAGCATTATCACAGTTAATCATAGCTGTAAATGCACCGTGCTAACAACACCAGCAGCTAGCTCTCGTCCAAATAGGGTAACCTCTGCTCCAAAAATCTAAGATGGCTGCAGTCAAAATGCCACACTCGAGGCTTCAAAATGGAAGTCCAAAAACCAACTGGTGAAGTCACGGTTGCTACATCCATTATTTTATACAGTCAAGTTTTAATATGAAATAGCATATAAACAGTAGTCTCCTGTGTCAAAGCCTGACCTTTTGTCAGCCTATTCAACCACCATGACCTCCCCTCTCTGTTAACTTCATGGCTCTTAAAAATATGTAACTTTATTTTCACTGTTGGTCCCATAGAATTAGAGTCATAATTATTAAGTTCCAGTAGAGACCTTTGTCATTTACAAATAGTTATTTCATGATTGATGCTGTTGTTTTTCTTGGGGGGAGAGTCTTGATTTTTTTCCTTGCAGTTACATTTCTAATCATTTCATGTCAATAAGGAGTAAATTCACTTGAAGTGTATGTCAATATTTATTGAGGTTATCAAAAGAGAAACATCTTCAGGAAGCATTTCTCATGAACATACAGGAGATAGGACAGGATGCCAGCCAGAATCTACAGGCCGTTGGTGGTGGAGTAACAACCTGCTCTCACTCCCAGCTTCTCAAATACTGACACTTGGTCAGTGCCCCTCGGCGTCAGATGTCGATGCGCCAAGGCACCCTTTTGCAGCTGTATGAGATGCACCGGATGGCATTTTTTGACACTCCAGAGAACTACTGTAATACAAAGAGTGAGAAAGTCCACATAGGGAGGCTGCAGGGTGGTGGATGGGTCAAACAAACTCTGGACTTTCATCCAGGATCCTGCTGTTTGTGTCCTGTGTGAAACCAAGGGATATTTAGTTATTTTAGTGGCTGGTAGTTGGTTAAGCAGTATTTTACTAGTAACGACATATCAGTGACAAATGTACTTTTTTTAAGCCAAACCACGATGAACATTTTGTCATGTGTATCACTTTACATTTATTATGTTGATCCGTTCTGTACACACGATTGCACGTCTATCTGTCTCGGAAGAGGGATCCCTTTTACCTACTTCCGTTTATTTTGAAAAGACATTGTATGCATTTAAACAGCATAAATTGTGCATTTCCTGTGGAAACAGAAGTTTATTTTGAAAGGACACAATACATGTAACAAATGTAAACTGAAAAGCCATCACTAAACATCCAAAACTGACCCTGGAGGGGTACCTAGCGTGTCATATTTTGACATGTGGGGCGACTAAGCATTGGCATTTGACGAGTTGCAATTCAAGTTGACATGTGGCCAAAGGAAACGTGAATCTCCCTGGATATCCTGAAGATCTTGGCGGTGTTTGGGAAGCACAATAGAAGGGTCTGGACTGAGAATTTCTGAATTTCAATGATATTCAAATGATGGCATCTGGGAGAAAAATTAGATGAGGGAGGCCTGAAGCAGAAAGATCATTGGTCAGATACAGTGACTTGAGAATTGCAAATTAAAGCATAGGAAAGCCAAAGTGACAAAGATGATTTGAACTGGAAGAAACAGCAGAAATGGAGGAATGAAAGCAGAACGTGAGAGTATTTTCACCAAAGCTAATGTGGTCACATCAAATTTCCAAAGACATGTGAAACAGTATCATGAGTGTTTTAGCTTGAGGACTAATAGTCTGGGGACATTCTGCCTAGTCAAGGCTTATATAACATCTTCAAATACTTAAAATGAGGTGGTTAAGGGTCAGCGTGTTATTCAGACACACAGACGTGTTGGACATGCAATCTATTGGTGAAATCAGTTATGAGACAGTCTATTGAACAGGCCGCTCTGTCACCCACACAGTCTGCACCTTCAGTCTGACCAAAGCAGCTGTATAGTCATTTCCTCGGCTCATTGTTCATTCAATCCTTTTTAATCACTGGATTTGAAGAGGGAAATCCTCTGCACTAAATAGTTTCCATTCAGTTTGATCAGGCTTAGTGCAGAGGACAGAAATGATTTATGACTTTGTGACTTTAAGCTGCTCACAACAATGAATTCATAATTACTTTTGAGGTGGGCTGAAAGGTTGTCAGTGACCCGAAACAGAGTGACCATTTCTGGAGAAACCGGCAGAAGCTGATGGGGGGTTGAGTAGATATATGGTGGTGCTTATGCCAAGCAGAGCCTACAATAATAACGGCCTATTAAGCATGTAGTTAGTGAAAATTGATAGCTGCTAATGAAGCCTATGCGTATCAAATTGGCTGAACAATATACAGCATGTGTAGCCTTTTAGTGGAAAGACGAAAGACAAACGGGACATCTGAGAGCAGTGGATGTTCAAGTCCTCCGGGGAGTCTTAATCTGCTGTTGTTGTTGAATGTTGCTGAAAAACTTGAGTCTTAAGAATCAAAGTCCCCTGATTCACTAGCTCATTGTTTCAGAGTTTGACAGCAACAAACAAACCCAAGGTCATTCAATCACAACAACACACAAGAGGTGTTTTTCTCAGCTTTTTTGTCACCAGGAGAATCGACTACAGAGAATAAAAACGTCAGAGCGCATAGATGTCCTTGGCTAAACTCCACTCGAACCATCTTATTTTAGACAAGATGACCAGCTGGCACTAAAAGAGAAAGAAAGAAAGAGCTTTGAAATTCCAGCTGGACTTCAAACTCCCCAGACTGTCACTTTGCCTTTTCTTTTTGTTCTGTGTTACTAAAACTCTGGATAACAAGAATTCAATCCTAACGGGAAGACTGCTTTAATCAATATATGAGCACTTTTAAGATGCAGTCCTGTGCTAATGATTTGGCACAAACTACTGTAAGAAATAACTCATCTCTGCTGTATGTGGAGATGTTTGTTGCTACAAGTACCGCTCTTGTCTTTATCTAAAATTAAATCTTTTAATTAGACTGGTTTAAGCATGTCTGCACCAATCTGCTTCACAGCCAGAGTGTCTGGCCAATATTTCTTCTGGAGAGAGAAATTACTCTCTTATGATCTGTAATCATCTTCCAATTATCAGAGCGCTCCGTGTGAATAAGGTGACACACCACATCCATCATGCACTTACATGTACACCCAATGATTCACTACAAAGTATATGGATATTAGAGCAGCTCGGACACCAAAATATCACACCAATAGGTGATTGCAACCCTGCCATCAAAAACTAAGAATTAAACAACTAATTTAAACTAGAAAATACACCTTGTAAGAAACATAACTCCTCCTGGATTACATTTTTATCAACATCAAATATTGGCTGCTTATATTACCAACAATGTATCATATAAAGCAGTTAAATAGCCCAGACCTTTTTAAATAAGCATAGCCTTGGATACATGGCTTTGCAGGCAGACAAAGGCTCAAACTCATTTATGAGATAGGAATAAATTTGTCAGTGTTGCTCCGCCGTTGTAGGTGATTTGAATGGAAACATATTCAACATGCTAACAGACATTCAACAGTGTCACCCAAATGTGTCGGTCAACAGAAAGAGAAAAAAAAAAAACACAGCCCAGCTCCTTATCACAGCTGCTTTCAAGCAGCCTTTAGGCGCAAAAGCAGAACATGATACATTGTAGGCATCACCCAGATGTGCTGGTGTTGTATCAAAATGTGTTCCCCCGTCAAATAGTGTTTCCTCTCTGTTAATACATCACGCCCTCCTTGGTGGTTAGGGTTAGGGCTCAGGGTTTGGGTAAAGTTTAGGTAGGGAGACATACCTACTGACGGAGAAACACACTTCAACACCTGCACACTTTGGTTATGTAGCCTATGATAACACAACTAGACACAAAAACCTTAAAACGTGTTGATGAATGACATAGTAAATGTAATGCATTATATTACTTGTTTACTGCATATAATAATATATGATTTTAACGTGTTATTTTTGTAACTTATTATAATAATATATATTATTACAGTTACTTTTGTAGCACATTTTGTAGCAACACTGGTAGCATGTAGCGTTAAGGTTACAGAATGCAACTTGTGGCAACAAAGGTACTTGTAGCAACAAAGGGATGCCTGTAAATCATGATTACTATCAGGATTTGATCCTTTCAGTCCGATAACATTTGGAAAGTCTAGAAAAGCCACACAATTAAATCATTCTAGCCCCATTCAAGTCAGTGGAGCGCTACACTGGAAGTAGTTGGCTCAGCCAGCCGAAGTCTCTAGTACTCTTGCTCTATGGGTCCAATCATGCAGAAGCAGCGCCAATCATCCGGGTAATTTAATACCACAGGAACAGAGCTTTTTTGGCTTCATGCGCCACTACACAACTTTAATAGGAATGAACAGGGTCTGTCTTCAAAGCTGTGTCCAGGTCTCTTAATACATCCATGGGACAAAATGATTTTTAGTTTCAGCTGATTACGTACTAATGAAAACATAGCTGTGAATATTATATTCCATTTCTGCCAAGATATCCAACATACTGGACCTTTAATTTGATTCCCGACAATATCCAGTCATGGAGTTGGTAAAGGTTGCGGAAAGCTTTTGGTCCTGGATGAATATTTTAAAAACGTTTAAAAAGGTTTTCTTTTTTTGAAAGTGAACTAACACCACCTGTTTCCAAAGTGAAAAAAATGTCAAGCTACTAAAAACAAAATCATGATAACACAGGATGATAATCGCTGTTTCAAGTATCCTGAGCTTTTTTACTCTAACCTTCTACCTTGACGACCTCTCTACAACAGCTGTGCAGAGTACAGTGTAACACTCCCAGGACTGAAAAACTGCCGCCTGTGAACATAATAACAAAACAAAATATCTGGCAAAACCATTTAGCAGTATATAAACGTAACATTTAGGAGACAGGTTTGGTAATTGATGAACACCTCACTCCAAAAGCACTGACATTAATCTGCTGCTGCTATGGTGTGTGGTTTTACTCATGTGGACTTCCCAGGCTCATACCTGGCCTGCGGGGATTTTTTTCTTTTATTTTGCTGACAGGTGGCTGTTTGGGAGAGCAATGAATTAATGTGGTTTGTTTCATAGGGTTTATATATATTCAGCGGGAGAGCCACAGAGATCACACATGCTGTCCCCTGACGCCGAACCTGCTCTGTTTCCATAGAAACGAGTGCATAAGTGTGTTTTCTGCCAGCCTGGCCGGGGGGAAACAGGACCTTTTCTTCTTCTGTGGTGCAAAAAGGCAAGTTGTTTTTTCTTTTCTTTTTTTTTGTGAATCATCATCATCACCATCTTCATTATGGTTGTGTCACTTGGTCTCTGACCTCGAAACTGCTAACTTTGCAGGCGTTTTGTTTGTAGTTTGATTGTAGTGCTGCACCTTCTGCTTACATATTGTTATTTGTTGGTGGTTTGTCATGTGACTATCATGTTATAAAGCTTCTGATTTTAATCTTGTTTATGTTTATGGTGATAATTTTAACTTTAAAGCCCTTTCAAACTTAAGAAGTTTTAAATCTTATAAATTTTTCTTAATCAGAATCCAGTTTATTGCCAAGTGAGTTTTTATAAACAAGGAATTTGCTTTGGTGTATTGGTCCATTAAATAAACATAGTAAGAGAAAATAAAATTGAAAAATAAAACACCCAGTCTTGAGAATTGGGACAAATCATGTCCTACCAAAAAAAGTAAAATAAAATAAAATAAAAATTGGTTAAATTAAATTAAATTAAATTAAATTAAATTAAATTATTTTTTTATTTTTTAAACTTAAAATTATGACTTTTCAACATATTATTTCCATTTCTGGGGTGAAACCTTATTTTCAAAAGATTTATATGTATGAAATAAATATGATTTATAAAATATTTTAATCTGCTTTCATTGTTTACCTTTTAAACTTGCCCTGTACCAGAAAACACCCAGGTTGTCCCAGGTAACAATTCACAACTTCAAACAAATAAAAATGTGTTAAATCCTTCAAAATCTAAAACTAACAGTGCGTACTGATAACATTGGTGTAAAAATGTACTGCTATAATCATATTTGTTGTAAAATATATTTTTTGTGACAGTGTCAACACTTTAAAGATCTGTCCCAGATTTTTGTCGACTGACTTTCTGTAAGACTTCTAAAAAGCATATTTTCATCAGGCATAAAAGGGGTTAGCTATATATCCTAAGCACTCCTGTCTCACTTCCTGGTTTCCAAAAAGGTGAGAATGCTGCTTAAGTACTGGTAAGCCCTCTACTTTCTACTTTCTTCTACAAGGTTTAACAATCAAGACTTTGACCTTGATTTGATTTGATCATTTTAAGCATATTTTTCCAGCCTGAAGAATAAAAATCAAGGGACATAAATAGGACAAAATTAAGTTATAATACAAATGATAAAACAGGAGTAAAAGTTAAAAATAAGTTTAATATTCAAAATTTTAATACTCCATTTAATCAATGTCAATCTGCCTTTGCGAGACAGTGGGGGTGTGGTTTGATTTATAGTGCTGCCAGCATAAGAAAGCAACCCCACAACCATCATCACATTTTGATTCACATGTTACAAAACCCTGATGGGAGCATAGAAATACCTGACGTCACCTTTTCCCCTCTAAGCCCTGCCCACTTCAAACCAGTTTGAAAAGCAAGGACGAAACACAGATTAAAAAAATCACTCTCAACTAACAAAGTTCAAACTGCTGAAATCTTCCAAATTGACTTGCATATCTTACACATGGGTGACTACATCTAGATTTCAGAACAACCAGCTGCTCCCTACAGTGTGAAAGCTCACAGGGAGCACCGCCTTCAGAAAACATCTGCTTTGTTTAGTTCTTAGATCTGCAACTTATTTCTTCTACGCAGCATGCTGTAGAGCTCACACTGGGTCGATTTGAGTAAGTGTGAGAGACAGAGGGAGAGAAAGGGAGAGCATGTGGGAAAGCATAAAGTAAGAAATCCCTTCACATCGTATTACCAGCCGGTTTAGCTCTTACATTTGGAATTCACGCCTGTCTCCATGCTCCTTTTAACGCCTCTGCAGTTATCAAATCATTAATTAAGCTTATGTCGAATCTGCCCAGAGAGCCTGGTGTGGGAGAGAGATACGACTGCAGGCACCACCAGCCATCTGCTTCCAACATGCTGATGTCGCAGGCGATCAGTCCTAATAGGCCCTCTGACCAGGCAGCAGCACGCTAACAGGGCTTTTTCAGGGCCTCCTACTGGGCGGTCTGCATCAGAAAGCATCCCACTATAAAAGCCCACAGAGACACCTCCACGTAATATAATTACACACTCAAAAATAGATGCACAGATGACATGGACTCGTACAGATGTACCATAACATGCTCATAATGAGCCCTCGGGGGAGCTGATTGCATACCTTTAAATACACATTAAAGGTCAAACTACTTTCTCACAGTTTAGGTTGTAATTTATACCAATTCAGCCTGAGATAAAGTGGTAAAGGTTGCATGCATTAGTTTGAGCACAGAGTGCCCACATTCTGCTTTCCTATTGGCCAGGAGAAGCTGATGTGTCTCATTTACTGGCTACCTGAAGCTGCGCTTCCAGTAGAAGAGCTGGAATCAGCTGCTCTAATATGCGTGAAACAAACAAACTCAGGTGGGTCATGTGTGAAGAGAGAAGCAGAAAGTGTGTATTTGGTCAGTCAAACAGATCAGTGATTCATTAAACAGATGAATATATTATGAGTATATCCGGTGGCCCGTAGAAGTCAATGCACTGCAGCCTAAGGAAACATATGTAGCATAATGAAATACTGTACAGCAACAAAATATAGAAACATGATTAGACAACTGTGTATTTATTAATAGGTCAATTTTGGGTGGAGCTGCTTTAAATCGAAGGGAAAGTTCATTTGTTATATTGTTGTAGTAAAACATCTCAGGGCACGTGTCTGTAGCAAAAGAAACACTGGACTTCGTCCTGCTACGAAATGTTGACTTGAGTATATGAAAAACGATTTCAGAGCTAACCTGTGCAGTAGTTTCTCACAAAATGATATCTTTTTTTATCTTATTGGCATAAACACACATCAGGATGAGAAAGAGAGAGCTGTGCCTCTTTATTACATAAAAAAATCCTCTGGATCAAAGCTTGATTTGATATCTGTCATTTGGCTACATACAGTAAAATGATAATAAAATGTTCATTCCTGTAGTGGATTAATACATTTAGGATGATTTCATTATGGTATGTGTGTGATATCTTGTGTGCTTTGCCTCCTAAATGTTCTTTTTCAAGGTCCACTTCTCATTGTGAACACTCCTCACTCTACCAGGTGTTGGCAATCTGGACTAAACTAAGTAGGATAAGAAGGAGGGGGGAAGCCTTGAGTTCTTATTTCTTTGTGTTATGTGTTTTTTCTGTGTCAGCCTCAGCAAGACTAACTCTAGCTTTAATATTGTGTTCTTGAGTTACTGTAAAGTCAAGCAACTTGATGTGACTCAGCTGCTTTAATTGTTTTTTCACACCTGTAAACCTGTTTTGGTTTTTTTTTGGTTCATGTGCCTGTTTTGTCTGCAGGGCAGATCCAGTTTTTCTTCATGTTTTCTGCCTGAAATGATGGGTTTTCACTGTCAAGTAAAACAAGACAACAGTTAAGCTGCAAAATACTGAAGAAAATAAGTTTCTGGGCTCATTGGTTGTGATGTAAGGTTGGCTTATATCCTGATTGACTTTTTCGATCCTTCCTCGACACTGAGGCTACCAAAGTTGAGATTGAGAGTTGGCCCGGGTCTAAAAACGAGCTGAGTCTGAGATGTTTTAAAGGTGGGATAGGCAGTTTTTCAGAAAAAGAAAAAAAGCCAGAATTTGAAAACACACCCTCCTCCTGCAGCTCTCCCTTCTCTTTCCTAAAGGCCCAGACACACCAAACAGACTTCAGAGAACAAGCAGCAACAAAAGCCCCCTGCTGCAGCGTCTCATGTTGCTGTGTCTTGGCAAAAAAGTTGCACATGAACACAGTGAAAATACTACAGCCCACAACCGATAACTCTCCTTACTGCAGACAGCAGAAGTATGTAATTGCTGTTCAAAAAAAGAAACCGGAAGACCATCTTGACGATAGTTAGCCAGTTAGCACATTAACAACACAATCCAGTGTTGACAAAACAGAGTATATTTAGCGTGTGGAAGTGAACAATTACACAGAACATCACAAAATGTTTCTGCAAAAGAGCTCAGTGGTTAATAATCTTACCTTATGTAACGAGTTTGTTTTGGTCTCACTCCCTCTTGACTTTAGCTCTTTGTTTACTTTCCTCATTTCCGTTTCTTCTATTTTGCGCTAATCTGAACTGCCAATCAGAGTGATTTTGTTCATCAGTGGGTTCTGCCATTGCCAATTCAACATGTTGAATCAGCCACAAAAAAAAAAAACCCCATGAGGGCAGAGGAGGCAATGGTAAGGGACACACCGCACTGACCAGGGTGACAGATACTCATCCACAGCCCAACTCTGACTGACGGCTGACTGTTGTCTTGGTGTGTCAGGGCCCTAAGCCCCTCCCACCACACGAGCACAGGCATATGCACCAGGCCCCCAAGAAAGCAGCTCAGCCTTGCAGTCAATTTACCCCAGTGGCCACGCACAGTATTGCAGCAAAAATTCCCCTGTGGTCCAAAGGCATTTTCCCCATAGACCACCATTATAAAAGAGTCGTCTGTAAAACTGTTGACAGGTCACCATGAACTGCAAACACTTTCTATTATGACTCTTTCTATTATGCATTTTTGATCAACGGAGATTCTATGAAAAAAATCTATGAGGTCCAGATGATGAAACACAACTGCACATATTCAGTGGGTTGCTTACTGCAGAAGCAAACCAGGAAACTAGAAACTTTTTTAGGTGTATGCGCCAGGCAAGCAATTCTATTGGTGAGAAAATGCGTCACCTTGGCATTCATTATCTACATATTATTATATCTATGATATGCACATGCTCGCATAGTGGTCCTGTACGAGTACTAGCCATTCATTTCAATTGTCCCAGTCATGGTTGTGATTCTGATGCAGTTATATTGCTGCAATCCTGTTTTCTTTGCAAACTTGTGGGCCTGTAAAGCCCTTTGAAATGACATACTGTGATTCATGGCTCTAGCTAATGTTAGCTTCATAAACATGACCTTGGCATGTCGCAATGCTTCGGGGTAAAAGTACACATATCTGACTTTTTCAGGATATTCTATTAAAATATTAAGACAGCCTTAACCTTTAAGTTTGGCAAAGGTTAACAAAACATTAAACTACTATCATCATTTTCATCTCCATTTGCCAGTAATGACACGTTTTATTTTGTTTTATCTTGACAGACTTTCTTTTAGATTGTCTTTTGGATAAGTCTGTCCACCTTTTTTGGATTGCTTCAGATCATACGTTCTTGTTGCCTGCTCTGAAATTACAGCTCTTTCTGTAGGATTTTTTTTTGCCGTTGAATCAGGCTTCATTTATATTTGTAGAACAGCCAATGGTAACACCTTCTTCCGTCACAGGCTAGGTTTTCTAAAGCCTGGAAACAGAGGCAAGAGGACGTGCAGAAGTTTTCTCACAGACCTCTTGAATTACAATATATTGAAAGGTTATTACTGAAATACCTTCAAGCCAAACATTCACCACCATAGTGATCTAAGAATAACAACGGTGTCCATCTTACACCTATGCAACAGCTTTGTTTTCTGGTGTGCATTAAAATCCCAGACTCACATGCTGCTAACATCCATCCATCCATTTCCTAACCGCTTATCCTCTTGAGGGTCACGGGGGGGCTGGAGCCTATCCCAGCTGACATTGGGCGAGAGGCAGGGTACACCCTGGACAGGTCGCCAGACTATCACAGGGCTGACACATAGAGACAGACAACCATTCACGCTCACATTCACACCTACGGGCAATTTAGAGTAATCAATTAACCTATCCCCAACTTGCATGTCTTTGGACTGTGGGAGGAAGCCGGAGTACCCGGAGAGAACCCACGCTGACACGGGGAGAACATGCAAACTCCGCACAGATGGGCTCCCGCACCCGGGATCGAACCAGGAACCCTCTTGCTGTGAGGCGACAGTGCTAACCACCACACCACCGTGCCGCCCTGCTGCTAACATGATTGTCATAATTTTTATAACATATGTGTACAAATGTGACATGCAGCTTTATATTTGCTCCATCAGCTGTGTTTTGTTCAGAGGCCTTTAACTTTTTTTCCCAAGAGTTTTGGCTTGTACTAACCTTAGCTATGACCTCTTGGCCCTTACCCTAACTACCCAATCACAGCCCAGTAGGGCAGGACGAGCGGAAACACTCCTGGGGAAAAAATTGCGTAGAACAGATACATAATATTTTGGTTTTGGTAAAGCCACAATCGCTGAGAGTGAGAGCGAGTGTCAGGCAAAGTTTCATTAGTTGAATGTGACAGAGCTGTTAGCGCGTCATTGAGATTCAGTACAGGTTTAGATCAGAGCTGGCATTATTGGCCACATTTCATGGTCTGAATCTTTTAAATTCCATTTCCTTGCCAGCTAATGGAGGACTGCAGGTGGCTGCTTAGACACTGATCTGCAATCAGTGCAGTGTGTGTGTGTGTGTGTGTGTGTGTGTGTGTGTGTGTGTGTGTGTGTGTGTGTGTAAAAGAGTTTGTGTGTGTGCCTCTAAGTTTTGGGTGTGTGCGTGTGAGTGTTTGGTGATGATAGCTAATCCTCACAATCTCAGATCCCTTTGAACAATGAAAAAGGGCAAAATCAGAATAAAGTGGCTCCTCACAAGCCTGTCAAACTGCATATTTATTTTTAAAATGTATTTGAGGCTTTTATCTGAGTCTAGGACAAAAAAAAAGTGATTCATCGCAACGTCTATTTATGGAATTATTTCCAGAATACTAAACTGCATTGTGGAGCACTTTCATCCTGACACGAGACTCCAGGAATCACAGACAGAGCTCACATGACTTGTAGAATATGTGGCAACCTTTAGGCAAGTGGTATGGTGATTAAACTCCCAAAAAGGTTCCACTGTGGGACACCGACAGGCTGAAAGGCTCATAGTTGCATCACCTTGAAGCCCCATAAGTCATAAGTCAGTGCATCTGAGGTGACTGTGGATCCTGTCTTGTTCGCAGTGACATCAGCTGGAAGAAAAGAGGATTGTCAGCCCTATGGCAGTGTGAGACCCCGACTATCCTGCTCTGTCACAGCTTTTAAACTAAACGTCCTTTTTCTAAATTGCTGCCTGGATTTTATCTGAACAAATTGGTCAAGACAAGTAGAACATGTGTTACTCTTACACAGTGTACTAAAAGTGTTATTGTGAATGTTTGTAAGAAGTCAGACCATCACACTGCATGAAACAGCTACAGACAGACATGTGTCAGCGACATCTGAGCTGCTTCACACTGGTCTGTGACTGTAGTGATGAAGCCTTGCAGGTCACGGAGTGCTACCACAGCTAAATTCTCGAGTCCATTAAAGTGATGATACTGCCACCTACTGGTGGCCCAGACTGAACCCATGTTTCTGTCAAAGATGATCAACTTAAAGGGGAACATCGACTAAATTATAAATTCCAATATGTTATTTCCATGGCCGAGGAAAGTTCATACTTGTGATGTCATCAAGCTTGGTGGACCAACTAAATGATTGTTTTCTTTTTTATACCCAAATGAGCTTTAATCTATTGTAGTGTTTTCAGTTCTGAAACAGGAAATGTACCTTTATACTCAGAACATTCCCCTGGGTGCTCACAGTGTCATCTAGAACATCTTTCTCCATTCATTGTCTATGGAGCAGCTCCTGACTTTATACCCTGTGACATCTCAAATGATAATTGTAGCACTCTGGTTTTTATATTTGGGAGAGAGTTGTTAATGTTTACCAATATTTTTCTTTCGTTGTTACGATAGGAATAACATGTATGTGAGTTCTGAAAATGGGCATAGTACTAATTTAATACTTGGTGGCTTTCACTTGTAGGCCTACATGCCTGACTACTGCCGATGAACATTTACTTCCTAGGTTTTCTCTTTTAAATCCAGGCATGAGATCTCAAGAGGACAATTACAGTGGTTTCAACATGTTGATCAGCCTGTAGTATTTTTAAATGACAAATGATGCTACACATGAATAAACTGTTGCTATTTTAAAAGCACCACATCTGACTGAAACATTCGGTAGCACTCGTGCATCAGTATGGCCTTTGCCAAAACCACAGCTGGATTTACTCTTATTTCAGGGCTTAATAACTCAATGGGGACATCCCTACCTGATTGTAATGAGTCCACAGGATACACATTACGCCTACAGGCATATAGGGCTCATAGTTACAGTGCTGCAAACAACAATAGTAATTTGTTTCCAAAATGCAATGACAATATACTGTCAGGCTATAGTGCCCCCTGCTGCCTGACTGCTGTCATTACAGGCCTCACATGTGAGTTATAAACATGTTGAATTTAACTCAGACTCACTCAGTTTTTTCTTTTTTTTTATTTTCTATTGTATTTTTACAGTCTTCACTGTTGTTTGGAAAACATCAATGCAGTCAGAAAATTATGAAAAATGCACATTTTAATTTAAAATGACTCTTGGGTTGTGATGTTTTGTTCTGAGCTGTAATCATCTCAGTAACTGTTCATATTAAGCAGCATTTAGTGACTTGGGTAACGAAATAAAATATGAGCTTGTCTCTTCTGTCTTCTCTCTGGATCATTTTTCCTCAAGTGTTCAGCCAAATATTCCCTTCTTCTTTGCTGTGGAGGAGAAACAAACATGTTATTCACTACAAAGCATCCTTATTATCATGCATAATTATTCCTCTAGTTTGAATTTGTCTCCCTGCCCAGTTAGTTTTCTTACGTTTCTCAGTAACCGTATACATCGCCTCCATGCCACCTTTGATGTGGTCAGTGACATGGCAGTGGAGCAGCCAGGTGCCAGGATACGCAGGACGCATCTTTACTGTCTGAATGAGAAGAAAACAGAAACAGCAACATGATTCGCTGGTCACAAGTTACATTTTTATTAATGCCTGACAGCACTGTTTGGCCAACAGAGAGACTAATTTTACTTTCACTTGGTGATGCTAAATTTTCTGTTTTTATAATGTTTTAACTGATTTTTTTTTTTTTTTGTTAAAGATGGTTGTATTGGCAAAGAAAGGCTTCACTAATATTCAAGCTTGATATAATGTGTTAGTCACAAGAGTAGCATTTCATACCAACAATACAGTCAGTTTTCTCAGGTGCCAACTATTTGTTTTGGAACTTCATCTGTAGTAGCTAATTTGATTGTCTTTATTCAGTGTGCATTTCTATTGTTTTATTTCTTGTTTTTTGCCTTTGTTTCAATATCTTTTAAAAAACATTGCTTGTTATGCCTACGTATATACAATCCAACAGATGATAACTAACTTTTTGTGTGGTTACACTGATCCCTAAAAGTTACACTAATGACCAAGAATGTATTGACTTTGAAATGCAACATGTAGCACATTTAAAAGAATACTTCACCTAAAATACAATCATTTGTATATTAGTTACCGGTGTTATGTTGAATTCATGAGGAAAACTTTGTCCTCGCATGCCTCCTTTTTGAACAAAGAATCCAAAACTAGAGAAAATTCTTGATGACTTGAAGTAAATGGGGGCCGTGTGTAACAACAGCAGAACTTTATCAAAATATCTGTTTACAAATTCTCACACTACTTATGCAGTCTATTCCGAGTCTCATTTATCCAGTCATATGCTTAGTACTTTCCAAACACATGAATTTTTGCTAAAACCTGACTATTTTAAACACCTGCTCAACAACAGTCTCACACACAGATGAGTAGCACACCTTGGGAAACACATGTGTTTGAACTCTGTTCAGTGGAATGCATGAGCAGAGTTGAAACAAGCGCACCTCCCCAGGCGTACCACTCGCCTGCAGTTTGTAAACAGATGATTTGATATACTTTCGCTGTTTTCAAACACAGACCCCTTTTACCTCAGTTCATCAAGAGTTTTCTCTGCTTCTGATTCATCGCTCACTGTGGAGGCATGTGAGAAAAACAAAGTTAATGAATTCAACATGACACACGGTGAGTAACTGATATTCAAATTATTATTTTGGGAGTAAACTGTTCCTTTAATGTTGCAAAAGACAAACCAGTTGATGCCAAGTTGGGATGTCTTGAGGTTTTACCTGGAAGGTGGCTGGAAACAGCTCATACACATCAGTACGATGAGGACCTCCACCCAGCTGGAGACAAAAAACAGTTGGTATTTGTCTTTTGTGTGATTGTGTAGATGTGTCTCGCATGTTTGTATGTTTTTATACCTTATATTCCACACTGTGTCCATGCCAGTGTGCGGTGTGTATGTCCACATCATTGCCCATTCCCATCAGGTACCAGTACACCTTATCACCCACCTCCATGTTCAAACCATTCAGATTTGCATACATATAACCATTAATGGCTGCATACACAGAAAAGCACACAATCGCAAATACTGTTAGATGTCTGAACGAAGCAATATAAATATCATCCCATCTCTCAAAATGATGCAGTTCATTCTGTGTGTATGTTTATCTCACAGTGCATCTTGTTGCTCTCTATAAAGGTTTCATCATCCTTTAGGTTTGTGCGAGGGTTCCTGATGTGGGTCCTGATATTTTCATCCAGATACCTGGAATAATAACAACAGTAAGGCATTGCCAAATGTTGCCAAATAATAAATGAACAGCAGTTTTTGTTCCTGGCATTGCTACAGAAAGACATCTACAGCACAGATTGGAGTGTAGTTGGACAGTAATGTGTCTACATAATGTGTGTTTCATGTAGCCAAACCAGATAAATGATAGCTAGGAGGATTAATCCCTCATTAGCTTAAGACATGAGACAGGACCCCATAAGGTTAACTCTAGTTGGATCTGTGAGATTGTTCCTTGAAAGTATAGTATTTCAAATTGATGCTGTTTTTGGAGTACAATCAAAATTCCATTCCAAGTCCACTGTATTGGGGTGGCAGCATCAGTTTCAGACTTACAACCTTAGAATATAAAACCAAAACAGCATTTGTGTGGCTGAATACTAAGAAGTAAAGCGGCTACATCTGTTTTTGTATTTAAATGTACAAACTACTAAAAGTCTAACAAGTTAATGGTTGGTATGAGGGGTATACTCGACTCACCAGCTTTCATTCTCATCAAAAACCAGGAAAAGCAGCGCAAATTCTTCTACTTCCTTCTTCACACCAAAAGTCCTGCAAGCAACACAGTTTATAAAATAAAATAGCTCTCTGATGTAGCACAAAGTATCATCCACCTGACTTGTCGGATCTTGAACTCATGCAATACAGGGATGGATTATTGAATGGGCCCCTAGGGCACAGGCCAAAAGTGTCAGGGGGCCACTGGGCAAGAGCTGCTGTTTGAGGGGATTTTTAACGTTTCTTATTGTGAAGTCTGTTGGACAACTACAAAAAGATACAAAATGATCACGAGAAGACACAAAACGACCACAAAGAGAGGTAAAAGAGGCACAGAGAGAAGCAAACAGCTACAAAGGCAGAAAAGAGATGCAAAAAAATGACAAACTGACTACAAAGAGAAGTAAAACAACCACAAAGAGACTCAAAACGATTACAAGAGACAAAATAGCTACAAAGAGACATACAGTGGCCACAAGAGATGCAAAAGACTACAAAGTGATGCAAAATGACTACAAAGAGATGCAAAAGAATGATGAAGAGATGCAAAACCACCACAGAGACACAAAACAACTACAAGGAGATGCAAAAGGAGCAGAGATTCAAAATGACTACAAGGAGACCACAGATACATAACAACCACAAAAAAAACATGAAACAACTACAGAAAGACACAAAACAACCTCAAAGAAATTTAAACAAGACTACAAAGAGACATAAAGTGACAACAAAAATACACAAAACAACTACAAAGAGATGCAAGAGGATCAAAGATTCAAAAAGACTACAAAGAGAGAAAAAGATACGGAACAACCACAAATAAAAACTCAACACAACCACAAAGAGACGCAAAACAGCCACAGAGAGATTCAAACAGACTTCAAAGGGACATTAAGTGACAACAAAAAGACACAAAACAACCACAAAGATACTCAAAAAGCTACAAAGAGACACAAAACATCCATAAAAAGACTGAAAATGATCACTAACTAGAGGGGTGGGGGGCTTTTCAAATGTCTGCACCCAAGGGCCCCTTGTTTCATAATCCATCCATGTGTATATACAGCATAACATTAGTAAATATCAACTAGTTTGGATAGTGCTGAATTAATTTACAGATGAAGAAATGCTCACCTGCCCCAGCTACGGCGACAGATCACCAACGGACCAATCAGACCGCTGTACAGGTCCTGTTAGGCAGGCAGGCAACATAAGTGTGTGAATGCCTCTGTGTTCATGTGTGTGTGTGTGTGTGTGTGTGTGTGTGTGTGTGTGTGTGTGTGTCTATAAGCATACCTTGGTAACATCAGCAGTGGAGTAGTATGCTGACACAGAGCACTCCTCCTGGTCTGTGGTTGGTCCTGTATTCTTTGTAACGTACCAGTAGTAGGAGTGAGTCTGACCTGGGAAACAAGTCATAGGTTTGTTTGTATTTTTTCAAGGTTTTGAACATTGGACATGTAATACTGAGGCCCAATACACAGGCTTTAGTTATCAGGGTCGAGTCCTTTGATATTCACAGGATATTGAAGCCATACAAACATAAATTTTACTACACAACACTAATCAAATTCATCTACAGTTAAAACAAAGCATGTGAGGATTTTCTATTTCAAATGTTTCTCGATTGTCTGCCTCCCTGTCTGCTGATATCCTGCCTGTTTGTACCTGGTTGAGTGACATGAACGTCAGGGGTATCTGTCTTGACTCCATGGGCGTGGATAGAATAAGGCCTGGACGCCATGTTTTTAAAAACCACCGTCACCTTGTCTCCCACATCAGCGTGAATCATTGGACCTGGCCGAAGGGAAGATGTTCTCGTTACAACACCAAACTGGAGCTTAACAAAAAGTTATACATCATACACAATGTTTCACATATTGTATTTGTGGCTTTTATTTTGCAGTCCAAGTTTGTGTGTTTCTGATGCTCTGAAAGCCTACCCATAATGCCAAGGTGTTCCATATCAGCCGCTCTGTCCTTCTGCTTTGTAAACTTGTTATTGGTGAACTCGCGGTAGACCACCTTCTTGTACTGGGAGCCTATAAACCCGCCCTGTTTGTCCAGGAAGACAGGAGCAGGACTGCAGAGGGAGAGACACAGGCTTATAAATATGTGAGGCTCAGTGTGTGTGTGTGTGTGTGTTTGTGATGTTGTGGTTACCAACCTCATGTGGATGTACTTAAGCATTTATTGCCATTTGCCTGTAAATACTTTCATGAGTGAATCTACATTTGTCGATTACAGTAATTAAGTAAGTAATTAGATCTGATATATTTACATCTTAAAATTAATAAGAGTGCAGAGTTCAAGAAAATAGTAAGTAGAGAAGTTCTTACACAAAAAAGAGAAGTTACAAAAAAATAGACTATAAGGATAAAGATTGGTGGTAAAGAAATTCTTCAAAAACATGTCTCCAATATGGATTTCTATTTTTAAAAAGGCTTCATTTTCTGCTGGAAAAATTGAGCCTGAAACCGTAGTTTTAAGCAAACATTAATCAAACTGAGGTAGACGATGGACTTGTTGGAAACTATTTTGAGCTGTGGATTAATCCACACTTGGTGCTCTTGTGAGTATTTACAGCAGCAGGATGGTGTGTGTGGTATTAACTCAAAATAAAATGTATGTGTGTGCAACAGTGTGTGGCTTACCGATGTGTTATTGATAGTTTCAGACAAAATTGAGGTCTAACACATCAAGCTTAACAGGCAACACTTGTAAGTGGGATCAATGCATTGTTGCTTTTGGTCTGAGAAAAATATAGAGTATCGTTACCTTAAGTTATCCTTAAAGTTTTATATAACATAGAATAAAATATACAGTATGGATGTAAATAAAGGAAATGTATGGTTTCCACTCTCGTCAGTCTTTGAAGGCCAATTTCAGCACCTCTTTTCCACTAATAATCTCCACTGATACTTTGTACATGATTTGTTTCATGCTGTACATGTGCAGTGGTACTGTACTTTTCAAGATTGAGGAACATCTCAGCCTCCCAGGTGCGGTTTGGAGAGTAGTCCCAGTCCACTTCCATGGCAGCGATGTAGTAGGTTTTTGAATGAAGCATAATCTCACCCTGACGCTGAAGCAGGCTGCACTTTTGTACCGTGTAGTTGGCTCTCATCCCACCACGATAATGGTTCACTGTAGCTGACACCACTTCAAACTGACCTGAAATACAAACGTAGCGTTCTTACTACCTAGAAAAGTTTTGTGCACTCTATACTTCTGCACATATGATGATTGTGGGAGCGTATCCATGTTCCCTCATCTCTATGACGTCTCAGCACTATGTCCCTTCAGCCCAATGTTCCCTTAGTTCATGTCCCCTCACCTCAATGATTCCTCAGCCCTATGTTCCCTTAGCCCTGTGTTCCCGTAGATCAGTACCACTGCCAATTGGCAACAATGCCAATTGCTGGTTGATTGTTGTGATATCTCAAAAAGTTATAGACAGATTTTAACATGGACAATCCTAGCATTAACCTAAACCCAGTTATGGAAACCGGCTCTGATGCTGATGGGACAAAGGGCTGACCTCAAATGTTCACACAAGTATACTGTATAAGTAGTACACAATTGCACAATTTTGTGTGTGTGTGTGTGTGTGAGATACATACCCATGCTGTCTGGCTCCATAGTGACTGTGTGTGAGATATGAGGGAAGACACTGATGGTGTCTCGTCTGTTCTGGCGGTAGATGAAGCGGTTTCCCTGGAAGTACAGGCTGATGATGTCCGTCTCTGAACCCAGTCCTGACACGTGCCACGTTACTTTATCCCCCTTACACATGGTCAGGCCTGGAAGGTTCCTGTATACAAAGCCATTGATGGCTAAAGAGAGAGACACAGAAATAACACAAACAGTCTCTACAGTGAATCAAACCTTTTCTGCTACTCTGTTGAATTTTGCATCTTCAGTGAGTGGTCTGAGCTGCCAGTGTCTCCTACTCACCATGCATCTTGTTGCTTTCTATAAAGCCCTCATCGTCTTTGTTAAAAGGAGTGGTACGAGGGCCGAGGGTCTTAATGTTGTCGTCCAGATACCAGCTGAGATTCTCATCAAACATTGTGGCCATGAGGTGGAATTCTTTGTTGTAGTTTTTCTTCACAAGGAGAAAAGAGACAAAAGAAGAGGAATGGTGTGATATTGAAATGTATTGATAAAACATGAATTATTTAACTTTGAGATATGCTTTCTGTGTCCCTTCACGGTGGACATCCATTGAAGCTGTCCTCCATCGTTCCTGCTACAAACAACATATGTACCAGATTTAGGACCACATATGCTGCAAATATCCCACAGATCAGAACTGACAATACCAGATTCAATGGAATGTGATCCGAACAAACATACATTTGGTTTCTAACAGTCTCTTCTCACCTGTGCTCCTTTCTTTAATGATCCAGGTCGACAGACAAGGAGTGGTCCAACCAGTCCAGAGTGGGTGTCTTTCACAGGGTCCACTCCAGAGTAGTACAGATAGGTCAGACAGTCAGCCTCCCCTTGTACTGGACCAGCACCAACTGGCACTGTCCACTCATAGGTGTGCGTTGTTCCGGGTCTGACCAGAGCAGCGGGGGGAGGGGTCACCACTCCTGAAAACATAGATTTATATAAAGTTTTATTAACAGCACTTTTGTTAATGTGTGCTAACAGAGACTGGTGCTGTAACTCACTTGGCTCCTTCTTTAGCTCCCGCAGTTTCTTTGCTGTGTAGGACTCTGAGCAGAAGAAGTGTAGAGGAGGAAAGATGGAGCGTAAAACAGTATGAGGAAATGATTCATGCAGTCTAATACACTGGTAACAGTAGGCTATGTGTGTGCATGTATTTACCTTCCAGTTCATTGTGATAGAGCGTCCCGTCCTGTTCTATACTGTACTGAACACCGTGTGGTTGTAAACTGTAAGGGCGAGTGGCTTTGTTCTTAAACACCACCCTGATAGTGTCCTTCTCCTCAGCTCGCAGCACAGGACCTGGAGACACAAACAGACACACAAACACTGAGTTGTTGGAATTTTAGGACCATTAGATGATATCATCATGGTAACAAGATCCTGCTGACATATTTCAAACACTTGTGTTGAACCCCACTTCCATATTCAATAATCTCCTGGCCTAAACTAAAACTAAAATATAAAATAATTCTCTTAACAAATAGCTTTAAAATTCAGTCAATTAATTGATTAGTCAATTGACAGACAGAATGTGCAATGACTGATTGACATTGCAGCTCCTAAAATGTGAGAATCGCTGCCTCTCTCTGTTTTCTGTCATTGTAACCCAAATATCATCAGGTTTTGAACAGTTGGTTGGACTAAACAAGCAACTTGAAGACGTCCAGAAGCTTGTCATGTGCATCTCTCACCGTTTTCTGACATTAAATAGACTAAATAATAAATCAAAAAACAATCTGCAGATTAATCAATGATAAAAATAATTGGTAATGACAGTCATAATAATAATAGATGTAATTTTAACTTGGAAGGGGAGCAAGACAAATTAACCCACTGGCTAAATGGTTACATTTTTCATTTAGTAACAAGAGCATTTGGCTGTACTAATATAACTTAATTTCTGTCTCCAGAGCATCTTTGTCAGTACCAGCCCATGAGAGAAGTTTGCCTTCAGGGCTTTCTGGCAGAAATATTTTTCTTTTAACCCAAACCACAATCTTTTTCCTAAATCTAACCAAGAAAGGGCCTTTGGGCAGAAAACCCTGAAGGCAAACTTCTCTCAACAGCTACCAATGCCAACCCAGCCTGGATTACCCAGAATTCCAAGGTGTTGCTCGTCTGCGCTGCGTAGCATCTTTGTCATGAAGGTGTTGTCAGTGTACTCCACGTAGCGAACCTTCTTATAGCTGCTTCCAATACGGTTCTGATTTTTGGTTACAAACTTGTCTGCTTCACTACACACACACACACACACACACACACACACACACACACAAGTACAAATTAATGACAGGTCTCTTATAGAAAAATCAAGACAGAAATGGGTGTGTGTGTGTGTGTGTGTGTGTGTGTGTGTGTGTGTGTGTGTGTGTGTGTGTGTGTGTGTGTGAGTGTACAGTAACCAACCTATCAGTAGGTGGTGTAGGAGCATAGTCCCACACTTCTTCTTCAGCAGCTATGTAGAACGGTCTGACCTCACCGTGTGGACGGGGCTTATGGACATTGGGGAAACACTTCTTGATCTCAAATATAGCCTGCATTCCACCTGCGCAAGTCCACAAAACAAAGACTCACAAACAGAAACTAAACAAATGAAGCAATTATCGAGTTGGGTGACAAAATGTCTCGTTAAAAATAAATTAAGAATGAAGGAAGTGAGCTCACCCATCAAATGGTCATTGACTGTGCAGGTCAGCAGCCAGTGTCCAGGGTTGTCAGCTACCATTTCAGCTGTAGTGCTGGAGGCAGGGAAGAGACTTATTGTGTCTGTATGGCGGCCCTGAGTGGTCAGGATCTGACCGTGGAAATGAACTGAATGCATGTCCACCTGTTGGAGATAAATGACATTTAAACTGCAGGTATATATATATATACATATATGTTTTTTATTTTTTTTTTTTAATGTATCTTAATTTAGACTCTTGTACACTACAGCAAAAAATGTTAAGCAGTGATTTCAGTGAGCAATGTTCTGGAAAACTGGGGGATTTTATTCTAAAGTATAAAACAGAAAAGTTGAACATTTCAAAAAGTGTTTCCCTGTAGTGTCAGATATTCTGGTTAGTAGTCATAATAATAAATAATACAATATTTACCTCATTGCCTAAGCCAAACAAATGCCAGTGGATCTTGTTGCCTTGGCACATACTCAGTCCGGGAAGGTTACCGTACAGGTAACCATTTATACCTGCAATCCACACTCAGAGTTAAAGGTATTTGTGTGTGTATGTATATGGATATGTGTATGAGGATGTGGATGATCCCCTCACCGTGCATTTTGTTGCTCTCAATGAAATCTTCGTTATCCTTCAGCCCCGTGGCAGGATTTGTAATGTGCGTCCTGATGTTGTCGTCCAGGTACCAGCTGAAGTTCTCATCTGACACCATGAACAGCAGAGCGTACAGATAGTCTCCTGACCTGTCTCCATGTAAATCCAGAGTTCCTACAGAGGAGAGCAGAGGACATTTAGTGCATTGATGTACCGAAGGGGAAATCTACCTAAAGCCCTGAAAACCTATTTTCTCAGTTAACTTACTAATGTTGATAGAAGTGTACATGAACTGACCATCTTCTGCCAAGATCGGGACAGTTTGGGGTATTTCATATTTTAAGTGTGTGGGGCTCATTTAGATATAGGTGGTGTCATACTGTACGTTCAAACACTTGTCAGTATTAAGCAGCAATTGAATTAGGGCCAGATGGATTGTTTGGTTACTGTCAATCAAATCTGGTGAAACCAAACTTTTGTCTAATCATGCTGGTCTTCAAATGACAAATATTCTCTACATGACGTTACAAAGCTCAGATGTATTATGGTCTTTGTTATCAGAGTTTAGTTAAGGACAGCGGCTAGATGTGGAATTGATAATAAATAGTGCACCACAAATTGATTCATCAAGTATTTTGTTGCTGACCAAGTAATCCATTATTGAACTAATTGTTTCACCACTAATTAAACTTAGTTAAAGCTGGAGTGCAGGCCTTTCACATATAAATGAAAGTCCATTACAATAAAGCCTTCATCAAATGAGTTCACACAATGCTGTGTAGGGATAGCTCTCTGTATTTCTTAGTATACTTGGGTTTGGTGGCGGAGGTTTGTGGCAACATTAAGGGCAAGGGCACAGGAAGTCTTGTGTTTTACATCAACCAGCCAGACAGAAGAAAGAACTTATTTGTCATTATAATTGTTTCATTTTTGTTGTCTTTTTCCTGTTTGAAAGATTTAGGCAGAGGCTATGGTGGAAAATCCTATGAAGGGTCCAAGAAAAGTTTGTTGAGTTGATTCCATATGAAAAAAAAAAAAAAAAAACCTGGCGCTCAGAGGAAGGATTGCTCCTGGGGGTGGGGAAAATGCTGCAAGCTCACCTGCAGACATTCTTTATAAGCACATCAACTGTATTTATGAAATTACTCTCACTGCCAGAGGGAGAGACAAAATTCCAGACTCCAAAGGTCTACTGAGATTCAGTGATATCTAGTAGTGAGGGTGCAGAATACAACTGAAACTCCTCCCGTGTGCCAAGTATGTAGGATAACTACAGTAGCCTTAAGCATAAACACAAATGCCCCTGTCTAGAGCCAGTGTTTGGTTTGTCCACTGTGGGCCACTGTACTTGGCCACAACATGACAAACTGGAACAGGACCAGCTCCGCATGTAGATATAAAAGGCTCATTCTAAGGTAACAAAAACATAACGACTCTTATTTATAAACTAATGAAAACATTGTTATTAATGTTGTGTTCCTTTTCTGCTTATATGTCCTCCTAAATCTTACATGCTGGACCTTTAATATTAGTGTTTTAAAGTACAATAGTTCTCTCTGAAATGTAGTGAAGTAGGAATAAATTGTCACAGATAAAGGAAGTTAAAGAACAAGAACCTCAAAATTGTACTTCAGTCCAGTACCTAAGTGAATGTGTTCCGTCACTGGATACAATAAGATTAAAAGTTTCCTGCACCTCTCTTACAGACGATCAGGGGTCCAATCAGCCCTGTGTTGATGTCTCTTGGTGGAGAGATGTGGGAGTGATAGAATCTGGTCAGGCAGTTGCTGTCCTCTGTTGTTGGGCTGTGGCTTTCTGGAAGGGTCCATGAATATACCATTGTTGCACCAGGAGCCACTGAATCATCACGCTTCAGATCTGCACCTGTACCGTCTGGGTACAGGGCTCCTGAAGAGACAGATACAAACACACAAAGTCACACACTTCTATCAGTGTGTTAAGTCTGCCCATGCACTGATTTGTGCATCAGTTCAGTAGTTCCTCACCCTCATTGCCCTTGCTGTAGTTCAGTCCATGTGGGTGGATGCTGTAAGGTCTGCGTGCCGTGTTCCTCAGCTGGACGACTATTGTGTCTCCCTCTTCAGCCATCAACAGGGGTCCCACGTAGCCCAGCCAGTCAGGCTTCATCACCTCTGTCCTGTAGCTGCCGTCAGTGTACTGCTTATACACAGCCTTCTTGTAGGTGGAGCCGATACGCTGGGGGCCTTTCTGTAAAAACGCTGAGGCTTCTCTATAGACAGAGAAAATTTAAAAGAATTAAAAAACTGCATTGCTAAAGCTACTGAAAAAACACAGTTATCATAATTTAGATGTTAAAAATATAAAAAGTTATCTGCTGATTTGACCTTTACACAGAGAATATAATTTGTGACTGTAGGAAAAGCACAGGCGTTGCTAATAACATTAACGGCTAACCCTAACCCTGCTATCTTGTTCCCACTTCCCAGATTGTGCAAAAACATATATGTTCATCTAGATTCATGTGTGTTTCTGCAAGTATCCAATAAAGTCAATTTATTTAAGAGGACATTTTATAGACAAGTTTTAAAGCACAAATAAATAATTCAAATGAAACATAAATAACTGGTTAAATGGGTAAATGTGAAAACGTGAAAGGTCTTTGTACCTAGGGATATTAATTAGAATATATAGAATCACTCACTGAAGGTAACTCTGTCACCACATTTGACAACAACAACATTGTCACAGCTTAAAATGTGGCTATTTTTTATATATCATTAAAAGGTGACATTTTGGAAATATAAGGCTTTCACAACAGTGATGATTGTAGTCCAGATTATTGGTGTAGACTAAAAAGCAATTGTAAACACATGGGACTTACATATTGCATAAAGACTTGAAATTGAGGGGTAGGCTTTTGAGCAGTCTGGTGCAAAAATTAAAAAATATCCATTGATTTTAATTGAGAGCATGAAATGAAACTGGAGATCATCATATGTTGCCAATCCATTACAACAAATCTTAAAATGTATTTTTTTTTCTTTTACAATTAAAGTCAGGCCAATACAGCAGAGATATTGGACCCTATCTTACACGCACAGCGCAGTGCAACTGTCATTACTAGTTTCAGACCAATGCAGTTGTCACTTTCACAGCCAGCACCCACATTGTGTAAGGAGCGAGTGTAGGTCTTAAAATTAGGTGTAGTGGAGCGCACTGTGGGCTCAGAGGCAGCAGAAAACAATTACACCATTGACCAACAAAAACCTGGTCTAAAGTCAGAATGTCACAGTATTTTCCTGCTATTAAAAGGGTGCATTATTCAGGCGGTGGGATAGACCTACATTAGATGGGTTCACAACATGCATACACTCTCCTTGTTGTACAGATAGGGACATGCGGATGGGTTGCAGGTGGGTAAAATAATACATCATTAATGAGGAAAACACTGTTTACATATTCTGAAATGTGAACGTAGCAGAGAGCAGAGCTGCTTTCCAACTAAGAGAGACACTGTGCGCATTTACACACGAGGAGCAGTGTAACTTTATTATATCAGAAGCTCAGAGTTTAGTTCTATTTCCTCTGTTAAGTTTGCAACTAATGACGGTAATGTGTCAACTTAGGTTCAGGAGCAGGGACAAGCCTTAACCACACCTCTGATTACCTGCCAAGCTTACTTATACCTGGTCTGTTCGCCTCAGATTTCTCAACCCAGCCTCTCTTTCCCCTTCCTTCATCCATTATCCTCCCAACCTATTCCCAACCCCATCCTTCCCTCTGCTTTTCCCTACACCACTTCATCCTCTCTTCCCTTCTTCCCTGTTCTCTTCTTATTCAATCAGGTTCACACCTCTCAGATGTCTCATTCTAGGTACCTTCTGGGGGCCTGTAACCAGCTCAGGCAGAAAAACGCTTGAGACAGAACCCCCACGGTGAGTCTCCCTCTGCCCGACTAACCTGACAGAGGACATCCCTCTTCAACCTTCACCCCCACTTACCTCCTGAATTACAATTAAACCTTTAAAAATCATAGTCCTTGCTAGTGAACAGTTATTAGTTTTTGATGCTTAGATGTCCCACAATATTTGCTGCAGGGCATTACTGCTCTTACACTAGACTTTTAAGAGATGACACTCTGATTGGTTCAATTCATGTTACACCCAAAAGACAACAATGATAAATGAAGGGGCTAAATACATCCTCTTTGCCCCTTGCTCCTTACTTTGTGCCCAGATTATGCACCATTTAACAAGTATAGGTGGCTGGACATGTCTTAAATTGCATCACACACTCTACATCATGCACTAAAGATCCCTTTAAGTAGGGCCCATGGTTTCTTTTCTTGGCAGTCTTGCTGCTGCATTTTGGACGAGCTCCAGAACAATTAGGGCTGTTTGACTGACTCCAACAGATTCGAGACAATGTACTGTGCATGTACTCACTCATCCTCCTGCAGTGTGCGATTTTGAATGATGTTCATCCCACTTGGAGCATAGTTCCAAGACACCTCCTCTATCCTGATGAAGTAGGTTCTTGTCATCCCAGACACACATACTGCTGCACAACACAGCAGCAACACTTCCCTCAACCCCAACCGATGCATTTTTAAGACGCAGCTCTGGCTTCAGTTGGCTTCACCAACTGTGAAACAGCCAAGGAAGAAGATGAGTCTTTATGTCTAGTTAGTGATCCAGCTGATGAGAATGATGAAGCCAAACAGTGCAGACAACTGACAGCTGTTAGTCAGTCTGTCTGAGAGACTTTAGACCCTCTATTTGTCTTTATACTCCGTCAACTGACTGCTGGGAACAGCCAGGGCAGAGGGGTCACTGACCACCAGACAGGGTTCAACCTATCAGAGCGGTAAGAGAGGGAGTAGGATCAAAAGGTTAGACTTGCATAGAACAGAAAATTACTTTCCTCTGCAACATCAGCATTTTATTGTTCAAACATGAAGAGGTCAGATTTACATCAGACTTCATGTTGTTTATCTCCTTTTAGTCTTAATATAGAAAATCAGAGCTGTAGTCATGTTTACCTAGTGATGAAAACCCTGACTTTTGATCCAGTCGATACTGCTGTGCAATGTTTAATGCAGACAACTGAAGAAGACACTGAAAAATGATGATTTCGCAATTTAAATTTGCAGTTTGTCCTAATAAACTAAATGCATCCAATTCAGTTAAGTAGTTTAATTACCTAACACTAATTTTGCATTACTTCCATCTACCTCTTAAGTAAAAGTAAAGACCAATTAATTTTACTTTCAAACATACTTTGAAAACATACTGAATAAAGCAGTTTCACTTCACAATTCAGTGTTTGACTGATGCTGTTTGGCACGTCTGTGACGTGCCAAACAGCATCAGTCAAACACTGAATGCTGTTGCTGTTTGGCACGTCACAGACGGGCCGCTAGACCTGCACCAGCTAATGTGTGCTCATCCATTTTCTCTGATAACTAAGATCCAGACCTTCAGGAGGTTTTTACCAGGAGTCGAATTTTAAGATTTAGTTTCATTTACTAAAATTCAATTGACTTGGTTCTCAGGGTCCAAAGCCACATTTACTGAGTATGGCTTGTGACGCAGATCAATAACAAGCAACTCTGGAAACTCCAGAAGATAAACTTTCGTCCAGGAATCAGTTTCAACACACAGAGCAAGCTGCATGAACCCACACGTACACAAACCAACATGTTGAAATATCACACGAAAGCTAATATTTAATTTGTGTCAAAAACCCTCCTCCTCTGTAAGAGTGAGTTTGGCCAAAAGTAATCAAAATGGAAACATTTTGTTTACGGTAACAGTTTGGAGGAGGTGCAAGAGGGGAGTCAAGCATGCAGACACACACATGAGAATGTGCTGGTTATGAAGTGGAACCTGTTTTTGTTTACAAAGAGGACAAAGATCAGCTTCAACTTAATGACTCACTGGATACTCAGTGTGGAAATAGACATTTTTTATTCAAGGCAGCACAAACAAACATACATTATAAAAATATGTCACTAAAATATATATAAAATGTCTGTTAACACTGATCTAGCATCCAAAAGACGTAAAGAAAACAATTAACAACAAAACGCTCTGAAAATGAAAACAAATGTACAAACACACACAAAAATCTGCTCGTAATCCTCAAGTGATCCAACACAGTGTATAAAGTATAAATGTTGGAACCACAAGAATTAAACTGGACAGAGAGGACACTTCCTGGTGCATCGAGATAATCATGTCAGCCAAGATGCTGATGAACAAGTAAATAATTGGAAATGTGCATCACCTCTTTTAATGACACCACACAACACATGGCTGCCATCTGTAGTGTGCTAGTTTAATGACATTGATTTAAATTGTAGTGGTACTTATTTACACAGTAAAAACCGTAGTGTACTGTTGTTGGGTTTATGTAGGTACACAGTAAATAATGATAATAGAGAGAGTGAGCGACATTGGCATTAGGAAAATAGATTTTATGACGTAAGTGAACAGTTTTCATTCATCTTTTTTAAAAAACAAAGAGGGCACATGGAAGTTTCACACACTGTTACTTAATTCAGTGACGCTCTATTTTTTTGAAATTATTTATACATGCCTCCTTACTCAGGCATTAAGTAAGCTGTATCTTTTTTATGTTTTCATAGAGGATTCAGGACAGAGACACTCACATTCACTCTATTCTGGACTAATAACCTGTCATCTTTGAAATGTTGAGACTTGCATCAGAAAATCTCACCATCATCAGTGACTGCGCAGTGATTTTTACGGATGAGTATTAGGGACAGGCATTCATTTATTCTCAAAATTTAATTTTAATTTTAAAATGTCAATTTATTCTCAACATTTCGACAATTAAAAAAAAATCCTCCTCTTCTGATTTGTTTTACGTATGCCTGGCACTGATACTAAAAGTTCAACATTATTCTCAACAATGTGATTTCATTCTTAACATTTCAACTTCATTTTCGACAACTCAACATTATTCTCATAATACAAGATTAAAAAAAAAATCTCCCCTGATTTATTCTTCCCTGTGCCTGACACTAATACTGACAGTTTCAACATTTTTACTTTATTCTAGTAATGCAAAAAACTCCTCTGATTTATTTATTCTTATTCCTGGCCCTGACAGATTTTTGGCACTTGAACAGGGCAAACAAATTAAAAGCTTAAAATCAAGTGATTACACTGACATGGCTGTCAGGTGTACAGTAGAATTCTGTATGATACTGTATGAGTAAGTGTGTCTAAGGCTGAGTTGTACTCACACACACGCATAGTGCTGGGCAATAAGGCTGTATGTGCAGAATTTCACCTATGCATGGGTCCATTAGTGTCCTGTGTGTGTCCATGCATGCTGAGTGTGTGATTTTTTATTTGCACATGCACTTGAGTCTACATACATGCACGTGTTGATCTAAGCATTAAGACTATACTCCTGCTTGTAGCAACAGGGCCGACAGACGGCGTTGACTAAACCATTTCCCAGCTGTAAGAGACAGATGATGAACTCCAGCACAGAGAGGCCCAGTAACACGCACAGCAGAGTCACGTTCCACTCTACGATGTGAACCGGCTGAAGACACCGTGACCACATCTCTGGTTCTAAGAGATACCTGAGAACATACAGAGAGAGAGAGAGAGAGATCAGTTGACATCAATCAGGGACTGCAGCCTCACTTTACTCAAAGAGATGCACTAAGGTCTTAAAATGCTGAAATAGTAAAGGGAAATGTTATCTCTTAGTAAACACTGATGACTCAAATGACGCAAGTTAGCAATAATACATGATGAGAGGTCCTGATGTGCAAAAAAAAAAACCAAAAAACAAGGTGGGGGCAAAGTCCATTGTTTTCTATATTAGGGCATCTTGTTGTGTCTCATCACGCTTACACCAGTTTAATACATGGGAAAGGACAAACTGTTTATTGGTAGTCACTGTTATCCACAGTTTAATCTGTTTCATCAATAAATATTCAACGGTAACACAACATAAAGTGGTGTATAAGCACTGTTACTGTGGCTGTGTGCAGTTTTATACTCTTTGCAAACTAATTTAGAACTGTGGTTAACGTACAGTAAATTAGAGATGTGGGTGTAACTGCAATTTGACAAAATAACATTACCTTAAGTCCACTTTATTTGAGATTATCTATCACAGGTGATCTTAGATATAAGACAACTGCCAATCAAGTATTGCTAAATGATGGTTCAATAGGTGAGTATCACATAGAGTCACATATCACATAAGTTGATACTTGAGTCCTTTAGTTGGATTTAATTTGGCCATTTAGCATTCTATTAAATAAGGTCACCTAGCTGACCTGATTCAGCCTTTTCTGATTGTACCAATAATGTTATTAGCTCCAGTAGTAATGCAAGAAACACTTTCCAGAAGGCACACAAGGCTGCAAAACTAGAAACGTGTAGTGAGTTCTCCAGTGCTTGTTTTTGTGCAAAACCTGTATTGTGAAACTTCAGTTTCCTATTTGATAGTCTTTTACGCACAGAGAAGACCCAAAATGGTTGACTTATTGATCAAGCAAAAAAAAGAAACAGCACCAGCTCTGGTAAATTGTTAATCATTTGCAATTATTTAAGCTACGATGTCAAAAAAATCCGCTGGTTTTAGCTTCTCAAAGTGAGGATTCCCTCCTTTACTCTGATTTATATAATTGTAAATTTAATCACCTTGAGTTTTGGACTGTGGGAAATAGAGATTTTTTAGTATTTTCTGACATTTTGTAGACTAAATCTGAATGCTTTATAAATAAACTGAGTGAATAATCCCCATGCTACCACACACAGTATCTCCCTACCTGCCCCACTGGTCTGCAAAGGGGTATGTCCATCCATAAGAGGTGAAGCACTGGGGACCCTGCAGCAAGGCGAACCCTGACATGACGAAACAGTAGCCAGACCCCACCAGGCCGAACGCAGCTGCCAACACTGACCCGCACATCTGGAGAGCAACACAGACACACAAGTGATTTTAAAGGAGAATATGCACGTGTTTGGATGTCTTTGTGAATGTGTGTGCGACTGCAGCTGCTACACACACACACATACACATATACACAACTGCAGCTGTGCATGTCGCTTGAGTGGTGTGAGCCAAGCTTACTTTGTTGAGTGTTATCTAACAATGGGCTTCTTGTTGAATTATCATAGTTGGATTAGCATTAGCATTCCACCTCATAAGGACACAGTGTTGGCTGGCTTAATGACAACTGTGCAGTATTATCCTCCAAGTGGTCAGAAAGAAATAGCAAAAAGCAGAAAATGGGAACATAATGAAGAGTCATAAGGGGTGAAAGACCAGTTTGTGAAGAATTATATGAACATAAAATTAAGTCTTGGTTATATATTTAGGGTTTTCTCTACGTGTCAGTGCTAATTGTGCTAATTAGTGTATTGTGCTAATTTAGAAGAAACAAAGCTGGCACTTATCTACCATACTGTTAGCTTGGCATTATTGCCATTCCACGAGTTGGAGTTGTTGGTGCAGACTTAGCATAGTTTATCTCCTGTAAATGGAGTGTTATTGATACTTTAGTAAATCCCTACCATTAAGCTCGCATTCCAGCAGCAGCTACATTTCCCCAGAGTGATGAAGACCACAGCTGGAACCAGCATCTGGAAACACAGAGTTAAATGTCAGAACAGCAGCATTTTTTGTTTCCATTTTTAGTCATGATACACACTGAAACATTTGACATGAGAAAGTTGTATGGTAGGAAAGTAAATATGCAGATGATCATTAATCCTGCTTTTCTTTACTTGCAGTTGCAGGGAACATTCATATCAATACTTCTCCACTAATTCCCCACCTAATACCACCATCACCTGTGCCTGCACCACCACCAATATCACTATAGCCCTACAAGTCAGTTGAAGTCAAATGTATTTATACATCACTTACATACTGTACAGCACCTTCTATCCTTAGACTCTTGAAGCTGAATGCACTCACTATCTTTGATAAAAGCAGTATTGCACATATGGATATTATCTAAAAGACCTATCACCTAGGAAGTAAACATATGACACTAGAAACTAGAGGTGTAAGAAACAATCTATACACTTTTTGCAATACTATGTTTTATGGTACTGTATTGATTCTCAAAAATGCATAGTGTACATGCAAAGACTGCATCCCTTTGAGTCTACCACTCCAAAGTAACAACATATCACTAGCATGTTAGGGACTGTGATAAATACAAAATGCAGAGCCCATTGTTGTAATTGCTTAAAAATGGAAATGTTTTCACTCAGACTGTATGCATATGGTGGTGTGCTCTTCATACAATAACAGTCTTCCCAAAATTGAATTTGAAAATCACATTATATCACTTTGCTGATTGTATCTAAATATATTACAATATATTGAATCACAGCCCCTGTAACATGATACGCATCATATCACCAGATTCTTGCCAATACGCAGCCCTACAATCAACATGAGTTTGTGATGCCCAAGGGAGGACTGCCCATTGTTCTGTCAGCCCAAAATTCCAAAGAACCATTAGTCCAAAAAATGTCCTCGTGGACTTGAAGCCCATTTCTCTGACAGCTCATTATTTCCAACCCCACATAAACATTACATTTGTCAGGTACAGGAGTGTGTATTTTCAGAGAAACTGGAAGCAATGGGCGTTTGTTGGGATAACAGGCTGTTAGAGAGATGGGCTTTATGTCCAAGGGACATTTTTCGGACTAATGGGGCTTCGGAACTTTGGACCGTGTAAACAATACATTATACACTGGAATCAAATGTTGGGAGCCATTTTAGACTCAGTTCATTTTCACTTTGTCTGATATTCAACTTTCAGCAGTCTCAACAGTACCTTGTCAGCACCAGCTCTACCTAGGCCTCACTGTGCTTTGAGCAGAATGCTAGTGCATGCTAACAAAGTACACAGCAGTGTAGCATTGCAAATGACATGGCGGAAGGTAAATGCAGTGCACTTCAGCATATAGTAAACAGGGAGTCAAACTGTGAGAGAACTGCAAGAGAAAGAGAGAAATAATCCTACATCTGTTTGTTTGTTTGAGGGTTCCACTGTTTTAGTATCCCTCCCTCCCTTTTTCCTCTCCTCCTCTTTCCTGTGCTGTTGTCTCTCTCCCAGTGGTCAAGGACTTTAAATCACATCCTAACAGAGGGAGGGAAGTTCCCAAGGTTTTACACACACACACACACACACACACACACACACACACACAGACACAAAGATCATAGGCATCGTTGCATACACATCCTGGATGTCCCCCTAAAGCACTATCTCTGAGCAGAGGCAGGGACAACGCGGCTGACAATACAGAGAGAAGTGCACAGCGAGGAAGGAAGAGAGAGAACGAAGGAAAAAGGAGGGAGGAAGAGTGAGGGAGAGGAAGGGAGGGAGGGAGCTAAAGATAGATTCCTCTCACAGGGGTTCAGTTTGCTCTTTGACTCTTTTGCGTTTCCACATTTCCACAAAGAAAGGAAAAGCCCAAAGAGGAAAAAATAAGGACAGCACGGCAAAAGTGATCTCAGTAAAAGTAGAAAAAAACATCAATGAAATAAAGTCATGTAAGGAAATCTCCAGAGTTACAGGTCGCTCCCTGTGCTCCTCCAATAACATGTACAGACTAACTCACAGATTAACCACTGCATTCCCAAAAAACTGAATAAGGCCGTTATTTACATCAACTGAAGATGAAGGCCATGAGTTGATAGGCTCTTACCAAAAGTCTTTATTTCTATATAACCCTCATTCAACACAAACTTCCTCCATAATTCACATTAAAAACCTTCCAGCAGGTCAAGGGGCATCGTCCCCACACTTTTATTGAGAAACATCCTCAGGAAGAGTCATTTAAATCATATGAGAGGAAAATGTTACGGTTCAGACTTGTCACTCTCTTAACTTGACTGCACCTAATAATTTCCCTGATCATTGTTCTGCATCCTCTTCCGGTTTTGAAAGGCTTGGTCTCCCATTTGTGTGCTGATTCGTCACCTCTATAAATAAAGGTTTCTAGCAATGAGACACTACAGCAGCAAAATGTTCAAAACCTGTCGCACTTTTCAGCTGTTTTAACAACTTAACACTAAACATCTGCATAAATTAGCACTTAAATCATCCTTCTTCTACATGGGAAAGTCAGATATGAGCAGCTGAGAAATGCCTTGTTTTGAATGGTCAAAAACATGCTGTTAGACGCACTGTTACAGTGGAGATGGGCACATGCTTGGTTCATTTAGTTTTACATACATCTTGTTCTGTTATGCAGAATATGATAATATTTCAGTTACATGTTGACATGATCTGAGTAACTTTTTAAACTCATTTAAAACATCTAAATATTTTATAGAATGAAGCTTTATGTATCCAACACAAGTGCTCTGCTGGTCAACAAGGTTAATCTTGTTTGGTAAAATACAATCTCTCCTCTGTTCCTCCATAAAACCAAACTAAAAGAACAGCTCCTTTCTGCTCAATCGGAGCATAAAGCCATCAGATCAGCAGCATGTAGCAGACGGATTAACTGTGATTTCACACAACACTTCATTGTTCTCAATGAGCAACTGCAAACACACTCAGACTGAATGGTGATGGCTGAAGGGGAAAAAATTCACAATTAATAACATTGTGGTCTAAAAATTCCGAGTCAAAAACGTATCATGTAATTATTAGAACGAGACAAGAAAAACAAGTTTAAGCATAAATGAGTCTGAATCAGCACTGGATGTATATAATAAACACAAAGTGAGCACCCATAATAGCACACACTGTATCTACATGTACCAGCATCTGCCTCCACAACCACTGAATAAGAGAAGATGGGAAGTGAGTTCTCAGTGAATGCAGTTTGATCATGATGCTGTTTAAAAGAACTCTCAGTGGTAAGGTTTCAGCATCACATGGCTTAAATGCTGTGAAAGAATGTCATTCATTTTTGTGTGAATGAGAGAAACAGCAGTCAAAACATGTTTGAAAGAATGTTACTGATGAAAAGCGAATCTCATTACTTTTAGTTTCAGTTAATGTCTCTCTCTGGGGGCAAATATTTGTGACGAATCCCACCACGCAGCGGTACCAGTGACCTCAGTTAAACCCACAGCCACAGTGTTTTAGTTTCCTCTGCCAGGCAAAATAATCCAATCTGATTATTTATCTGGAACAGTGCTGCCACATTACCCCAATATGAAACCATTCAACTTCTCTTCAGTCATTGTAGTGAATGACAATTTCTGTCATAATGAAAGTCAAAGCTTTAAACCTTTATAATAAGTCAGACTGTTGGTTGTATGTCATGATGAAGTACATACAAAAGTTATAGCTGGATGAAACAGACACAAGACTCTTTACCCTCTGAAGTCTCACAGCTTTCACCAACAGCTTATTCCTATACTCTTTTGAATTTTCAAGAATCATAAGATGCAGAAATAAATATCCAAAACTTGTTTCTCTGTAAAACCTCTGCAACTGTAATGTGATCTTATCTGAGTGCAAAAAATGGATGTAAGGATGTGCACCATGAGGAGAAAAAGCTTTTATGACACACTAGTGTTTTGTGTAAAATCTTGTCTCATTCAAGAAATTTTTCTAGCTTTTTTTGATAAATAATAAAAAGAAAACAATCAAGAGTTTTTAAAGATGGTAAGCGCAAACTTAATGGAAAGCAAAAAGTAACTTTGGACTGCATGAAGTTGAAGGAAAGTCATCCCATGATACTAAATTTGAGCTTTTGAAGAGAGAATTACCACACTACACTTTGGTAGTGTCTGGTCCATTTAAAACACATTTAAATGGGACCTTCGTGTGTGGTTGTCCTTTCTTCAAAATACGTATCTGTCATGACCAGCACCTCATTTTTACTCACCATCAATCCCCCTCCTCCTAGTCCACCAAAGTACCAGATGTACTTGGCCAGGCGGTCCTGCTGGATGTAGGTGATTTCTCCCATGGGAAACAGCAGCAGCAGGTTGGCCAGGATACAGCAGAGGGCCAGAGGCAGCAGGGCCAGACCCAGAGTCCTGGCGAAACCCACCGAACAACACATCGCTCACCCAAAGACGTACTCACAACCGCAGGGAGGAGAGGAGAGAAGTGGAATGGACCGAGGAGAGCGAGAGTAAGAGAGAAAGAGGGGAGGGAAGGGTCGGAGCAGCTGGGGAGCCAGGAAACAAAAACAAGTGATGAGAGCCTGCTGTATGTATGTGAGTGCGTGTGCGTGTGTGTGTGTGTGTGTGTTAGTGTCTAAGAGTTGAACAGATTCTCCTTCCTGACAGAGGGAGTTCTGCCATGACGTGCTTCAGGAAACACACTCACAGTCACAGGAAGGGGGCTGACCAATGGCTGCACAAAGCTCAGCCAGAAATATGAAAAATCCCACGTGTGTGTGTGTGTGTGTGTGTGTGTGTGTGTGTGTGTGTGTGTGTGTGTGTGTTTCCCACAGCCTCCTAGTCAGCCTTGCTCACAAAGCACTCTGGAGTATGAATTTTCCTCAGAATGACTGACTCACTACAACAGTGATTTTTTTCCTAATCCCCTTCTTTATCTATGGTACACACATTTGCACAGTATACGTACCATATCATATGTAAAGACTATACTACATTACCTACATTATCAAGTATTGATCATTCTGTCAATAAGATGAAAACTATTTTCAACATGATTACCGCCTCACAGTTGTATGCCTCTGCAAACCAGTCAAGTTGCAGTTACAGTTTACATCCATGCCATGTCTGTCCAGACTCATATAATACATATATATGTGGCGGACTATGCCCCTTGAACTGCATATAATGTACACATAATACTCATATAAAAAATGTGGTTTATCATTGAGTCCAATTGGGCGTTAGTGCCAAATTTGAAGAAATTCTCTCAAGGTGTGAGATATTAGGTTTAGAAGAACATGATGGACGAATGGACAGACAACCCAGAAATATAAAGTCTCCAGCCACAGCTGTTACCGGTGCAAAGACATAAAAAGTTTATACTAATTTAACAGAGGATCAGGTAAAATCTTCAGTTAGCTTGTTTGGACCAACCAACAGTCCCAAGACCAAAAGTTAATCAATTTACAGTTTACAAACAGACAAATCGTCGGGTGATCAACTACCAGACTGATTGATTTGATAGTAATCTGTACTATACCTATAGAAGCATGTCCACAGTATAATAATGATAATAATAATAATATATTTATATAGAACATTTTAAAACATCCAGGTACAAAGTGTTTCACATTACCGTAGGAAACACACATAAAAATTCAAGTACACATACTGTATATATGCACATAATGTACACACAAATGTTCATGCATGTTCATATACATATCAGTTATTTACTTACTTTATAACTTACTTTTTAAGTTCATTTACTAGATTAAAAAATGGAACAAGCAATCCAGCACATTTCTCAATATGCAGTTTGTGTTCCTTGGTACATGTAAAGACTTTATAGGGTGCAAGAAGCAGGCATGGAAGATGCATTGAGATAATATACTGATAAATGTAGCAATCCCAATTCATAAAAGCACTGTATAGCAAGTCTTGAATATTAGTTGTTACTTAAGTGCAACTATAGAAGCATGAGCAACAAAATGTGCTGTAAGTATCAAAAGTACTTGTTATGCAGAATATTGGCACCTGTCAGTGTTATATTACTGGGTCATTATTAATTATGCAGTCCTGGTGGAGTTTTTTTTAGTCGTCAGATCTCCACCATGCATCATATTTTATAAACCTCTCACATGTTTTATATCTAAAATCTGTACAGTAATTAGAAACCAAGTAGCTGTGAGATAAATGTGGTGAACTGACCTGTAGTGGAGTATATAAAGTAGCAGGAAACGGAGTTACTCAAGTAATGTACATAACTGTAAGTACAGTGCTTGAGTAATCAGTTACTTTTTTACACTTGTAAAAGCACTGCTGACGTATTAATTAGATGGTGATAAATTTAAATCAAGTAAAAACAGCATCCTTCCAAATCCATCATACATGCAAGGCCGCCTCCTTCTAGGTCAGAATGATACAACAGCTCAGCAGGTTAATGTGGGGCAATAGGGCAAAAGCATGACTTGTAACAGTGCTGTGTCAGAAAGCCACAAAGACCCTGTATGTGAACATATGTGTGTTTCAGGGGCCCAACATGTTGTGAGCTGCTTTTTAATCCAGCTGGAATGCACCACATCCAGATAAACTGCACTGTAAGCTGGAACTGGCCTTCTTTAACAAGCTGTTTCAACCAGCGTTAATTAAGGCAGATTATATAAAACAGAGTGTGTTGGGGTGACAGAACACATGGCTCTTTATAGGAGTAAATGGTTGGTACCAGGCGGGGTTTGGAGCTGTAAGGAGATCAACAATGAAACAAAGTCCAACATCATGTTTCTACATCGAGAGATTTGTGGAAGTGGAATCATGTTTGAGCTGCCTACTCAAGTGGTTTTTACAAGCTGTTTACCAACTCACGCATATTTTTAAAATCCTTGTTCACACAACCACAGCCACTGCATACTGTAATATAATTTATCCTGTCTGTGTGGTATGCTGAGGGGCAGCAGGGCGTTTCCCCAACAGCTAAATATTCACTAAGAGACAAAGCTCATACAGTACACAAAGGCAAAACACCCACTTCATCCAGCCTGCTTAAAATCATGCAGTGTAATAGATGCATCCTATGACATTTGATCATGATCTTATTTCCTAAGAGTTGGGACAGTGTGAAAACCCTGAAACAGACTCAGCTAACTTAATGGCAATCTGCACAATTAACTGAGATATCATTTTGGTTTGAAGAAACCAGACCACAGCTCATCGTGCGTCCAAAATAGAAAAGGTTTGGTCTCTTGGCTACATGAGCGTGCTTAGAAAATGTAATAGCAATGTGCCCATTAGACTCAGATTTCTGATGGTTGTGTGAGAGTAAAGGTCAGAGAGTAAGCAAATAACGCAAGTACTCACCCTGTGGGAGCTGTACATATACAGAGCAACTGAATAAAATCTAACCTCTGGTTTTTCATATGTTTTGTACTGAGTGTACATCTCTACGTTGCAGTAGTGCAACAAAAAATATTAGAAATCACAGTTTGGTCCAGAGTAAGATGTCTCAAAAGGACTTATATGTGTGGATTTTCAGAGTCTCCAAATTGTTTGACAAACCAACTGATCAACATCTCCATTAGGCCCTGCTATTTACAAATTAAAACCACAATTTGTGAAACACTGCGTTCAGAATTTTGTACACAGGTTCAAACACCCAAGCACAACCCAAACACATTTTTCCTGTCCAGGTACTGAGTCCGAAAAACTGAATTGAATTCCCTTCAGACTCCAACAATGTTAACTTGTTCTGTTAAAACCTTGTACTTTCCAACCCAATCACCAGAATAATTGTTGGCTTTGAACGTTTCTGCAAACCACAGATATGTTAAATTTGTATGTTTCAAATAGTGAATATGTTCAATTATTCTATTTCTTTTCGTTTCAATTTTCAATTGTATGTTGTGACAATGCTGTGGACAAAATGGTTAGGTTTACACACAAAAAACACTTTATTATGGAGAGGAAAAGATCGTGTTTTGGCTTAAAATACCCAGTACTGTCGCCATAACCACCACTTGAAATGTGCTGATGTGTCATTAAAAAAACACAGCTGGTCTGCTGCCTGTCTGCTTGGTGGCCCTCTCGTCTAGGTCTCATATACATGTAATCCTAACAACGTCACTTTAGAAAAATTGATATGATACATGTGAAATGTACAAATGCAACATATCCATGATTTGCAGAAACATATAAAGCCAGCATTTTCTTCTGGCGACTGGGCTAACTTTTCTTAATGAAGATATTTTGAACCCAAATCATCTCGTCAGCAGGTTCACAGAAACAATCTTGAGAACATGACTTAAAAAATAAATTTGATTTATTTTTCATTTATAAAAATGTACAAAATCGTGATTATATCCCGCATATTTCACAGATTCTTTTAAGTATAGACGGAGTTAAATCAGTTTGTTTCCAGAAACAACAGATACAAATATATTTCAATTAAAAGTGTAGGAAAATAACTGCAAAATGAATCTGAATAAAGATATACAGTAACACTAATCGACTTGACTCAAAAGACATTATTACATTATCAGAACTCAGTTTGTTTTGTAAAATGTCACCCAGAGTAAAGATGCACCCATCATTTATTTAGGAAGGAGGATTTATATGTTATGATATTGTTTTCGTTTCTACACCAGCAGCAACTAATTAAAGGCACTGAAACGGATAATTATCTCAACCAAAATATAAAGTTGACGAATGGCATCTGAGCTTTTTAATGTAGTGTTACACAAAGATTTGTTTTCCAATATATTGTTCTATATTTAAGAGTACACTGCCTTGTAAATGTAGCTTGAACTCAAAAGAATGTGGAATGAAATTAGGACTGTAGTGCCGATGATTCCTTCACAAACTATGAAATATGGTGTACAATTTAAAGTCAAACTTTACTGCAGGTCACAGATGACATGTGTGACGTGTTATAGTACGATGCTGTGATATTATTATGTTATAAACCTGAGTTGTTGTCAAGAATTTATGGGCTGATATCAATTGGTTGATTAATGAAGCCAAAGAAAAAAACGTTAGCATTTACTGTGGTGTATGTTATCACCAAACATTTATAGTCATTTCTGCTCTAAGAAACCTTCATGTTTAATGTACCTTAACATAACATCTACCCAGAAGAGGAGAGGAGGTCACATACTGTATGTCTAGTATCCCTGAGCACATCCATCTGCTCTGGGGTCGGATCCCGCCCACAGTACCCTGGATGGAGGTTCAGTTTGATTGACAGATGGGCTCCACCAATCCCCCACTGTGATGATCTGTCCCCGCCCAAACTGAGATCTCTGGTGGCCTGTGTGTTTGAATAAAAAAGATAAATGATAAAAATGCCAGGAAGGTGGCAGTTGGGTTATAAGGAAGAAGTGATGAGCAGCACAGTGATGAGCAGTTAGACAGTCGGTTCCTTAAATTGATTTGTTTGTTAATAAATGACGTTAAAACCACAAGTGTCATAAATCCTACGTGAGGCCATGTCTTTAGTAACTAACTAGCTGGTTTAAAAATTAAAGGCATTAAAATATAAATACATAGAAAAATATAAATAGATTAAGACAGGTTAATTTTACATTGTATTTTTTTATAAGTGAACCTGAAAATAAGATTATCAACAAGAAATCATTTAAAGAATTCAGCATTCTACATCAAGGTGCTACAAACTGCCCTGGAAAGTCTTTTAATCTTTACATCACTGCAGCATTAATTTAGAAAAAAAAATGGCCCAGAAAACTGGCAGTTATGGTAAGAGCTTCTTCACTGCATGGTGTCCTGCTGGGCTCCACACAAATAGATTGCTCTGTGATTCAGTCTTTAAGTGGGTGCTGCTCTTTCACAATTAACAAAGTTACAGTTCATAATAGATGGTAGAGGGGACTGAAATGTTAACAGTAGTATCACGCAATACATGTTGACACTTTTAAGAAAAGCCAAAGAGCAACAGCTCACCGGGGAATGATGGCGGGGTAGGGAAGAGGAACCAATAAAAAGATCCTGTTTGTAGCAGGAAGCAACAGTGCGTATGGGAACTAAGGCTTAATCCCACTGATTTGAAACTAACAGTTGTTTCAGCAATGGTCTTGTTTATGGCTGTAACTACACATCAATAAAACAATTAATGTAGCACGTTAACTTCTGAGTAGAAATACCTTGACTTGTAGATGCCTGACTGACAGTTTCAGTGACATGTTGCACTCCTATCTAAGGTGCTGGAGAGAGTCATTTCAACCCAATTAATCTCTTACATGAATAAAAATAATATTTTTAGCAGTTGTTAGTCAGGTATTAGAGCCCACCATAGCACACACAGCCCTTTAGAAGGTTTTTAACAACTTATTTTTAACAGCTGACAGAGGTGACAGCTTATTCCTAGTTGTTTTAGTTTCAAGTGTGGCCTTCAACATGATCGATCACTCTGTTCTCCTGCACTGTCTAGAAACTGGGTTTGTCTAAAGGGAACAGCTCTACAGCCACAACATTCTTACTTCTTGAACAGAACTTTAACTCTTGTAGAAAATGCGGGGTCCTCTGTTGCTCATTTTAATTATGGGGTTCCTCTAGGGTCCATTGTTGGCCCCAGATTCATTCAAAACCATGGTGTCTCCCACCATTGTTATGCACTCCCTCTCCAGTCCAGTAATTTCATATCAAATGCTGGATGTCATGCTTTTTTTTTTTAACATTTAACAATGATGACACTGAGATCATAGCCATTTGTCCAACCAGCCTGGTTCACAGCAAGCTTGGATCCCCCAATAAAAATATGAAGAAAATCTTGGCAAAAATGTTAGAAATCTTGGCAGAAAATGAGAGACAGATCTTTGTTTTGATGCCCAAGTAAAGGCTGCTGTTAAGTCATGCTTCTTTCAACTCAAAAAGATCTCTAAAATCAGATCTTTTTTCTCTCCTTCTAATTTACATAAGGTTATAAGGGTAACGTTATGCTTTCTTTTTTTCTCACCTTTTTTTCACCTGCAATTCATGTTGGTATCAGTCAGAGCTTCTGAACACATTACTCCTGTGATAGCCAACTTGCACCAGCTGCCAGTATGTTTCATATTGATTTTAATATTTTATTAATCCTTTTTAAAGCATTAATGGCATCGCTCCAAATTATTTCAAGGATTTTTTTTTACCCTCTATGTGCCTCCTTTCTTCAAAACTTTCTTATAAAGGAAAGTGTTAGGAATATTTAATATGTTGTTGGGTTTTCTCAGCCCTCCTTGGCCATTTTTTTATTCTACTTTTTTTAAACTTTATTTTATCCCCTGGTGTTTTTTGTTTGGGCTCTTGTGAATGGCACAGCGCCATTCAACCAGGCGGCTTCTTTTCTGCTGCCAATCCAAAAGAGCAGCGTACTCTTGCGAGAGAGGGAGAGAAGGAGTGTGCTTTTTGGTGAATAAGGACTGGTGTGTCGGTCAGTGAGAATGTGTGGTGCTCCCTGTCCAGCTATGGATAACTGCAATAATATTTCACTGTGCAGACGACTGCGGTGCAGCACTGCCGTGTTCAGGAAGACGCAACCCTGCGGCCGTCTTGTTGTGGTCGGGATGTGTGAACAGTTAAATCATTCCACAACCAGAAAACCATGGATTACTGGAACCAGCCTCAATCATGGACAATTATGATACATCAGCCAACAATTGAAGAATACGAAAAGAGATTAAATCACAGTGCACAACTTATAGGAGCTGATGGGTTCACATTTCACTGGACTTGTACTACTAGTTTTCGGTTTGTGTGTTTTATGAATGAACGACTGAGAAAATGGTCTACTTTCTGGAGTCGCCGCATACTTATCATGTAAAAAATACCATGCAGCAAATGCCAACAGTAATTGTGTAAATAAAAAAAGGTACCTCTGATTGGCCAGCTGACTTTGTGGCCCCGTCTTCTCAGCTCCTCGGCTACCTCCTGGGTGACCCCCTCCTCCAGATTAACCAACCACTGATGAGCTAGAAACAGAATGTTTAATCCAAATCAGAAGACATAAATCAGTCACACAATGTCTTCTTTTACTAAATTCCTACAATTCTCATTTCATATTCACATTACATGTTACAATGAGATCTGACAGTAGAGGAAAACCATGACTTCATATGACCATAGAGAGCCAGTTATCTTAACTTATGATTAGATAAAGCTACTGTGAGTGAATATTAATCATGTTTATACTAACACACTGTTTTCTGTATGTGACTACTACACGGGATCTATATGTGTATGTGTGTATGTTAGTGTGTGTGGGATTTGGAGGGGCAGGGCATACTTTTAGGGTCATACTGTACATAGACTCTTGGTGCATCCAGAGCTTGTTGAGGATTCATCCCAAACTCCAACATGTTTAACAACACCTAACCACAAGAGAAACATCAGTTATTGACTCGTTAACACATTTAACTAAGACTGAATGGAAATTAAAGTGAGGTATGTTCAAATTCTCTGTGATGTAATACACAATTATACACACAATTTCTCTAATGCCTGATCTAGTCTTATTTATTATTTAGAAACAGACAATAAAGATTACTTTGAAGTGAATTTCCTGCACTTCATGCTCCGCCTCAGTTTATTCTTGGTTACAGCGTACCTGGACATGTCCTTGGGGTTGCATAAAAGCCCCCATCACCCCCAGTGCAGCAAGGAGTCGTGGTTTTTGTGATTTGGTTTCAGAGACAGTGAGAAGTGCAGGTATTATGGTGTGATATGGCCGCTTGCCTCCAGCAATACAGTTAAAGTGGTCACGTTGCAGAGAAAAGCAGGCACCACGATTCTGTGAGAGGGAAAAAGAGATTTTATGATACACACCAGAAATCAAGCTTTTCAATCTCCTCATGTAGTTTTATGTTTTAATGTTTTAGCGTGCTCCTCGAAACAGTCTGGAAATTTTATTTTCATAGTGGATAAGCTGTATGAAAATGACCGTAATTGCATTTTATCATGTTACTACAGTAATATGTCTTCATAGGTTTGGTCCACGATTTTCAAATATATTTCCAACTTAGCACCACACAAATACAAGACACTCACAAAGCTTAAGCACATTCCTGCTCAATAAGCATTACCATCACTATCTCACATGCATACATATCCTCTTTCTGACCCCCTGACCTGTAGTGAGAATCCACAATCCTTAGGGACCAGTCCACTTCCAAAAGTCATGTAGATGCTGTTGACAAATGAGCAGGCATTGCCCTCACTGTCAATCACACAGAAATAGACCGTGTCACTTCCTGTTGTCAGGCCAGGCTCCACTTCTTCCATGGCCCTACAGATAGACAGACAAATAACAATTAAAACACACAAATAAAGCATTATTGTTGTTGCTGTTTTTGCCATGTGGTTATCAAAAATATTTGGAAAAAGTCAAGTAGGTCCAACTGGGCTGAGGAAAAACTTGTGTTGGTCAAAGGATATGTCAAAAGCATACTGCAGAGTTAGAGTTAGATCAGTGGATCAATACCACCATCATGTCTGTACTGTAAATATAAGGCTACAGATTAATTAAATAAACAAGATATAACATGTTTATCAGTGAGTTACTGGTTGGTGGATTTTTTAAAATTTTGACAGAGCCGAGCAAGACTGATTCCAGTCTTTATGCTGAGGTTAGCTAACCATCTTCTAGCTCTAGCTACATGTTCTATCATACTCTAATGAGGGTGATATTCATTCTGTTGTACAACTCTCAGGCAAAAAAATAAATGAAAAATTAGAGTATTTTAAATTAAAACATTGATCTGCCCCTTTCAGTGTTTCCCTTTTGTTAAGCATCTTTGTGTTTCAAATTCCGTAAATTTTTAAATGCACTGAAAATAAATAAAGAGATAAAGGTGGTAATTACTGAATGCTGATTTTATTTTCATAAGAAATATCAATGGATTTTTTTCATCAAAGACATTTGATGGGAAAAAAAGGTCCTGAGCAAAGTCACAAGGCCCCACCCACCGACCTCACACACTGCAAGCAGCGGCTATCACTTATATAATCTTTATAATTGTGTGCTTTCTAATTCATTGTCCTCTCACAGAATGTCAGTCCAAATGTTCCTATCAGAAATCATCACTAATAAACCATATGCCAGCCTTGGTTCAAACATATTGTAGGGTGTTGGCTGAGAAATCTGATTACCAGCTGTATGTAAACATAGGTTTTACAGTAACCATTTTATTGTATTACATGGAAACATGATCTGTAATTTCCTGCCATCACCTGATTTCTAAAAGTTACCTGCTCTACTGTGTTCATGTATACATAATGACATGGGAGACAACAATTTGCTTACTTTCTGTATCAATGAGAGACATCAGGTTCTGATTCACATTTCATTTAGGGTTGGTTGAATCATTAAGATGATATTAAATGAATAGAAAGCGTATGGTTGGTGTACGTATTTGTATGTGTTGCTTGATGCAGTAGCACACCCTCAGTGATTTAAGGTTATTAGTGTATGAAACAACGGCAACAACAGCAGGATTTAGTACATCGAATATGTCTGTGCATGTGTCTGTGGAAATCATCATGTTGTTTTATACTTTTATAGTCTGTTTGTCTATTTGTCTTAGAACTGATAAAGGCCTAAAGTTCAAAGTCTAAAGTACTGACCAGTAAATACATGTTGGTGCCAAAACACACACACAGTAGATGGAGCAGTGGAGGAGGGGCCGAGGCATAAAGGGATGGATGTTAAGGCCGGGGGAAGTAAAAGTCTACAGTCCTATCTAAAGTCAACAGAGCATGACTGGTACGCACTGGCACTAACAGACACACACACCTTTACACACACAGAAACACACACCTGTCTGTGCTGATGCGTTGCGCTCGCTGGTGGCTGTAGCTCTTGTCCAGTAAGGTTTCCAGAGGGATGGTCACGTGGTCTGGGTCGCCCAGGTAACACACTGCATCTGCTAGTGCCAAGCGCACAGCCTCCACCAGTATGTGGATGTAGTCCGAGCTGTTATGGCCTGCAGCTACACACACACACACACACACACACACACACACACACACACAGCAGATCAGTGCAAATCAAATTCTATGATCCACAAACATTTCATTGTTCGTGTGACTTTTGGTTTTGTCCCCTTCAGGAAGTACAGGAAAGGTTGACAGCAACTTCAGATACTTAAAGTGGAAATAATCTGGTGTAACTTCCAAAATCAACATGTCATCATCATTCTTTTCTTTCTTTTTGACTTTGGACATTGTAGGAGTTACCCATCAACATGTACCTACTTATCCTGTAAAGGGTCGTAGAGGCTGGAGCTTTTCCAGGCTGACAAGGTGCACCCTGAACAAGTCTGCAGTTCTATCACAGGACTCTTATGAGGGGGCCTGTCACAATACTCATGTTGTACACTTGGAGCTGCCACTTGAAAGTCGTAGATTTGAATCATCAGAGACCCCTCAGTCAACTAAGATTGCAAGTTGAGCAGTCTTTTTTGTGTCTTGTTTTTTGCACAGTGTGCTGTGCAGTGTACTTCTGTGAGCCTTTTGGTCACCAAATTTTGCTGCAGAGTGAGCGCTCTTGATATTCAGGCTACTCTTTGGAACAGACAGCTGCGGACACAATGCAGTGGCACAGAGGGGGAGAGACTGAGGGAACATTATCTTCTCTCTGCTGCTTAGAAGTGGTGAATTAACAGCTCACAGCAACCTAAAACGGTATAGTCCCTGGCTTTTGTTTGATATCTACACTTCAGATCCACTGTTAGTGCAGTTAACTTGTTCACGATATTGCGTGAATGGAACTGTCACTCTAAACATCCCGCTGAACCCTTTCCAAACTTTAAAACTTAACGTGGGAAAAAAACTAATTGTTGAATATGCGTATCTTAGAGCCAAATCTGATTTGACTGACATAATGCTGAGTTTGGTACGGCCCTTTTTCAACTTATCGTGGTCGTCAAAAATGATCAAGGTCATGTCTATATATTGTATGACATTGTCTTTGTGTTTATATGTGTTTGTGTTTGTTTACATTAACATGGCACCAACATATTAGCCAACATGATGACAAAATAAAAATCAGGTCACTGTATAAAAGTTGGGAGCAGCCTCAAAGCAATTTTTCACAGAGCCTAATCCGACTCAACAGAAAAGACCACAGTGAGACACATTTTGCTATCATTACTGGTCGCGCTGCTTCTGTCCTCTCATCTGCTTTCTGTCCGAGTTTCAGCATGGGCAGAGCTCAGCTCCTCCACACACACATTTATTTATATTTCATTTATTTAATATATTTCATTTATTTTTCCCCACATCCTGATTCCAATGTCTAAATATTCTTATGAATTAAAGAGTTAACTCCTTTTTGAAACAGTGTTCTTGTATTATTGTGCTATTTTAGTGACAAAAGCCATCTCAAAACAACATTTATGTCATGTATCGCAATGAAAACTGAAGTAAATCGTTTGGATTATCCAGAGAAACCAAGATGTTCTTTCTGGAAAACACTGCTGTTGAGTTTTCATGTGTAAGTTTTCAGTGCTCTGAGCAGCAAAAAGGTAATTCTATTCACTATGATTGTAATGGGAAGGGGGCAAAGACTTAAGGGGAAAATATCTAAACACAGGCAAATAAAACCAAGAGTATTTTTCTAAATATCAGTATGCTAATGCTTTATGTTTTCTATAAAGTGCATTTGACTCATCCACATCACCAGATTAAAATCTATAACTGAGATTCTCGAAGCCCTAATGCGTCTCTGCTGGTATGTTGCATCAGCATTCCAGTGAATACCTTTGAGAGGGAAGTTCTCCAGGATGTTGAGAAGCAGCAGGGCAGCCAATCCCTGACTGTTAGGAGGAGGCTCCCACAGACGCACACCCTGAACACACAATGGAGTCATTGCCTTTGCTTACCACGCTATCAAAATACAGACACAAAAAGTGCCTGTGATCGCTGACCTCACCTTGTACTCTGTGCTTATGGGGGAGATGACCTCACTGTCATGGCTGCTGAGGTCATCCAGGGTCATGACTCCTCCATTTTGGTTGATGATGTCAACGATGGCTTGGGCCACTCTGCCCTGGTAGAAAGCTGGTTTGCCACGCTCACCGAGCTCCTGTCAATAAATCAGTCCACCAATCGATCAGTCAGTCAGCTGTTCAATACATCAGCCTACGCTGCCTGTCCAGCTACATGTTTTAAAACCAAAGCTCAAAACATCCAAAACATGATGTTCTGCATGAGGTAATGCCTTTCATGAGCCTAGTTTGAAAGATATGCGGGTGACGTGTCTGCTATTGTGTCTATCTACAAGTCCAATCAATTTTAGCAAATGAACAAGATGGTGTGTGTGAATGTGTGATTTTTCACCACAAGAAAGTAACACACACCGTCATCGCTGAGGAATGACCGTTATGATGCCATGGAAACAACCCATCAATGAGGCTGAGGTCACTGCTATTGTTTCTACTGTCAGGAACGTGTGTGTGTGTGTAGGTAATCATGGGCGTACTTGGCAGAGCTTCTGCATCATTGAATTACTAAAGACTGAGTGTTTGATGTAGTAATATAGTCAAGCATTGATCAGTGCATGCTTTAATGGTGACACACCAGCAGACAAACACACGCAGCAGGGTCAGCCATCGCTGCAGTGAAGTCACACTGACAGGAAACTACAGAATGAGTGTGCTTCTATGAATACTACATTGTCCACACACACACACACAAAAATCATGGTGGCACATTCACATTGGGGATTTCATACCAATCCACCCAGTGGTTGTTGAGATCTTTCAGTCTGGACCCACTGACCATAAAATCAGGTCAACATTTGAATAAACTGTAACCAAGATCAGGAAACTATTTACAAGTGCATTAAACCACCAAGAACTACTGATGGACAGACATACAGGCTGACTGACCTCGGCAACACTTGTGATACACACTGTTCTGCGGAAACAAACACTCTCATTTATTGTTTTTGCTTTTAATTTTATATGGATGTAGATTATGTTTTTATTGTTTACTACCTCCACCTCTTTTTTTCCATCCATCCCTCCTTCTACCTCTTTTAACCATTTCACCATTTACTCATTCTTTAGAACTGGGACGAAACTTTTTTTTTTTTTTTTACAATTCAATTACGCTGGGAGCATGCAATTAAAAATATTAAACCTTGTAATAGGCCAACATCCCATTAATTAATTTATTTTTTTCTTAAATAGCATACATGATGGTTGTCAGAGGTAAGATCTGATGGAGTTGACAAAAGGTTACATATTTATGAATTTCACAGCAGTCGTAGTAAGTAGCCATTTTATTTATCACAGTTTCACAGTAGCTAAGACTTCTCTTAATGCTAATCAAAACATAAATCTTTAAACCATTATTCTTATTTACTTCTAAATTAGGATGGCTACGGAGCTGACATGGTATGGTTGGGAAACACCCAAGAGGAATGCTATTTAATGATTGATCAAAAAGTAGAAAGCTTACCAATACTTGAGCAGCATTCCCACCTTTTTAGAAACCAGTATTAGAGACTGGAGTGCTTGTGATATAGCTGACCCCTTTTAGACCTCATTAAATTAGGTTTTTGTAGAATTTTGATGCCGTTGACAAAAATCTGGGACACATCTTTAAATGGCCAACAATTTCACAAAAAAAATATTTTAAAACAAAGATGATGATAGCAGTAGATTTTAACACTGATGTTATTAGTACGTACTGTTTTTTTTGTTGTTGTTTTTTTTTTTACATTTTTTAATTGTTTGAAGTTGTGAATTCTTGTCTGGGACAAGGATCTTTTCTGGCACATGGCAAGTTTAGAAGTTAAAGAAATGAAAGCAGATCAGAATATTTTATAAATCATATTTATTTCATACATGTAAATCCTTTAAAAATAATGTTTCACTCCGGAAATTTTCTTAGTATTTTAAGGGCTTTTTTAGTAGGGCATGATTTTTCCCAGTCCTCAACAATGATTGCTCTGCGTTTCTGTCATCTCCATGTTTGCCTTTCTTTGTACTGCTTTCACTCCCTCCTCCACCCTTCCCTCTCTTTTTGCCTCATTTAATATCCTTCCTATTGTGTCCACCCCCTGTATTCCTCCCTCCCTTCATCTTCCTTGCTTTCCTTCCATATTGAGTCCATCACACTAATGGACCCATGGTTAATTACCCACTATGCCCCTAGGTTCATCCAAGGTCCTCCCATATAGAAGACTAGAGGACTACGTTAAGTTCAGAAAAAGACAACAACTTCTAGGACAGCATGTAACCAGCGCAGTGGTTTCTCTGGGGCTCTGCATTGTTCTGTTTCCTTCTGTCCTATGTGTTTATTTGTGTGTACCTTCAAGGTCTGGGCCAGGTTAGGGTTTCTGAACACTTGTCCACATTGGGGAGCATGACCATCAATCAGCAGGTCTCCACCTAGTTCCTTCCCAGCATCTCTCAGAGCAGCCACCCCTTTCGCCCAGTGGTGAGCCGTTACCTCGGCAACAGGAAACCCCACCTCTGCGAGCTCTGTCGCCCCGCTCAGCACCTCCTGCAAGGACAGCTGGAGAAACAGGGAGAGGAAACACACGCTTGTTACCTCACAGGAAACCTACTGAGCAGGAAGTGTGAGTCATTGTTTTGAGAAGAAATATGTGGAGACTAAAACTGGTTTGTAATTTCCTCTGAGGGCTTTCCAGGCAGAAAAAAAAATCAAAGAAATTATATTTATCTGTGTGAGCAAGAGGAGACTTCGGGGGTTACTTTGTGATATATAAGTGTCTTTTACTTTTGTGATTTGCTTAATTTTGTGAATATTTACCCCTTGCTTCAACTTTAGTTAATAATTAATTAAATTTTCCAAAACATACTCTGATAACACAAAATGAACAACAGTAAACTTGATACATTTATCTCATCCCTTTAGAGAGCACAGCTTTTATTAGAGACGAGTATTGAATGTAGTTTAAATTAAGTGATAAAAAATACAAATGGTTAACAGAATACTTCACTCTCAAAGTGATCATTAGTTTACTCACCCAGTGTAACCTTGGATCTTATAGAAAACGTTTTTTTTTCTTGCACATCTCCATGGTGAATGACAAATCCAGTAACAGCGTACATCCGTGCTTAATTAAAGTAAACAGGGCCGCGTTTAACATAAGCAAAAGTGCATCAAAACATCTATTTACAAACTCTCACACAACTTGTGCAGTATAATCCAAGTCTCATTTATCCAGTCACATGTTCAATACTTCACAAACACATACATTTTCACTAAAATATTACTATTTAAAGAACTTCTGCATACAAGCAGCGTGCCTGGGCAAGCACGTGTGTTTGAACACTGCTAATGCATACCACTGAGTTGCCAGCCACGCTACCCATCTGTGCTTGAGACTGTTTATGTTTCATATTTTAACATTTTAACAAAACTGCATGTGTTTGATTTGGTTTCGCTGTTGTTAGACATGGTCCCCCCTTTACTTTAATTCATCAAAAATGTTTGCTATTTTTGGATTCTTTGTTCACTGTAGAGGCATGCCAAAATCAGACATTTCTACACAAATTCAAGGTGACATGGTGCAAGTCATTGATATACAAATGGTTTTTTGTGGGTGAAGTATTCCTTTGAAGTGAGTCATACCACTAATTCTATCCCTGCTTTAAAACGTTGCCCACATTCTCATGGACCTGTAGAAAACTTACCATAGATGGCTAAGTTACCTCTGTTTTGACCAAAAAAAGGAAATGCTTGTTTGTCCACTTCTTGTTTATATCTACTTGATTCACCTTCAACACCACTGTTTAGAACATCCACAAGAGTCAAGAGTCCTACTTCCATGTGTGTTAGTGGTGTGTGTCAGTATGGTTCCTTTTGCAGTGCTTACATTTAGGTTGTTTATGTCATGTAACTGATTATATTAGATGTGTTGCATTAAACACATACCAGAACACACTGTTCTACAAAGACGGATATACAAACGCACACAAAGTCAAACCTTGTGACTACCAAACAGCTGTACGGTATCACACCAGCATGCAGGGGCCCCTGGTACTGTGACATTTAAGGCATCAGAAGGTAAAGGAGGGGCCTCTGCGGTGTACCCACGTCCCTCCAGGAAGTCCAGGGTCTGAGCCCTGGCTGAACGACCACTGAGGAGAGAAGAAGAAGAAAAAGAAGAGAGAGGCTCAGCGAATCATTCTGTATTACAGAGACAATGACAGCAGCAAGAGAAGATACTCCACCTGCCATTAATTCCTCTGATGTCTCCAGTGTTTCCGTTGTAGAACAAGCAGAAGGCGTCTCCACCAGGACCGGTGCTGCCTGGTTCTGTTACCGCCAGCGCTGCTGCTATGGCAACCGGCAGCATCTGCTGCATTACCACCACGCTTCAAGATGTCTGGACACAAACACATATATTTGTGCGATTAATGCAATGACTCACAATGGTTTTACTATCCTAAAATGATCTGATCCATGTATGTCATTTCCCACAGCATATTACAAACAAAATCTATCTTCTCACTTTCACCTAATGGTATTTAGATGTGTTAACACTTTAGGTTTTATTCTCAAAGTTTTGTGAGGTAGGCTATCCAACTCTGAGATTTTTGCCTCATCTCTAAATGTCCCACATCTCATGTTTACTTTGTGAACTGCACAAATTAAATTCCTTTCATCTCCACTGGTATCTCAAATCTCAGAGGCACCTGGACAAATTAAACAAACACTGTCTGCACAGACAGAACAAGCTGTCTGTACATCTGTGCATCTGAGGATGTAAATACCAAAATATGAATATGACATTACTATCTGCTTACAGTGAAATCTCTTTCAACTGCATTGCCCTACTATGAGTATGAGTAAAGGTAAACATCTATACAATCAGCTCAGTTTCAAGGTGGGCACCCAAGATCAGTGTCACCAATTCAGTATCTGACCAAATGTCTCCCCTTCTGTTCCTGACCTCTGAAGTTGAATAATGGCCAGCAAAGTGTTTTTTGCAGTACATGATGATGTCACAGTGAAGATGTCTTTTGACCTTTTGGATACAAAATGTCATCACTTCACTATTTTATCCTGTTAGTAATTTGTGTGCAACTTGTCATAATTAACATATGAATTCTTATGTTGTGGCCAAAACACATTTGTTTTGTGAAGTCACACTGACCTTTGACCACTAAACTCTAATCAGGTCTGTGTTGAGTCTAAGTGGACGTTTGTGTAAAATTTGAAGAAATTCCCTCAAGGCTTTCTTGAGATACCATGTTCACTGGAATGAGATGGATGCAAGGCCACAATGACCTTGACCTTTGACCACCAAATTTTAATCAGTTCTTTCTTGAGTCAAAGTGGACGTTTGTGCCACATTTTAAGAAATTCCTTCAAGGTGTTCTTGTGATATCGTGTCATGTTCATGAGAATGAGATAGACAAGGTCACAGTAACCTTGACCTTTGACCGATGACCACCAAAATCGGACAAATGTCCAAGCAGACCTTTATGCAAAATTTGAAGAAATTCCCTCAAGGCGTTTTTGATATATTGCCTTCACGAGAACAGGACAAACGGACGGATGGGTGGACAACCCGAAAAACATAATGCCTCTGGACATTACTATCACCGGTGCAGAGGTAGAACAATAGTTGCCAGTAATAAAAGATTTGTAGTATGGGCTAGAGGTGAAATAATTAGACAATTAGTCATTTTTTTCTCATTTAATTTTATTTTAATTTAATCTCCATTTGTGCACTTATTTTAACGTATTTTAGTTTGTTTGCTTGCTGAATTTCCCTTTGGGGATAAATACATTTCTTTCTATTCTATTCTATTCTATTGTCAGGCAAAATAGCTAAAAGAGTCCCTCAGTTACATCTTCTCAAATATGAGGATCAGTTGCTTCAATTTCACTTACGTGATGATAAACTGAATATCTTTTTTTTAGGCAGCTGGCTGGACAAAAAAACACCACACTGAATATGTTTAAATAGAGATTGAGCGGATAGTCCCCTGTTCTCTGACATTTTATAAGTAAAACAGTAAACCAATTATTCAAGAACACTGGTATGATCCTTTGAATGCATATTAAGTTACTGTATTCCATACAGTATGAGGTCTGAAAGAAAGCATGTAAACTTTTTCTTCACCAAGTTGCTACAGTGTTATTACTTACTCTGATGAACTTAAATGAAAATGAACTCAGACTACTTTAAAATGCTGTAATGTTCTTTGTTTCTAGTCCTCCAGTTCTCCTTTGTGACACTTGTTGTGCTAACAGTTTGTTAGCTAACTTATTTCGCTAGCATTAATTAGCATGAAGCTGTTAGCTCTCACTGGACTGTTAACTACCTGTCCTTTATGTTGCTCATTATTAGTGGATGTTAAAAGACTTAGAAATATGCTTTTTGCTCTCCCGGATGTATCATATGAGTTTTTAAAATATGGCACTGTTATGTGGAAAAACAGAAACTTTACCTGACTGTGAAACTGACTGAGGAGTTTGTCATTCTCCTCTCTATTTTAGGATCTCCATGGCAACTGTCTCTCACTCACCCAGTCCTATGTTGGTAGCTAGCGGCTGGCTGGACGCCACACAGCCGTGTAAACACACCACAGGTGACCGACGAGAGGAGAAAATCAAGTCGGTATCCATTCCGCTTTTACCATCAACGACTGTTTGTAACAACAGGGCCAAAATTATGGGACAAAAATAAACCGCTGTCCGATCGGTTACTCGGGCATCGATTGAGTTTGACTCAGGGAGGACAGCAGCAAAGAGGATGACGGATTGCATCGATGGATGATGAGGTTTCAGCAGCAGGAATTAATGTTGAAGCTGCTTTTTAGCATTTATAACTGAAGTAATCGGTCTTTTTTATTTTATTTTAGTATTCCCATTTTAGATTCGGGACACTATAAATTAAGAGGGATTATGACAGGATGTGTCATGTGGGGACCCACCAGAAACATCTTGCAGTTTGTCATCTGTATCTCATAGTGATATTTGTTTTGCCTGAAAAACAGAGATATACGAGAGAGACATTTTGCAAATTATTATGTTATAATGAGGCTCTAATGGGGTAAAATAGAAATAACCACAAACTATGTTGCATTTGGATGAAATGCTCCTTTCCCCCTAAAACTGATATCCAGGTTCTTAGACAATCTGGTAAATTTAGAATGGATAAAGAAATTCCTGGGACACTTACCTCAACTCATATTTGCAAACTTGTAACTTCACTTCAAGTTTAGGTTTGTCATTCCATGAAATTAGATTTAATTCTTACAGGACAAGGGGACAGAAAAAATAAGAGACAACATCTCAGACTCAACATAGACATGAAAAGAAGGGGATCAAAAATACTATGCCATCTCTTGCCAGACAGTAGGGCATCAAGTAATCTGGGAGAAGGGTGGGACAAGTCATTTTTATTTTGCCAGGGCCCTTTTTAACTTTTGTCAAATTTTAACTTGTGTAAAGGGCTAGGATTCAATCCAAAGCACTTTTATTGAAATGCCAACAGAACAATGACTCATTTGGGTGTACACGTTTGTCTTTCTTACCGTACAAAGAGCAAATAGCATCATGAACCTTTCAAAATCGAAAATTATCCATCCATCCATTTTCATCGGCTTCTCTGGGGCTGGGTCACAGAGGCAGCAGGCCAAGCAAAGCACCCCAGACGTCCCTCTCCCCAGCAATGCTTTCCTGGATGACTCCAAGGCGTTCCCAGGCCAGATGAGATATGTAATCCCTCCAGAGTGTACTAGGTCTGCCCTGGGGCCTCCTACTCGTGGGACATGCTCGGAACACCTCTAACAGGAGGCACCCAAGAGGCATCCTGATCAGATGCCCAAACCACCTCAACTGACCCATTGCAATATGAAGGAGCAGCAGCTGTACTCTGAGCTCCCTCCGGATGTCCGAGCTCCTCACCCTATCTCTAAGGCTGAGCCCAGCCACCCCACAGAAGAAGTTCATTTCCACCGCTTGTATCCGTGATCTCATTCTTTTAGTTACTGTCCAAAATTACTGATGGACTTTAAATCAAAGCTAACTCAAACTTACAGGATGCACATGTCATATGATTAGCCCAATTAGTTATACCTGTGATTAAAGCGATTACCACGTAGGTTTGTGGTCAGGTGATCTTTAATTTGTCCTTCTACTGGGCATTTTATTGACACTTTTTATGTTTTATTGTCATGAATAATATCATAGCTCAAAAGTACCATTGTTCACTCCTTTGTCTCACATCTATCAACCCATAACACATCAAAAGACATTATATATGACTAACTAATGAAGACGTCTTTCTTGTTACTCACTAAACCAGCGATAGGTACAGATCAGCCACGAGGGCCCCACCGTATCGACCGACTGTCTGTCACTTCCTCCTCCTGTATCTATGTACTCAAAACACATGGTAGAACATTAACCACTGTGTCTTCATCAGTGTGTCTGTCTACACACACACGGGTATGTAAACCCACATTAATGTGTGTGCATGTGTGTTTGTACATGTGTGCGTTATCCTGCTATATTACAGCTGGCTGCTATAAAAGTGAGGCGGTGAGGGTGGGGTGGGTTATAAAGTCTCAAAAATAGCATCAACCACATTTGAAACAGGACAGGTGAGGCAGGCAGGGTCATTCAGAGGATCCAGTGCAGTGGACAGAATTTTAGAGGAAACAACCAGGCTTAGAGGTGAAGGAGAAACAGTTGGAAAGGTGCAGCTGGAGATAAATATAGGCCTTACACTCAACAGCTGGAGTGTTATTTTTCTCCTGAAAACCTTGGAGTGGCCAAAGACAGGACCGGGTTTAAATCCTCACTTTTAAACCAGGACATCCGCGCTTTGTCAGTTTGAGTTAATTCAGTTGAGAGATCAACCTAAGGGGAGATTTGAGATACCTGTAGGAGTTGTTACTTGTAGCGGAGGTTGAAGCATCAGTGTCAGAATGTGTTCAGGCGGCTTTGCCAAATGTCTGGGGATCAGCCTGATGCCTCTGTCGATTGTATGTGTGCTGTGTAACATCCTGCTCTTCTTCCCGGGGGGAAAGTCTGTGGAGACCGAACACATCACACAGCAAGTCTGGTACTTTGGAGGCATTCTGGGATCTGGAGTGTTGGTGAGTACAATAAAGACGCACACTGTGTGATATAAGCTGCTTTTATCATTGCTGAAGATAACTTTTCTTGATTTTTCTGATGTTTTTCTGTGTAGTTTTTCAAATTTTACATAAAGCTACTACAACACATAATGTGTATGGTAATTTTTCATGATGGCATCACAGTATATTATAAATAATACAATGATAATTTAATACGGATGCAAGAAACATCTTTTTTTATTGTGGAGAATGAGCAAATTATTTTCTTGATTGATCAATTAATTATTTATTCTATTAATGCCGGAAAATAGCAAGAAAAAAAAATTATAATATTCTAGATCTATGTATTGTCTTCCAATTACTTGTTTTGTCTGATCAGCAGTCCAGGACTTCAGTTTTCCATCACATGTAACAAAGAAAAAAGCAAATCCTAACATTTCAAAATCTAGATTTGAAGAATCTTTAACATCTTTGCCTGAAGAAATAAAAGGAATCACTTAACTGATCAGGTACTCAGCTTATTGGTTCAGCTCTATACAGCTGCGCTTCACCTGAAAGAGCTACTTCAAAACATCTCATGCCTACAGCGAGTTCATATCAGAGATATTGGAAATATACTATTAAATTATAATAGAATTTTTTTTTTAAGAATCTCTGAAGAAGTTTAAAGCCTCAATGTGTAAGTAGTATATGTGGTTTTATTATTTTTCCAATTATTCTGACAGTATATTTGTAGATTTGTAGAAAAAATATTCAGTCCTGGTGGAAATTAGTGCAGCGCTAATAAATGGAAAGTTTGGGAGCTATAAAATAGTTATGTCTTAATGATTATGGTGGAACATTATGCAGTTCAATTTCCTCCTGCATACAGCAGGGAACAAATAATTCATCATCTGCTTGACTGTTTTATATCTGTGTGTGTGTGTGTGTGTGTGTGTGTGTGGGTGTGTGTGTGTGTGTGTGTGTGTGTGTGTGTGTGTGTGTGTGTGTGTGTGTGTGTGTGTGTGTGTGTGTGTGTGTGTGTGTGAACTCGGGGTGTGTTTGGGCAACAGATGATCTTCCCGGCTCTGGTCTTCCTGGGTCTGAAGAACAATGACTGCTGCGGTTGCTGTGGCAACGAAAGCTGTGGGCGGAGATTTGCGGTGAGGAGATGTTTCACTGTTTAACTTCTCACCATAATGAAATGATTATTCACAGCTGTGCCTTTCAAAAGTTGGGCGAGGATCCAAATTAGGCTCACAGGAGAGGAAGATCAGAATGGGTCCTAAAATAATTCTGCAAAAACGGGTGATTTAATTTTGGTTAGGGAACAAAAATCAAACCATTAACATGTCCCTGTACTATCTACGGGTAGACCCAATAAAACACTGAGGATTAGGAAGTAAGCCAGCATCATAAATTTAAACAAGTTCGCTGAAGGACTAAGTAATTGGGATTGTTAGCAAGCACAGTACCTGGGAGCTCAAACTGAAGCATCTAAATGGAATTCAGCCATCATTAATTTTGTTATTTACATCTGTGCTTTTCCAACAGTGAGATGTTAAAACGTCCTCAGTGAAAAAGGTCTTTTAAACTGAACCTTCTGCTCTTGCAAATGAGGCTCTGTGGCAGTTTTGATGTGATCTTCACGATCAGACGTACAAATCGTATGAGACCCAAGGACCTACATCCTTTACAAAAGCAATCCATTAACACAGAAGTTCATACATACATTACAGACAGTCAGGTACAAAAGAACACCTGCAGCAGGAAGAGGAGCTTACATTTTCCCAATGTGTTGCTTAAACAGCTTTAAATGGAGTGAAAGGACGGCCTTGTGTGTACACCTCATGGTTTCGGAGTAGTATTCAATATGTGCAACCTAGAACATAATGTGAATGGCAGTGACTTGTTATTTTTAAGTCCTTGAAATAAATCGGTGTAGTATTTGAAGTGAGAAAAAATAAGCAGGGAAATTTTGGTCTTAAAAATCAAATACATTTTACAACACAAAAACTTTCATTCTGTTGTTGCCGTTTATTTAGTTGTTTTTTTAATCACTGAGAGGTATCTTTATGAATGATCAGTAGCTTGTTTGCATTTGCTCCACATTTATGTCTTTATATTACATAAATTATAGCAGAGCACCACAAGAGGACCTCAGTTAGTAACAGCAGTGAGAAATGTCTTCTTTCTCCGACCTCGTCACATATTGACATTTGGTCATGGACTTTCCACGTCCACGTACGATGTGCAAGGTACCCTGGTGTGTTGGTTGTTGACGTCCTGGGACACCGTGTCAAGTTCTGCCTGTTACATGCATTGTCTTCTTTCCAGATACACTTCTGTTCTCACTGGAAATTCAATGTTAACATACAGTGTCTTTCAAAATAAACACACTATGTTGGTACAACACTGCACACCGTACAAAAAAATTTTATAATTTATTTAAATTTACAAGAACTAAAGAACAGGGTTTGGCTTTAAAATCTTACGGGACACAAACACCACTCTCTCGGGTGAAAGTCGGTGTTTGTTGGACCCATTCACCACCCCTCCCGCTCGCCCCAGTAGGACTTTTGCCACCTTAACCTTTGTTCTTGTTCCGCCACGTTTTCCCCTGATGCCGCTGGGCACCATTAAACAATAACGGCAACTGGCCACATATCATGCCGACGTTAAAGGACACCTTTTTTCATTGGTTTCTGATGCCGCAAGTCACTGCCTAAGAATTTCAACGACTTCGGAGTGAGAGCAGGCTCAAAACACAACTTATTCTATTTAATTCCTTTTTTTAGTTTTCTGGGGTCAAAATAGGTAGAAGTGATTATCCCTCTAAATGGCCTAACAAAAACTAAATAAATGAAAGAGAGAAGATCGAGCATTAAGGCTTGAAGCCTGTTGCTGTATTTATATTTTGACCATTTTCTCCAGTGGCTCTATGTAACGTCCCTGTGCAGTCTCATCACTCTGAGCATGTAAAACAAACACAATTGCATTATGTGCACACCTTCCATCATTTACACAGCAATAAATGCCAAAAAAATAAAACCAAAACATGCAAATTGATGAGATTTTGATCACTGTACAGTAACAGGAAATTCCTCTGATGGGAGTTTCACATGATTTTATCACACAGAGCCGGTATTGTTCTGGTAGACACACACATACTGATCAATACTGCAGGAATGTGTCGGTGTGTGAGCGTGTGTGGGGTCCAGGAAAGAATCAGCAAACAAAAGTCTGTTAGATCACTGCACACATACACACACACACACACACCACTTCAGTAGCTCGTGTTGGCCGTGCTCTGCTCGTCACCTCAGCTTGTTCTGTGCACACTGAGAGAATAACTCCATTGTAGTCACAGAAGTTAAAAGCGTGATTGTTAAAGGTATTGATTCCCAATATGAGTGACTGCTGCTCTCTCTCTCTGTAGATGCTGAGTTCCATACTGTTTGCAGCTGTGGGTGTTGTAGGGGCTGGTTACTCAGTTATAGTTTCTGCTGTGGCCATAAACCACGGACCTCTGTGTTTGTTCAACCTCAACGGAACCAAGACATGGGACACTCCCTTCTCAAATGGGTGAGACACACAGCCCTATTAAGTATTAAAACACACATTTCCCATTCTAAATGATCAGCATAACCACCAGTGTAAAGACGGGCATGTGGTTTTGTTTGGTGTAAAATTTAAACCACATTTTTAGTTGCTTGGAAATAAATTAGATTGTGTCAAATTTGGATTTAAATTTTCATAATTAGCAGTGTTTTTTTTTTTTTTTGTTAAAAAAGTAGTTTTATAATTTGGGAAATAAACTAATCCAATTGAGAGTGGTATTGATCTTCTCATCTCACTCTCAGTAAAAACATGAACCAGCATATTTGTTAGGTATATTTTGAACTATTCCTTTAACAGATTGATTGTGGATATAAAAAGAAGAAGACAGAAGGTAGCATTTTGCTATCTAATATTGTGCAGACTTAAATTGTCGGTCCCAGTTGGACTGCCTCCAGGTTGAATTCAGTGACCTAAACTGACCTAAAAAGTTATTACATTAAAAAACATTGTATTTCATGGCTCCATCTGCTGGTGGGCCATCACAATAAGAGTATGCATTCATCATATGATGTTAATTCCACTACAGAAGAGATGTGATGATCAATAAAATTAGGTGGGGAAAAAATGGATATGTCAATATCAGTATTGGTCATCAGCCAAATAAGTTGTTGTCCAGCAAAAATTGAAATATTGTACATCTCTAGTTGATTTATGCTGAATGCAGGAGCTGCTGGTCCTACCACTGCCTCCATCAGTTAGTCTGTTTGTGTTACTGTGTGAATTTGTGGATCTGAACTGGACCTTTGAAACACCAAAGGACTGGATTATACTGCATGAGTTGTGTAATAGTTTGTACACGGATGTTGTGATGTAGTTTTGTTGTTGTTAAGCATGGACCCCGATGACTTCAATTCAAGAAGAATTTTCTTTATTATTGCGTTATTTGTTCACCATTGAGGCATGCAGAAAAACAACATTTTCTTTGCGAATTCAACGTAACACAGGATGAGTAACTGATATACAAATGATCATTTGGAGGGTGAGGTATTCCTTTAAACAGAACATTGTAACATCTCTTAACAAGATCCTAGCTTTCTTTAAGGATCAAACCTATTCTTATTGGTACTACATCTGCTGCAGCTCACTCTTTTAATAACAGTAAAATATCAGTAATTGTGTTATCAGCTTATAACACCGGACTATTGAAGTGTCTGTAAACCACTGAGCTCAATCAGTAACTAGTGTAGTGTATTCTTCAGCAGATCAAAGTGTCTACAGATAAAAACCTGCTGTCTCTTCTTCACTCTCCCTTTCCAGTGACTATCTGTCCAACAAAACCGCCTGGTCGACGGTATGTTTAGAGCCGAACGGCGTGGTGTCCTGGCATCTCTCTCTGTTCTCTGTGCTGCTGGTCATGGGTTTGATCCAGATGGCACTGTGTGCTGTGCAAGTGGTGAACGGCCTGCTGGGATGTCTGTGTGGAGACTGCTGTGGCTGCTGTGGAGGGGTCAGTATATAGTCTGAGATGATATGAGTTCAGATGAGTTCATTTGTTACAACGTTTCTAATATTCTTCTTCTTATTTTTCTTGTTATTATTATCATTATCATTATTATTATTATTATTATTATTACTGTTATTATCATTATTATTAATATTATTATTATTATTATTATTATTATTGTCATTATTATGTAAAACTGTAGCAGCAGTGAAAAGCCTTAAAATCACAGACAATAGATATTTTATTGTTCAAACTATTTTTCTATTATTCATTATTTTTCTGCTGGATTCTTTGCCACAATTATGGACTTTAAATTTGGTTTTACTTTTACCTGGTTAAATACAGGAAAAGGAGAAGAAGACTATGATAAAGATGATGATGATGATGATGATGATGATGATGATGATTTAATCAATAAATATATATAAATAATTATTAATATGAAAAATAAAACAATGACTATAGGCTTTTAATTTGTGAGTCTCTGACAGGAAGTCATTTGTTTTGTTTTTTTGTTAATACACTTACCCAGATTCTTTCTAATAATTAAATTAAGATACTGGATATTGCCCATTTAATTCCATAGTTCGATGACAAACTGAAGTTAGCTGACATTAGCTCCTTATACAGTGAGTTATGTAAGTGCTTATAGCTCGAGGATTGGTGTTAGTGATCAGACATTAATTACATCATCAGAGTAAACCACATTAAAATGTTGATGTTGCTGTTTGTCTTTCAGAGTGATGGAGCCGTCTGAGCACTTCCTGCAGCCGTGACAGTCTGCAGGTGGCTGTTTCCTGTATTTATTCTAATGATAGAGGGTGACAGGTAGTTTCTCGCTTCATGCCATATAGCTTTAAGTTTTTTTTTATGGGAGCTCATTGATTACATTGTGTTTACTATATGACAACACTGGTGAAATGACAGAGCTCTATTTAACAGGGTTTCACATTTATTCTCTAGCAAACACTAATGACTCCATTTTCTCATTATTGAATCTGAATGTGCATTTTTGGCTCTATAGTTTCTGACACTGACCACTGTAGGTAATTATTTCCTCCTGCCATATACAATACATAGGCTACAGTATGTATCAGTTCTTACTCATTCAGCCAAATCACTAATGAAATATCCTATTTTTTTTATATATGTATGAAAAGCAGATGGGACCATGGGACCTGATAAGACCTTCCTGCTGCTTTATATATTCTTTTTCTAATATAGTCAAACTCTACAACCTTAATAAAAAAAAGTTTTTCAAGTTTCTCTCTTCAGATATTTCTATTGCATGACTGCCCCCTGCTGGGCACTTTGGTTATTGTAAGCATGAGTCTGATGGGGGTTAAAGGGCCATTGGCAGACCTACATGAGCTACACTATCAATAAAAATCTTTCACTTTATATGTCTCATTGACAGACGTTGTAAGTAGAATCAAAAGAACTGAAATAAAATGCTTTTATTTCAAAATGCTGTTGCACCTCAGTACAGTTTGTTGTTACCAATGCTTATTATAAATATATCATAGTATCTCTCCACACTCAAATTCTTGGTGCCTCAGTCAGCGGTGTTACTGAAAGACTTGTTTCTGTATCTGGATGTGCCAAAGGAAAATATTTAACACTTCTCACTGTAGGCACTGATGTAACTGCCACTGGGCTTTTTTTTTCACTTTTCTTTTGAGCACACTTGGATATGTCTGCCTTCTCACGAGGCACTAACTTGTCTGCTGTGTCATTAAAATAACTATATCTAAATCTGTGAGTGACTGATTTGATTTCATGCTGCTTAAAGGCTTGCTAAAGAATAAGTAGTTTTAATAACCTCTGCCAGGTCATGGTACAGCACAAAAGGTCAGCTATGGCTGTTAATTGAAATTTGAAGATCCATAAAATTCCTTACCTACAGCTGGAGCTTGCAGGCAGACCTGGCCTTAGGAGATGACAGCATGTCACTGTATGTTGATGTTTAAAATGTCACTGCATCGTGGCACAATTCCTATGGTCCTTATTTGACTGTTCAAAGAGAAAAGTGACAGTAATTTCCTATATGACACTAGTATGTGGGATTTTCTGTGAAACTGAATAGGATAGCCATTACTTTGTTGTAGGACAACCCGATGAGATGGAGAAAGAAGTCTGCACAGTAAGTACTGAAGAGGCTGATTACATGCAACATAGTTTATTTGTATTGTGCTAAAATGAAAAGTGAGAGGATGTAGCCGTTTTCTGGTTTTTATCTGTGTCAGTGGCTGAGAAAGCCCAGGCATCACTCTCCTTCAGTCATGTCTTCGCAGCCTGTTTCAGATATTTAAATCTAAAACCTGCAGACCTCCTTCCTGAGAAAGACCTTATATTGCCAAAGACAGAGCAGGGCTATTCCAGTTGTTGTTTTGACTCTGTTCCCACACTCAGATTTCATTATAGCTTTTGATGGATTATGATATTGAAAAAAAAGACACCCAACCGTCCCACAGGAGAATCGATTACAAGGAAAGAGAGGACATGTATACTGTAAGATGACCTGCAAGACGGGAAAGGGAACCTCTGACACTTCATGGGGAAGCAGGCACCCTTCGCCAACATTATTGTCTTTCACAGGCTGTAGCAGGCTGAGTTTAAAGCCAGGGTGAATTTCGCTGGTAAGGACTCCATTGATGGGCTACCAGCCCTGTCATTAGCTTGTCAGGCCTGTTGGAAAGGGAATAACACTCCAAAGTTAAGTAAAATTTAAGGGAAAGCAGACATAGCCATTTCACAGGGGTCACTTGAACTCCATCTCAAGATATCTGAACGAAAATGGCCATGAGTTTCCTTTCATCAGACATGCCCACTTTACTCTAGTCCCTTGCAGTTTGGGGGAAAAAACATTTTTTTGTATGTAGTACAAATGTTTAATTTCCGCCTATTGTATTGGAATATCTCTGCATACTGGGGCCCCTAAACAGTGTTGGAATTTCAAGAACTGGGTATGACTGGAAAACTGATGATTCAGTGAGCCCAATTTTATTAATCTGTGATGATTTTATCCCCCTTAGCAGCCTCCTCTTGGATGATAGGAGCCTCATGGAACTTTACAATCACAATGTAGAGACTTCGGACAATCAAAGAATGTTTCATAGGTATGTTGAGGGGTTTTCTCAGTAGTTTCCAGAACAGAAGTGCTCACCATCCAATGCAGAAAAAAGATCAGTTCTTACAGAAACCTCTAAATGTCAAAAGTTTTTGATACCAAGTCACAGTATGGATTTTTCTATGGTGTTCCTCAGGGTCTTGGTGTCTTTCAGCTCCAGTGTGTGGGATTTAGGAGGAATGGCAAACATGGACTATAATATAATGAGTATATTTTCTTAGGTGTAAAATCCCCTAAAAATAAGATCATAGTGTTTTCTGAGCTGTTTATCTCTATTTATGGAGCGAGTCCTTGTTTATTGAGACTGCCATATTCACTGCATGTTTGCCAAGAACAGACAAACCACACACTGGCTCCAGAGAGGACCATTTGCGTTTTTGCGTTTCCCATCAGCCAACGTAACCATCTGTAATGAGCAGCATTAGAAAAACACTGTTTTGTAACGTGAAACTGCTTTATGCAGTGTGTTTAATGGTTTAAATCACCATATCTACTTGTGTTGGAGAGGAGGAGACCTCTGTGGATAATTCTGCTCCTGGTAAAAACCTACTGAATGTCAGGATCATAATACGGTGAACACACATTAAGTTATCAGAGAAAAAGGGTGAGAACACGATAGCCACGATAGCCGTCAGACATACCAAACAGCATCAGAGATGCTGATGTAGAATTGTTGTATTCAGTGTTTTTTTTACTGGTTTTAATCACCTGGTTCATTTGTTTTGGAGAAGAGGAGACATCTATGGATAATTTGGCACCTGGTGAAAACCTCCTGAACAATGAACACTGAAAAAAAATTCTAGCTGGGAGAGGTTTCAGCTGGTTGCAATCTGCAGTCCTCACTGCTAGATGGCACTAAAGCTCCCTAAATCTACACACTAACTCTTAAATGCTGCATTTTGGAGTGATTTTTGACCCTTTATTCAAGTCTTGAATAGTCAAAAATGCTTAAATTTAGTACCAAATCTGTGTACCAAACCACATCGTATCGACCCAGCAATGCTGCTGCAGCAATTTATGAGAAACAACTGAGCATGGGAATGGCCATTACATACTTCCATCAGGCTGTTCTAAGCCCCTATACACTCTAAACTTTCTGACCAAAACACAATGTTTATTACAGATTTATGACTAGAAAAACTTGAGCCACAGTGCTGAGCTGCTTCTCATTTCATAAATCTTCAGGTTCCCAGCTTTCAGTTGATGTATACTTCTTCTTTGTGGCATATAATGTTGACCTGCTATCTCCTCCTTAAGATCCCATGTCCCCCTAAAAAAGACAAAAATGTGTCTATGGTAGGGAGACATGGAGTAGACGAGAGGCTAGTCTGATCCGCATATATCAGAGGCCTAATAAATGTGATTGTAATTATGTAAAACTAGGTTACTTTAAAAGCTATTTAGGTTGCATAATTCCTCCAGCATGATCTAAGCTCCACCTGAGGCTCATTCAAGTTGAATGTGTCAAGAATTCCTCTACTGGGGAGGCAACTACCCTTAACTGCCTCACCTTAAAGAGCTCCTCAGTCTGGCCCTGAGGCTGAGCCCGGACACACTGTGCAGAGCTGTCATTTTGACTGCCTGAATCTGAAACCTCTGTCTCGTCACTGCCGAGAGCTATTGACCATAAATGTGGGCTGGAACGTAGGTTGACTAGTTGAGGGCCTCGCCTTCAGGCTCAAGGACAAAGTGGAAAAACAGTGAAGCTCAACTTATGTGTGTTGCTGACCTATTTAGGACACTGCCCAAGAAAATCCCCTCTAGCAAAGCCTAAAATGATTATTTGTATGTGTTTACATCTACTATTCCTAAAAAGGTGCACAGTTTAATCGTAGTTATTCCAGAAGTCAGAAGTCTCTACTATCTGGTTTCTCGTTGTTCTTAAGCACTTTATGTTTGGAAAAAAACTCAGAATTAGAGACAACTTTATTTTACTACAGTGCATTTATTTGATAACTGTAGCTTTTACATGTACTTTGCAGATCAAAATTTTACACACAAAGCAGCTTATTACAGTACTCGAGTAAATGTACTTAGTTACTTTTCACCACTGGCTAAGTGTTTCATGTTGCTGATGTTTTGGCACAGAGTCATGTGAGGTGGATCAAAGAATCGTAGAAATCTTGGACCAGTTGACAGTTTTCCTTCCTGAACTATGTGTAAAATAATTCAAAGCAAATTAACGTGATTTTCTAACTGACTTGCATCATTAACATAAATGACGTGTGCATGCAGAGCTGCACTGTTTATTGGCAAACAGAGCGGTGTGTATTTGTGTGTTTGTCAGTGTGTGACAGAAGGCAGCACATTGCTTCAGAAGCTAACACGCCCACAGGATGACACAACTGCAGCTGCGATCCTGTTAAAACAGGACAAGGCGGAGAAAACTTTTTCTTCTGTCCTCACTGCAGAGACAGAGAGACGAGACGCATAGCATGACCAGACAAAACCTACAATTTCAACTGCAGCACAACAAACAGGAGGGCATGGTTTTCAGACTCTGAAAGTTTACAGCTGGGAACCAAAGTAAAACTTTCTGGGAATTTAACACAGGATTAACTGGCCTTCTTCCTCTTCAACTGTGTGCCAGGGGTCTTTACAGCTTCACTCAGGGATCAAATGTCGTCCATGTCGTACTTCTCAGTGACAGACCTTACCTGTCCGGTTTGCCATGACATCTTCAAACACCCTGTAATCTTGCCATGCAGCCACAGCTTGTGTGAAGCCTGTCTGCTGGAATGGTGGAGAAGGAAACCTCAGGAGTGTCCTGTCTGCAGGAGCAGGGATTCAAACTGCAGACCACCTTGTAACATAGCAGTAAAGAGCCTGTGTGAGTCCATTGTAATGGAGACAGCTCAGGGAGTTTCTGAAGGGTGGGAGAATCTCTGCAGCCTGCACTCAGAGAAATTCAAACTCTTCTGTGTCGACCATCAGCAGCCAGTGTGCTTCGTCTGTCGGGATTCAAAAAGACACACAAACCACACATTCAGACACATCGATGAAGCAGCGCAGGATCACCGGGAGGAGCTCCAGAAATCCCTGAAGATCATGAAGTTGAAACTGAAGCTTTTTAATAAAGCAAAAGAGCCCTGCGATCAAACAGCAAAACCAGTTACAGTCCAGACACCACACATGGAGATGGAGATGCAAAAGGAGATTGTGAGGCTTCACCAGTTCTTACAAGGGCAAGAGGAGGCCAGGATTACTGTACTGATGGAAGAGGAGGAGCAGAGGATTCAGATGATTAGGGTGAAGAATGGGGGTCTGAGCAGAGGGACAGAGGCCCTTTCAAGCACAATCAGAGCCATCGAGGAGGAGCTGAGAGCTGATGATGTCTCAATCCTGCAGAACTACAAGAATACAATGAAACTAATCCAGCACCCGCTGCCAGATGATCCAGAGCTGGTCTCAGGAACTGAGACAGATGTGGCCAAAGAACTGGGAAACCTGATTCATACCACTGTCTGGGACAAGACAATAGGGGCAGTGTCCTACACTCCTTCTGAACTATAATACCACCCACCCAAAACTCATCTTGGGTCTTATTTATAAAACTACGTACAGACAAAAGCAAAAAGAGCCCTTTGACAATTCAAAAATTTGAAAGTTACTACAACCAGGCTTCCATCACACATCTGCGTTGCTAAGTTCCTGTCTAAAAAATGTTTGTAAACGTGGGTCAGAGTTTCTCCCATCGATCACACCTTTTGTGTGAGAAGTGGCGTATGCCTTTTTCAAGTCATTTTGTGCGTACACAATGTTTATAAATGAGACCCCTGGTTTTGTGTGATGTAAAGAGAGATAGCAGCTTCCTGAGAAGGTTTTAAAAAATGTTTTTAAAAAGGTGACTGAGTGTCTTTAAATGTATATGTTGCAAGAGAAATGCAAGCATAGATGTGACGAAAGTAGGCATATGGGTTGATTGCATCGTTCATGTGGACACTTTCACTCAAAATCTGCTTGTTTGTATGTTTATATTTACAGTTTTTTGTCTGAATGTTCACACACAAACAGTGATTCTTGAGGCGCTTAAAACCATTAACACATGTAGCCGAAGCACTGACAGTGTGCCAAACTGAATGCACTTTCTTTGCTTCACACTTTATAAAACACTTTTTGAGAAACTGTAAACACAACTTAACTCACAATTGCTTTACACTCTGTTTGCAATTTAACACACTTCTAGCTAAACAGTACACTGCTACACTATTTTGGTAATTGCCTTGTCATATAAACACATTTGGTGCTTAATCTCAGGAACACAGCACCTGTGATGTGGATGACGTTTATAGCCAGACCCACAGAGAAGGCGAGACTTAGCCAAATTTAAATATAACACAAATATATTTGTGTATGTACTTTCCCTTATTTGTACTGATAGGGTTTCGTGGTGAGAATACATATCTATACTTTACACATTTGGATAGCTGTGTGTATTTGTGTTCACAGTTTTTGTCTTAATTCTTAAACACTAACAGTGATTCTTATAGCACTGTTAACCATTAACACTTGTTACCAGTGCATTTGCCAGGTGTGCTAAACTGAATGCATGCTCTCTGCTTTTTCTAACACAATTATAGCAAAATGTAAATACAACTCACTGCTTTATGTGGAATTTTATAATACACTTTTTGCAAAACTGTGAACAAAAGTTGTTGCTTTATACTCTCACTCTACATCTTGCAATTTAACACACTTCTAGCTAAACTATAGTCTCTAGATTGCTATAGTACTTTGCTTTCCACATAGAAACATGTGAAAACACTTTTAGATGATAAAAAAAATAGTGTTAGCACTATAATAGGGCATGTAAGCATTTGGACAACACTGGGTGCCAATATTGGACAGAAAGATGTGGATGAAGACTTATGGGCAGATCCACAAAGAAGGGGAGATTTAACTTATTTTTTGCTGTTCTTTATTTTTGTAACAGGAATGTTTTTGTTTTCTTCTTCTGTGCTTAAGTTGTCTGAGAAGTGTTGGAACATTTTAAGAAGCAAAAAACCTTTCCCACCTTATTTGTGCTAATGGTTCACGGTGTTCGGGAATACACATCTATATTTTCCTTACTTTTATAATTGTTGAATGGAAGAAGTTGGAATGAAGCCTCTACTCAGTGAAAGACACATGAAAGCAGCTGAAGGACTCTCAGATTATGAGAAACGAGATTCTCTGGTCTGATGAAACCATGACTGAACTGTCTGGCCTCAGCTCTGATCATCCTGTCTGGAGAAAAGGCACTGCTCATTGCCTGCCCAATACCGTCCCAAAGGTGAAGCATAGTGGAGGCAGCACCATGCTGTGGGAATATTTTTCAGCAGCAGAGACTGGATGTCCTGGTCAGGGTTGGGGGAAAGCAAAGTACACAGATATCCTTAATGAAACCCTGATCCAAAGCACTCAGGATCTCAGACTGGACTGAAGGTTCACCTTCCAACAGGAGAATGAACTGAAGCACACAGCCAAGACAACACAGGGACAACTCTGAATGCAACATAACAAAGTGTGACAAAAGCGAAGGCGTCTGAATGCTTTCTGAATGCACTGTGTATAGCCGTGCTCTGGGTAACTTTAATTCCTGTATTTTTCGGCTTGCTACATTTGAATGTTATTACTTTCAGGCCAACAAAATGAATGAACAGACTCATTATTTGTCTCATTTGTCTGCCTGAGTTTTATTTATGTTTGGAAATAAAACACTTTATTTCATGGGTCCATAATATTCTGAGCAGTTTCATGAAAAGGAGCCACATGACGTAGTATCAATTACAGGGTAATCACAAAGTTCACTAAGGCAGCTACTTGACTCAGAGTTAAGTTGTGTTAATTTCATAGACTGCATGGGTAAATTTATAGAGGATAATTAATATAAAACCTGCAGAAAAGATAACTAAAAGTACAAATTAAATATGGAAAATCCAAAAACATAAAAAAATAGAGACTTTTTCTACCTTTTTTCTAATACTCTGTCTCCGTTTACACATCATTATCTCTCTTTTTTTTCATTTTTATTTATTTATTTTGTGAACATATAATTTGTCTTTACTTAAACTTAGAGGCCAAATACTCTTCAGGCTTATCGGTGATTTGCCTTGTTGTGTTGTATCTATTGATAAGACTGATACGTCACGAACTGAACGATGCACTCGTTAATCAGTCGTGCTAATCGATGACCGAGTATCTTCATTGATGTTGACGACAAGAACAACAAAAAAAAGAATAATTCGCGGCCAGTTTGAAACTAATGACATACACGTGTACGTTTGTAGTAAGTTTTTGTCATATAGTTAATATTTACATGTATTTTTTAGGCAAGCTTATCTCTATTTAGACTCATTGTATTATAGTGGAACTGTAGTTCTGGGACGCCTCTTGGCGAATACGGAAGAAATACGCTGCGTACCAGCAGCTGTCCAACTCCCGTGTGACCCTGGGGATAAATACTATTAATAAGGGAGCTGAATGAGTGTTTGAAGGATGATGTTTTCAGCTTGAAACAGAGGTAAGTATTGTGTCAATGTTTAATATTAACTGCTGAGACTGTATTTAACTGTGTAACGTACCGTTAACTTACCGTGAACTCAGCCATGTTGTGGTTGTGTCGGTTGACACACAAAACATAAACCAGTCTGCAGCAGCATAGAGATACTGTTTTTAATTCAGTGTACTTGTTTGAGGTATATAGTTGAAGCTAAATGTCGGTATAGTTGAGGCAGGATCCTGCGCAGGGGAAGACCCAGTGAAGACCCAGTAAGGACAGACTGGTTTGACTGGTTTCTGTCAGTGTCAGGTGTTGTGCTACCACATTTATCCTCTGATGGGACAGGAAGTGTGCCCCGACCACGGGAGCGCGCATGCATGAAAAAAAGCAACATGTGGATTGTTTAATTCATCCTTTTAGTAATGTTTTATCAACGAGGTTTTGCAAAATAACACACTATCAAAATACTTTTTATCCTGCTGTACTTGTTATTGAACTCCGTGTAATGCATTACACTGAACTGAGATTATCTACTGATAAAAAAATCAAGGCAATCATATCTTTATATATTGTTCACGTAATACACGTTTCTATGAAATGTTAGCCTACATCTGAATATTGTTGTAACTTAGTGTGAAGTCCCCCTCATTCAAGGGTAAATAATTATTATGACACAAATGCATTGCATTTATATCGTGCTTTTCATTACACAAAGGCTGCAGTCTGCCAAAATATGTAAAACCCTCCATAATGCACGGTGTCTGCCCTACCATCAAGTATTTCATTTTGTGTATACTTAAGATGATAACTGATAACCTTGGTAGATATAGAGAAGTTTCTTCTTTCCAAGCAAAAGTTACAGGGAAATACGAATTCCTTAAAACTGCATTTTCAACATGCCACAAATTCTATCTCCTCTGTAAGATACACAGTGTCTGCCACAACATCTCATTTCATGCTGTGTATATGTATATATGTTAGATAAGTGTGAGACCAGAAGAAGTTTTAAACTTCCAATAAAAATGTCATTTTTAAATCCAGGTAGTTTTTAAACTACACAGTAGAACAAGCAGTACAAAGGAAAGCTTTTTCTGCTGGTGGGCTTTCAATGCAACACCACACACAAGTGTCACACTGAATTATTTTTTATTTTTTATTCCTTTTTTTTTGTATTTTATCTTTGAGTGAACGAGCCTTGACTGTGCAGCTTTGCTCTGTCTGACCTGAACTGTTTTTTTTCCATCAGATGCTCTCTGTTATATTTCGAAGAAGCACCTTCGCAGCCCAGAAGGTAAAAGACCTTTTGTGATTTCCTTGCTCCAAAAACTTGTTTGCTCATATTTCTAACATCATATTTCATCATTTTAAAATTAAAATGTGTTTTGATTTTTAAAGTATGACTGTCTTTTCTTTAGGTATGGCATTGGGCAGGTCCTCCACAAAGATGCTGGACGTCAGCCCTGAGCGGCGCTTCAGGCGGAGGATCCAGCTCCCTGCAGAGCTGCTGGGCCTCAACAGCAAGGCTGCCATTTTCAGAAAGGAACGATGGACGAGTAAATCCTCCCGCTGTTCTCGGTTTCAGGAAGATTGAGCTCTTCCAGAGGACCTATACTCATGCAGCTCCATTTTCAGTGAGGAATCAACAGTTCCACTCCTCTGCTGCGAGGCTGAAGAAACGGCTACAGCAGCCTGAACCTCCCAGAGAGCTGGATCTGCTGCGCTATGACATGAAACACTTGTGGAAAAGTCCTAAACCTGCCCTGTACCTGGGTTTTGCAGGGCTGCTCCCCTTTGTTGCCCCCACTTTGCTCATGGCTGTGACTGACAACTACTTTCCAGAGTTGGCCTTACGCTCAGTTAGCTTATGGCGCCTCCATCGTATCCTTCCTTGGTGGATCCCGCTGGGGATTCGCTCTTCCTGAGAGCAGCCCAGCCAAACCTGACTGGATAAACCTGGCCAACAGTGTGGTTCCCTCCCTGTTAGCGTGGGTGGCCATGCTGATGAGTGACAGCCTTGTTCCTGCAGCCACCATGGTTATCATGGGACTTGGAATCTCGCTGCATTATGATTTGTCTCTGCTGCCCACTTACCCCAGCTGGTTCAAAGCCCTGCGCTCCGTCCTGACCATCGTGGCGTTTATATCTCTTCTTGGCACACTTGTAGTTCATGGAATATGCCCAGAGAAGAAGCTATTCTTAGACTGAATAGTATAAAGACATATAAAACTAGAAAGCCATCATGTTTTTTTTCATTTGGTGGGTATATGTCAAGATGTTTCTTTATATTGGAGTCTTCTGCCCCTCGTCTGTCTTTATCACAGGCCTGTCTGGTTTTTAGAAGTTGTGTATTTTATAGATCATACCAAAAATGGCTGGCCTGCGTTAAAGCAGAACAGAATTAACACCTCTGATAAGAGGGGTGCAATGAAATTATAATCCTGTTTCTGACTTTGAAGCCTCTGTGTGGAAGTTCTGTACTTCAGTGCACCGTCTTTCTAACTATTCTGATGGAACTCATTCTCCACTGGGAGTCTCAGGCATTTTTTGAATGCCACACATAAAAAAAAAGAACAAAATAGACATAAAATGTTGAAGTTCTTGCTCAAATGACAAATAAATGCATTTTTGTCATTTAACACACTGTAATTTTTCTAATCATTACACAGACGTCTTAAATTTGTGACATGAAAGAGTAAAAAGAAACAAGTTTTAGAGGCAGTAACCAAGAAATGTTGAATATTTTTGCTTGACTTTTTCGGTCTTATTCAGACAGAAAATATCAGAAAGCATGTTTTGAGTTATTAAGCAGGAACTGGACAGGTGGAAAGCAATCTCGCTTCATTGCTATCTTTAGTGCAGTGCAACAAGCTCACAGAGCCACTGTTACTGTGTCCTTTTACGTGGCCAGGGTCAGACAGCTAAAGCCAGGAGTACTGACACAGGTGGGAAAAAGGCCATTACGTAAGATCTAAAGTGGAGTAATCTGTACTTAAAGCTGCAGGGGTCAAATGGCACAACACACTCTTGTGAAAGCTTGCACTCAGTTTAGAATACATCCGGGTTTACTGTACAACTTTAACAGGTTTTGAGATCACAGCTGATTCACTACTTGGCTGGACATGTTGTGCTACACGTTTATGACAAAGATCAGACGTATTAATTGAGATTCAAATACATTTTCAACCATAAACTGAAAATAAATTCACTTGAATCATCTCATTTTTATGTTCAAATGTTTTTATTAATGTAAACACCAGCATCTAATGAACCAAATATTGGAAAGAAAGGCAAAAAAACAAAATGGAGGGTAGAGAAGTCCACAGATATCTGAGAAAAAGCACATAAGGCACATAACTCCCCTGTTCACCAGACCCACTGAGAAAGTGCAATAATGACGTCCTATATAAAAAAGACCAACAACACTGAGGTGAAATCCATTTCCAAAAGTGCAAACCTGCCTCAAACATACCAGCATGTGAATCCCCTAAGTGTAAATACAGTATTGCACTTCAAAAGTTTCCTCAGATTTCAACATGAAACAGCTCCCCCACTCACAAAATATTACACCATATATTTGGGAATCTGTTTATAAAGCTCAACAAGTGTCTGTAAATGAATGGAAGGTGTCAATTTTAAACTTTTGGTGTGTCTACTTTTGATAAAGATAGCAAAAGAAAAAACAGAAAAATGTGTGTTTTGGTCAAGTATTAGGAAGGAGTAGGAACATGTGACAAAAGAGGACCCATACTTAAAATGACTGATACAAAAACATTAACATTTCTACCCAACTCCACAATAAAACGACACAACTTAACATTTCTTAAAATCAAAATTAATCTCTGAGTGTTTTTGGTTCTTGGATTCTTTCCCTCTTTGGGTTGACTGAACTGAAAGTCAGTTGATCCAAACTGAGCCCCGAGAGTTACAGAGCACTTTAATCTGTGGCTGTATCCTAAATGCAAGTTGGACAAATTACATACAGTTGGAAACAGTGTAGAAGTCTTATTAATCATTATAAGCCCTGTGTAAGAACTGCAGGATTTTCTAATCTGTTTCATTTTTTATTATGGCTCAACAGTTTAGCCAAAGTCCTGCAATCACTTTAAAAACTTCTACAATGGCTCCATCTGCAGCAGTTTGAGATTTGGTGACCTACAGGTAAACAAGTTCTTTGAAACGGATTTCCTAATATGTTAGAAAGGATGTGTATGAAAAAATGCTGCTCATCCTCCGACACTCTCACACAGTCACACATGACTCTGCTGCCTACTTTGATTGAATGCCCAAGTTATATCTCATGTGCTCATACACCACGTAGCTGATGCTGACAGCAGGTAGGACCTTCATGAAATTGGGCAGGATGCCACGGTAAAGTCCAAAGAAGCCTTCGTTTTGCAGAACGGTCTTCACAATCTGGGTCATGGGCAGCTGCTCTGAGCCCTCAAGAGAAGCTGAGAGAAAAAAGAAATATTTAAAAACAATGTGGAAAAAGTAACACATGATGCCTCTGGCCAGGGCTGTCACCTGCGCGGAGGCATAAAAATATCTAGGTGCTTTTGGACTGAACCTGCAGTAACAGATGTTTTGCCACTTGGGGGCGGCAGAAACAAGCTGTAAACACAACAATGATACATCATCACCTTATGAAGTCTAAACAGTTGCATAATTACGAATCTTTGAACCCAACTGTTATTAGTGTGACAATAAGCGATGGCAAATATTTCTACAGTTGACATGACAAAAGGTCCGCACACTGTATCTCCCTGTAGAGGACCTCTCTTCATGTTTTATTGCTATCTTTCATTGGTCCAGCTCATGGACTGTATAAAGATGGACAGCACAAGGCTGCTTAATCCCACTGTACAAAAATGAAGCCAATATATCACGGATACTGCATCTGCCATTTGCAACATCATTTGGAGCCAGCAGCAATCCCCAGGTTATCACATACCTGCCCATACACTTGTCCAACCAATCACATGCAGCACCATGATCATGAGCACACCAACTGGCAGACATAGGAAATCATGACCCCCTTTTTATAGCATCAAATATATAATGAAAACCAAACTTATAAGGAAGGCACGCACTTATTTATTAAGTACTTTGAGTGTTTTAGTTTGGCCCATGTCCCGGCTGCTAACATGCAGGGGTCAGGCTTTATGACCTATACTGCAGTCAACCACCACGAAAATGTTTTGGCTTCACTTTTGGGGAGCTGTTATATAGTCCATCTTTACTATACAGTCTGTGGTCCAGAACCTGCTTTTGACGGTTTTTGGATCTGCGTGCTTTTTTGCAGGATTCCAGTGTTGCCCTACTGATGATCACTGGGTAAATGCCAACAGTACTAAATTAAAAGTTGGCAGAAGTTTGAACGAGGTTTGGTTCTCTGTACCTTGTGCCTGCATCCTGGTGCGGACCAGAGCCAGGGGGTAGCTGGCTAGCTGTCCACATGTGCTGGATAGAGTACCACAGCCAAGCAGCACCAGCACGCCAGGGTTGGCTGAGTCTTTGGCGTAGTGAGACAACCAGAGGTTCTTCAAGCTCTGGTGAGAACAGGGACAAGATTGCGTGTGATTAGTAGTATGTTGCAAAATCAAAAAGTGCAAACCCTTCACTGCTTTTTTAATGACAGATGAGAAAGCTTTATATCTATATTTTCCACATAAGAATGATTCATGACAACGTACCTCGTACACTGCCAGATCTATGCCAGCGTAGGGGATGATGCCCAGAAGATTGGGGATGTAGCCCTTGTAAAATGCCTTCACTCCCTCAGTCTTCAGGATTTTCTTGGCACAGTCAAACATACTTGAGTACTGCCCAGTCTTCCTCAGGGTCAGACGGGTTTTCATCACCTGCGGGGACAAAGTGATTATAATATATATTATATATTACAGGTGAAGCTGTTCTGTACCTGACAGCACTGCTACTGACACTTTGTAGCAGCTTTGTAGCAAATATGGATGCAGCCTTCAGTCTGATTGAAACCGAACAACTTGTGAATGAGTTTGTGTCAATATTGGCACATTATGTTGGCATTTTAGCAAAACAATAAAGGTAGGAAATTTGCATTTTCTTTCATAAAGACACTCACATCTTTAAACTTTGCTCTTTATTTTAAGGTGTGACTGACAGAGGCAGGGTTTGGGCTCAATTCAGGTGAAAATTATGTTCAGAGGACAATTAATGTAGACATAACAATGGAGATAACTATCATCATCAAATGTAATGAAATACATTGTCTGGTACTCTTAACAACACTCTTAATACACCTATAAGTGCCTCCGCCTCCACTTACCTCCATGGGGTAGATGGCAGTTTGTGCTGTGGCTCCAGCCAGCGATCCAGCCAGGAACCTCTCATGGGTCTTGATCTTCCCTGGTTCACTGGCCAGCAGCTTCTTATACTGATGAAACACAGTGACAATGGTCGGGGTGAGAAAATATTGATAAACTTGAGCATTGCAATATTATGTTTTGCGATACTTAGCGATTCTCATGAATACTGTATTGATTTTAAACTTAAAGTTCAAATGCAAAGATTCTTGGAAGTGAGTCATTTTGTGTTGTGTTTGAACCGAAGGCTAGATCCTTCAGTGTTGTAATCTATCCTCAGCCATTTGACTCTTGCACTCCAACATAACAACACATTTGTAGCTTAAACCATGGACTGTATTAAATACTGGACGTAACCAACATGATGTCACCCACTGGTTTGTGGACTCTGGTTTTAAAGCTTGAGTTGGGAATTTTGGCCACTGCCATCTTAGATTTTTGGAGCCAGAAGTGACCATAGTTGGACAAGAGGGTGGAGAAAACCCTAACGCTAGCTGCTAGCCTGGTCAGTGTTGTGCATTTACAGCTATAATTAATTGTGATAATGCTAATGCTAATTTTCGCTGGTAAAAACAAGCTTAAAACCATTACTGAAAAAAGTGATTATCCAACTCTTTGGACGGTCTTTTAGTACAAGCAAACGCTGAACATGATTTTTTTTTGGACAACAAAACCATGACAACTAACTATGAACTGATAGCATGTCAAAATAGCGACAGCTATTCTTTCTTTGGCACTTCTACGTTGGCTTCATTTTTCAGAGGTTGCCGATTGGTGTAAACACAAACAACACGACCTATGAAACAGGCAGGCATGAAGTGTGCATCGCTAACATTGACAGTAATCCTAAAATTAGATTTTAAAAAAATCAATGTCAATTTGCTAACAGGTATCAGAAAATATTGCAATATATTGAATCGTAATCGCCGTATCGTGATACGTATCATGTTGCCAGATCTTGCCATTACACAGCCCTAGTGACAAGGGAGTATTGTATGAAAACTATTGTGGACCATTAGTGTCAGTAGTAATTATCTTCAACTGAAACTGTGTCTTGGGGTGTCATTATACATTTTGCTACACATCAATGGTCTTTGATATTAAAAAGGTTACATCATTAGTGACATGCTGCAAAACAATACAGTGCATCTATGTTTCCAGCATGTTTCTGTTTACCTTCTCATAGGCCATAAATTTAATGGCCGTCTCCGGGGCAATCTTCAGCACGTTGATACCGTTTCCTCTCCACAGAGACGTCGGGCCTCCTTCTTTTAACATTTGCTTAAAACCACTAACCAGGCTGATTTTGTTGGTCTTGGTGGAATGCACCTGTACATTAAAGAAAAACAAAAACAACTGTAAGCCAGCCCTTTAAAAGGTAAATACATATATTATGTAGTTCTAAAGGCACCATTTAGGCTATATAAAATACAAACAAGTTAAACAGCTAAATGAGGGGATTCGTTTCACGTCCTGCTTTGATTACATCATGTTTTTGTTTAGTTTTAAAGTTACACTGACCTATAATGAGTGAAATTCATGACCACTGTAACCAATAAACATGGCTTATACACAGTATACCATATTTTGAATAAGATAATATATTTAGAATTATTCAAAATGTAATTTAAGAAAAACGTCGAACAGAGGGGACATGACAGACAACCAATTAAAAAGAGTTTTGACACACCTGCATGAACACCTTCATCCTGTCCAGGGGGGCGGTTCCTGTACGGGACACGGCGCCAGCCATGGCCCCAGCTGACAGCTGCTTCCACCACATACCGGTCTGCTTCTCCTCCTCTGTGAACTCATCTGGGATGGAGAGGCTGTCACCGATGTCCAGCACCTACACACAACAAATAGCATTAAATCACAGTCAGACACATTTTAAATACTGTGTCAACTTTGTATAGTTTTTAGACATCAACAAGGAGCTACAAGGAAATGTAAAACTCTCACAACTCCCAAACAGATATGGTTATTAATAGCCAAAACATAAGCTACCAGAATAGATCTGTCTGAATTTTACTAAAGCTTTGTGCTGCTCAAATTTATATTTCATGTGCATTTTAAAATTGATGGAAGCCTTTGTTTGAGATTCATGTTATTTGGTTCACACTTTTAAAGCCACGATTAACAGCTCCGCCTTGAACTTAATTCCTGGCAGCACCGGACACACAGCATGTCCTCATCCAAAGTCTTACATAACCACAGGTCCATGCTGTGAGATCAATTATATCACTGCACGTCACTTTACTAAACCAGTTGGTTCAGTATAAAATAATGCTCTGTTTCACTGAGTCTTTGTCAGAGATGTGGTGATTTTGTGGGTGTTTCAGGTACTGCACAGAGATATGTTTTAAGGTGAACCAAATATTTTGTCATCTCTTGCACAGTCATGGGCGTGGACGGACAACACCTTACAATATAGCTAATTAAATACAACTGCGTCCTTAAAACACCTTTGTCCCACAGTCTCTAACACTGAAAATTGTAAGTCACTGGTTGCATTGGTGTGCATCACAATAGCTCAGATGTCTATGTTATTGTTTCCACACCCAGTATACCAGCCTGTCAGCTTTTGAGAGTTTTACAAATGTACACACAGCATATAAGCCAACATACGGTAAATTTCTAAACATTAACACGACATAAAAATACACTTTTGTTAAGGAACACTCACCTCTGATTAATATACAACTGTGATACAGAAAGAGAAATGTACTGAGCAGGACATTTTACAGTTAAAAGTGCTCTCTAGAGGACAAAGTGCATAATGGCAACACTGTTTCTAAATTACCTTCAACATATCCTCTCTGTATTGCAATTCCTTGTGACTTATGGGCCTTAACTTTTCATTCACAGACCAGGAGACAACCTGAACTCAGAAGCTTAATACACAAACCCACCATGTCCACCTCCACCTCATAGATCCCCCCATCTTCTTCAAAGTCGATGAAGAACAAGTTTGTCTGCTGTTGGTGCTGCTGAGGGTGCAGCAGAGCCATGGCCATCTCAACTGATGAAGCTGCTGTTCCAGTACAATACAGTCCCACTGTGATACAAGCTCCCTCCTAAACTCTGTTCCTCAGACTCCTTTATATGATTCTAATAAAGTTCTTCGTCAGATGTCAAAAGGTCTGCAAATCCAACTCGAGGAGAGAGAAGCAGAATCCCGAGCAGCCAGGAACCATTGGCGTGAACACTGGAGATGGTGTGAGGCTCTCACTGCCATAGAAGTTACCAACCACTGCTTCAGTCTCACCAGTGCCTCATCTCAGCAACCTCACCCCTGTCCTGTTCTAGACTTACGTCCTCTCTACGCGACCTGTCCCAATCCCACTGACAAGATAATCCTCCTCAAATTAGCTTATCTCCGCCTCAGTTTAGCAGCCGCAGGTTTATTTAACCTCTCAGGTAGTGCCAGTGAACAGAGGCAGCAAACGTCAGAGATTAGCCATTGACTGGAACTGGCTGTGTCTCTGTCATGCACCCATAGTGCAAGTCACACCATCAATCCTCGTGTGAAAATTCAGGTTGAATTACGTGTTGAATATTCTTTGTTTGTCTAGTAAGCTGCAAAAAGTTTGGGAGAGAAATACAGCGTCTGACAAGACACTAAAAAGTCTCTTGAACTGGACCAAAAGGCTCTCAGTTAGTAGAAAAGGTCATTCTTTTCTCACTTCTTTTCTGGATATGAATGAGTCTCATCTGTTGACATTACAGCTACTGATCGGTTGCCAAAGTCCTGCCCAAATCCAGAATCAGCTTAAAACTCTCTTTCACAACTTTGTGCGGGTAGGGCGGTTTACTGTTGTGCCTCCATGTCTGTCTGTTTTTATCAAAATTAAGTTTATAACTTGTGATTTATTTGTCTATGTGAGGGCATCCTAAACCTGCTCAGCCTGACCTTGGTGCTGGAGCACAATAAAAAAACTGTGAGACATTAACAATAAGTTAGAAAAACTTTGAACCTTCAAAGTTTGGTCCGCACCATGACCTTTTTTTGGGCTCCATCTTTGGTTATATGTGGCATTATTTGGGTCTGAGTTTCATGAGTGTATCACTATGTTAACCAGCCATGTCCAAAGTCCCACCTGTGGGCCAATTGTGGCCTGTGGCCGGTATTTAAACAGCTCTCAGCTTGTCTATCAAAATATACTGTATGTGGCCCACCACACAATATGGGTTAAGTAAGCAAAATCACTATGCATTTTTTCATTCACCTCACAATGGCAGGAATATCGTACAGTTTGTAGACATGCACCAAGTGGGAACTGTTATGTTTTCACACACTGTGAGGGCCGCTGCTTTCAGGAGCGAGGCGAAGCTGAATACTTATTCAGTTAAATATAAAACAGTTGCCTTGTTTTTTTCTGAACAACCAATATGATGCATGCTGGCACACAGGTATTTTCACATTATCTAGTTTGGCCCCCTTTCAAAAAAGTTTTGACACCTCTGATAATTTCATCATTATGGCTTTTTGTCTCGCCTTCAGACAGAACAGTCACTGAGTCATGCCTTCTCCTTACCGAGGAATGCTTCCAGTAGCGGATTATCTCCTGCAGGTTGGTAGCTGGGTTAAACAGGAAATGCTCCCTCCATTCATTCCAGTCCAAAGACATGGTGCCATCTGCATCAATACTGTACAACAGGGAAAGACAGAAGACCACATTTTATGTGTTGTTTTTATCTAAAATCTGAACCTAAGGTTCACTTACGACTTAGAACTGGGGATATCTGTTCGGAGCACACAAACACCACCAAACACGGCTAGACAATAAATTAATTTATCCAATAACAGAAATGATGGATGTTTTACTGCACAAAATTTCCCGATTTAACATTTTGGTCTAAATATTTATGTTCCTTTTTTTTAATTTGCCATTCATATAGTACGAAGTGTAGAGGAGAGCTGGCAGATGGAGACATGTGAAATGACATGAAACAAAGGCCTTCAGCTGGACTCCAACTGGGGACAGTGATTACATGACCAGCGCCTTAAACACCAACACAAAATGCACTATTTGTGTTTTCAATTAACACTGAATCCTACACAATATCAAAATGTACAGAGGCATCTAACCAGAAGTTTAACCAACAAATCAACCCACAGTCCAGAACTGTAAACTGGTCATACTGTGATGAATCAGGACACACAAAGAACACAAGAAAATATTTCAGGCACTAATTTATATTGCCTAAGAATAATTTGCATCACATTTTTAAAATAAAAGTCACATTTTATGCTGTAAACTTCTCTTTACTTTGAGCTCTGCACCAAAGAAAATGGATTAAGGAACAATGATGATACTCTACACCAAACCCCATTTACTTTAAGACTGATTAAGCTCCTCCTTACATCTGCTCAGTCAGTAAGAGAGAGGCAGAGAGAGAGACTGGCAGTAGACAGTGGTGTGGAAGCATGAGAACAAAAAAAAAAAAAAAAGAAAACAGGTCACAAGAAGATTGAAGTCATTCAAACCAAACCACCAGCAATTATAACAGTAGAACAGGTTTTACATTAAGTCTACTTTCAGAGTTAATTAGCAAACACAAATGGCATAACTGACACATTGCTGAGCTTGTGTTTCTATACTTTGAAACATATGAAAAAAAAGGAAAACCATGTGTCTCCTCCATTCGTCCTATGTTCTCCTCTGTAGTCAATCTCTGTCCTCATCTGCCCCAAATGTTCATTTTTCCTTTATTTCCTTCCTCTGTGTCAGTTCGGCTGACTGACACTCATAAATTACTCTCTGCGGTTTTCAAACAAATCTTTCTGTCTGATTCAGAGTCATGCACATCCTGCTTTACTTCTCTTTCTATAGCTCACTGTCAAGTTGTGCTTCTGTACATCTGCTGCCTCTTTGTTTATGCAAATACAGAACATGCCGTATATCTCGCTGCATAAACCCGGCCTGACTGCACAGGGCAAGGAACAATATGAAGTGTTGAGCAGGATCCACTTCAGTCTACGGTGTTCATTTCGAACTTCACATTCGATGTTTGTTGTACTGCCATGGTGCTTCAAAGGCTGGGCTTTTGGCCAGACAGACTGATGACACATATCAAACAGGTTATACACACATGTAGATCCCAGAGCTTAGTGCTGTTACTCCTGCAAGTTAGGACACAAAAAGTTGCTGTGCCCCATTGTTTGTCAAAGTGGAATGATGACAAATTGATTTATACATAGCCTTCATATTATTTTATCATCAGGTAGCTCCACTAGCATTTATGAACCCCGAGCAAAAGCAGGGAAGTGAATATGTGTATAATACCTACAGTAACTGCAGTGTAGGGCTGCAACCAACGATTATTTTCATTGTCGACTAATCTGTCGATTATTTCTTCGATTAGTCGACTAATCATTTTAATGAAAAATGTGTTAAATTGTTGAAAAATGTCGGTCTGTCTCTCCCAAACCCCAAAATGATGTCATCTAATGCCTTGTTTCGTACTCACGCCAAAGGGTTTTAGTTCACCGTCATGGGAGAGTGTGTAAAGCTGCCAATATCTGAGCGTAAGAAGCTGCAGTAAGAGTATCTGGGGTACTTTTATTGTACTTTTCTATGAAAAATGACTCAAACCGATTAGTCGACTACTAAAATAGTCACCGATTATTTTAATAGTCGATTAGTCATCAATTAGTCGACTAATCGTTGCAGCCCTACTGCAGTGTGGAGCTGTTTTACAAAAATATACCTGTGCCTGTAAATATCTGTTAGAAGTTTAATATCCGGCAGTAGAGTGTTGAGAAATACTCGACAACAATTAAAACTGTGCACTATTACAAAAAATGTTTAAAAATATTACTATAAAAGTCAGTCTGACCACTATCTCTCTCCACTCCCACTGCACTTGTTTTATCTATCTCATTACCGTATATACAGGTACAAAGGGGAGCTTCTTTACACAACTTTGTCTTTTTCTATTACATTCACTTCCTTTGAGCAATTTGTTTTCTATTTTTAAACCATTTGTATCATTTACTTTAGCTGCTACAAATGGCTGCTTTAATTTATTTCCCTTTTTACACTGAGTTGCACGGAATTACAGTGACACAACTTTTGAGCAAACTTTAAATACGGTAAATATTCTCTTTACATTTTTAACAAAACACCTCAGGCGAAGAGAGTGTTTGCTTAAATGTTTATTTCCGTACGTGCGGAGGAAAGTATTACTCGAATAAGCAAGGACCTCGTCTTTATACATTTTATCAAAGAACTTAAGCCCCGTTTCCACCGTGCAGTACGGCACGGTACAGTGCGGTACAGTTCAGTAAAAAACAGCCCCGTTTCCACCAAACACTTCCGGTATGGTACTTCTGCAACCAAAAGTAATAATGTAGCAGAATTACGAGAAAAATAATTAATAGAGGTAATTAACGTAGCCTAAACTACTGGTACTTACCATACTTACCATCTGCCAGTGAAAATAAGGCAGGTAATTAACCCCTATTTCATAAATCACACAACATTTTTCTGACCACATCATAGAAAACATATTGACTTAAGGCCAGGACATTATAAATATTACTAAAAACATAGGGTACAAATTGTATGTAGGGCCCTCTGCATCCTGGTAAAATTGCTGATAATAAAACACAAAGAACGCCCAAATAAAATGAACCTGAAGATTTATTTGAATGCATAGCAAAGTGTGTTTAGACAAAACAACTACAGTATTTATAAATAATGTGATCATTTAACTGATGTATTTAACAGAACTGCCTGCTTATCTGACATGTAATTTAAGTATAAAAAAGCAGGGGAGTGAATTATTAACTTAAAAAACTTGTCAGAAAACGTGTCCTTTTTAAAAGGCAGTGAAAAGTCATGCTTTGGTCAACCACTGGTGAGCAGTCCTGTGCTTACATACACCAGCAGGCTACCATACGTGTGCCCTTTAGCTCCTAGGCTTCACCATTCTTCACCAAATTCGCCACAAGAACAAAAACAGTGTTGTTTAATGACCAATTTTTAATCGAACCTAAGAGAAAACTCTCGCATTAAAGATCCTATTCCTACACGTTTGGATATGTTCTACAACGTAGACATCTTGCCAGCTATTTATCATGTGCTGTCAGCTCACAGCCAAGTTACAAACTGAACTGGTTATCAGTGCCTCACACTGGTCCCCACCTCTGACATGTTTCTGTCACTTGTTGTTTGATTCCATGAGGGTTTTGCTTGGATCAGAGAGTAAGAGGAGCTGAATACTTTCATGAGGTCTGCAGAGTGACCTTCCTAAATTAACAGCAGCAACAAAATAAGTATAAATACCTTTGAAGGATCTTCTCTGCCTCGTCTTTGCTGATGTCCATTCCCAGATCGGAGAGTGACTGCTTTATCTCCATAATGTCTATTCGACCTGTTGAAAATGAAACCACAGTAGTCTTGACATTTCTCACGTGCTCTCTATCACTAACATGATAAGACACATTACTACACACACTCTTAAGGCACATTTTCAACATCAAGTTGCATATTATTTGAGCAAAGGTTCAATGTGAATGTGGATCAATGTGAAGAACATACCATCATTGTTTTTGTCCAAGCTCTTGAAGGTCAGTCGCAACTTCTTCTCATGTTCCTTTAGATACTTGGTGAACTCATTGAAGTCGAGCCCCTCATCTTTGTCCTGGTCTCCAGAGGAAACTATTTTCTAATAACAACAACAAAACACACACACAGAATATTAGCAATCCAATGTCATCATATCATACAGTTACAGAGAGGCTGTTAAGTCTTCCACCTCCTCGCTATGCAGCAGATGCTTGATTCTGCCAGTTGGTGGCAGAACAACGCAGATTCTACATGTCCTGCTCTGAATTTATTCATTAACATCTGAATTTGATCACTTTTATTCAGTTGTATTCTTGTTTGCATCAATTGTCTAAGAGATATTTCATTCAGTTGTCTTGCTATGTTGTAAGAGCACAATGTTGCACAAATGTGTGCTGATTCAGAATCAGTTCCTCAGGGGATAAAATGCAATCTGAACCGCAGCGTCACTATTCAGTGCTTTAAGAGGTGATCAAGTACTCGGATGAGTGCAATCCTCATAATGTAAAAGGAAAGAAACATACCAATTTAAATGAATTAGTTTTTGTCAAAATTACAGGAAAATTAAAGTTTCAGGGTGAATTGTTGCGCTGATGAGGACACCACTGACTCAAAAGTAGCCGGTGCGCATGTTTATAACCTTTATCATATCAATGTCATGTAACTGCATAGATATGGAAAGCTCCTCTTTTACAACACCTGGTCACACACACACACACACAGCAGTGACCTTTCCTAACCTTTTTTCCTGAGTCATACTTTCATAGTAAAAACTCACTGATGAGCGTGAGGAATGTGATACTATTTGATTAGCAAAGGTGGGTCCGTCCTCTTCAAGTCGCAGCCCACAATAAAAGCTCACCTGCACCTACTGTGTGAACTTTGAAACAGTTTCTTCACTTGTCTAATCCTGCTGCTATTTCTGCAGAAATAAAGCAGAAGACAGGGTGTTATTGCTCAAGTTGATATGTTACTATTTGTGTGAGAAAATACTGTTGCACCCTTTGCAGACATGCTGCAGCAGTTTAGGGTTGAGCACCTTGCTGGAGGGCACCTCAGTGTTGGTAATGAAGGAGGGGCCAACACTGTTCTCTTATCTGCATGCTCAGTAAAAGTGCTGTATTCAAAATATTACTGCATCAGTGAAGATCCCCGAAGATAGAGTGAAACTGGAGATAAAACAAGGTCATGTGCTTGTCGTGAGATTTTTTTACTCAAGTGTTGCTTCCACAGTTAAAAACAAAATTCAAACTTAACTTTTAACCTAACTTGGATGAGTCCTCAGAAAGAAATGAAAACTGGAAAACTGACTGGACAAACTCTATCTGCTGATGAAGATCATGTGATATAACCAAAAGCTGCAGATCAGCCACCAAATGGTGCCTGAGGTGAGTTTTCTCATCTCTTTAGATTAAGTTTGAAAGTGTGTCATTCCTGAAAGGGCGATATTTTAAGATGACGACTGAACACAGGCCCGATTTATAGCAGCCAAGATTTCATTAGACATCAGAGTCTGCAGCATTTAGAAGCATTCCTGTGAAATAAATGCAGAATTAAAGCACAGTCAAAAGTAGTGCTGAAGTTATCTGATGATGAATTAATGATAATTTTGATGAGCATGTTTTCCATTTACCTCAAAAATCAGGAAGTTTTACCAGTTTCAGCTCCTAAAATGTTAAGATTAGCTGTTTTATGTATTCATAAACTGAATATCTGAAGGTTTCAGACTGCTGGTGGGTAAAAAAAGACATTTGAAGGTGTTATCTTTGCCATTTTCACTGTTTCCTTACATTTTATAGACTTAAACCTTAATAAATGAATCAAAAACGTCATTAACAGATTAACTAATAATGAAAGTAACTGTCATGTCTCTAAACACAGTATTCAGGGACAGTATTTGAGTGAATGTATTTAGTTACTTCCTCTGAGGCCTGTGCTTTGTTGTTAGGTTTACAGAGAGTTAAAACAGAGTAATTGCAGCCTGTCCAGTTCCATCAGGAATGCAGTAGTTTAATAGCCTACATAGAGTATTTGTGTCAGTGTCTCGCCCTGTGAGGCCTTTCTGTGTACTGTTTCCTGTGTCCATGACTCTACCTGAGCTGCTTCTGTCCCAGTCTTGATGCCCATAGCAGCCAGGCCTGCCTTCAGCTCGGACACATCCACTTTTCCATCCTTGTTGGTGTCCAGCTTGGCGAACAGATCATCATAGGTTTTGGACGCATCATCAGCACAGCGGCAGTCCGTAAAAAACATCTTCCTCACGACTTGATACATGTTTGATGTGAGACTGAGACTCAACACAGACGCTAAGTTGAGCAATTAAACTGCTGTGGAAACACACACAAGCCGATTCCTGTGGCCGCTGGCACTTCTGGTTTGAAGCACCAGGATCGATCCGCGGGATTTCAGAGAGATTTCCGCGGTGCAGCGTGAAAACAAAGTCGTGGAAAAGTCCTCATAAGTCGGTGTGGTGAAGAATCCGGTAGCCAGAAGTGATACAATGTAGGTTAGATTTGCAGAATGCAGTTTGCGGATGAGGTAGGCTGGCAGAGCTGAGCTGAAGGGTGGGGACACTCGGGTTGGTTTGCCTCAGAAGACCTCCTCTTTACTGCGCACACACACACACCAGAGACACACCCGTCCGTAGTAACAACACTCACTGTAAATACATGGTGTTTATTTTCATATGTGAGTATATGAAGGGCTGCTGCTTTAATCCTAGTTTTCCTTTCAATCGTTTCCTTTCTTTTTCAGTTCCCTAAACTTTTAGTTCTTCAGTCTGAGTGATCTGTTGTGGTTTGTGGTGTAACACTCCCCCAAACACACGCACGCAAATATGCATATTCATATATAGAGTCCTCTCACAGTGGGCTCCAGTGGAGAAAGTCTGATTCAGTTCAGTGAGTCATACCCACAAGAATCTGGCAGCTGCTCCAGGCAAAACAAATTCACAAACTTTTTTAATTAAGGGTCCATTGCTGTGAGTATGGAGGCTCAGTGATGCCCAGCCAGAAAAAGAACAGTATCACGTGATGATGTGAAAACTTTTTTATAACATGTTGTTTTCATGTTATTAGGACACATAAAGATGTTCTAACGAAATAAATATTGTTATAACCAGAATTTTTTCCCCTCGTGTTCTCTTTTAAGTCTTAAAACATACTTTTATCAAAGGGCCTTTCCTGATTTTACTTGAGTTTTAAGTTCATTTAAACTGTCTTTTATTTCCTCTGTTTTTATACACTGAAGTGTTTTATCAGTTCTTTTAAAAGTTGTTGTTTTCATGTCCATTCTGTGTTAAGTACTGACATGTAAAGCACTTTGTGAGTCTGAAAAAAATAAAGATCATTATTATTATTAGGCTACAACGTGATAAGTATGTCATAATGACCTGAAAAAATCTTGTTATAACATGGAAAATAACAATAAACATTCAACATTGTAACATGATAACAACCCATTATTATTATTACTATTATTATTGATAATAATAATAATTTATTTTTATTTATTTATATTTTTTCCCGGTGTGGCAGCAGGGCAGCAGAGAGATGAATATGGGTAGAGGGGGAGAGAGTCCATTGATGTCCCGCAGCCACTTTTAAAATTTGGCATTTTAGAAAACTGAAAATTTAAAGCTATCGCTTGAATTCTGTTTTCCACCGATTATCTTTACAAACCCATATTGTACACTTCAGAATTTTATGAAATCCCCCAAATGCCAGATATGTCCAGGTGATGTTTTGAGAAAACTATATAATATTTTAACTACACATGGCATGGCAAATTGTGCAGACGTATGCATATCTTATATATTTCTAACTTTGTCATTTAAATATAAAAAGTTTAAGCTCTAATGTTATCATACAATACAGAATTGCACAATGCAATGCAGCAACCCACTTTATGCCATACACATATAATGTGTGAACTAATATTCAAATATTTTATTTCTTATTATTTATTATAATATTTTTTTGAGAATATATAATATTATTTAAAATATAATACACACACACAGAAATATGCTCAGTTTGTGCAATACATGTGTAACAGCAGTGATATAAATTCTAGCATAAATAGAAAACATTGGTTATAGTGGGAATGATGGTAATATGCAAAACTAGCATTTTCTATTTATTAATTTGGATCCTCATTAGCTACAACCAAGGTGGCAGTTACTCTTCCTGGGCTCCACACGTCAGCATAACATATTTCACAAGACCTTTCTAAAAAATGAATTAAAGACAAAATTAAATTGGCTTGAAAAGTGCAGTTCTAAGGAGTGTTATGGTAATGTCTAGATTGTACCACGAGGTGGCGACAAATGTTACATAACAGCAGCTGGTTTTACTTTGTTGTTGTTATCCGTCCAATCAGTGCTGCTGTTAGTGCAACTGACCGCCAGGAGGCGATGGAGGGAGGAGGCGGGCTTTGTTGAGCTGCCATCAAACTCTATAGCTGTCATTTCTGTACATCCGTCTAATACTTTTCTATTTCAGAATAAAAGCAGAGATAAAGAAGCGTTTCAGTTAAAGTATAATCAAGCCAGTGGTGGAAAGTCAGTACAATTAATAAGTACTGTGTTTAAATACGATTTTGAGGTGCTTGTACTTTGATCAAGTATTTCCATTTATGCTAATATGTATCTCTACTCCACCTTGCTACATTTCAGAGGGAAATATTCTAGGCTCTTATCTTTTAGGCTGCTTCACTACTTTTATTTGACAACTTTAGTAGCCTATTAGTTACTTTACTGCAGATTTAGAGTTATAATATAAATGTGATATAATATAAACCAACTCAAATATATTATGATATATTTTTATAGCACAGGCCACCCAGCACTATATAAAAGTAATTTTAACCAGCCCACCCTTTACCAGCTGCAACATGAAAAGCTGACATTAATGCATCATTAATCTAATAATAAAACATAGCCTACATTATTCTAAAATGGGCCATTCTGCATGATGTGCACTTTTACTTTTGGTACACTAACTAAAGTTCGATGCTAATACTTGTGCTACTTTAACTGGGTAAAAAAGCAAAAAGCAAAGTTTGAATGCAGGATTTTTTAATGAAAGTATTTACTTAAAGCATTTCTACACTGCAGTATTACTATTTCGATTTAATTTAACCTCATGTCAGACAGATAGGTCCATATCATAAAAATAATAGAATAAATACAATATGAAGACAACAACAGAGAGATGTGATTACAGCTCATGTCCACAATGATTAAAACAGTCTTTCCAAGAGCAGGAGGAATATCCTGTGTCACTTTGTGTAGGCTCAGTTAAAAGGGAACACCACCCAGATTACGAATTCCAATATGTTATTTCCATGGCCTTGGAAAGTTCAACCAATATTTTCATACTTGAGCTACGCTCTCTCAAAGAAAGGAAACCAGAGAGGTATGTCTCAAACTTGTGGTTTTGTATAGAGTATAAAGTCTGGAGCTGCTTCACAGACAATACATGGGAGACTGATTTTGTGGACCCTCAGATTATTTGCTTTCTTTTTTTTTTATACCCAAATGAGCTTTATTTATCGTGGTGTCCTCAATTCTGAAACAGAAATTGTGCCCATATACTTAGAACATTCCCCCTGGTGCTCTCAGAGTCATAACATTTTTCTCATTTACTTGTCTATGGAGTAGCTTCAGACCTTATGCCCTATGACATTACAAATTCGGGCTTATGTTCTCTGGAGTTTTCGGATTTGGGAGAGATTTGTTCAGATTGACTAATATTTTTGGACTGTCTTAGACAATAGGAATAACCTGTCCACTATTAATTTTGAAAATGGGCTTTGTTCCCCTTCAAGGCTATTATAGCTACATTTTTAACTGATTAATCAACACATACATTTGTACATAAAAATTCCCCAACACAACATGAAAGATGGGGACATAGCAACTTTTGTAAAGAAAAAAAAAACTTCTTCCACCGCTGCTATTTAGAAAACTAATCTCATTTTATTTTGAAAGCTCATAACAGGAAGTAGCTCTTCTTCATCGCCCCTGTGAGTTCCACAGTTTGACTGTCTGTTGTCACCAGCAGCTTCACCATCCTCCCACAGCGCGACACTGTATCTTTACTACAACACAATGGGGCTGTAATGTCAGCGAGGGGCGAGATTAGAGCATCTTCCGCGGAGCACTGATTGTGTGTATGGATTTAATGATGATGAAGAAGAAGAAATTCAAGTTCAAGGTGGATTTTGAGCTGGACGAGCTCTCGTCGGTCCCCTTTGTCAACGGTGTCCTCTTTTGTAAAGTCAGACTGCTGGACGGCGGGTTCTCGGAGGAGTCTTCTCGGTGAGGATGTTTAGTGTTCATACAGTCATGAAAACACTGAGTGTACGTGCTTTTTAAAGCCCGCAGCTTAAGCTAGTTTAGCAGCTTTAGCCCACCATGATACATTACTAGCTAACGAGCTAACAGTGCTACATGACTACCGTTAGAAACTAGCTAACACTAGACATTTAAACGGTGTTTGTGTTGGTCTAATATAACATTACCTCTCAGTCATATCTATTGTTTTCACTGAGGCTGAACTGTAAGCGCCATGTTAGCACAGAGTGGGGGAAACAAACTTTAGCATGTCTGATAATTGGTGCTCTAATTTATCCACTAATTAGTTGTCAGTCTTTTCGTGTTCAAGATGACATCGGGTTACGTTTCACAGACTAACTTCCTCGCTGGTTGTGGGATTGATTACTGTGCTATGAGTAGCCAGCTGACTTGTCATATTCCGCCACGAAGCTGAACATGACTCCTCTGTCAATTGTTGCTTAATCAATAGCGTCACTAACGTCCTGGACTATCTCTGCCCCCTGTGTGGTCATAAAGTTATCACTGAAGCAAGTGTCTGCTTTGTCAGCCTGTTAGTGATTATGACTGATCAAGGAAATGCAAGGACACTGCATTGTTGTAAAAGTCATGTGCAGTAAGAAAATGCTGTCCCAAATATTTTCTGCCGAGGTCAACTGAAAATGTAATATTTTTGCTTACACTATAAGGCAATTAAGTGAAAGTGAAATAGTGGATACTAAATAGTATGTACTTTTTTGCGTGATAGGAAATTACCCTATACCCCTTACAGTCACCCTGTGGTCTGCAGCAGGGTCATCATAATTGTTGTCAAGTTGTGACTGGAAAAGACAGTCATCTCCCATGTAACCTGTTCAAGGCTTTCACCCACAAGTAAAGGAGAAGGCTTGTAGGGCTGCAGTCATTTTCATTATCGATTGGTGTTCAGATTATTTTGTTGAATAGTCAATCAGACATTTGGTTTATAAATTGTAAGAAATGGTGAAAATGCCCATTACAACTTCGCTTTTTTGTGCACCCAGCAATCTAATACCTGAAGTCATTTGAACTATAATGCTTAGAGACATTGTAAAGTAGAAATATCTCACAACTATTATATGATATAATTATTAATAGTAATAGTTACAAACTGCATATTCATTGCAGCTTTGGTCCAAATCCCAAAGATAGTCAACATATTATAGAATAAAATATTTGCATTTTGAAGTTGGTGCCAGTTCATTTTCAGCCTTTTTGCTTTGAAAATTACTTTCAGAATGAATTTAATGTGTTGGTTCATTTCTCTTTGCCGTATTGTTTCAGCTGTAGTTGGAAATATTGCCCAATGTAGCTGAAAGATCAAAGTGAAGTGTTATGACACTGATACCACTATCTAAAATGCATGCAATACTACCTAAAATGCTGAATCAGGTATTGGTGAGCAGTCTATATTCAGAAGCCTATGCACCAATCTAACGTAATTTATTCATAGATTTTAAAGTAGTTTTACATCCAGATAAAAGTGTCAGTTTTCCCAAAAATGAATTATTTTGACTGCACTGTGCAGCCACTGGCAACTACTGTTTTAGAGCAGCGAAGTTAGTATTTTTTGTTAGTATTTTACACTGGAAAGTCGCATTATGTCACATCCATGCAGGGTTAGTATACAGCTATTCATTTTTTAAAAAAATTGTATTTATTGTTATTATTTTTTCACACAATAGTATCAGGTCGGTGCTCAGTATCATCCAATATGCAAGTTCAAGTATTGGAATCGGTATCATGAAGGAAAAATGGTTTCAGAACCCCTCCAGGTCATGATGGTGGTACTTTATATTATATGGTTGATGTTTAAACTGAAGCGGTTGTTAAAAGGAACTAGAAGATGGGACACCAAATAACTGGCCATGAAAGGAAATGACTCTGTACCTATTATTCAGCGTCACCCTGCAGTCAGCAGCAGTGTCATGATAATATTGTCATTGCTGTCAAGTTGAGGCAAGCAGAGACAGTCATCTCCTTTGTAACCTGTTTTGGGTTTTCGCTCATAAATTAGACCGGCTTCTAACATTGCAGTAAGGGAAAAGCATTGTTTTGGAGCGAGGCTGTAGGGATTAGATGGCTTCACCCTGATTATATAACAAGCCCTCTGTTTGCTCTACAGTGACTAGCTCTCATGAAATGGCTTGATAGAAAGGCCAAGTGTGTTGGACTTTGTGAATCAGGATTTTTCTGAGGTCATTTTAATATAGCTATTATTTTCTTTGTACATTTTGTCCCATGTGAGCAGCCAGTGCAGCTGAATAAAAGTGATGAAACACTGTAAGAAGGTTCTTTAATCTCATAACCCAGACTGTGACGTTCATATGGGTGATATTCTAATTAAACTGTCTTGTTCTTGCTCTGAAATTTCCAGCTAGCAGAGTTCATTGTCACTGAGTGTTTTTTAAATTACATTTTTCTGCAGCAGTTTGATTTATAAAACTCTCAAACTTCAATGTTTCCTCTGACACTCTTTTGAGTCATCCCAGCTGTGAGTGTGAGGGAAGTGAGGATTGTTGTTTTATGAGCCTTTCTTTTCCTTTGGTGTGGCTTGTCATCAGGACTGCACCATTGTTTCTGCCCAGAACAAGTTTTTCTTTGTTATATAAGTTTACTTTTTTGAATTAAGGGACAAATTCAGACTCAGATCTTTTCATTGCAGCCAGACAGTAGAAAACCCTGCACAGAATTCATGTCATAAAGATATCTTTTCTGTGTAACAATGTGTTCATGAGAGTTTGTGACTGAAGCTTGACTGCAGCTGCCTTCTAAAAGGACAGCAGCCGTAGTTAAACAAGATATCTGACCCATGTATAGAGATGAGAGAGACGTCCTCCATTTGTGCTTAAAAGCAGACTTACATACTCACTGATAGGATTTTACTGCACTGAGAAGTGCTGGGAGTTATAGTACATGCAATCAGGCCAGAATTCCCGGAGCACATAGTGTCCAGCTGGCTGGGAGTTCCCTCTCCGACTCTGGGAGTTCACTCTCTGGAATTTATCAACCAGAGGATGAAGTCAACGTTTGTAAAAACATTAGTCACGCATCTGCTGCTTTTTATTTATAGTGAGGCAGGGATGTAGAGCACATCTTGTGTCTGTATGTTTAGTCAGTCTTAGCCATCTTAACGGGGATTTGTACACCCAGTTAATCGTTTAAATCTTATGTCGTCAACACTCATTGCACTACATTGTTAAGTGTCTTCTCCCTCAGCCTCTGAATCAGAAATGGTGGCAAAAAAAGAGACAAACTTTTGTCACTTTTAAGACTTGTTGCATCGCCTGTATTAAAGAGGAAAACCATCAGCTGTGCATCTAAATGAATGGCATGTGGGCTGTCTTGACAGAAGGGAGTTGGTTAGGTGAGTGGGAGAGGAGAGGATGCCAGTGAAAGGGAGGCCATCTGGGGTATCGTAATGCTGCCCACGCATACACGCTCTTTTCTCTTTCACTTCATCTCTTCCCCTCACTCAGAGCAGGCTACACCTCACTCTCATTTCACCCTCTAGTTATTGGCTGAGGATGTGTGTGTGCACGCGTTTCTCTTTTACTCTGCTGCCAAAATGAGCTACACCTGCCGCTGTAACCTTTGGATTCAGCAGTCAAATGAATCAATAGGTGAAAACAGGACTGTGATTAATTAGCTTGTTTATTAAGTGGCCAGAAAAATCCGAGGCTAAGCACATAAGCTTGTATTGGCAACTTAAATCAGCAGCTTTAAGCAGGGCAGAGATGTGAGAATTGTTAATCCAGCAGTCATTCAACCCAAGTGGCTTTTATTGTCAAATAATAATGATATTAATATTAATGAAATTAAAATGTGCCTCTACATTTTAGGGATGTGATCAGGACCGTAAAAAAGTGACAAGGCAGGAAATTAATGGTATTTATCTAAAAATGTAAAAACAAATAATCTTTGTTAAAAACCCTTTTTTTGTTCGGGAATGCTGTCTGGTTGTGAATTTATTATTTCCAGTGCAATACTTTTGTTTTGGCACCAATAAAAAACTTCTCTTGATACTTTGCTTTTAAGAATTTTAGAATATCAACTTTTTTTTTCAAAGCCATGATTGCATTTTACAAGTAAAGCCAAAGTTCTCAAATGTTTAATGTGGTGTTGAAGCAGCCGTACAAACAAGTCTCCTACAATTCAGTCAACAGTTAGAGAAGGTTTTTATTTTGCTAACTTACAGTACTCGAAGAACGAGTAAGCAAGACTTAAAAACAGTTCAGATATTCAATAATAGGTTTTAAAATTTGACAGTTTCCAATAATCTGTGCTATATGGACACATTGTAGTCAGAGCTAGAAAAAAGTATTGATCTTTGATACCTAAGTGTTTTTTGGTTAATTGTTTTGTCATTTTTGTTTTATTGTGATTAACATTGTTTTCCATGAGTAGTATATGATGCATTAAAATTCTGGTACCAAGCCAAACAGTCAATCAGGGGTTATAATGTGAGTTGTCCAAACCACAAAAGGAAATGATCCAGCTTTATGGCTGTACAGAGACATGCTGTACAAGGAATATAATCTCATGTACCTACCAGTGTTTCCACCAGTCTCTACTTATTATCTGATATTATCTGAAGCTGTCTAACATCATGTTGTAAATTAGCTTTTGAGACCCCAACATGCACCCCATGCATCATCTGGCCTTACAGAGTGCTTAAATATGGTCTGTGTTTTTGTGATTTCCCTTCACAGGGAGCCAGTGCAGGCCAACTGCGTTCGATGGAGGAAACGGTTCTCTTTCCCCTGCAAGATGAGTGCCAGTGCAGGGACAGGTGTACTGGACCCCTGTGTGTGTCGCGTGTCTGTCAGAAAGGTACAGTATATGGCTACTGAGCTCCCCACTTGATACACTTATTATCTACATAGATTTATTGATCCACAGTCAGATGTGTTGCATGTAAACGTACAAGGTTCAGGTGAAAGATGCATCAGGGGAGGGTTTTCTGCAAAAATCAAGGCTTTTGTTCTCAGTGTGAAAAAGAGGCTGCAATAAAGAGGAGTGTTTCATCTTTTTTTGCTGTATCTGGGTTAAATTCTGGTATTGGTTACATTCGCGGAAACTTGAGAGTGAAATGTGAACTCTAAATCATAGTTAGCAAGCACAGCATTCTGAAGAAAACAGACTCATCACTGTGAAATCTTTGGCGGCTTATCCTTTAGTTGTCCTTCAACATTTAGCCTTACATGAGTGTGCTCTGTGCTCCGGTTGTTTACTCATGTCGTATTACATAATTTTTAGGGATGTATGGGTATAAAAACAGCAGTATAAAAAAAGGAAATGGATAAGCCTGAATTAGCCTTCCTGGTGAAATATGTCTTGTATTTCCACATTGTATCTGTAAGCTATTTCTGGTGTGCCCTTCCCTCTTTGTTTTAGGACGCTGAGCATGTCAAGTACCCAGAAAAACCTTTGTTATTTTGCCTTCACTGGTGGCTCCCTTTGGTATTGAACTTTAAAAGGTCAGACAGTTGCCTCTTGCTTCTATCTGGAACCAACAACAAAATTTTCCAGTGTAACACTGATGATATTCTTCTGCTGATGGAAAGTAGCATATATGTAATATTTTATCATTACAATTAATCAGACCAGTATAAGGTTACTACATTATAATGTAGGGTTTTCCTAAAAAACACGTAGACTCAGACAAAAGTAATCCCTCTCAATCATCACTTATGACCCACTAGAAGTGTGTTATGGTGTATTTTTCTGCAGAGACTCTGCCCTCTGCCTGTATTTTATTATTATTTTGCTATGTTTGGGACACTCCTGGGCACATGCACAGGTCAGGTCGGGACTTTATAAAAAGGGAGTGACCAGGTGCCAGACCGTAAACAGCATGCATCCCATAGGAAACTACAAAAATTGTGGTCACAGCACAGAAAAACACATGAATATAGTGAAGCAAAACGCCACACGGACAAAGCTTGTTTAAAAACGGGAGTGAATGTGAGATGAGCTTTAACAAATTCCTACTTAGTATACCTTTAAGTTCAATGAATTGTATACAGTACCAGGACTGTAGAGTCTGTATCAATCTCTTTACTCTGATATGTTAGGATCCAAAACAACTTCTTCCTACTCCTCCTGCTTTTTCTCCTACTCCTACGTCTTCTACTCCTACTTTTTCTCCTGCTCCTACTCCTACGAGGAAATCTGCCTTCCTATGTATAAAAATAAAACTTTGTACTGAGGTCCAGTCCCCTGTCAAACTTCCTCAGCAGCCATTGTGGGCTCATAGTTCTGCTGGTGGTGCTACAGCAACTGTCTAATTTTTAAAAAATTTAATAATTCATGACAAATCAGCCGTACGTCCTACGACTCACCAAAATGTAGTCCCAGGAGAGCAGAAATGTTCAGAGGCTTCGAGCTGCAGGATGAAGCTGCATTAAGAAGTCCATCACTCTGTTTCTCTCAAAAACTGCTAAACTAATTACTCTATCTCATCCCACACTTTTTGCTCAACAGACACCAAACTCAATACACAGCATCTTCAGACTGACCTCCACAAAAGATCCAGCAAGATTTTTAAATTGTCAAAAATTGAGGCCACAGTGCATCAAAATGTACTGCAAATTCTCGCTAAATGAATTCCCAATGTTCACGAAAAAAAGACAACATTTTGATGTCAGAGTAGATGCACTGTGGTAAATTCCTGAATTCCTAAAACTGAATTTGTGTTAGTAGTCAGTAGAAATAAGAGCATTTTTGACCATTAGTTTGTCAGTGTGGAGCAATCAATTTTTGTAAAAGTAAGTTACAAACATCTCTACATTGTCTAGATGAAGTACGAAACCTGCCCTTACATGCAACCCTGCTCACTGCTCAAGTCATAATGTGAAGCCAGTCTACAGCTTCTCACTTGGCAGGTAACTCAACAAGATCATGACTTGCTCTAAGTGTCTAAGGTTGTGAGTTAAAGCCCAGGTGATGCAGAAAGAACATCATATACCTCCTGGCCTTGTGCTGTGTGAAATAGCAGCAATTTACATCCTGAACCCTCCCGTATTTGTCATTTGTCTTCCCCTCATCCTTAAAACATCTTCCTCCTCAAATGCCTTGCCCTGACCATCTTAAAGTAGTATTTTGGAATTCAAATACACATTAGATGGTGATCACTAATGTTTTGTGTTTTGAAGCATTAGTCAAGCATTTTAACTTTTTTGAGTAACGCATTAATGTAGATGTTTGTGCTTCTCTTTCCCAGGAGCTGAAAGGTGGGAAGGCATATGCAAAGGTAATTCCTCATACATGTCATTCAACCCCCATCCCCTAACCCAACCTCCAGGTCACCTAGATTTACAGTAAGCAGCCATATTTATGTAGATAGCCATGTGTGCCCATACCAAACAGATGGCCCTCACTGCCTGCAGGTTGGCTCGTTATGTCATGTGTTCTCGTTTTCACTGTTTGAAAGTAATTATTTATCGAGTATGCTAAACCTCTTCCTGTGGATGTTCTAGACTAGATAAAAGCCTCCCTCCCTAAATATTAAAATTGTAGAAGATTACCAGCTTGTTATTGAAGAAAAACAAGTTTTAAAATGTGTGAATATTGTTCAGTTACCCTGAAGTTTCTCTCATGTCGTGACTGCTGTCATGTTACATCCAGAGATTGTCACAGTGCTGACTGCGCCAAACATCAGTCTCCTGAGAGAAAACAAAGTTCACCCACTGTCGTTCTTTCTCCTTCAGCTTGGTTTTGCAGATCTGAATTTAGCAGAGTTTGCTGGCTCAGGGAATACAACCCGCAGATGTCTGCTGGAAGGCTACGATACCAAAAATACTCGCCAGGATAACTCCATTCTCAAGGTAACATTGAAGCTACGGTAACGCATCCACACCAGTCTGATCTGTGTTTAGTATACAACACAGGTGTTTTTCTCAACAAGGTTGAGTAGGCATGGAAAAAGGTTTTTCCATCAACATCTAGGATTACTCACAATGACCACAAGGTTCTCGGGTAGTCCATTAGATTGCGACCAGAAATAAACTATTAAGGAAGGGTGGTGTCAACTATGAGTAATAATCGACAAACGCAGCCATTATCTGCTTTATTTTATTTTATCTGTGACAAAACTGCAGTTCTTCAGTGACTTTTGCTTGAACTAAAGAACCCATGCTAATGGAAACCTTGAATGCAAGTCAAACCTGAATTGATTAACAAGTCTCTTTCTTTTCATAGGTTATCATCAGTACACAGCTCATGTCAGGAGATCCCTGTTTTAAAACGTAAGGACAAGTGATATTTTTTGGTTTTAATATGGTGTCAAAGCTGCTTTGGTCCACAGTTCATATTGTATTAAGTCAGTCAGGGTTTGTGTCAGCATTCAGATATTTTGGATTCTTAACCATACATTTTCAGTTAGATTACGAAACAATTTAATTGTTGAAGTTTTTGGTTTGAAAAAAGCGTGTGAATTTAACTGTTCTCGTGCCTATGCTCGACTATGTGCTTGCCCATATTTACAGTCCCCGAAGCCAAAGCCAGCTGACCTGGACTGGATTGTAATTTAAAGCCTCTTTGTTCTGTCAGAACCGCCCTTTCTCTCCCCACATTTCCTGGCTGTATCTCCACTACCACTATCAGAAAAGGCAAAAACGTTTAAAAAAAATAAAGATACTGTATTATGCGCCAAAGTTATGACATCCAATCTGCTGCTGTAATCTGCTGCTGATTGCATTTGTACGGGAGCCAATCCAAGAATACTGCTGTACTGTAGGTGTGGTACTGACAGCTCTCACGACTGTGCTGTGTCAGACTTTGTCAGGCTTGGGAAAGTTTCATGGGAATCAAATGATGCAGAATTACCCAAGCCTAAAGAGCAAGATGGTGTACTAGTTCTAGCAGAAATATGATTTTCAGTGAAAATATGTCTGTACAGCACGAGAAATGCTGCTTCACCCCAGGGCAGAATTCGACCTAAATATTATTCAATAGCCTGTATGTTTATGCCAAAAGCTGTGTCTCCTTTTATTGTAGCTTGTATTTAAATATTGAGTATCTTCAGTATTCTCACTTTTAGCCTTAGCTGAATGCTGTTCTGAATTTTTATGACCTAACTTTATGTTTTTACCCTTGATTAAGCTTTATGTTTTAATCCTCCCTCTCCCATGTCTTTCTTTTTTCACCTTGCTTTGTATTTTTAAACAATAGACACATTGAAATACAAGACAGGAGAAAAGGCCTTATTGTCTTTCCTCTGTCACCAGGCCTCCCTCCACAGCCACAGTGATTGGGATCCAGGGCGATGGAGAGAGCCTGCTGGAGGAGAGGAGAGGAGGGGACTCACAGAAAGGCTGTTCTGGTAAGAACCATCATGCCACATTACACTCCTGTTCTCTGCTTAGTCATCCTGTTGGCTTCTCCAAACATTAACAGGCACACTTTAGCCATCCCATAGCGTGCTGACTGCTGAGCCAGTGTTGGGTTTGGAGTTTTGTTCCACTTTTACCTTTGTGTTCTTACGTAAGGGATAATGTACAGCGTCCTGCATCACCCTGCCAGGGTTCATTTAGCAATAATGACCAGACTGCTGTACATTATCTCGATTTTTACACAGCTACTTACTAAAGGAATCAATAATTTGACACAAAATATCGATTTAAAAATTGTTTTATTGCTTCCGCTAAATGTCTACAATTAAATCTGCATCCATAGCAACAGTCTGTCGTCCCCAGCGGCAGTCTGCTATTCAGAAATAACAGACCGTAGAACACCTTGACTGTTGGGCTGTTTATAACATGTATAGCACTTTGTGCTGCATTTCTAATGTATGAATTATAAATAAAGTTTGATTTGATTTGATACCAACTCTGAAACCACACTCCTTTGCTGCCAATACAAACTGACCATTGACCATTAAAAGTTTCACACAAGCAAATGACTAAAAGGCTTTTATTGTGAAAGAGCTACATGAGAGAAAGCCTTATTTTTCAGAGTGTAGCCACTTTTTTCGCACATTTTATTGGTCTACAGTATTGTAATATATACAGTATACAGTTTTGAAGCTGCAACAAACCAAAGCAAGTTTTGTTGAACTGAAAGGGTGTCGGCTCACTTCATTAGTTTATTTGTTAAGCTGCAGATGTTGATCTGATAACTTGTGTCTGATTCTTCTTATTTGTGTGTGTGTGCTCCACAGCATCATGCACTCATAATTCAAGGAACTAATATATATCTCTTATTCAGCGCTATAAAAATGTTTCTCTTGCAGCTGCCCCTTTCTGCTACATTTCTCTTTCCTGTTTTACCCCATCTCTCTTGTTCTGCGTTTGTTTGTCCATGTGTGAACACATTGCTGTGTTGAATGCTTGTTCCTCCTGGAAGCTTCAGAGTGTAGCACAGCTCTTTCATGTATAATTTAAACTAGCTCTCTTTTAGATTATCCACAATCTGCTCTGACCCTGTAGGCTCTTACATGGTTAAAAATAGGAGTGTGTGCAAGTCTGTCTAGAGGGGGTTGTGTGTTTGCATGTGCAAATCATGTGTGTGTTTGTCTGCTGAAGATGATGCTCTTTCCCATCAGCAACATCATGCTTTGGCTGCGCATGTTTGCAGTTTTAGGTGCAGGTGTTTCCTGTGTGTATCCATTTGAATTGCAGATTAGGAGTAATTATGTTATTATGTTATATTATTTTTTAGATATTTTTTTGTTAGGATATATTCCTGTATCTTCCAAGACAAGTATGAGTATGACAAATAATTGATTGAGATAGTTTGTTAACCCTCGGATGCATCAAAAATGGGTCAAAATGGCCTGTATTAGAATTACAATTAGGGCTGGGCAATAGTGATATTATATTTATACCCATCTGGGCCAGACTGTAACCCCCTCTCACTCCTCACATTTCCTGTTTGTATCTTTACTACCAATATCAAATAGGACTGGGCAGTTTATTGTTGTTATATCGATACTGTGATGAGAGACTAGATATCATCTTGGATTTTTGATATTTTTATATTATTGAGTATCTTTTTCTGGTTTTAAAGGCTGCATTACAGTAAAGTGATTTAGTATTTTTATGAACTTCCCAGACTGTTCCAGCTGCTGTTATTTGCATTTATTCACTCAAGTCATAATAGACACATTTCTGATGATGATTTATCAAAAATGTTACTGTGTAAAGATTTTTCAATAGTCAACCCTACAATATTGGCGCAATATCAATATCAAGTTGTTTGGTCAAAACTGTTCTGATATTTGATTGTCTTCATATAGCCCAGCTCTTATTACAATCACTGTTTTATGTTCATAATAAATATATGCAATCTTTAATTTTGCACAAGGTAGCAACAATTCTTTACAAGAATTATAGAGATTTGTTATGTTTATTTGTATTTCAGCTCATTTTAAAAGAAAAGGCTAGGGCGTTTTCACACTTGGTCTTTTTCAGTCCTTTAAGTGGACTCAGAGCAGCGATTCAGCATTTTTTGTGCATAGGTGAACACTCTAAGAGAACTCGGACCCCTCTGAAGCGAACCAAACTCAGACCACCAAAGTCTACAATAGTAAAAATATGGGTCCCTAAAGAAAAGGTTGGGAACCACTGCTTTAGATCACATGCTTTTACACTGGGATGCTTGAAAAAGCAGACGAAAGCACGTTGGTCTGTAACACTTGCAGTGACGCAGGACGAGATTTAGTTTGGTCCACAGAAGATACTGTACATCTTTAGATGTGGAATGTAGAATACTTCAAAAAGCAACAGTCTACAGCACAGAAAAACACCAAGGGTCTCCTCCAGTTTTAAGTACATCTGAAAGCAAATGGCTTTATAATCACACTGCAGTGCCACGTCAAATTAAAAACAAAACTATGTCAATACATATAATATATAGGCTGTAGTGTAAACAGAATGAGGACTGAGACCCCATCAGAACTGAAGTGGACCAGAGAGAGAACTGAGTCCTCTTTCAAATGAACTGACAATGTGAACACAAAAAGAACTGAGTCCCTTTTCTATTGGTTAAATTTTTGGTCCACTTTAAGAAGACTGAGAACAATTTGTTAAGAAAGGACAAAATGTGAAGACACCCTAAGAAATGTTGCATTTCAGAGTGTGATCGCTGCACACTGGTTTACTGGATTTACACATTTGTTGACCTCACAGTCAGTTTTAATTGGGCAGTGATTGTCTTCTCATTTTGGAGATATCACAAGCAGAATTTTGAGGAATACTTTGAATATGACGTGCTAAATTATTAGCATCGCTGAGAAGAAAACAGTAGTTGGGTCGTTTTCAACCCAGCTATGTGTCTAAAGGTTAGTGTCTCTTGAAATGGTGTCTGTTTTGTGTTGTGTTGCTGAGGCAGAGGCCTTTCCTTCCTTCCCTGCAGACATTTGAACTCTGAACCATTGTGCTTCCTCACAGCTCAGCATTTTCCACTTTACCTACTTGACATTAAAACGGTGGCACACGGTTATGATGCTGCATGTGTTTTTAAAAAGACTCAAACATACAAACGATTGCACATACAGCTCTATCTCAGCTGTCAAAACCACTTTGGTTTTTGGGATTCCTTTAGATTGCAGCAGCAGCAGAGCTCTGATACTGTTGTTATCATGGGCAAAATGTAGTATGAATTAAGGAGTTACCCTGCTCTTCTTGGCTATTCCTTTAAATGTGTTAATTTTGCCACAACACAAGCAGAACTACTGCTGTGTTCGGATACTTGCCAACTGTGGGTAGTCGCTCATTAACTCAGGGAGGCTGAACAAAGGGACAGTGCGAGGGAGGCAGATGGGAGTTTTCTCCATCACTGTAACTTCTGTCTGTTGGCAGAAATAAGCTACAATTCAACAGCCAGTAACACAATCCAGGTTGTGAGGAACAGAGATAACTGAGTCTATATGTAACAAGACAGATGCTGGGTTTCTGTCTGTGGTCTTAATCGAAACCACATCGTGTTTATATGAACAGGTGCTTCAGACAGTATCTGGGGCCAGAAATTTCTGGTCACGCCTGACTAACTTGCAAATAAGAGTACAGTGTGTTGACATAACACTTGATCGGAACATGTGGTGCTGCGGTATCAGGTTTTTACTTGATTCAGCTATTTTGGCTTTCAGTCAAAAAAAAAAAAAAGTACCACACACAAATCTGGTGTGTTAAGCTGAGTATGTGCCATGGTGTTAAAAAAGTTCACAGCGTGGTTTGGTGGTTCCTCTCTGGCTATACAGGGAGGCATAAGCAAAGCTATACATGTAAAGTGTTTACTTTAACTATGTCAAAAGAACAGACTCTCATAGAGCTTTCAGGTGTTCATCATGCTGTCTGTCTTTTCTGTTGTTCTTCTAATCTAACAGAGAGTCGAGAAGGGAAGTGTCCGGTCGTTTCTGATGATCTTGGGGGCTGCGGCCACTCCCGAACGTCTAGCTACGCCAGCCAACAGTCCAAACTCTCAGGTAGGAGCACTCCACATACATTATTATTATAAGTTTTTCCACTGATTTACTGTTGTTGACCTGACATTAATAGCATGCAGTCAAACAGGCCATTTTTGAACAGATGTAATATGTTTATGTAGCTGTCCAAGCTGGCATGGTGAGTGACAGAATTAAAACTAGTTGTTACCATCCTCAACTACATAAAGCACAAATATTAGTGGAGAATGTTTTTGTGGAAGGTCAAACTGAGCAAAGCCTTTGTCTTAGGAGGAGGGAAGTGATAAAACAATTTTCCAGTGACACTCCACCAGAACAGTTCAAACCTGAGGCTCGAGTTTCCATTACAGGCAGATCAGATGACCGTAATGAAAGATCGGAGGAAGTAGAGAGATGCACTGAGAGCAGTTCTAATGGCACTCTAATTTTGAATTTAAAAATGTTATTTCCTGCCTCGTTTAATGTGTGGGCAGTTTGCTCTTCCATCGCTGTTCTGAACTGATGCTCTGAGATACACATCAGTTTTCAAAACAAAGTCACAAAGAGCTCTACATGGTCGAATCAGGATTAAACATGTCAGGGGCGCAATGAGGCAGATAAAATCAGACAATTAAAATAACATAAAAATATAATTGAATAAAAATACCCAACAATAATGAAACACGACCATGTGCTGGCATTAATGAAATACTTTTTCAGAAACAAGTTTTGAGAAATGATTGAAAAGATACTGAAAGCCTCAGATGTCTCGTCTCTGTCATGACTTCCTGCAGACATGAACAGTTCGAGTGTGTGGGTGTCGCTGCAAAACTCTGTTGAACTGATAAATCTTTTAACACATTGAAAGTTGCAAATCTGCTTGACAGCACAGCAAAGTGGGTTTTGCAAAGTAAGATTGTATCCTGCCTAACATGAACAGCAGATCATTGATTTATGATTTTATTTTTTAATTCAGATGTTAGACAGTGAATCTGTGTTTTCTTTTACACTTTCGAATTATTGGAATTTTTTTGTGCATACATGAAATGATCCTCTTTCCTTAATATTTAAATGCAGACTTGACCTCTGGTGCTATTACTATGTAAATGCATAATATTATGAATGCACCTCTGTCGCTGGCGGTTGCAGTCGCTTGAATTCTACAGTGCACCACTGCAGGATTTCTCAAAGCATACAGTAGTCAACATTACTGACAAATCATGGCGGTAGTGTGACACAGTGGAGCATTTAGCAGCTAAGGAGCCAAATATTTACTGCTGGAGTTGGTAGAGACCAAAAATAGAGCTGTAAGAGTGAATAATTGAATTACATTCATCAAATTGAAGAGCTGCTATGTATTGTTTAAGTATTATATTATGAAATCATTGCCCATCTATCTCAGGCTACAGCACAGGTCACTCCCGCTCCTCCAGCATGTCAGAGTTCAGCCACCGGAGAAACCATTCAGTGGGTAGCGCATCAACGGGCATCGGCAGCATCCCAGAGCCCAGCGAGGACCGGGACAGAGAGTCCAGACCCTGCCCTGCTCTACCTGAACACCCAGTCCCCGCCGCCACCACTAGCAACCCAGCAGGTACACCTGTACGGAGCGCCTCATCCTGTGAACGACTCAACAGGTGAGTATTTAGGTAAAAAAAAAATATATAATTCCTGAAAAGCGCATACAGATGAAGTCATTGTCATAGCCTGTTTAATGAAGAAATCAATCTGCAAGTCAATCGTCTTTTTATTGCAGGTAATGAGCACAAAACAGAGTAGCAGGAAGTTATTTAGAGAAGTTAACAAAGTTTATATTGCACCTGAGACTTGGGTCACATTTCAGGAAGCAGCTGTCACGCAAAAAAAAAGCAGTGAGGCAAAGCAGCGGAGGAGTTATCTGTGGTTTCATTTTGTGGTGTCAACAGACACTGAGTATTTCTAAAAATGTTCAGTCATCGTGTTTGTGTGATCTAAACATGCCCAATCATGAAGAGTGGCAGCTTCTCAAACTCAAGCCTGAGGATTGTTTTAAGTATTTCTATGAATTATACATATATATATTTAGTCAGCCTCTTTGAAGACCAGCATGTAGTCGGGTAGTTTTCATGTCATCTTTACCTCAGACTCTGTAACATGTTGTGCTTTACACAACATTTCGGGGTTTTTGAATGAATAGCTTGACATTTTTGGAAACAAGCTTTTACACTACCTTGCTGACAGTTCTATGAGTAAACTATGCTACTTTCATATCTGTTCATATAAATATGAAGCTACCACCCGCAGCTTGTGTCTCCACTTGCTGCCTGGCAACCTCACAGTGACAACAAGACTCCAGGAAGTGCTCTGGCCAAGTAGTCTGGCTCCCATCCGCTTGTAAAACCACAACATTTACACTTTGTTTCTTGTATGGTTTAACACATTAGATATAATGTGTTAATTAGTGAAGTTTAGAGGTGCTGCTAGGCTCAGAGGACAGGCTATCTGCTTTCCTCCTCCCAGCCTTTATGCTGAGCTAAGTGGCCACATCTTGATATTTACCCACAGACATGAGAGAGGCAGAAATCTTCTCATCAAACTCTCAGCAAGAAAGTGACTAAGTGTTTTTTTTCCCCAAAATGTTGAGTTGTCTCTTTAAACATCCTGGGTTTTGTCCAAAGTAGATGTCATAGCTTCTGTTCTTGGTAGCAAGACAAGGGTGGTTAAAAAACAAGCTTCTCAGTAAGAGGTATGGAGGAAGAGAAAGTGGGGGAAAAAACATAAGGCCAGTTAGCCACAGATGTCTGCAGTGGTACTGTTGTATTATCAGCACTAAGTAGCACTCACAGGTTTGTGTCTGCTACAAAAAAACTAAATGTTTGGTTACAACGAGTCAACTGAAAACGGGCATCACTTCCAGCCGCTCAGATGAAATCCCTCGGCTCTCGGGTTGACCTCACCCCTGCTTAGCACTAAATGGGATGTAGATTCAATATGAGAGAGTGTTGTCAGTTTGCGGTTGAAGCCATTAGTGGTCAAACAGATACAAAATGATTGTTATGTCCTCCAATCAGACACCCGGTGAAGCAGGACTCCATGGAGTCTCAGTTAAAGAGAATGGACGACACGCGGGTGGATGCTGACGATGTTGTAGAAAAGATTCTCCAGAGTCAAGACTTTACACCCAGCCTACTGGACTCCAGTACTGAAGGTAGGCTACACATCCAGAGAAACACAAACACACACCTGCACAAACACTCAGTTTTCCTCCATATCAAAATTCAGCCTCCCAGGGCAAAAACTGCCAAAAGGTGGGAAAAAAATTTGTGGACCAACCAACAGAGAGCGCTATTGAGTTACTGAATGCAGCTGATAAAGTTTAACCACACAAATTAACTGAGAAGTTTACTAAGGCAGCACCTACTGAGCATTTATTTTCATTATTCATTCATTTACCAATTTTCTTGGTTCATCTATGACTTGTTTTGTCAATACAATGACGTAGAGAATATTCACATTGAAGTAGCTGTTATCACCAAATGTTTGGATTTCTGCTTGAAAATTGACATTCTAGCAATTCTCAAAATAGTAATTAAGCAGTAAGATATGAGAGCCCGCGGTGTACACAGACTTTAGATTAGCTGAGGGGTTTGGGGAACAATGCAGAAAAGTCATAGTATGTCATAAAACAAGTAATAAAAAAGTCAAAGTATAGTTTGTCATAAAACCTTGGAAATTGGTGTTTAAGACTTCTACTCCTTATACTTTTGAAGGGCCAGAATTGTTTCAAAATTTTATGAACTTCTTATACTTTTAAACCTTAAGACACCCTGAATTCATATCATTCTGTCATTAGTTGCAGCCTTTGTCTGGAGCACTACTGTATGTGTTAAATGCACAGCTACTTTGCATAACGATATAATTAACCTGACAGTATTATGTTACCCCATGAGTCAGTCTGTGTACTTTGAGGAGTAGGACTTTTTTTTTCTCTCCAAGGTCTCATCCAGCTCAAAGCTAGGAAAAGAAAGCTGCTGTCAATACATGATTATTTTTAGATTGCCTAGCAACTGGCTGCTCCTCATGACAAGATTTATATAGCAGGATGTGGGTGCTCTCCATACTGACCAAACGTCTGTTTCAGAGGAGGGCTTGCGTCTGTTTGTTGGCCCTGGGGGAAGCACGGCCCTTGGAAGCCATCACCTACCCACCAGGTAAGCATGGAATTTTCACATCTCAACTGTTGTATAGATCGCCCTGACAGTTTAGTGCAAAGATTTTTGTCTCCCTCAGGGTGAACTGTAATGATTGTAGTGATAACTCTTGATTTGTGCCAACATGGGGTCAAAGTTTCAATTCGCCCAGTAATTTGGTTTATGATTGAATACCTGCAAAATTAATGACATTGCGTAAGCATATACAATGTCAGTATGAAGTCAGGTCAGGCCGCAGAGTATCTGCCATAGACGGTACAGACAAAGTGCCTGTCACCCCTTGGTTTGTGCACCACCATTTTAAAGCCGAGACTTTGGCATTTTACACATTTATTTTAGAGGCAGAATTGGCCATATTTGGATGAAAGGATGGGTGTGACTGACGCATTGTCAGTGTCGCCTTGTTATATCTCTGCCCTGATTGACAGGTAGGTGTGGTAGCCACTTATCAGTCGCAAGGTAGCCACACTTTAAAGCATCCCCTGCTTTATCATCTGTTTTATTCTAAACGGGACCATCATTTACAAAAAAAAGCATCACTGACAAACTAGCAGTTGAGACTATAAACTCATCAGGAGAATGTTTACTGAGGTAATAAATCAAGTGGAAAGCAGGCTCGTTTTCTTATACCCCTTTTCCACCAGAATTAGCGCCCGCAGTTTTTTTTTAAACACAGGTAAACCTGCTAAAATAGGTGATAGACCCCTTTCTCATGCCCAGAAGACCACAGCTGTGCAACAGATGAGAATCCCTTTCTGTGTGTGGGTTTTGTTTTTGGTTTTTTTTTTTTGGGTGTCCCCGTTCAACTTCTTGGAGAGGCTGGAGAACAGGTGAACAGTAGAGAGGAGCACATGTATGCTTTATCGTCGTGTGACAATAGCTGATAGGTTCAGAGACTGAGTCACCCCCAGCTCAGAACGAAACCTTTGCATGTCTTTTTTGGAAGTGGAAGTTCTTTTTTTATGTTATGCTGTGACTCTTTACACGAGACAGCTATCAGTTTCTTAGAGCAGTTCCTCCAAAATGTTTATTGCACATTATGTGTAATCTCAGTTTAAATCACATAAATAAAATGATGTGAAAATTGATGTTTTATTTCTTCAGTTCAACTTGCCAAAATTAGTAGGCCAGTGCATTAATAATTATCTCTATCATTCATGATGTGATTGGGCGCATTAATGGAGTATAATCCCTTCAGTATTGGAAATTATATGTTAATATTTATGATGAGCAGGATCATGGTGCAGCTGCAGAGTTAAAGTGAGTTTTTTTTAAATAGACTGCATCTAGTCTGAATGTGCTGTACCAGGCTGTCAGTGGCTGTGTTTAAACTTAAAACACAACATAAAGCTGCTGAATGCTGTCGGGCCAAAGATTCAAATAAAGAAATTTAAAATCTACTGTATTTTAACCTCAACACCTTTTAAAGTGCAAATCACCAAACACATTATTACTGGACAGGATTCAAGGACAGTGGAAAGATGCACTAGGTCAGACAATGGTGTGAATCATTTACTGATATGAGTAACTTTTTGTGAGACAAGCGGAGCTAGATAAGTAGGGATAATGGCCGGACATCTGTGCGGGTCATGGCATTAAGATGATACTGCCTATCAAGCCAGTGAGACCAGCCACAGCAGTTTAGCTTAAGCACATATAATGTAGATATAAGGCTGGGTCAAGCTGCCAAGATCTGCTCTTTGTTTGGGTGGGACTGGGATGTAAAGGCAGACTAAGAGAAAGTTAGGTCAGGGTTAGAGACTGGTGTCGGCTGTCACGGTGCTCGGTAGATATATGACGGCACTGCCTGATAGCCACTGTAGGTTCAAGTGTTGGGTTAAAACATAGTTTAACATAAACAGTGGACTTCCATAGGAATGCTCATCCAACTTCTGGCACATTTAACTGTGTTTTAATAACAGCTCTTTGTTTCAATAATGACCTGGTTTGATGCAGAAAAAGAAGTTGTCAGCTCTACTGAGTGATATGTGGGTCAGATATTACACTGTACGTGTCGCTAATTTTGTCTTTTCTTGTGATCCCAGGGTTGGTGCTGGAGCGTACGAGCAGGTGGTGATAAAGCGTTAGACCTGTAGCCTCTCAGAGATGGACTGACACTGCTTACATCAAAATAACTGGAGGCAAGGCTGCGTCAATTTTAATCTGCATTCCTACAGCACACACGTTACCTGATCAGCAAAGTGTCTGACCTGATCACTCTGTGAAAGGTTAACATTACAACAGTGCCCTCCTGTGTTCATATCCACTGCACAACACTGTGGCTCCCTGGTAGATTTTGTCGAGCTGTTGTTATCTCAGTGTCAACATGCAGATATGAATTAAGAGAAATGAAACACTGACCTGATTGTTCTAAACATTAATATCTACATAACTCCTCCATCTCTAGGTGTAGATAAGCCTCATCTTTTTGAGGTCAATTTTATCACCAAACCCAATTTAACCAGTTAGGAAGTAGAAGAAAATGATGAATCTTTCTCTGTAACAGAGGACACCAGGACAGGCTCTTTGTGTGCATCACCAGAATGAACTGAAATCTACGCTGCGATGCGCTTTCAATACATTCCTTTAGTCTCTCAGTGTTTATGTTAGACTTCCTTTTCAAATAGGATGTTCTATTTAATATTTGCCTATAAGCTGCTAAAGAGCTGTAACTGTTGGCACTCTGACAACCATCGGTGTTTTGAAGTTGGGAATATTTTACTACAAAGACGAGGCGTCAGACTTGAGCTATTTGACGTGTGAACGCTGACTGTGTGCGAGTGTGAATGTGTTTGCCATGTGGCAAGACCACTTTTATTTACTGTTATCTTGTTATGTTGGATGAGTGAAAGGATGTGAGATGATCTCTTGGTAAGTTTGCAAAGGATAAATGGGAGAACATGACAGTTTGCCGACTTGTCATCAGTAGAGGTTCTTGTTCGTTTGGCTTTCTGCTGAGCGTTGTTTTACAAAGTCCTGCAGTACTAATCTGCCCTACAAAGGCAAAACGCAGTAACATGTTTGTTCAAAACTGAGTTTTTAAATCTAACTTTTTTTTATAAACTGACATCTGGATAATCCAGTTTCTTCAATTCCGTATCTTAGCAGATCTCAGTAACCTCCATCTTTGCTTTTGAGTCTAGTGACATAGAAGTGCTTTGGTGTGATTAAACTACCCTCAAGTCAGACATTTAAATCTATTAAATTGTAAATTATGATACTAATTTCACTATAAATGTCATATTAATAGATGTACAGACATATGCGCATTTAAATCCTATAATCTATAGCCTATAAATAATCTAAATGAAGTTTACTTTTGTAAACTAATCAGTTGAAAGGATAAGAAAGCTGAGATTTTTTTTGTTTTTACATTTTTTTTTGTTACATTCTGTGTTTTCAACTCAAGTTCCCTGAAGGTTATCCAAATGCAATGATTGCATAGTTTACCTTTCTCCTCAAGTTACTGCTCTCTGCCTTTGTAGTGCAGCAAATAGCAAACATAAAAAGGGGTTTCTATGATATGAACATTACTATAGAAGGGGATATATCTAATGCCCAGTGTTTCAGCTATGTATCTATTGTATACCTACGCTTTGCAACGCAGCTACATCTTTCTGAGCTTCCTGTTGACCAGGAAGCTCACATCAGTGAACAAATGAAGGATCCTGTGACGTACTAATTAATGCAGAAGGATTGTATAGTGAAGGACTGGTGAAGTAACCCACTGCCATGAAGAAAAATCTCAACAGCACCTGTTTTTAAAAACGCCCAGAGTAATAGTTGTGTGTGTGTGTGTATGTATACCTCCTGATATCTTAATTGTTTCAGATCAGACTTAAAGCCAGTTTTAATTAACCAACACAATCAGTACATGAATAATTAGTGAATCTAATATAACAACAACATAAATCTGCTGAGAGTTTTAAAATCCTGATAGTGTCACGCACGCTCGCTATTTGCATTTCCAGCCTAAAAGGAGATTAAGTGCACAACTTATTTAGTTTATTAGTAAATTAGCCAAAGTACACAACACACTGTTATTACTTGGGACCCTGCAAGGCCTATGCATATGAGAGCTATGAGAATATTAGACGCATTATAACTAGTGAAAACAGACTGCACAGTATCTGTAATCTTCTTTCTCCTGTCATAAGCCATAGCAGAGGTAGGATACTTCCTCTTCTAGATAAACTGTATACGTGTTATATCAATATCTGCACAAGTGTCATCAGTGTATGGTGTTTTAACTATACGTCAGTGTTCTGTTTTTATGTTCCTTTGTTCTGCATGATCAAAACGTCCTTTTGACACATCTACATGTTTTTCCTCATTTTGATATTGTGCCATCTTTTAATCTGAATATTTCCACATTGAAGGAACAATTTCGTTCGCCTGATTAGCATGTAGGGAATCATTGTTCTCATTACTTCCTGTTAAAAGCAGATATCTGCACAGTGTATGATGTAACTGTAAATCTGTGTTCTCATCTTGTGTTTTTACTTTCGGCATGGTTTAAATGTTGTATGTTGAAAATCACATCTGTAAGGATATCATCGTCTTTGTTTTTGAATCTTTCATTGCTGATATTGTGCCATATTTTGCTAAATGTTTTATTGTTCAGAAGAGAAGTGTTCACTACATAGTTAAGACAGTGTTAAGTGTATGATTTATGGCTACCAAATACCAACTATTGGATATTTTTTCTGTGTTTTGTTTTTTTTTTGATAAAAAAATCTTTTGTTTTACCTGTGTGACACAGGTATGATTATCTTGGTACCTAACATGTTGTTACAAACATGGTTTCTTCTTCTCTTCTGTGAAGCTGTTGTCTATATAAAACTGTAAAATGTATTCTCCTGTAAAGTGATGTTCTGCGCTGTTCTGACACTGTCCAGTGTTTCCTGTTACAGACCAACATTTGCTTCCTTAACAAGTGTACTGGATGCTTCAAATGTGTACCTTGCACTGTTGAATTAAACTGTTAAAAATCTTCGGCATGTTTTAAATTGACCACGAGTATTATGCACAAGAATAATCTTTTTCTTAGGTTTTTATTGTACTATTTACATTTGGACAGTCTGTCTCCTTCAGCAAGTATACTGCTAATTTAGAGGCAAATTAATATTTACATATAACACAAAGTTGCAGTCCAAACAAGTAATGTAATAAATGCAAAAGCCAACGTTTATACAGTGCAGTTTAGAACTGGTAGTACGCCTGCACTGTCCAGTAGTAACCAAGGGAAACCATTCGCTCACTCAACAAGTCGCCTACTTGCCCCGACAACAAAGTTATATCCGCCAGATCAGACATTTGCTCCCCAGTCTTCCTCTGGCTCAGCACAGTGGGAGCACCGGCTGGCCTCTGCGTATCCACTGTCCTCCATAACATCATGATCCTCTTCTTCTTCAGTTTCTAAAATACACAAATGAAGGACCAGTGTCACACACACAGAGGCCAGTTAGTTGTCAAATTCATAGGATAAGCAGAAGAGCAGAAGTAAACTTTGCCAAGTCAGCTGTGCACTAAGCTGAGTGATGGAGAGTGGTGACTGGGGAGAGGAAGCTTTGTTAACTGCTTTAAGACACAGTTGGTAACTTTAATAAAAATAACTTGTCATATTTGCCTAAATTGTCACTGTGTCCACAAAAGTATTACATGAGGCAGATAGTAAAAAATCCTTCTTCTGGCATTTGCTAGAATCAGACCACTGCGCACCAACAACAGCCAATCAGAGCCAAGGAGTCTGTAACAAAACTGTCATGTCAACCACAGCTCGTGAACTATGGTCAAACTGTGAAACTAGGCAGCACTGATGAAATGCGAATCAAGATTCTGTTACTGCATTGCCTGTTTCTCGCCTCACATGTTTCCAGAAACATATTTTAATGAACTGTTGAACTTTGGTAATGCACCAAGCACTGCCCACAGGCTACAGCTGAACAGCACGCTGATTATGTTTATGAAAACATTTGAGGCGAGAAATAAGCAATACAGTATCAGAATCTTGGTTTATATTTATCAGCGCTGCCTAGTTTGACAGTTTTACGGCAGCTAACGAGCAGTAACTGACATGACTGACAGCTATGTTAGACACTCCTCAGCTCTGACTGGTTGTTTTCATTCATGTGCGTTAATATGCCATCATACAGATCATCTGTCTCATGTACTACTGTGAGGATATAGTGACAGTCTCAGGAAATATGGCAGTTATTTTTACCAAAGTTGCCAACAACAGCTTTAACCACTAAGAATTGTGTAGAAAAAGTTTCACTGTTATGAAGCTTTTCAAAAAGTCAAAATGGCGACATCTGCTGGGCAAACTCTGGTATTGCATTTGTAATGTAGTCAGAAGTGATGTTGCTGTTGTCACTACTGCCGGTTTGCTCAGTAAATGTTATAAAAAGGTAACACTTTTAGGCAAAGTCTACAGCTCTGCTTGTGGCAGATTGATACGCACATATATTCAAAACTTGCATGACACATGTCTGGTGAGAGTGTAACGAAACAGGCCTTGCTTGCGATTTTTGCCATGTTAAAATCTGCAATGACAGCTCTGCTTTGAAGACTTCAGAGTCAAAACTATTTAAAGTGGAACATCCCCACTGGAGAGGAAATGTATACACCACAAGAGCAGTCATTTTTATGTCTGGATGAACAGCTTCTTTAACAGGGTTCCTACAGTTTAAAGCAAGCTAGATGCAAGACTTATTAAAACTTTTTCATTACATTTGAAATAAAATTCAAGACCAATTTCACAATAACTTAACTGAAGGGGAAAACAAGAACTAACATGAATTACTTAGGGTTAGGGACAATTTTGCCCAAATGTTAATTGCTACTTTGGTTCAGTAAAATTTAGATGATCTGCTTGAAAGGTTAAAAGGCCTTATTTTAAAATTAAGGAATTCAATGCCTTTTAAGAGTTTTAAGGATCATTGGGAACCCTGTCTAAAATAGCTACTGTAGCTTCAGAATCATGATGTATTTGAAACAGGAAACAGGATAGGCAGGCAGGACACTGCGTTGGGAGGACTTTGATTTGATTGTTGAAAAATGGGCGTGTCATCACAAACAAAGAGGCAGCAACACTGTACGCCAACTAAACAGCAATGCTTGTGCAAATCTGGAGCTGTAACAAATACCACTTTCCTCAGAATAAATTCTAGCCAGTGGACCCCTAGCCACAGTGTCTGAGTGTAACAGAACAAAGTGTAAGATGGCAAACACCTAAGGACACACTGATGAACTATGCTGTTGCTTCCTGGCTAACTAGCTCTGCGCAGTTAAAAGTTGCAGATTGATTGACGGTTGGATGCCATATATTTGGTTGAAATATGTTGGTACCAACTTATTTAAGCACACATCATATTTTGTTTTACAGAAAGAAAACATGATTGGATTTTGATATGAGAATAAAAATAGGATTTTTTTTGTATTTTTTTTTTATATATTGTTAAATTGGTGCAAAACATTACCTGGAATGTGATCTGAAAGGGTTCAAAAGACATAAAAGCCATCAAATATAACTGTACCTTGTTCCTGGACATTTAGGAGCACAGCACAGCCATCCTGGCTCAGTTTGACTTTGGGGTCGTCCATTAGAAAATGTCTGAGATTACCAAGACTTCCACTCAGGGCCCTGACTTTGGGGCAGCAGGACCACAGCACAGCCAGAGGTACAGAAATATACCTGCAGGCACACAAAAGATGACATTATGTTTTTATTTTCAGATCAATAATGACATTTGTGAGAACTGCTGTTCACCAGCAGCTACATAAAAATACAAATGTGCATAAATATTGAAATTTAAGGATATAGGAGTTTGGAAGATAACAGTAAGCTGTGCCACACTGATACTTTTTAATGGTTGGTAAAATGGTAAAGCAGGAAATGTATTGAGACAACTGCAGGACAGGAACATCTTCACAGAAACAAGGCCTGTGTTCGTCATCTGTATGCCACAAACTGCCTTCTAACTTGCCGTGGCCATGCTGTTCCTCCCCATCTTCCTCAAGGAAACACACCTGCGCAATTTGCAAGACTCCTGTCTTCCTTGGCCATTTCTCCAAAGCACCTCTGGATCCTCTCCTTCCTGATGCTCCGACACACCTCGGCTCCACTGCTCCACTGGCGTTTTCACCTCTGCTCCACATGCTGCTGTGAAGTACCATACAGAGAAACATGCTGTAAGCATTTAACGTGTGTAAGGGGCCAAGAACATTTTACATAAACAATCATACAAAACACTGCTATTCCGGAGAAACTGCTTATATTGAGAAAACACACAAAAGCAACTGAGAACTAAAATGACCAAGAACCAATTAAGTTGAAGTACACTTTACATCCATGTCTGTCCAGACTCACATGTAGCTATCATAGCTGACAAAGCTTCAAATATGAAGCTACAAATTCTACACAGGAGGTCTATACAATCAGCAGTTTATTAAAGATGGACACCCAAGATTAGTGTCCTCAATTCAGTATGCGACCAAATGTCTCCCCTTCTGTTCCTGAGATATGATGCTGAATAATGGCCAGAAAAGTGTTTTTGAAGAATGTAACGATGTCACAGTGAAGTTGACCTTTGACCTCTTGGATAAAAAGGTCATCATTTTATCCGATCAGACATTTGTGTGAAATTTTGTCAGACGTGGCGTATGCATTCTTGAGCAATCGCCATAACATGTTCTGTGAGGTCACAGTGACCTTTGACCACCAAACTGTAATGAGTTTATCCTTATCAAACCAAACATATACACAGCTTCTTTTAAGAATGAAGACCAACTGTAAGATGTTCACCTGTTTGTTTCTCTTCCATCTCTACGTGTTGCTTTGACACTCTGAGACATTCCTCCCCTTCTTCAGCCTGGCGCAGTCTCTCACCAGTCTTCTCCTCCATCCATCTGCTCTTCAGCTTTTCTGCCCAATACAACACCTCACTAACCAGGACCCTCCGCAAGATGTTGTTGTCATGCAGGCTGGGGTAGTTTACACTGTACAGCTGACACAGAAACAGGTGAAAAAAAGATAGAGGTCACGATATCAGATTATCATAGAAACCTTTACTAACTGTGACCCCTGGGTGAGATTTTTACTGGCCCACCACACAAAGAGAATTTATATATCTCGACTACCTGATGTGTTTGCCTATCAATAACAGTGAGTCCATTATTTATCAGTCAGGTGTCGAAATATCTGGCTTTTCTTGCCTGTAACTGTTTTGTTACCTTGAACTCCGACACTGAGATCACAGACTGTTCAACTCTCAACTCTGACAGGCTAGTTTATGCACCTATAATTTAATTGTTTTCACTTTGTGTTACAGATTGCAGATCTCTATTTTTCTAAAGGGCAGTGAAAGTGTCTCAGTACATATGCAGACTACTGAGACTTCACATGTTGTAACTGTCGATGGTCACCAGCAGAGGTCGGCATATGTCCCTGTTAAAACTCACCACTGTCTTATTTGATGATCATGTTCTGGGGCTTATCTGGACGTAGAAGTTGTAATACAAATAATACTACTACCATACATCTGTTTCCTGTTTACATCTTCATTAGAGGTTGTAATAAGGGGTCTACTTGTTTATCAATAAATGTTCATAATAGGTATTTGTTTTCCTTTTTGGTTAGGTATAATAAACAGAGAAAAAAAGTGGTATGACAAAATTAATCTGACAATTTTCTCACTATGTGAGAGGCATTGCAGGAAGCCTAATTAAAGACTTCTGTCTGTTCTAAAGGAACAGGAATTGTTTGAGGACAACTGGAAATTTTGTTATGGGCTGGATGTGCTCTGGTCAACTGCAAATTTACTATGAAATTAGTTAGAGTAATTATTAATAGATATTAACAGATTTAAGTATACTGTGTTTGGAAAAAATATTCGGAAAGAGTACTGAGCTTGTTTGTATTGGAAAATGGATATTCAATTTGAAAGCTCACACACTGAATAAGTCATGCAGAGATTACAGGTTGTGTCTTTGAGGACTGGGCCAACATGATGCCTGACTCAGAAATGACTGCCCTAAAAAGAAGTTTTACTCACCAGTGTATATGAAAACACATCTTCGGCATCATCACCAAGCAACGTGCTGCAACCCTCACTCCCCCCAAGCCGTTGAAACACACCAATCTGGGAGCAGAAGCCGACCCCCTCCTGCTGACCTGGTGGTGCCTGTCCAACACCAGTGAACTCCACCTCATATCCGTACTCCAAACACACCTTCAGAGCCCTGAGGAGGGATGTAATGTTAACCAAATTTGGTTTAAATCTTTATTGTTCATTAAGGGATGTTGAGAGGGGAACTACTATGCTCGTTTTCAGGCTGATACTTGTATTTTGGGTTTCTACTAGAACATGTTTACTTGCTTTAAAAGTTAAAAAAAAAACGCTTTTATTTTCCTCATACTGTCTGTGCTGGAACACCTGTAGTCATCCTCTGTCTGAGTGTGAGACATGTCGTTTTAGCGCCTGTCCCCTGTCCCGAAAAAGCCCAGTCTGCTCTGATTGGTCAGCATTTTTGGTTCCTTTGTATCTTAGCGTCTTTGCACCATCATTGCAACTGGAGAATGACTGTATCGGAGAATGGCGGCACTTTCTACCATAAAATAATAAACACTAAAAGCTTCTCAACAGGACCAGATCAGGATGTCTACTGGTTTCACAGTTAAATGCTTTTTAAGACATATTCAAGACACCTTTTGACCAAATTCAGGACAGATTTTTGGACAAGTCATGTCTTACCTATTCAAGCATCACAGGTAAGCACTGCAGGCAAGTAGTATTTATGTGGTTTTGTGCAGAGGTAAGTGTTGTGTAGGGATATAGTTATTAGAGTGAGTGAAGTGAATCTACATATTGCCAACAGGTAGGTGCAAGGATGAAGTAAAATGACAGTACTATAGTTTTTTAAAGATTTGTAACATCAGAAATGTGGACTTTTATATTGAAAGGCTTCACTCATTTTCACAAAAAGAATTAAGAAATGGATAAATGGATAAAATTAAAATAAATTAAATCTCTGTAGTATTAGGACCTCACAAATTCAAATTTAAGACTATTTAATGACTTTTAATGCGTTATTGTTGTAACATTTAAGACATTTTAAGACTTTTTAAGGACCTCTAGGCACCCTGCAGACATGCTCCAGCAGGAATACCATCTAGAGTCGGGGAGAAATTTCTGCAAACAAGTTTACATGTTTTTCCTGACGTCTGCAGTGTGGGCTACATGATGTAAACACTTGCAGTAGAATGTTTGGAGCAGATGACCATATAGAGAAATCTAGCTAAACTAGACTATGACATCATACAGTAACCAGATCTGACAAAAAAGGGTTGGAAACAGAGTTTTCAGAACAGTCTAAAACCTGAGGTTTTTGCTAACAAGGATGAATTCTACTTGTGTTTACCACAGTATCTGAAAATGTGGCCACATTAAATATGATCCCGCTTTATTGTAACACTATATGTAAGACACAAAATATGGAAAAGCATAATAGGCCCTCTTTAACAGTGCTGATGTGTTTAAAATTGGATGTATCCATTCACATTTCCCGTCACCACCATCTTCATCACTCAATTCTGTGCCGTCCACTACAGTTGAAAAAAAATGAAAATGGAAAAATAACATACCAGGACTTGAACTCTGCTCTGGTCCACTCAAACTTATGGTCACTGTGCCTGAAACCTGACAGTCCAGGAAGAAGGGGGTTGAACTCAAAGTTCGGGGTGCTGACGATTACTGCCACTGGGGTCATGTAACCAAACACCACCTCAGAGAAGCTCTCCACATCAGCAAGAGTGAGGTGCTCTATGCTGCAGACAGCCAGGGAGGAAACATGGTGATGAATAATAGCACAGGGGGACCCAGAAAAACAGAAAGATGACAACCACACACAAAGGCTGGTTAAACATGGGGAATGGATAGAGAAACAAGAGAGAAAGACAATAATACATTGAAAAATTATCAAACAAAAAGGCCAGTATTATTACTGGTAGCTGCAAAAGCATGAAAACCTAAAGCCACTGAACCTCAACTGCCAAACAGACCCTTACAGCTCTATACTGGTCACCAGATCAAATCCTCTGAGGCGGGCGTCTTTTTGTGTGACTGAGCCCTGGTACAGCTCTACGCGCAGCTGATCATAACTTGGCTGCAGGTAGTCAGTTGATAAAGGAGCTAATCCATGCCTGAGGGAACATACAAGCAGAATGTTCACATTATCAGTCCATACAGTATTACTTATCACAAAGACCAAGCTCTTACCCATCAAGCAAGTGGAAAAGAGATTATTAAAGGCAGTTGGCTTTTTTATTTGTCACATCCAAATAATACAATAAGTACATTTATAAAGCTTGACAATTAAAAGCTCTGTAGGTGATATTCAGAGCATTAATTTAGCAGTAAACCACTGTTTGCTACATAAAGATATAGTGGAGCAATGGTACCCTGAGCAGAGAATGAAGTCATGCTACCTCTCTGTGTGTTGTAATATGAGCTTCTCTGGGGTTTGTTGTGCTGAGCTGTTGTCATGCCCACCATCCAGCTCCCCCCTGGTTAACACAGTTTGCTGTGTCAGCACTGTTGCCATCTTTTAGCACTGTTTGTGGAGTTAGCACCATTAGCTTCTACACACTGGCTCAGTTACCTCCATGTTAAGAGCCGTGTGCAGACGACTCATACGCCCTGAATTTTACATAGACCCCTTTAATAAAAATGTTTTGCACAGTAATCAGTGCATGTTATGAGAAAGGAGCTAAAATTATTTTACATATTTTAGAACATCTAGGACCCTGCAAAAGAAACTACAAATATTTAATTTGGATTTGAGACTTAAAAAGTTTAAGAAACCAACACTGTAGTTGAAGGGTTTTTATAACCAGGTGTTTTTGTTTTTTATCTGTTTGGTTTCACATGTGGTGCACTAGTCCAGACCAACCTAAGCTCTCAGTCAGTAAACTGATTTAATGGTAGAGGGGCAGCAAACCCTTTAGTACAGGGATATGATCATAATGTGTTATTGTTTTTCAAGTTAACGTTGTCCAAATGAATACTTGAAAGCAAACTGTTATCTAAACAAGAATTACACCTCCACGAACTAGTCAAGTTGCAGTTTACATCCATGCCGGTCCTGATTTATATGCAGCCATGACAGTTGTTTTAAAAATGGAAGTTGCTATAAAATGATGCTTTACACACATCTCTGACCCAGCAGCACAGGAGATCTATACAAATCAGCCCAGTTTCAAGGTGAACACCCAAAATTAGTGTCACCAATTCAGTGTCTGACCAAATGTCTCCCCTTCAGTTCCTTGGTTGTAGCATTGAATAACAACCATAAAAGTGTTTTTGCAGAATTTTATGATGTCACAGTGAAGCTGACCTTTCACCTTTTGGATATAAAATGTCATCACTTCCATTATTTCATCATATTAGATGTTTGTGTGTAATTTTGACATATTTAGCGTAAGAATTATTGAGTTAAGGCCAAAAACATGTTTTGTGAGGTCACAGTGACCTTTGACCAAATTTTAATTCATTCATTACTGAGTCCAAGTGGACATTTGTGCCAAATTTGAAGAAATTCTTCAAGGTGAGATATCACATTGACAAGAATGAGAGGGACGCAGGTACACAGTGACCTTGACCTCTGACCACCAAAATCTAATGAGTTCATCTTCAAGCTCATCTAAGATACCTCGCTAACAAGAATGGGACAGCCAGATGGAAAACCTGAGAACACAATGCCTTCAGCCAAGGCCATTGCCAGCACGGAAGAATAAAAAAACAAAATTTGTTTTCTGGTATGGATATAGTGAAATATATGGTTATGTAAAAGTTAGTTGCACTGATCATAAATCTGACAATTTAATGTGACTTTTCAAACATCTAGGGCTGCAAATAATTTTGTTTTTATTATTGATTGTTTTTGCAGATTAAGCCATACATCATTTAATCTTTACAATGTCAAGAGGACAGTGAAAAATGCTCCTAACATGCTGTGTTGATTGGACAGTCCAGAGCCACACATGGTTTAAAAATACCTTTTGTAAAAAGACCCTTTATACTCATATTTTAAAAGCTACAACTAGTAAATATCTGCCATTTTGCCTGATTAAACAACTGAAATGATAAACTAATTATCAACACTGTTGTGGACTATGTTTTTGTTGATAAACTCATTGATTAATTGATTAATTTCTTCAGCTCTGCATACATCTGCCATATTACACCATGTATTGTTATCAGTGTGAGAAAACTCTCTGTGGTTTCAACCATGTGCCCAGCCCTGGATTACAGTGGCAAGTATTCATTCTTTGATTAACCTTTCATTTTATTAACATACATACATCTTTTTCTTTAATTTGGCACCATTGATGTCCACTCCAACCAGCAGTTCAATTTCACGGTGAAATTTCAGTTTTTGGAGAAGGCTGCACTCACCACATCCCAAGTCGACCATCTAAGAGGAAGGGGGAGATTGATTTATGCCAATTAATATAAGCTAGACTTAATGCTATTAGCATCATTTAACACAAGGTAACATTACATCTACTTGACACAACATAACCATTAAATGAATAGCAATGTAAACAATATTTTAGACACCAAATATCTTTAAACTGTAAGGACTACAAATGAAAGCATCCTCTGCTGATGGGCCTTGAATGCACATATGGTGGAACCACCAAAAAAAAATTCGCACTGAATCTGGAAAACCAAGAACTTGAGTTTAAAATAAGGATGTCCTCAGTAGTAAGCTGTACACTGTTATTCTTGGTTAAGAAGTGATCAGGTGTCCTAAAAGGTAGCAAAGTGTGCCAACTGTTGAAGGGGGATACTTTTAATGGCAGACTACTTTTTGGGCTATCCCTCATCAACTTTTGCTGGGACAGCAGAGACTTCTCCATGATCACCAAGCTTATAAGGCATGATCTGAAGTATATGCAAAATGAAATCTTTGATAGTAGGGCATGATCAGAGCATTACAGTGAGGGGATAGCCTACATTTTGTGGCAGGTTGAAAATGTTGTCTGAAAGACTGTTTAAACAGCAAAACCTAGCAATACTAAGACTACACATTAAACACCACATGTTGCTTCTTTACAGGTGATGCAATTCCACTGTCACTGAATGCACGCGCGCTCCCGCGGGCCAAACTGCCAGGAGCACCCTCCTACCAATGGGTAACTAGCTTAGCATGACACCTGCTAGTGTTAGCTAGCTAAAGTTAGCTACCGTGGTTACACTCACAAACCTCAAATAAAGGTTGACTTTCAAGTTGAGTCAAATATGTCTCCCACTAAGACTTAAGTGGGAAACATATTTGACTTTTGAGGTTTGTTCCTCTTCACAAGGTTAAAGTTAACATGACAAAGAACCCAGAGCATTATGAAGAACACTTCTCTTCAGCAAACCTTTCTCAAGCTTTGAATCTGGAGCGATAAATCTGTCTCTAAGATGGTTGTTACCTTTTTGGTTTTGTTCCTCTTGATAAAGTCGATGACAAACTGATGTCTCTGTCTGTGAAGCGCTGGGCTGAACATCGGCTCCATCTTTGCCTTTTAGTAAACCAAGGTCTGTAGCCCCGCCGCCGGACAGCAGAGGGCGCTGTAATTATTGCCTGTTGACTTTTTTTTTTTTTTTAATCTTGAGTTATTCTTAAAAAGAAGAAATAAAACACACTCAAGACAAATTTGTGAAAGTAAGGACCAGTTTTCTTACCTCTGAAAATAATTAACCTCTTGAAATCTGTCTGTCAGTTGGTCCACCACTTTGAGACAGAGGAGAAATCTCAGCAATTCCTAATCTTACAGGTTTATTGCTATGGGATTTTGTACAAATATTTTGAAGATGATGGTGATCCATAGACTGTAAAAATATGGTGATCCCCTGTCTTTTCCTCTAGCGCCGGATGGAGGTCAAAGTGTCAAACTGCGGCCTAATGCTGCATTCACGTGCCACTCGGAAGTTCCACTTTCCAGCAGTGTTCTTCTGACTTTGTAGTTTTTTTTAGTTTTTATAAGTCGTAATGGGGAAATAACAGGACAAGACTTGTTGCTGCACCAGTGCATCCCCTAAAGCTATTAAAATACTGCTTTACCTGACTAATACCAATAAATAACTTTTCTAATTAATCTAGAAAAGCCGTTCTTGAGGGTGTATTTGTTATGTGTTTTGTTTTGTTTTTCTTGTGTGTGCCTATGTGCGTCTATGAATCTTGTAATCTTTACAAGCCTCTTCTGCATTTCTGAAAACAACTATTTTCAAAACTGTGTTCAATTAGTGACAGTACCATTGCTAGTTTTTGCTCCTTAAATGGATGAAACTAAAGGATTAAAAATCATTCACTTAAATATCAGTAGTCTGGTACCTAAAATTGACTTACTTTGTGTATGGGTTGCCCTACATAAGCCTAACATCATCACACTTTCTGAAACACGGCTCAATAATAACATCTCAGATAATGAACTAAATCTCACAAACTATGTACTATATAGATCTGATAGATGCTCCAGGGGTGGTGGTGTCACTATATATGTTTCTTCTGATCTTACATCTGAGTTAATTATACCCACAGTTCCCCCTCTACATTTCGAATGCATTTTTTTTTTTTTTTTTTTTTTTGAGATAATTTGTCATACAAATAAATGTATTACCATTGGGAGCATATATAGACCACCCTCTTCCCCTGCTGAGTCCTTCAATTGCATTGCTTCTACCATCAATTCCATTTCCTGTAAATATGAAACCATACTATTAGGACAGTTTAATAAAAATTGGTTTGGTAGGTCATCTGATAAAGAAAAAAATATACTTAGTAGTCTAAATGTTACACAGCTAATTAATGACCCTACACAAATCACTCCTAGATCCCAATCTTTGCTTGATTGGATACTAATCTCACATCCATCCAGGATTTTACAGGCAGGTGTTATGTCTGACTGCTTCAGTGATCATTCAATTGTCTACTGTGTTTGGAAAATTAAATTACCTAAATCCCCAGTGAAACGAATCAGAATCAGACAACACAAGAAACTGAATTTAGATTTATTTATAAATGATTTGATAGCAATTAACCCGGACAGATACCAGTTAATTCCTAATGTTCAAGATGCCTCGGATTTTCTTTATACTGAATTTAAATCTGTCATGGACAAGCATGCTCTGTGGAAAATTGCTAAGGTCGAGGGTAAACATCTCCCCGAGACTATATCTGAACTTATTGGTCTCTTCAGACAGAGGGACAAGGCATCTGTTCCACCTTGCTACCAGACTCTTACCTGACTTCTGGTCTTTTTAGTCATATGTCACCTTGTTGCAGTTCTTTTTCTTTTAGGAAAATTTCACAGACTGAAGTCTTGAATGCCATTAATGAATTAACAGTGGTGCTGGACTGGATGGAACAGAAAACAGATTTATTAAACTAGCTTCTAATATTCTTATGTATCCACTTGCTCACCTGTTTATCCTTTCTTTGGCCACTTGCGAGTTACCAACAATCTGGAAATATGCACGCATCACCCCACTACATAAAGGAGGTGATATACTTGTCCTTAACAATTATAGACCTATATCCATCATCTGTTCCATTGGAAAAAAATTTCGAAAAATTAATTTACAGTCAACTTTCAACCTATCTTAGTATCAACAATATCTTATCACCATTTCAATCTGGCTTCAGGCCTAACCATTCCACTACTACTGCACTACTCAAATTTACTAATGATGTGTTTCCCGCTGCAGATAATGGGGAACTTACTGGTGCAATTTTTATTGATTTAACCAAAGCTTTTGATTTTGTTGATCGTTATTTACTTTTAGATAAACTCCGTGCTATTGGTCCATCTGATAATGCACTTTTGTGGTTCCATTCATACCTTCACAACTGTAAACAATGTGTCGTATTACATGGCAATAAATCAGATCTGTTGATTCAGCAAGGAGGTGTGCCCCAAGGTTCAACACTGGGACCACTTCTCTTCTCTATCTATGTTAATGATTTACCAACTATATTCAATAACTGTAGTGTTCAGCTTTATGCAGATGATATTGTCATATACACATCTAAACCGGATTTACTACAACTTCAAGCTTCTCTTAAGTCTGATTTCTGTATCCTACAAGATTGGCTTTCACATAATAAATTATTACTCAAAAAACTAAATCCTATATTATGATCTTTAGTACTAGACAAAAGCTTAAATCAAAAACAGGCTCCTGTGTAATAACGTAAAAATAGCACTCATCTGCATAAAGTTGACAAAATTAAATATCTTGGTGTATATCTTGACCCTGAACTCTCATTTAAAACACATATTGATTATGTTTTATGTAAAGTCAATTTTGGAATTAATCATTTATATCCATCACGTAACTGCTTTACATATAATGTTCATAAAAAACTTGCCTCTCAACTAATTCTTCCAGTATTGGACTACTGTGATGTTGTTTATCAAAATGCATCAAAATCAGATCTTGTTCCAATTAACACAGCTTTTAATAGACTCAGCAGATTTGTCCTTGGATGTCCTTTCCTTACTCATCACTGAACAATGTACAAATCACTGAAATGGTCATCTCTAAATGTAAGGAGACATAGTCACTGGCTTCAATTTATCTTCAAATGTATTCATTTTAATTATCCTCCTTATTTATAACAATATCTTGTACCATTTACTTCACATCATCACATTAGACACTCTACTCAACTCTATTTCTCGGTTCCTCATGCAGAGAAAACAATTGGCAAAATAGCTTTTCTGTTCAAAGCCCCCTCTGATTGGAATATTTTACCTATTAATATCAGATGAATCTCATCATTAGGTATGTTTAAGCATGCCTTGTCTTCTTACCTTGAAACTAAGTGCAATTGTTACCTATAAGCTGTCACTGCTAACATACACTCTTTATACTTACTGCTTTCATCTAATGCTCACACTATTGGTCTATATATGACAGTAATTAGTGTTATACTGGCCACTGTGGCCACCAACTGGTTGTTCACTTTTTTTGTTGTTGTTGTTATGTATGTGAGTTGTCTTCTGTTGTTGTTTTGTCTTTAGTTTAGTTTTTTTATTATTATTCTCTGTGTATTTTGTCACTTTGCTGTTGTTGTGTACTGATTGTGATTTATGTCAGGACCCCTCAAAAATGAGATGGTACATCTCAAGAGATTTATCCTAATAAATAAACTTTGATCATCAACCAACAGTTACAACCTCATAGACTACCATAGCGCAAATTACATGTGAGCAAAACGAGGAGATACAACAACAAACAAAAATAAGAATCTTCAACTCCAACGTAAAATCAGTCCTGTTCTATGGAGCTGAGACCTGGAGAACAACAAATAACTCACCTAGCAAAGTGCAAAGCTTCATAAACTGAGAAGAATCTTGAAAATCCCTTGGCCAGACAAGATCACCAACAAAGATCTTTGGACGAAGACACAGCAAAATCCAGCTAAAGATGAAATTGGACGAAAAAGATGGAAATGGATAGGGCACACTCTTCGAAAACCAATGTCAAACATCACCAGACAGGCTCTGACGTGGAATCCTCAGGGGAAGAGAAAGAGAGGTCAGCCAAGAAACACCTGGCGAAGGGATCTGCAGGCAGACACCAAGAAGATGGGATACACCTGGTCACAGATAGAAAAGAAAGCCAGCGACGCACACAAAATGTATGGTCACATTTTCTGTAAATTTGTTTATGTTTTAAAGTGTATACAAAACAGTTTATATGTCTCTCTTGCGTCCTCATTCCACAGAGCGAAGCTGCATCGAACAGAAATACCTGTCGCCTGTGTTGTTCTTTTCTCCTATTGCCCAACGCAGCGTCATATGATGTCGGCTCAGATAGTGAACAACGAGTGTCATACGTAATAATCCATTGTTTCATTTTGTGTAGTGTGTCATAGTAGACGACAACTGACGCAGCATCTGGGATGCCTCATGATGTTCCAATAGAAAGGGGAGCATGTTTTATTTTCTTTTGTCATTTACAACCGCTCCCGTCACAGCCGTCACTTTGACCAATAGAGACGCAGAGCGATCTGCTGCCGTGGACAACTGTATGTCAACAACACCCCAGCCTTTTTGATATTTCCTCTATGGATGTTACCTCACAGAGTAAAAATGGAAAAATGCTGCTGGGAAACAGCAGAGGCACTTTAGCAACCTGCTGAGCGCTGCCATTAGCATCAGGCTAGCAAAGAATGTTATTTCTTCATAATGGAGGATATAAAGGAATAAAACAACTGCGGAGGGTACCAGCTCCATTTGAAACAGACTACACAATAAACAGGCCGTTTCTTATTATTCCCTCTGTATTTTCATATTTTTACTTTTTACCTGCTCCTGTTTGCCTTGATAAAGTTAATGCATCACGCCATCATTTCAAACTCAACACTTCCTTTAGCTGTACAAAATTAGAAGCTCCTAATAACTTCAGCTGAGAGAATCTCTTCAGTGTCTAAACAGGCTTTTATTGTGAAACATTTGCAGGAACTTGGTGTGGAGGATTCAGTGCCTTTCATAGTTTGCATGATGTACTTCAAAAGTAGCTCCTGTCATCTGGTGGCACTTTTTCCGTTACTACAATAACATCTCCGCTGGCACATGAGCAGACACAGTGACTGAAATAATAGTAATAGTAATAAAAATAGCACAAGAATAACCCAATGACATCACACACATCGTGAAAGACAACCGTGTATTATTGGTGTGGATCGTGGTGTAGTCTGTCATGTCTGTTGGCCGAGTCATGGCACCATTTTATGACTCCACAATCACATAATCTGACACAGTGACTGTCAGAACAGACAGAAGAGTTTATATGGGTTTTCTGAGCAGAAGGGGAGAAATTGTTCTTCTTCATTCTTTTAATGTGACCTTAGATGGCGCCAGATGTAAACTTGTAATTGAGATGTGTGTAAGACACAAATGTGGTCTTGTTTTTGGCTCCAGCACAGTTCATTTGGGGTTAACTATTTTATTGATGTAACAGCTTGTTTAAATGACAATATTGTTGATATTACGGTTTTGATGCATTCCTAAATATGTTTAACACCCTAAAAGGTTACCTTGCAAGTCTTCAGCTCATATATTTCTTCTAAACTGACATGCAATTCAGTTATAGTCATTACAAGCAACTTTTTGCCTAAATGTGAGTTTAAATAAGGGAACATTTAAGGACCTGCAAATTCTACATTTCTTCATATTGTTTTCTTGTAATATTGTGAACTTAACATGAACACAGCTCAGTTTATATACTGAATGAGGCCAAATTAATACAGAAGTACATTGGTTAGACAGATTATTTAATTGTAAAGGCAGAATGTGTGTGTTTTAGATGAAAGTAAAAGGAAATAAATAACTGTAATCAGCTTAGATAATTTGTTTTATTTCTCATATTTGTAAGAAATATATTTTTGCATGTGTGCAAATAAATTCCACGCAGCGAAGCTGCATCGAACTGAAGTACCTGTTGCCTGTGTTGTTCTTTTGTCCTGTTTTCTGCAGTAATCTCATCTGTATATAGGTTCTCAGTCTGAGACCTGTAACAGTGACTTATAGTCTGTGTTTTGCCAATAAACCACTTTTTGGACGCTTTTAAGTTGGTTGTGTGCGGAGTCATTGACTTTAATTCAGCCTCAGCTTATATTAGTTAAAATACTTACTGAGAGCCTACAATGATTTTTGGAGTTGTAAAATTTTGTGAAGAATATTTTGTGCTTTATGTTATTTATTTCTTTTTACCAGAGATCATGTTAAAAAAAAAAAGTCAAACAATGAGGAGAGACGATGTACACTCCATTAGCTAATGTTGCACTGCCCCACATACACACAAATTCAGCACCTATTAACTGACAAATGCCTAAGAGAATTTGTATTCCCTAAACTGAGAAACATGTCATTATACAGCAAACTATGGGCCATGTTGCATCACAGTTTGTTCACACCTTCATGATAGTTAATGAGGTTTCAAAACACGGGGGCATTTCTCCAATCTAAGGTGCGAGAAAAATACTGTTTAACATTAACACATCATTTGTTCTCCTCATCAAAACATGATGTAAACAGAGAAGATGGTATTGGGTCACAGGGCCAAAGTCATGGATCAAAACAAAGGGAAGTGGACAACAGACCATAGTGCACATTTTTTCACCTTGTTAATTTAATTTTGTGACATTTGAAACCTCACTTTGATGTACACTTTGCACAAATGATACACCAATGTTGTATCTGCCACAGTTTCATTTATAACTTTTATAACAATGTGAAGTTGAAAAGGTACAACAGTCACTGCCATTGTGGGGAAAAAAAAAAACTAGAATTACTGCCACATGGTTGTCAAGTTTCTCAGTTAACATTCATGTCTGTGAAAACATGGATGTTTCACACACATCTTCCCCCCGACAGCACAGAAGATCTATAAACATAGTTTCAAGGTTAGTGTCACCAATTCAGAATCTGACCAAATGACTCCCCTTCTGTCCTGAACATATGACATTGAATAACAGCCAGAAAAGTGTCTAATGTAGAATATTGTGATATCACAGTGAAGCTGACTTTGACCTTTTGGATATGAAACATCATTACTTCGTCATTTTATCCTATTAGATATTTGTGTGACTTTTTGTCATAATTAGTATAGGAATTCTTGAGTTATAGCCAACAACATCTTTTGTGAGGTCACACTGACCTTGACCTTTGACCACCAAAATCTAATCAGTTCATTATTTGTGCCTAATTTGATGAAATTCCCTTAAAGCATTCTTGTGAGACTGAGTCCATGAAAACGGGATGAATGGACACAGCAATGTAAGGAAAAAATCTTGTTTGTTTTCATTTATCATAATGATTCTACAGCTGGTTGGGCCCAGGTGTGTTGCTCGAGACCCAAAGAAGCGCAGTGTTGAGTGTGAAGTTGTTTGATGAGTGTTTTTGAGAAAGCTGCAAGCAGCACCACAAAAGGCCAAGCAGTTATAGTTCCTGTTCTGAAAAGGCAGGTGATGAACGAGCACTGCACTACTTCAATAAAGGTCAAATGTAATCGAGTGTCTTTTATTTAACTACACCAAAAGTGGGAAAATCTGATCAATCCATCTTTGCTGACATTTAAGAAGCAGTTGAATTTTTTTTTACTGCCCCCTTAACTTTTTTTTTTTTTTTAAATTAGTAGTATTCCTTGTTGTAAAATTGTAATTTTGCTTGTCTTGTAATTTTATACCCACATACGAGTTACTGACATGGGGTGCTGGTTCAGTCTATAAAATAATACACTCAGTGACTCATTTCTGTGGAATTTCAACAAAACAAATTAAAACACAAGGACGCTATATGACTGCTTACTGTTTGGCAGTATCCATGTGTCACTTTGCACGAGTAGCACCATGATCAAAAAAGTAATAAGTGAATGAAAAGTGTCATTCATTGGGAAGATGCAAAAAAATATGACATATATAGGTATTGTTTGTTTATTCATTGAATACCACCTCAATGAAACAGTCAAATTTTAACTTGTAAAATGGCATAACATATCAGCAGAATTTCTGTGTTGAATATTGGCAGCTCTTACAGCAAATGATAAGAGAGATAAGCAGATTTTTTAATTTTTTTTTAAAATGTATTATTTGAGGAGACGTTAACCTGGATGTGAGGCATGAGTACTGCTCTTTATTGGACTCATTTTGAAGGAAAAAAACAGACCTCAGCCACATCTAAGATATATATTAATGTTTGGATTTTTATTGGATCAGTTAGTGGATGTTTATATGCACCAAATGTTGGGCAAACCGGAGCACCCGGAGAAAACCCATACCACCACAGAAAAACAACACACAAACTCAGCAAGGCTGAGGACCAGGAGTCAAATCCTCACCTTCTAGCTGTTCGGTGTTAAGCACTAAGGTGGCCCTGAGAGCTTGAGTCCTGCACCACATCTAGGAAACCCCAGCTCCATTTATGTTTCCTTCTGTGATGAAGGGCAGAGGCCAGTGGTGGAGGTGGCAATCTGGATGTGAGGCAGGAGTGGAGCTCTTTATTGCATTTATTTTGAAGGAAAAAAGGGATAGAAGACAAATTTTTCCTTCAAAATAAATATGCCGTTCGCTAAAGATGTGGTTTTTTTTTGTGTGTGTGTGAGCCATTTAGTAGATGTTTATACTCATTGATTGCGGGACAAATGCGGAGCACCCGGAGAAAACCCGTACGACACACAACATTTTACTTACATAACACCAGTCCTATTTCTACGCCTGCAGATGTTGGAGATGGCTCTTCCTACAGAGGAGAAGAACCTGCAGATGGTGCTTCGACTTCTATCTGGTAGCATAAGATGACGATGGAAAGAGGAGGCAATAAAGTTTTCAGTGTCTGGCTCCTGTAAAGTCAAGGTGATCAGCACATTTTTTGCGTTGCCCCACTCTTTACACAGGTCCTGGAAAATGGCCTTGTCAAGGTTATTTAAACGTTTTGCCATGATGTCAAAATCTACACCCTTAACTTTGGCCCACGTCCTATTAAACAAACCCCCAGTGATGGCCTCATAGTTTTCGGTGGTCATCATCACTTTCGATTTCCTGAATGTCCTCGAAACCAGCTGCTCTACGATTATTTTGATGAATTTCTCCTTTTTTTCCATGCTGTTGCTGTTGCGGTATGTATAGTGGGTGTTAAATCAAAACGCACCTTTTTTTTTGCATTTGTCCACACATGCTGAGCCAGACACTCCAGCAGTTTCCAAAGGATCGCACTCCTCAGTGACAATGAGCTCTTCTATCTGTGTCTGCAGCAGTGACTCAGTGCCCACAATGGCGAGTGCTGTCCTTTCACTGTGGCTGACAACCTGAGTGTTCAGCCACCAGCTCATCAGTCCTAGGAAATGCCATACTTTGTTCCTAATTTCCATGTACATCTCAGCATGCGCTGAAGGAACTGACACTGTCCTGCACCTCCTACTTCTACTTCTAATTGGTTCTGGGATCTGCTCGGGCACCCCACCATGTGCAATATTACAGTACAGGAGATCACTAAGGCCCCCTTTACACCTTGCATTAGCATGCGTTTTTTGCAATTGGATAGCAATAGGATAGCGACCACATACATTTATACCTGGTATTAATATGCGTCTCTGGTGTCCCATCCAGATCTGTTTGCTATCAGATAACGCTCTGTCCCGCTGACGTTACATCCTAGTGGCACACTACAATGTCATATCATGTGCAGCACAATAACAACAACAAGATGTTAGCCACCCACGAAGCTGCGTTCTTGTATGGACACTTTTGTCAGACCAAATGGAGAGCAGACACTTCGTCTCACCGTGGCTCCGTCCTCGGTGTCTCTTTACCGTTGTGAAGATAGTTTGATGTTGGATTTTCAACAGATACTCACATATTCTTTTAGGGTTCAACACTGATTTCCACCTCCATATCATAGGCAGAAAACAATGCACAACACAGGGTAGGGCTATAAACCCCCCGCCCACACACACACACACACACACACACTCACAAAAACACACTTCAACAAACCATTTTTCCATTTTTTCTCATCAACAGGCAAGGATGGATACTTTTTGCCTGGGACCTGTTAGCTTTAGCCTCAGCTCTTTTCCACGTTATCATGTAATCATATTTACATGATTCTTGTTTTAAAACGAGTCAACTGGAAACATTAAAAAGTCAGCTGTTTTCAACCAACCATTAGCTTAGTAAGCTAGCTAGCTGCAACTGATAAAATCTCTTAGCAACAGGTGTCGTTTTGGCCACAAATATTCATGGTTGTTGGCGAGAGTTGATAAGACTGCTTTTGTCTACATTTCTCTGAAATCAAGGACCTGTTGTTTTGGAAATTATTAAGAAGTTTGATGTTAAAAGTCAAGGGTGTAGAAGTTAGTGGCATCTATCATAGAGGCTGCAGATTACAGCTAACTGAAACTTCTCCCGTGTGCCAAGTGTGTAGGGGAACAACCTGGCTTGCGTGAAAACACTACTAGCCCTATCCAGAGACAGTTTTTGGTTTGTCTGTTGTGGGCTATTGTAGCACAACATGGCGGACTCCCTGGGAGAGCACCTGCTCTCAGCGAAGATTTGGATAAATGGATGTAAATGGCTCATCTTAGGGTAACGAATACAGGAATTCTTATTTTCAAGTGATTATGGCCCTTTTACACTGCCTGTTCAAGGCAGGAATATCACGCTGTTTTTCCGTCTTGCCGTTCTGTATATAATGTACGATTGTGGGACAGAGTTGTCCTGCCTTTGAGCTGTCAGTGGAGGGAGTAACAGTGATGAAACGGTGTCTGTATGAACAGGATAGTTGAAAGGTCTCGATCATGGTCGGAATGGGTGTGACTTTTTGACAACATGTTATGCAAGTGAATCACTGTGAGAGGTTTAAAAAGTAGCTGTTAGCAGCTAGAGGCTAACTCAGCAAAGGAGAGGAGTGGCCGTAAATGTCTGTCAATTAGGAAAACAATGAGATCTGGGAACTCCTTACCCTCCGAGCAGAGAACAAGAACATCAGCCATATAACATTGTTTATTGTTTATAAAGCTGTGTTAACACATATGTTTTATGTCACACTAGAGGCCAACACTGTAGTGACTGACATGTCAAGCCTGTCACGCCTCTTTTAATTCCCCAATGCCGGCATGCTGTGTATTATCACGCACTGGAGTGATATGATGCTGCCCTCATTTGGTTCTGTGTAAAAATGCAAAGGCGGTGTAAAGAACAGACTTCCTAGTGGCTCTATAGCACTTATCTCTGTGTAAAAGGGGCTATAGTTATGTACGCTGTATACCATTTTTGCCAATATATCCCTCAAAATGCTGTGAAGTGAACCTTAAAATCTGCCGTCTTCACCATTGTAAACTGCATTCTGAACGGAAAGCTTAAAGAGTATATTATACGGATAATTCAGGGTTTTTTTTTTTAAAGTGGGTTATGTGTAGTATTTATCCATACACAAAAGATAATGAACAGTAGATGTCAGTCGGCACACCCTCAGTTTGGAGAAGCAGGCTGGAGTTTCACATTGAAGCTAAGCAATGTACTGCTGTGGACGGGGTCAGCAACACAGACTAGAGGTGTCAGAGTGAATTAAAACAAAGTTTTGGGCTGTAACATCAAAACAACATGTCATGTCATTTGATCCATTGTTTACTTAAAAATACCCTACTGATTAAAGCATTTTAATTTAAGTGTATCCAGCTATATATTTATAGCAGATAGTTTGGGATTTATTTGTGAAATGCACAGTGGATCAATGCTCAGTGGATAGTGGTAATTTGAAAGAGGGAAGGAGACGAGGGAGGACAAAAAGGAGTGGGGGAGTGAATGATGCAATGGAAGAGATGCAATTAAGAGTTATGGTAAAAGTCAGCTGATGGGAGAGGAACGAGGTGGAGACAGAGGGAGGGCAACAAGATAGATGATGGACATGAAGAGGTTAAGAGATGAGATATCTCATCTCAAGAAAAGGTCATCTGAGGGCTTCTCGACCTCAGCAGCTCTCTCTTCAGATCCACAATCACTTTCTCTGATGATGGTGGAGACACTGGAAGCAGCTGACCTCTGTATCTCTCCCCTCAACACCTCCTGCAGGTCAATGCCTGGTACTCTCCAGGTCATAATCATCAAAACACTGCTGTGCTGCATCGCTGTTCTCACTGTGACGCTGAATTTGTTGGTCGTCATCTCCATCTCCCACTTCAGGCACAGACATTTTTCTCAAATTATAACAGCTATTAGTGTGTATGAGTTAAAGTCATGGATGCAAGCTGTGTTTATTAGATACTCTTCTACATTAAAAAGACATCAGTACTTTCACTTGTAAATAGAAATTTTAACTTTCTATGTGTTTCCATATAAATGTGTCTCTATGGCAGTAATTACTGTATGATGAAATTTTTCTGAATAATACCATCAACCTGCTGTAGTTTAAAATGCTTAAATAATGTGAAGCTGATTGATGTTATAAAAAATGTTCTAGGTATGTAAGCTATAAATTATAATCTCCCTCTCCAGGCAGCTCCACACCCCCACCAATCTCATCCTCCTCTCTCTGGCTGTGTCTGACTTGCTTGTGGGCTTCGCAGTGATGCCACCTGCAATTGCCATCATGCAGTCCTGTGGGTTTCAGGGTAAAATCACATGTGTTCTTACATACCTGTCGAGTTTCATCCTCACCTCTGCCTCTGTTGGGAACATGGTGCTCATATCAGTGGACCGTTATGTGGCTATTTGTGACCCTCTGCGCTATTCCTCCATGATAACACCAAACAGAGTTAAAATCTGTGTGTCTGTGTGTTGGCTATGTGCTGTTATCTACAACCTTATAATTCTTAAAGATCAGTTTTCACAGATACATTTGTCTAACTCCTGTGCTCAAGAATGTGTAATTGTCATAGATTACATTTCAGGGGCAGTAGACTTGCTCCTGACCTTTGTTGGCCCTGTTACTGTGATCATAGTTCTCTATATGAGAGTGTTTGTGGTGGCTGTGTCACAGGCACGTGCCATGCAGTCTCAGATTTCAGCTATGAAATCAAATATTGTGACTGTTAAGAAATCTGAGATGAGAGCTGCTAGAACTCTTGGTATTACCCTTATTGTGTTTATACTTTGTCTCTGTCCATATTATATTCCTTCAATAGCAGGACAGGACACCACAAATGGTAATTCATCAGCTATACTCTGGCTGTTCTATTGTAACTCCACCTTTAATCCTCTGATCTACGCCTTTTTCTATCCCTGGTTTAGAAAATCAGTTAAGGTCATCTTCAGCCTTCAGATACTGCAACCAGGTTCCCGTGAGGCCAAGATGATGTAGAGATAAACAATATACTGTGTATAAACTGTCTTTGTTTTTAGGGTGAATTTAGTCCAATTGATCCTGAAGAAAATTAGAACACAGTGAACTCACGATGAAAAATTACATTATGTTGTATAAATCGACTGAATGTCCGTCAAAGTGAATGCTAGGATTAAGTAGGATTAAGAAGTAACTGAGGCCTGTGTTAATAATATAATTAGCGATGTGGTCCACAGGCACTTGTGTGTCTGTCCAAGGCTGCAATAATTAGTTGCTGCCCTAGAATGATACACACACAGTTAAAATTATTTTAAAAATGTTGCTTGATAAATTATCAATTGATTTATTTACATTACTTTTATAGTTTAAGAATCACCCAGAGCATTTCAACAATAGAAAAACAATTTCAACTTCAGCAACTTTAGCAATACTTTGTTAGTCAACTATAATGCTCTATACTACTATAATACCCACTGCAGTTATAAAAGTGTATATTCACTCTGCTAATGAAGACACATAAGCACTCAAATCTAAATGATCTCCTCGTGTTTTATCATAATTTCATTGCAATGGCAGGACAGCTTCTCAGCCTCTGTGTGTCAGAATCATTTATGAAAAAGATCCCAAATTAACAAGATTCTTCTCCTAATGACACAGACAAAACACTTTTGTTAAAGCTTTGTTGTCGTTGTTTTCTAGTTATTTTCTTTTTACAAAGTTCCTCTGAATGTTCTAAGAAATCGAGCTGTCCCTGGTCCCTGTGCTGAAAAGAAGACAAGGAGCAAGTTTGTGACCAAAAGTAGTAAACATGTATGAACACTTGTGGACTGCAATAGCTGACTTCAATATAGTTCTTGAGTTTTATTTCTCTCTCTTTTTAAGTTAATTTGGAACATGCCAACCCTCTCTTTAATTGCAATTTGAACACATAATCCAGCAGCACTGTATCCGCTACAGTTTCACTTATAACAATGCTGGTTACAAAGACTTCAGGGTTTTTATGTGACCAATGCTCAATATACATCTAAATGTAATATACAGTAAACAAGTCTAAACTGAACATGTCCAAGTAAGATACAGACCCTAGTTTTGTAATTCAGTTTGTCGTTAGACAGATATATCAATGATTTCTTGCCACAGTGGAGAAAAAAAAAATCACCTCTTTTCATTAGAAGAAGAATCTTGTTAATTTGGGATCTTTATCATATTATAAAATGATACTGACATACAGAAGCTGAGAAGGGCCATCCTGCCATGTTTCTTTTCTTTTAATGCCATTATCTTGAGATCACGGGTTGATTATTTCATTATCTTAAGAAAATGGTAGAATAATAATGTTTGATGTGGTTAAAGCAGGATAGTCAGTATATCAGTTTACTCTGATGTATTTGAATGAATGTGGGTGATTCTCACAGTGTCTGCTGTCTACAGCTGCTTGATACTGTATGAAAGACTTATTCAGTCAATGAAATTCCTACAGCATCTGAAGGCAACAGGACTGATATGTTGATGAACCCCCAGCCTCTGACAGGTGGTCCACCAGAGCGTAATAGCACAGTACTGTTAAGCACAGTCAAAGCAGCAAAGTACATTTAATTAAGTACTGTACTAATGTCAAGTTTTTAAGTATCTGTACTTTACTTGAGTATTTTTCTTTTTTTACTTTTTTCTTTTTTAAACGTATTCCTTTGACTCCACTATATTTCTATGAAGGCTCCCATTACTCGTTACATTTGCTTCAATTTTTTATGTACAAGTCTATAAACTGTGATCATGCAGTTCTGCATGTGGTTTGTTTGTCTAAATGGAGTTACCTTACCTCTATACAGTTTTACTACAGTGACTGCAGCACACAGAGATAAAGATTCTTGGCCAGATCACGAAAGGCCATACCTTAAGTCTATGTTTAAAATTTTTGATAAGAAGAATGATTCATATTGTTTTAAACATTTGCTCTGTTTACGACGCACAAACTTCATCACGGCCTACAAGAATGTGCCATCCAACCTGAGAGAGCATGTTGAGATATGTAAATATTTGATTAAGTCAAAATGAATATTCTTAACAGCTGTCTGTGCACTGAGATATATAAAGAAATAATACTTTCTTTTTTTTTTATCAAACACTGCAGTACTTCAACTCAAGTAATAACATGACTCAGTGACTTTCACTGGTATTGGAGTAATATTTGACCAGGAGTATCTATACTCTGACTCAAGTGTCTACTTTGTCCACCATTGCTGTTTACCTTGATTAAATGACCTTTTTCCATTTTAAATTCATGAATATTAATATAAAATAGAGAAAAAGATGTCACCAAAGTAGTCCTAATATGATTTTCTTTTTAAATTCTTTTCTTTTAGATTTGCTGAGAAGCTAATCAAAATGTTATATTTTCATATAAAATTTCTTTTATTGTACATTTCTGTAATTTTACTTGGATCTGTCCAAAGCCATGGCAGAAGTAGGGACAAAGGGTAAATACACCAAATGGTGCAGTTGAAAAAGTGTTTGGTGCAGGTAAAAAAATAATGCCTGTAATTTTGAAAGTTACATGCACGAGTGCATGTTCATCGAGAAACATTTTTCAAGCCCTGATTATTTAAATAGAAGTCGGTGATGTGGGAAAAAAGATCATATATACAGTAAAAATATCCAACTATCCAGTCCATCATTTTCATCCTTATCTGGGGATGGATTACAGAGCAGCAAGCTGAGCATGGTATGTCAGACTTCCCTCTCCCTAGCAAAGTGTTTCAGCTTCTCCCAGGGAACACCAAGATGTTCCCAGGCCAGAGAAGTTATATAATGCCTTCATCTGTTCTGGGTCTACCCTGGGACCTCCTACCAGTTGGACATGCCTGGAAGGCCTCTAACATCCAGGAAGCATCCTGAATAGATGCCTAAACCAGCTTATCTGGCCCCTTTTCAATGCAAAGGAGCAGTGCCTCTACTCTGCCTAAGCGCCTCACCCTATCTCTAAGGTTGAGCCTTGCCATCTTACAGAGGAAACTCATCTGCAATCTCGTTCTTTTGGTTGCTACTCAAACCTGAGGTAATGTAAAACTGAAGCCAGTTTTGCCTTCTGGCTCAGCTCCATCTTTACAACGACAGTCTAGCATAAGGCTTGCCTCACTGCTGATGCCACACAAAACTACCTGTCCATCTCACACTCCATTTTACCCTCACTCTTGAACAAGACCCCAAGATATTTGAACTCCTTTGCTTGGGGCTGTAACTTTCTCCCAACCCAGAGAGGGCAATCCAACATTTTCCAGCTGAGAACTATGACCTCAAACATAGAGGTAATGACTCTTATCTTGACTGCTTCACATGTGGCTGCAAACTTCCCCAGTGCATGCTGTAGTTCCGGTCTGATGAAGCCCATAGAACCAAAACATCAACAAAGAGCAAAGATGCAAGTCTGAGCTCCCAGCACCATTGAAAGAGACAATTACGACTGTCCCATAGACATCAGTTGTAATTGGTTATTACGGAAGTAGTGCTATGGTAGGCCCCTGCCTCTATGGATCTGGTATCTGTTCTGTGCTGCCATGATTAAGACCTCTGCGCTTTCCTACAGGCCAGCGTTTTCTAGCTACTGGTAGGACAAAGACAGTTTCCTCCCCCAGGCTGTCGCTCTGATGAACTCCTGACAGTCATAGAGTGGCAGGTTAAACAACACTTGCATCTTTGCTCCATTTTTACCTCACAGACTTGTATATTTGATGTATATTTGTATATTTTTTGTATTTTCCACTATCTTGGCTAATTTTGAGTACCTATGTCAATACTGGTACATTGATCATGGTCGGAATGGGTGTGACTTTTTGACAACATGTTATGCCAGTGAATCACTGTGAGAGATTTAAAAAGTAGCTGTTAGCAGCTAGAGGCTAACTCAGCAAAGGAGAGGAGTGGGCGTAAATGTCTGTGAATTAGGAAAACAATGAGATCTGGGAACTCCTTACCCTCCGAGCAGAGAACAAGAACATCAGCCATATGAAGCTTAGCGAAAGTTCAGTCAGGAAGACTATCTTTTTGCGCATGCCCCTTAAGTCTCAATCAATTTCCTACTATCCCTACGCTCCACTACTCATCATCTTTCTCATCCAATCACAATCTGCCACCCTCTCTCTCTTAACCAATCAGTCATTAGCTGTCCAATTTAAAAGTGTTCTCCCTCTCTGCTGTCATTCAGCTGTCATTCCGCTGTGAAGTTTGGTCAGATTGCTGTCTTACCTGTATGGCGTTTGCTCTGCTACTCTTTTCCTGCCTCCTCACTGCCCGCCTAAAATGTCGGATTACGAACTCCGATCGTCTGTTAGAGAATTTAAATCCAAGTAGCGAGCTTTTCCTGGAGGCAGCTCAGACTCCCAGTGCGCAGCGCAGGAGCGTTCGCTTCGCTCAATCGGAGTATGAGTCATATTGTCTCAGTTGAGGGCCCATGGTGTTTCTCCAGCCCCCGGGCTCCAGTTGTCGCAGCTTCAGGGGCTGGCAAGCCTCGTTGCTGTCAGTGATTCTGCCGCCGCTTCTCCAGTCTCCGCAGAAGAAGCCGCAGCACCTGCTGCGATCCAACGCGGCCGCAAACGGACCACTCGGCGCAGCCCGTGCAAAAAAGGAGAGCGCCTTCATCATCGAGGCCTTCAACATCGTCCACCCAAGCCATTCCTGCCACCGCTGCTGCTGCTCCTCATGCCGCCGCCGCCTCGCTGCCGCCGCCGCTCTCCATGCTGCTCCTCCTGCCGCCGCCGCTCTCCATGCTGCTCCTCCTGCTGCCGCCGCCGCCGCTGCTCTCCATGCTGCTCACAAGCAGTTTCTTGCCACACATGCGGCAGTGTAGGACACTCCGACTCGCTGTGCCCGCAGTTACCTTTTTTTGCCACCAGCGCCTCAAGCAGAGAGGCTAGCGATTCATAACCTTCCTCCACCTCGCTCCATGACCGACAGCCGCGGTAGAAAGGTGGAGTTGTTCAATATCACACCTATATGCAATAATTTTAACGAAAATGTCTGTACGTACCCAAGCTGCATCTTTCTCCACATTTGCAGCGCGTGCAAGGATGCGCACCCCAGATCAGCGCGCCCCCGCCGTCTGATCTCTGCCCGTCTGGCTCGCTCTCGTCAGGTGAGCCGGCGCGGCTCACACATCTCCTAAAAGTGCATCCATCCACTCCAATAAACATCCAAGCTCTGGCTTCAGAACTGTCAGCTCATCCAGACTCTGTATCACAATCATCTGCTCACCAGAGGCCCGTTAGGAGCGTCATTCCTCCCGTTCCGTTCTTACTTCATTTCGCTACCGCGGATAATGCAATAAAGCTGATCAACTAGCCGGTCAGGGCGCTTGGTTATCATAAGCAGATATAACCGATGCCAATTAAAAAATAAATAATAATAATAATAAAATAAAATAAAAACATAAAAAAAATAATAATAATAAAATAAATAAATAAATAAAATAAAATAAAATAAAATAAATAAATAAATGAAAAAAAAAAAAAGTCCCCATCCATCCGTCTCAGTGGCATCTCTTCGGCATAAAGTGGGTTTCTAAGTTTAGTTTTATTTTGTCGTCAGACTCACTTCTGGCTGTAGGAGTAGTCCCTGTATCTCTAACATGGTGTCTGAGGCTCTCTGCTGGATCATGCTTAACAACGCTATTCTGCCATTGATTTCCCAAGTGACAGCCCCGGTTCCTCTCTGTCAAAATTAAAACACCTGTTCGGCCAGCTCGGCGTGCCTCTCTCTGACCCAAAAAAAAAAAAAAAATCAGCCAGGCATTCGCGTCAGCTGAACACATTTCAAAGCAGCAGTTACTGGTCGCTCGTTTAATTCCAGGCTGCTCGATCTGGCCTCCTCCGTTTCAAACCTGCATGACCGAAAAATCATAGATGAGGGCTGCCCTCTGATCTTAATTTCTGGTCGCTGTTGTTAGGTCAGTGGAATAGCATTTCCTTCTTCTACGGTGATGTCGTGCACTCCTCTGACTCCATTCAAATCTTCACGGATGCGGCTCCATCCGTGGGCTTGGGTGGGTTCTTTCAAGGCCAGTGGTTCCAGCCACTGGCCTCCCGCGTTCTCGGAGCTAGATTTTCTTTCGCCCTCTATGAGATCTATCCCATTACAGTTGCCTACGACGTCTGGGGTCACCACTGGCAACGCAAAAGTATGATAACAGAGCCGTCGCTGACATCATTAATGAAGGTCGTTCCTCCTGCAAGCAATAATGCCATATATGAGGTGCATCACATGGTCTTCCAGAGTCATTGTCCGGATGCCAGCAATCATCCCACACCTGTTCCTCCTTTCAACAAGCTAGCCCTGAATTAAAGGCACCGCTGCATAATTATTTAGAGTCTGCCAGGTTTTAAAAAAAATAATAATAATAAAATAAAATAAATAAATAAATAAAATAATAATGATAATAAAAAATAAATAAATAAATAAATTAAAACGGGTTAGTCGCTTCCGCTTTAAAATCTTATGCTTTTGCTCGGGTTACTTTTGCTACTTTTGTGCCTCTCTCAATATCGCTCTGAAGCCTGCCCTTATCAAAACCATCTGTGCTTTCATCACTATTGTACTGACATCCGTCATTTTAAGCCTCAGTACATCCGCGGCTTGCTGCAAGGTTTCAATTTAATGTCAGATGTTTTCCCCAGTCTTTTGCTAACCCATCAATTAAATTACTAATCAAAGGAATTTTAAATGCTTCCCTCAGTGCATGATAACAGACGCCCCATCACTCTTTCCATATTGCACAACATGATACCCGTTCCTTGTAAAGGTTTGTTTTCCCCATATATTGATACTCTTCTCATCAATGCCTTTTATTAGCTCTTTTATGGGTTTTGAGAATCAGTGAATTTATTTCCTCCTCTAATTTATTTGACTCTGCTAAAGACACTTTCCACCTTAGTAGTAACGGTTTATTCCTTAAACATGCTAAGATTTAAAAAAAAAAAAAAAAACATATATATATATATAGGATAGGTGCTGCCACTTCAGCCGCCATGCAAGGCGTTTCATCAGCTTCTCTTCAGCAACTGGGGCGCTGCTCACTCCTCCTACATTTGTCCAAACTCTGCCTCTATACTGGCGGCTCAAAGATCTCTGAAACCTTGACACTCGTCAGTCATGCATATCTCTGGTGGTGGTTTTTCAAGGTTCGTGGCTTCACAGTTCCTATATTCATTAGCCGTTTCCCCTGCATTTATTGGCGATTTTTTCCCCTTCATGATTAAGCATTTCCCCTGCATCATAGTTAGCAATTTCCCTTGCATTATATGGCTATTTCCCCTGCATCATATTGGCCAGCTCCCCTGCATCATATTGGCCATCTTCCCTGCATCATATTGGCCATCTTCCCTGCATCATATTGGCCATATTCCCTGCATCATATTGGCCATCTCCCCTGCATCATATTGGCCATCTTCCCTGCATCATATTGGCCAGCTCCCCTGCATCATATTGGCCATCTTCCCTGCATCATATTGGCCATCTCCCCTACATCATATTGGCCATCTTCCCTGCATCATATTGGCCATCTTCCCTGCATCATATTGGCCATATTCCCTGCATCATATTGGCCATCTCCCTGCATCATATTGGCCATATTCCCTGCATCATATTGGCCATCTTCCCTGCATCATATTGGTCATCTTCCCTGCATCATATTGGCCATATTCCCTGCATCATATTGGCCATCTCCCCTGCATCAGTTGGCCATTTCCCCAGCATCATTATTAGCCAGTTCCCCTGCATCATATGGCTATGTTCCCCTGCATCATTGCTATCATTTTCCCCCACATTCATGGGCATTTCTCTGCTTCACCATCCTGCTATATTCACCTGCATTTTGGGGCTATTTCTTTTGCCTCTTTGTTTGTATTTCTCTGCACCTCAGTAACCAAGTCCATTGCACAGTATGGCTCACATCGCACTCTGATCCCATCAGCAGTGGCATTCTATCTACATCATAATGTGCTCTATTCATAGGTTTGCATTTTTTTTTTAAATTTCTCATTTATTATGCTATGAATGAAGTCTTTATAATTGCTGTTTTTTGCTTTTCCTCTACCGATCTAGTGTCGCCTAACCAGGTATGGTATACCTTTATTTTGGGGGGGAAGTCTTCTTTACATGGGAAGCATCTAATCCATCCAGCTGCTTCCTAAGATGATCTACTTCCCGTGGGATCTAAGCGCCAAAGACTATTTTCTGTGCACAATAAACTTGATCTCATTTCATACCTGTCTCTCTCTTTTATTCTATTAGTCTATCCTGATTGAAATGAAGCTTAGCGAAAGTTCAGTCAGGAAGACTATCTTTTTGCGCATGCCCCTTAAGTCTCAATCAATTTCCTACTATCCCTACGCTCCACTACTCATCATCTTTCTCATCCAATCACAATCTGCCACCCTCTCTCTCTTAACCAATCAGTCATTAGCTGTCCAATTTAAAAGTGTTCTCCCTCTCTGCTGTCATTCAGCTGTCATTCCGCTGTGAAGTTTGGTCAGCCCACCTCCACCCCTGCACCACCTCAACCAGGATTCTGGCCATCTTCCATCAAACCTTCAACCAAAAGTGCCACGACACGAAGCATCATTCCTCTTCAACCACCACCACCAGTGTCTAGGCTCCGGGGGAAGTCTTCTTTACATGGGAAGCATCTAATCCATCCAGCTGCTTCCTTAGATGATCTACTTCCCGTGGGGTCTAAGCGCCAAAGACTATTTTCTGTGCACAATAAACTTGATCTCATTTCATACCTGTCTCTCGCTTTTATTCTATTAGTCTATCCTGATTGAAATAACATTGTTTATTGTTTATAAAGCTGTGTTAGCACATATGTTTTATGTTACACTAGAGGCCAACACTGTTGTGACTGACATGTCACACCTGTCATGCCTCTTTTAATTCCCCAACGCCGGCATGCTGTGTATTATCACGCACTGGAGTGATATGATGCTGCCCTCATTTGGTTCTGTGTAAAAATGCAAAGGCGGTGTAAAGAACAGACTTCCTAGTGGCTCTATAGCACTTATCTCTGTGTAAAAGGGGCTATAGTTATGTACGCTGTATACCATTTTTGCCAATATATCCCTCAAAATGCTGTGAAGTGAACCTTAAAATCTGCCGTCTGCCATTGTAAACTGCATTCTGAACGGAAAGCTTAAAGAGTATATTATAGGGATAATTCAGGGTTTTTTTTTTTAAGTGGTTATGTGTAGTACTTATCCATACACAAAAGATAATGAACAGTAGATGTCAGTCGGCACACCCTCAGTTTGGAGAAGCAGGCTGGAGTTTCACATTGAAGCTAAGCAATGTACTGCTGTGGACGGGGTCAGCAACACAGACTAGAGGTGTCAGAGTGAATTAAAACAAAGTTTTGGGCTGTAACATCAAAACAACATGTCATGTCATTTGATCCATTGTTTACTTAAAAATACCCTACTGATTAAAGCATTTTAATTTAAGTGTATCCAGCTATATATTTATAGCAGATAGTTTGGGATTTATTTGTGAAATGCACAGTGGATCAATGCTCAGTGGATAGTGGTAATTTGAAAGAGGGAAAGAGACGAGGGAGGACAAAAAGGAGTGGGGGAGTGAATGATGCAATGGAAGAGTTGCAATTAAGAGTTATGGTAAAAGTCAGCTGATGGGAAAATGTGTATAGAGAGGAACGAGGTGGAGACAGAGGGAGGGCAACAAGATAGATGATGGACATGAAGAGGTTAAGAGATGAATATCTCATCTCAAGAAAAGGTCATCTGAGGGCTTCTCGACCTCAGCAGCTCTCTCTTCAGATCCACAATCACTTTCTCTGATGATGGTGGAGACACTGGAAGCAGCTGACCTCTGTATCTCTCCCCTCAACACCTCCTGCAGGTCAATGCCTGGTACTCTCCAGGTCATATTCATCCAAACACTGCTGTACTGCATCGCTGTTCTCACTGTGACGCTGAATTTGTTGGTCGTCATCTCCATCTCCCACTTCAGGCACAGACATTTTTCTCAAATTATAACAGCTATTAGTGTGTATGAGTTAAAGTCATGGATGCAAGCTGTGTTTATTAGATACTCTTCTACGTTAAAAAGACATCAGTACTTTCACTTGTAAATAGAAATTTTAACTTTCATATGTGTTTCCATATAAATGTGTCTCTATGGCAGTAATTACTGTATGATGAAACTTTTTCTGAATAATACCATCAACCTGCTGTAGTTTAAAACGCTTAAATAATGTGAAGCTGATTGATGTTATAAAAAATGTTCTAGGTATGTAAGCTATAAATTATAATCTCCCTCTCCAGGCAGCTCCACACCCCCACCAATCTCATCCTCCTCTCTCTGGCTGTGTCTGACTTGCTGGTGGGCTTCATGGTGATGCCACCTGCAATTGCCATCATGCAGTCCTGTGGGTTTATGGGTAAAATCACATGTGTTCTTACATACCTGTTGGGTTTCATCCTCACCTCTGCCTCTGTTGGGAATATGGTGCTCATATCAGTGGACCGTTATGTGGCTATTTGTGACCCTCTGCGCTATTCCTCCATGATAACACCAAACAGAGTTAAAATCTGTGTGTCTGTGTGTTGGTTATGTGCTGTTATCTACAACCTTATAATTCTTAAAGATCAGTTTTCACAGATACATTTGTCTAACTCCTGTGCTCAAGAATGTGTAGTTGTCATAGATTACATTTCAGGGGCAGTAGACTTGCTCCTGACCTTTGTTGGCCCTGTTACTGTGATCATAGTTCTCTATATGAGAGTGTTTGTGGTGGCTGTGTCACAGGCACGTGCCATGCAGTCTCAGATTTCAGCTATCAAATCAAATACTGTGACTGTTAAGAAATCTGAGATGAGAGCTGCTAGAACTCTTGGTATTACCCTTCTTGTGTTTATACTTTGTTTCTTTCCATATTACATTCCTTCAATAGCAGGACAGGACACCACAAATGGTAGTTCATCAGCTCAACTCTGGCTGTATTTTTGTAACTCCACCTTTAATCCTCTGATCTACGCCTTTTTCTATCCCTGGTTTAGAAAATCAGTTAAGGTCATCTTCAGTCTTCAGATACTGCAGCCAGGTTCCCGTGAGGCCAAGATGATGTAGAGATAAACAATATACTGTGTATAAACTGTCTTTGTTTTTAGGTTGAATTTAGTCCAATTGATCCTGAAGAAAATTAGAACACAGTGAACTCACAATGAAAAATTACATTATGTTGCATAAATCGACTGAATGTCCGTCAAAGTGAATGCTAGGATTAAGTAGGATTAAGAAGTAACTGAGGCCTGTGTTAATAATATAATAAGCGATGTGGTCCACAGGCACTTGTGTGTCTGTCCAAGGCTGCAATAATTAGTTGCTGCCCTAGAATGATATACACACAGTTAAAATTATTTTAAAAATGTTGCTTGATAAATGATCAATTGATTTATTTACTGTTATAGTTTAAGAATCACCCAGAGCATTTCAACAATAGAAAAACAATTTCAACTTCAGCAACTTTAGCAATACTTTGTTAGTCAACTATAATGCTCTATACTACTATAATACCCACTGCAGTTATAAAAGTGTATATTCACTCTTGCCAATGAAGACACATAAGCACTCAAATCTAAATGATCTCCTCGTGTTTTATTATAATTTCATTGCGATGGCAGGACAGCTTCTCAGCCTCTGTGTGTCAGAATCATTTATGAAAAAGATCCCAAATTAACAAGATTCTTTTTTTAATGACACAGACAAAACACTTTTGTTAAAGCTTTGTTGTTGTTGTTTTCTAGTTATTTTCTTTTTACAAAGTTCCTCTGAACGTTCTAAGAAATCGAGCTGTCCCTGGTCCCTGTGCTGAAAAGAAGACAAGGAGCAAGTTTGTGACCAAAAGTAGTAAACATGTATGAACACTTGTGGACTGCAATAGCTGACTTCAATATAGTTCTTGAGTTTTATATCTCTCTGTTTTTAAGTTAATTTGGAACATGCCAACCCTCTCTTTAATTGCAATTTGAACACATAATCCAGCAGCACTGTATCCGCTACAGTTTCACTTATAACAATGCTGGTTACAAAGACTTCAGGGTTTTTATGTGACCAATGCTCAATATACATCTAAATGTAATATACAGTAAACAAGTCTAAACTGAACATGTCCAAGTACGATACAGACCCTAGTTTTGTAGTTCAATGTGACGTTAGACAGATATATCAATGATTTCTTGCCACAGTGGAGAAAAAAAAAATCACCTCTTTTCATTAGAAGAAGAATCTTGTTAATTTGGGATCTTTGTCATATTACAAAATGATACTGACATACAGAAGCTGAGAAGGGCCATCCTGCCATGTTTCTTTTCTTTTAATGCCATTATCTTGAGATCACGGGTTGATTTTTTCATTATCTTAAGAAAATGGTAGAATAATAATGTTTGATGTGATTAAAGCAGGATATTCAGTAAATCAGTTTACTCTGATGTCTTTGAATGAATGTGGGTGATTCTCACAGTGTCTGCTGTCTACAGCTGCTTGATACTGTATGAAAGACTTATTCAGTCAATGAAATCCCTACAGCATCTGAAGGCAACAGGACTGATATGTTGATGAACCCCCAGCCTCTGACAGGTGGTCCACCAGAGCGTAATAGCACAGTACTGTTAAGCACAGTCAAAGCAGCAAAGTACATTTAATTAAGTACTGTACTAATGTCAAGTTTTTAAGTATCTGTACTTTACTTGAGTATTTTTCTTTTTTTACTTTTTTTTTTTTTAAACGTATTCCTTTGACTCCACTATATTTCTATGAAGGCTCCCATTACTCGTTACATTTGCTTCAATTTTTTATGTACAAGTCTATAAACTGTGATCATGCAGTTCTGCATGTGGTTTGTTTGTCTAAATGGAGTTACCTTACCTCTATACAGTTTTACTACAGTGACTGCAGCACACAGAGATAAAGATTCTTGGCCAGATCACGAAAGGCCATACCTTAAGTCTATGTTTACAATATTTGATCAGAAGAATGATTCATATTGTTTTAAACATTTGCTCTGTTTACGACGCACAAACTTCATCACGGCCTACAAGAATGTGCCATCCAACCTGAGAGAGCATGTTGAGATATATAAATATTTGATTAAGTCAAAATGAATATTCTAAACAGCTGTCTGTGCACTGAGATATATAAAGAAATAATACTTTCTTTTTTTTTTTATCAAACACTGCAGTACTTCAGCTCAAGTAATAACATGACTCAGCGACTTTCACTGGTATTGGAGTAATATTTGACCAGGAGTATCGATACTCTGACTCAAGTGTCTACTCTGGCCACCATTGCTGTTTACCTTGATTAAATGACCTTTTTCCATTTTAAATTCATGAATATTAATATAAAATAGAGAAAAAGATGTCACCAAAGTAGTCCTAATATGATTTTTTTTTTTAATTCTTTTATTTTAGATTTGCTGAGAAGCTAATCAAAATGTTATATTTTCATATAAAATTTGTTTTATTATACATTTCTGTAATTTTACTTGGATCTGTCCAAAGCCATGGCAGAAGTAGGGACAAAGGGTAAATACACCAAATGGTGCAGTTGAAAAAGTGTTTGGTGCAGGTAAAAAAATAATGCCTGTAATTTTGAAAGTTACATGCACGAGTGCATGTTCATCGAGAAACATTTTTCAAGCCCTGATTATTTAAATAGAAGTCGGTGATGTGGGAAAAAAGATCATATATACAGTAAAAATATCCAACTATCCAGTCCATCATTTTCATCCTTATCTGGGGATGGATTACAGAGCAGCAAGCTGAGCATGGTATGTCAGACTTCCCTCTCCCTAGCAAAGTGTTTCAGCTTCTCCCAGGGAACACCAAGATGTTCCCAGGCCAGACAAGTTATATAATGCCTTCATCTGTTCTGGGTCTACCCTGGGACCTCCTACCAGTTGGACATGCCTGGAAGGCCTCTAACATCCAGGAAGCATCCTGAATAGATGCCTAAACCAGCTTATCTGGCCCCTTTTCAATGCAAAGGAGCAGTGCCTCTACTCTGCCTAAGCGCCTCACCCTATCTCTAAGGTTGAGCCTTGCCATCTTACAGAGGAAACTCATCTGCAATCTTGTTCTTTTGGTTGCTACTCAAACCTGAGGTAATGTAAAACTGAAGCCAGTTTTGCCTTCTGGCTCAGCTCCATCTTTACAACGACAGTCTAGCACAAGTCTTGCCTCACTGCTGATGCCACACAAAACTACCTGTCCATCTCACACTCCATTTTACCCTCACTCTTGAACAAGACCCCAAGATATTTGAACTCCTTTGCTTGGGGCTGTAACTTTCTCCCAACCCAGAGAGGGCAATCCAACATTTTCCAGCTGAGAACTATGACCTCAAACATAGAGGTAATGACTCTTATCTTGACTGCTTCACATGTGGCTGCAGACTTCCCCAGTGCATGCTGTAGTTCCGGTCTGATGAAGCCCATAGAACCAAAACATCAACAAAGAGCAAAAATGCAAGTCTGAGCTCCCAGCACCATTGAAAGAGACAATTACGACTGTCCCATAGACATCAGTTGTAATTGGTTATTACAGAAGTAGTGCTATGGTAGGCCCCTGCCTCTATGGATCTGGTATCTGTTCTGTGCTGCCATGATTAAGACCTCTGCGCTTTCCTACAGGCCAGCGTTTTCTAGCTACTGGTAGGACAAAGACAGTTTCCTCCCCCAGGCTGTCGCTCTGATGAACTCCTGACAGTCATAGAGTGGCAGGTTAAACAACACTTGCATCTTTGCTCCATTTTTACCTCACAGACTTGTATATTTGATGTATATTTGTATATTTTTTGTATATTCCACTATCTTGTCTAATTTTGAGTACCTATGTCAATACTGGTACATTGATCATGGTCGGAATGGGTGTGACTTTTTGACAACATGTTATGCCAGTGAATCACTGTGAGATTTAAAAAGTAGCTGTTAGCAGCTAGAGGCTAACTCAGCAAAGGAGAGGAGTGGCTGTGAATGTCTGTGAATTAGGAAAACAATGAGATCTGGGAACTCCTTACCCTCCGAGCAGAGAACAAGAACATCAGCCATATAACACTGTTTATTGTTTATAAAGCTGTGTTAGCACATATGTTTTATGTTACACTAGAGGCCAACACTGATGTGACTGACATGTCACACCTGTCATGCCTCTTTTAATTCCCCAACGCCGGCATACTGTGTATTATCACGCACTGGAGTGATATGATGCTGCCCTCATTTGGTTCTGTGTAAAAATGCAAAGGCGGTGTAAAGAACAGACTTCCTAGTGGCTCTATATCACTTATCTCTGTGTAAAAGGGGCTATAGTTATGTACGCTGTATACCATTTTTGCCAATATATCCCTCAAAATGCTGTGAAGTGAACCTTAAAATCTGCCGTCTGCCATTGTAAACTGCATTCTGAACGGAAAGCTTAGAGTATATTATAGGGATAATTCAGGGGTTTTTTTTTTAAAGTGGGTTATGTGTAGTACTTATCCATACACAAAAGATAATGAACAGTAGATGTCAGCCAACACACCCTCAGTTTAGAGAAGCAGGCTGGAGTTTCACATTGAAGCTAAGCAATGTACTGCTGTGGACGGGGTCAGCAACACAGACTAGAGGTGTCAGAGTGAATTAAAACAAAGTTTTGGGCTTTAACATCAAAACAACATGTCATGTCATTTGATCCATTGTTTACTTAAAAATACCCTACTGATTAAAACATTTTAATTTAAGTGTATCCAGCTATATATTTATAGCAGATAGTTTGGGATTTATTTGTGAAATGCACAGTGGATCAATGCTCAGTGGATAGTGGTAATTTGAAAGAGGGAAGGAGACGAGGGAGGACAAAAAGGAGTGGGGGAGTGAATGATGCAATGGAAGAGTTGCAATTAAGAGTTATGGTAAAAGTCAGCTGATGGGAGAGGAACGAGGTGGAGACAGAGGGAGGGCAACAAGATAGATGATGGACATGAAGAGGTTAAGAGATGAATATCTCATCTCAAGAAAAGGTCATCTGAGGGCTTCTCGACCTCAGCAGCTCTCTCTTCAGATCCACAATCACTTTCTCTGATGATGGTGGAGACACTGGAAGCAGCTGACCTCTGTATCTCTCCCCTCAACACCTCCTGCAGGTCAATGCCTGGTACTCTCCAGGTCATAATCATCAAAACACTGCTGTGCTGCATCGCTGTTCTCACTGTGACGCTGAATTTGTTGGTCGTCATCTCCATCTCCCACTTCAGGCACAGACATTTTTCTCAAATTATAACAGCTATTAGTGTGTATGAGTTAAAGTCATGGATGCAAGCTGTGTTTATTAGATACTCTTCTACATTAAAAAGACATCAGTACTTTCACTTGTAAATAGAAATTTTAACTTTCTATGTGTTTCCATATAAATGTGTCTCTATGGCAGTAATTACTGTATGATGAAACTTTTTCTGAATAATACCATCAACCTGCTGTAGTTTAAAATGCTTAAATAATGTGAAGCTGATTGATGTTATAAAAAATGTACTAGGTATGCAAGCTATAAATTATAATCTCCCTCTCCAGGCAGCTCCACACCCCCACCAATCTCATCCTCCTCTCTCTGGCTGTGTCTGACTTGCTTGTGGGCTTCGTGGTGATGCCACCTGCAATTGCCATCATGCAGTCCTGTGGGTTTCAGGGTAAAATCACATGTGTTCTTACATACCTGTCGAGTTTCATCCTCACCTCTGCCTCTGTTGGGAACATGGTGCTCATATCAGTGGACCGTTATGTGGCCATTTGTGACCCTCTGCGCTATTCCTCCATGATAACACCAAACAGAGTTAAAATCTGTGTGTCTGTGTGTTGGCTATGTGCTGTTATCTACAACCTTATAATTCTTAAAGATCAGTTTTCACAGATACATTTGTCTAACTCCTGTGCTCAAGAATGTGTAATTGTCATAGATTACATTTCAGGGGCAGTAGACTTGCTCCTGACCTTTGTTGGCCCTGTTACTGTGATCATAGTTCTCTATATGAGAGTGTTTGTGGTGGCTGTGTCACAGGCACGTGCCATGCAGTCTCAGATTTCAGCTATGAAATCAAATATTGTGACTGTTAAGAAATCTGAGATGAGAGCTGCTAGAACTCTTGGTATTACCCTTATTGTGTTTATACTTTGTCTCTGTCCATATTACATTCCTTCAATAGCAGGACAGGACACCACAAATGGTAATTCATCAGCTATACTCTGGCTGTTCTATTGTAACTCCACCTTTAATCCTCTGATCTACGCCTTTTTCTATCCCTGGTTTAGAAAATCAGTTAAGGTCATCTTCAGCCTTCAGATACTGCAGCCAGGTTCCCGTGAGGCCAAGATGATGTAGAGATAAACAATATACTGTGTATAAACTGTCTTTGTTTTTAGGGTGAATTTAGTCCAATTGATCCTGAAGAAAATTAGAACACAGTGAACTCACGATGAAAAATTACATTATGTTGTATAAATCGACTGAATGTCCGTCAAAGTGAATGCTAGGATTAAGTAGGATTAAGAAGTAACTGAGGCCTGTGTTAATAATATAATTAGCGATGTGGTCCACAGGCACTTGTGTGTCTGTCTAAGGCTGCAATAATTAGTTGCTGCCCTAGAATGATACACACACAGTTAAAATTATTTTAAAAATGTTGCTTGATAAATTATCAATTGATTTATTTACATTACTTTTATAGTTTAAGAATCACCCAGAGCATTTCAACAATAGAAAAACAATTTCAACTTCAGCAACTTTAGCAATACTTTGTTAGTCAACTATAATGCTCTATACTACTATAATACCCACTGCAGTTATAAAAGTGTATATTCACTCTGCTAATGAAGACACATAAGCACTCAAATCTAAATGATCTCCTCGTGTTTTATCATAATTTCATTGCAATGGCAGGACAGCTTCTCAGCCTCTGTGTGTCAGAATCATTTATGAAAAAGATCCCAAATTAACAAGATTCTTCTCCTAATGACACAGACAAAACACTTTTGTTAAAGCTTTGTTGTCGTTGTTTTCTAGTTATTTTCTTTTTACAAAGTTCCTCTGAATGTTCTAAGAAATCGAGCTGTCCCTGGTCCCTGTGCTGAAAAGAAGACAAGGAGCAAGTTTGTGACCAAAAGTAGTAAACATGTATGAACACTTGTGGACTGCAATAGCTGACTTCAATATAGTTCTTGAGTTTTATTTCTCTCTCTTTTTAAGTTAATTTGGAACATGCCAACCCTCTCTTTAATTGCAATTTGAACACATAATCCAGCAGCACTGTATCCGCTACAGTTTCACTTATAACAATGCTGGTTACAAAGACTTCAGGGTTTTTATGTGACCAATGCTCAATATACATCTAAATGTAATATACAGTAAACAAGTCTAAACTGAACATGTCCAAGTAAGATACAGACCCTAGTTTTGTAATTCAGTTTGTCGTTAGACAGATATATCAATGATTTCTTGCCACAGTGGAGAAAAAAAAAATCACCTCTTTTCATTAGAAGAAGAATCTTGTTAATTTGGGATCTTTGTCATATTACAAAATGATACTGACATACAGAAGCTGAGAAGGGCCATCCTGCCATGTTTCTTTGCTTTTAATGCCATTATCTTGAGATCACGGGTTGATTATTTCATTATCTTAAGAAAATGGTAGAATAATAATGTTTGATGTGGTTAAAGCAGGATAGTCAGTATATCAGTTTACTCTGATGTATTTGAATGAATGTGGGTGATTCTCACAGTGTCTGCTGTCTACAGCTGCTTGATACTGTATGAAAGACTTATTCAGTCAATGAAATCCCTACAGCATCTGAAGGCAACAGGATTGATATGTTGATGAACCCCCAGCCTCTGACAGGTGGTCCACCAGAGCGTAATAGCACAGTACTGTTAAGCACAGTCAAAGCAGCAAAGTACATTTAATTAAGTACTGTACTAATGTCAAGTTTTTAAGTATCTGTACTTTACTTGAGTATTTTTCTTTTTTTACTTTTTTTTTTTTAAACGTATTCCTTTGACTCCACTATATTTCTATGAAGGCTCCCATTACTCGTTACATTTGCTTCAATTTTTTATGTACAAGTCTATAAACTGTGATCATGCAGTTCTGCATGTGGTTTGTTTGTCTAAATGGAGTTACCTTACCTCTATACAGTTTTACTACAGTGACTGCAGCACACAGAGATAAAGATTCTTGGCCAGATCACGAAAGGCCATACCTTAAGTCTATGTTTACAATTTTTGATAAGAAGAATGATTCATATTGTTTTAAACATTTGCTCTGTTTACGACGCACAAACTTCATCACGGCCTACAAGAATGTGCCATCCAACCTGAGAGAGCATGTTGAGATATGTAAATATTTGATTAAGTCAAAATGAATATTCTAAACAGCTGTCTGTACACTGAGATATATAAAGAAATAATACTTTTTTTTTTTTTTTATCAAACACTGCAGTACTTCAGCTCAAGTAATAACATGACTCAGTGACTTTCACTGGTATTGGAGTAATATTTGACCAGGAGTATCGATAGTCTGACTCAAGTGTCTACTCTGGCCACCATTGCTGTTTACCTTGATTAAATGACCTTTTTCCATTTTAAAGTAATGAATATTAATATAAAATAGAGAAAAAGATGTCACCAAAGTAGTCCTAATATGATTTTTTTTTATTCTTTTCTTTTAGATTTGCTGAGAAGCTAATCAAAATGTTATATTTTCATATAAAATTTGTTTTATTGTACATTTCTGTAATTTTACTTGGATCTGTCAAAAGCCATGGCAGAAGTAGGGACAAAGGGTAAATACACCAAATGGTGCAGTTGAAAAAGTGTTTGGCGCAGGTAAAAAAATAATGCCTGTAATTTGGAAAGTTACATGCACGAGTGCATGTTCATCGAGAAACATTTCTCAAGCCCTGATTATTTAAATAGAAGTCGGTGATGTGGGAAAAAAAATCATATATACAGTAAAAATATCTAACTATCCAGTCCATCATTTTCATCCTTATCTGGGGATGGATTACAGAGCAGCAAGCTGAGCATGGTATGTCAGACTTCCCTCTCCCTAGCAAAGTGTTTCAGCTTCTCCCAGGGAACACCAAGATGTTCCCAGGCCAGACAAGTTATATAATGCCTTCATCAAGATGGCCGCGCACACGTCCTAGCGTTGTTTACCCTCTGGCTCAATGTCTTCTCAGCGGTGATTTAACGAACTTTTACTAACTTTCACCGAGTGTGATATTTCTATTCTTATTTTAATCGCTTTTAACTGGATTCATCTCCATGTGAACACTAAATCGAGCTAAACTGAGAGGAAATTAATCATCAACAAAGTACTGCCTGCCTATCGGCTTCTTACCTTCTTGGTCTACCTGTGAACCCTGCTGAGTTTACGCTGCTGTCGTGCTGGAAATCCCTATCGACACGTCTGCTTTGGTTGACGAAGTGTCTCGACAGCTTAGCCTGCTACATTTGGTCTCCTACGAGAGTGAGCCGCGGCTGTGGTACGGTGCTGCTGCCGTTGCTTCCGACATTGTCGCAGTACTGGACGCAGATACCAGTCCCCGGGTGTCCATCTGTTGCCGCTAGCTCCTATCTTCCTCTTGGACCCTTCAGCTATGTGTCCATTCTCCGCTGGATGCCGAAGCCAAAGCAGCTGATTAGCCTGTTAGCTGCCGGGTCCTGTGGCTACACCGGGATCCGTCCTCCAACATCCCGGGTTGCTGGCTGTTAGTCGGCGAGTTGGCCGCTAGCGATTGTTTGCAGCTTCATTGCGATTGGCGTCTGGTGGCTGGCTGGTGAGCTAGCTGCTAATTGTTAGCCGATGCTAGCCCGCGTCGAGGGAAGAACACAGCAGTGCTGCTGCAGACCACTCTACTCAGCGTACCTCTGCAGGTGATTCCACAGGTGACTCTGCATCTCACCTCTCTGCTGTCTACTCCTAACACTACTAGCACTTTAAACTGCATGTCTAACTCGTCCTGAGACATTAACAATGAAATTACTACTCGCACTGTTCCTATTTCTCGTTCTCTGGTCCTATGGAACTGTAATCCCTTGCGATGTACCCGTTAAAGGGCCACGCCCACCTCTGTGCCTTCCTAATGCAATGACTATTACCTGGTCCTCTGCTCCTGCTGAGCTGACTGAATACTCGTCTGTGTCCTCTTGTGGGCCAGTTGTAAATGATCTTAAACTGCTTCGTTCAATGTGTAACTTTGTCTTGAAAAACTTTTTTTTTCTCACAGAAGCATCATTTATTGACATTGCCATGTCAAATAAGGGTGACCCTGTATCATTTCTTGATCTTAAGAGAAAATGTTTTATTCTGCTTTTGCTACTTCTGTCTGGCAATGTTCAGCCTAACCCAGGGCCCACTCTAAATTGTATTGCTACCCCTGATGACTTCAGAGCCAGATGTGGCCTTGGTATTCTCCATCTAAACATTCGAAGTCTGCTCCCAAAATTAGATTTTGTAAAAATTTGGATTCAGTCAACTGACACTGACATTCTTGTCCTGTCTGAAACCTGGTTGACTAAATCAATCGCAGACAATGATATTTTAATAAAAGGCTATCGTGTCTTCCGCTGTGATCGTCCCAGGAAAGGAGGGGGTATAGCCATCTATGTTAAAAATAGGTACCATGTGTCTATCCTATCCTCTGTGTCCCTGAGCAAGCAATTTGAGCTTCTTGCCCTAAAACTTGATTTTGCACAGGATCAGTCTATAACAGTTATGGGTTGCTATAGACCACCCTCAGCATGTAACGAAGCCCTTTCGTCACTGACAGATATTATTGCCAGGTTTAACATGAGTGAATGTGTTTTGGTTGGAGATCTAAACCTTGATTGGCTGACATCCTCATCAAATAGCTTGAAATCTGTTTGTGACTCATTTAATCTTGCTCAGCTAATTCATAGTCCAACTCGCCCTAATGCAAAGCAACCTTCCAGGTCATCATTAATTGATTTAATCATAACTAATGTTCCCCACAAGTACACAGGGGTAGGTATTTTTGCGAATGATTTAAGTGACCATTGTGCTATTGCCACTGTGAGAAATGCCAAGCTGCCAAAGACTAAGCCACAGCTTCTGCTGAAAAGAGATTTTAAACACTTTTCTGAGCAAGCTTTGTACCATGATTTGTCAATTTTTGATTGGAGCAGAGTTTCGTTCTTCGATGACGTTGAACTTGCCTGGAAATACTTCTATGATGAATTTCTGAGATTAATTGATAAACATGCACCTCTACGTAAATTTCGTGTTAAGGGACGAAATAACCCCTGGTTCTGTCCAGAAATTGGTAATTTGCTCAAGACAAGAGATGCTGCCTGGGCCAAGGCAAGAAAAACTAAAAATGAGGCTGACTGGCTCTCTTTCAGGCAGCTTCGCAATAAATGTACGTCTTTTATTAAGAGGGCCAAGTCAGAGTTTTACCTCGCTGAAACAACCAAAAACCTAAAAGACCCCAAGAAATTTTGGAAAGTTGTGAAGAGTTCTGGTCTTGGGCCAACAACGGAACTCCCAAATTTTTTGATGAAAGATTCATGTACTCTGACTGAAAAATCTGACATGTTGAACTGGTTTAATGAACACTTTATTTCAGCTGGTTATTTATTTGACACTGTAAACCCTGAACTTGCTCAGCCTGTCTCAATTATGGATGCTCAGGTTGCAAACAGTAGTGCAGATTGTTTTCATTTTACCCCTGTGTCTGTCTCTGAGGTGCAGAGAGCTTTGTCCAAATTGGATACTAAAAAAGCAGCTGGTCCTGACAAACTGGACCCGTTCTTTCTCAAACTGTCTGCGGATTTCATTGCCGAGCCTCTTTCGCATATTTTTAATTTGAGCTTTAACACTAGCAAAATTCCAAAAATCTGGAAGTCAGCTTTTGTTCTTCCCTTGTTAAAAGGGGGGGAACCTTCGGATGTAAATAATTATCGTCCGATATCCAAACTTTGTGTCCTCTCTAAAGTGTTCGAACGTCTGGTCAGTGATCAGCTTAAAGATTTTCTTGAATCAAATAATATTTTATCAACTTTCCAACCTGGCTTCAGAAAGCAACACAGCACAGTCACAGCCACTCTTACGGTTTTGAATGATTTTAATTATGCCTTGGACTGCAAGAAATACTGTGTTGCACTTTTCATCGACTTGTCAAAGGCATTTGACACAGTAGATCACGGTTTACTGATAAACATGCTACATCAGATTGGTCTATCAACAAATACAGCCTCATGGTTTGCCAATTACTTGTCTGATAGAACCCAGTGTGTTCAGATGGCTGGTTCCACCTCGGCATTTTCTGAGGTCTCCAAAGGTGTGCCCCAAGGTTCAGTCTTGGGGCCTATTTTATTTTCTATTTATATAAACAAAATATGTGATAACCTGTCAAATGCCTTCTACCATTTTTATGCAGATGACACTGTCATCTATTGTTGGTCATCCTCAATTGTGCAGGCTCTCAAGTTTTTACAATCTGCTTTTAATGTTGTTCAATCTCGATTGCAAAATCTTAAATTGGTTTTAAATGCACAAAAAACTAAACTGATGGTGTTTCCTGGTTCTGGTGAATTACCAGGGAACATCCCCTCAATTTTAACCTTACAAGGTGTGCCCATTGAACTTGTTTTGAACTACAAGTACTTGGGTTTTCTTATTGATCGAGAGCTTTCTTTTAAAGCGCATATTGGTAGTTTGGTCACCAAACTCAGGATTAAAATTGGTTTCTATTATAGAAACAAATCCTGCTTCTCTCTCCGAGCTCGCAAATATCTTGTCTCTGCAACTTTTTTACCTCTGCTTGATTATGGTGATGTTCTGTACATGACAGCTTCAGCCAAATGTCTACAGTCCTTGAACACTGTTTATCATTGTGCTTTGAGATTTGTCACTGGCTGTAGCAGACTCACTCATCACTGTGAACTGTGAACGCCAAGTCTGGAGGCCATCTCTGAGTGTCCGCCGCTACACACACTGGTTGACTCTCGTTTATAAAGCTCTTCTTGGCCTAGTTCCAACGTACTTGTGTACACTTCTGCAAAGAACTAAAAGCCGCTATGCCTTACGCTCTGCTGACATCATTCACTTGATTGTCCCCCGTGTCAGGACTGAACAGGGGAAAAGAGCATTCAGATTTGCTGCCCCATCAGCATGGAATACTCTCCAGTCTGATCTAAAAATGTCGGAGCTTATTCCATTGGAGAATTTTCGCTCTCTCTTGATTGACAAACATTGCGAGACCTTGGAACAGTGCTTGTGTTTTTAAATTGTTATTGTGATTTCTACTGCTGCACTTTCAAAACGTCAGCCTTTAACTATTAGTTATTGGCTGCTCTATCTTATTGTTTATTGCCTGTCTTTTGAATATGATGTGTGCTGCTGACCTCTTGGCCAGGTCACCCTTGTAAAAGAGATCTCGATCTCAACGGGACTTTACCTGGTTAAATAAAGGTTTAAAAAAAAAAAAAAAAAAAAAAATCTGTTCTGGGTCTACCCTGGGACCTCCTACCAGTAGGACATGCCTGGAAGGCCTCTAACATCCAGGAAGCATCCTGAATAGATGCCTAAACCAGCTTATCTGGCCCCTTTTCAATGCAAAGGAGCAGTGCCTCTACTCTGCCTAAGCGCCTCACCCTATCTCTAAGGTTGAGCCTTGCCATCTTACAGAGGAAACTCATCTGCAATCTCGTTCTTTTGGTTCCTACTCAAACCTCAGGTCATGTAAAACTGAAGCCAGTTTTGCCTTCTGGCTCAGCTCCATCTTTACAACGACAGTCTAGCACAAGGCTTGCCTCACTGCTGATGCCACACAAAACTACCTGTCCATCTCACACTCCATTTTACCCTCACTCTTGAACAAGACCCCAAGATATTTGAACTCCTTTGCTTGGGGCTGTAACTTTCTCCCAACCCAGAGAGGGCAATCCAACATTTTCCAGTTGAGAACTATGACCTCAAACATAGAGGTAATGACTCTTATCTTGACTGCTTCACATGTGGCTGCAAACTTCCCCAGTGCATGCTGTAGTTCCGGTCTGATGAAGCCCATAGAACCAAAACATCAACAAAGAGCAAAGATGCAAGTCTGAGCTCCCAGCACCATTGAAAGAGACAATTACGACTGTCCCATAGACATCAGTTGTAATTGGTTATTACGGAAGTAGTGCTATGGTAGGCCCCTGCCTCTATGGATCTGGTATCTGTTCTGTGCTGCCATGATTAAGACCTCTGCGCTTTCCTACAGGCCAGCGTTTTCTAGCTACTGGTAGGACAAAGACAGTTTCCTCCCCCAGGCTGTCGCTCTGATGAACTCCTGACAGTCATAGAGTGGCAGGTTAAACAACACTTGCATCTTTGCTCCATTTTTACCTCACAGACTTGTATATTTGATGTATATTTGTATGTTTTTTGTATATTCCACTATCTTGTCTAATTTTGAGTACCTATGTCAATACTGGTACATTGATCATGGTCGGAATGGGTGTGACTTTTTGACAACATGTTATGCCAGTGAATCACTGTGAGAGATTTAAAAAGTAGCTGTTAGCAGCTAGAGGCTAACTCAGCAAAGGAGAGGAGTGGCCGTAAATGTCTGTGAATTAGGAAAACAATGAGATCTGGGAACTCCTTACCCTCCGAGCAGAGAACAAGAACATCAGCCATATAACATTGTTTATTTTTTATAAAGCTGTGTTAGCACATATGTTTTATGTTACACTAGAGGCCAACACTGTTGTGACTGACATGTCACACCTGTCACGCCTCTTTTAATTCCCCAATGCCGGCATACTGTGTATTATCACACACTGGAGTGATATGATGCTGCCCTCATTTGCTTCTGTGTAAAAATGCAAAGGTGGTGTAAAGAACGGACTTCCTAGTGGCTCTATAGCACTTATCTCTGTGTAAAAGGGGCTATAGTTATGTACGCTGTATACCATTTTTGCCAATATATCCCTCAAAATGCTGTGAAGTGAACCTTAAAATCTGCCGTCTGCCATTGTAAACTGCATTCTGAACGGAAAGCTTAGAGTATATTATAGGGATAATTCAGGGTTTTTTTTTTTAAAGTGGGTTATGTGTAGTACTTATCCATACACAAAAGATAATGAACAGTAGATGTCAGTCGGCACACCCTCAGTTTGGAGAAGCAGGCTGGAGTTTCACATTGAAGCTAAGCAATGTACTGCTGTGGACGGGGTCAGCAACACAGACTAGAGGTGTCAGAGTGAATTAAAACAAAGTTTTGGGCTTTAACATCAAAACAACATGTCATGTCATTTGATCCATTGTTTACTTAAAAATACCCTACTGATTAAAACATTTTAATTTAAGTGTATCCAGCTATATATTTATAGCAGATAGTTTGGGATTTATTTGTGAAATGCACAGTGGATCAATGCTCAGTGGATAGTGGTAATTTGAAAGAGGGAAGGAGACGAGGGAGGACAAAAAGGAGTGGGGGAGTGAATGATGCAATGGAAGAGTTGCAATTAAGAGTTATGGTAAAAGTCAGCTGATGGGAGAGGAACGAGGTGGAGACAGAGGGAGGGCAACAAGATAGATGATGGACATGAAGAGGTTAAGAGATGAATATCTCATCTCAAGAAAAGGTCATCTGAGGGCTTCTCGACCTCAGCAGCTCTCTCTTCAGATCCACAATCACTTTCTCTGATGATGGTGGAGACACTGGAAGCAGCTGACCTCTGTATCTCTCCCCTCAACACCTCCTGCAGGTCAATGCCTGGTACTCTCCAGGTCATAATCATCAAAACACTGCTGTGCTGCATCGCTGTTCTCACTGTGACGCTGAATTTGTTGGTCGTCATCTCCATCTCCCACTTCAGGCACAGACATTTTTCTCAAATTATAACAGCTATTAGTGTGTATGAGTTAAAGTCATGGATGCAAGCTGTGTTTATTAGATACTCTTCTACATTAAAAAGACATCAGTACTTTCACTTGTAAATAGAAATTTTAACTTTCTATGTGTTTCCATATAAATGTGTCTCTATGGCAGTAATTACTGTATGATGAAACTTTTTCTGAATAATACCATCAACCTGCTGTAGTTTAAAATGCTTAAATAATGTGAAGCTGATTGATGTTATAAAAAATGTACTAGGTATGCAAGCTATAAATTATAATCTCCCTCTCCAGGCAGCTCCACACCCCCACCAATCTCATCCTCCTCTCTCTGGCTGTGTCTGACTTGCTTGTGGGCTTCGTGGTGATGCCACCTGCAATTGCCATCATGCAGTCCTGTGGGTTTCAGGGTAAAATCACATGTGTTCTTACATACCTGTCGAGTTTCATCCTCACCTCTGCCTCTGTTGGGAACATGGTGCTCATATCAGTGGACCGTTATGTGGCCATTTGTGACCCTCTGCGCTATTCCTCCATGATAACACCAAACAGAGTTAAAATCTGTGTGTCTGTGTGTTGGCTATGTGCTGTTATCTACAACCTTATAATTCTTAAAGATCAGTTTTCACAGATACATTTGTCTAACTCCTGTGCTCAAGAATGTGTAATTGTCATAGATTACATTTCAGGGGCAGTAGACTTGCTCCTGACCTTTGTTGGCCCTGTTACTGTGATCATAGTTCTCTATATGAGAGTGTTTGTGGTGGCTGTGTCACAGGCACGTGCCATGCAGTCTCAGATTTCAGCTATGAAATCAAATATTGTGACTGTTAAGAAATCTGAGATGAGAGCTGCTAGAACTCTTGGTATTACCCTTATTGTGTTTATACTTTGTCTCTGTCCATATTATATTCCTTCAATAGCAGGACAGGACACCACAAATGGTAATTCATCAGCTATACTCTGGCTGTTCTATTGTAACTCCACCTTTAATCCTCTGATCTACGCCTTTTTCTATCCCTGGTTTAGAAAATCAGTTAAGGTCATCTTCAGCCTTCAGATACTGCAACCAGGTTCCCGTGAGGCCAAGATGATGTAGAGATAAACAATATACTGTGTATAAACTGTCTTTGTTTTTAGGGTGAATTTAGTCCAATTGATCCTGAAGAAAATTAGAACACAGTGAACTCACGATGAAAAATTACATTATGTTGTATAAATCGACTGAATGTCCGTCAAAGTGAATGCTAGGATTAAGTAGGATTAAGAAGTAACTGAGGCCTGTGTTAATAATATAATTAGCGATGTGGTCCACAGGCACTTGTGTGTCTGTCTAAGGCTGCAATAATTAGTTGCTGCCCTAGAATGATACACACACAGTTAAAATTATTTTAAAAATGTTGCTTGATAAATTATCAATTGATTTATTTACATTACTTTTATAGTTTAAGAATCACCCAGAGCATTTCAACAATAGAAAAACAATTTCAACTTCAGCAACTTTAGCAATACTTTGTTAGTCAACTATAATGCTCTATACTACTATAATACCCACTGCAGTTATAAAAGTGTATATTCACTCTGCTAATGAAGACACATAAGCACTCAAATCTAAATGATCTCCTCGTGTTTTATCATAATTTCATTGCAATGGCAGGACAGCTTCTCAGCCTCTGTGTGTCAGAATCATTTATGAAAAAGATCCCAAATTAACAAGATTCTTCTCCTAATGACACAGACAAAACACTTTTGTTAAAGCTTTGTTGTCGTTGTTTTCTAGTTATTTTCTTTTTACAAAGTTCCTCTGAATGTTCTAAGAAATCGAGCTGTCCCTGGTCCCTGTGCTGAAAAGAAGACAAGGAGCAAGTTTGTGACCAAAAGTAGTAAACATGTATGAACACTTGTGGACTGCAATAGCTGACTTCAATATAGTTCTTGAGTTTTATTTCTCTCTCTTTTTAAGTTAATTTGGAACATGCCAACCCTCTCTTTAATTGCAATTTGAACACATAATCCAGCAGCACTGTATCCGCTACAGTTTCACTTATAACAATGCTGGTTACAAAGACTTCAGGGTTTTTATGTGACCAATGCTCAATATACATCTAAATGTAATATACAGTAAACAAGTCTAAACTGAACATGTCCAAGTAAGATACAGACCCTAGTTTTGTAATTCAGTTTGTCGTTAGACAGATATATCAATGATTTCTTGCCACAGTGGAGAAAAAAAAAATCACCTCTTTTCATTAGAAGAAGAATCTTGTTAATTTGGGATCTTTGTCATATTACAAAATGATACTGACATACAGAAGCTGAGAAGGGCCATCCTGCCATGTTTCTTTGCTTTTAATGCCATTATCTTGAGATCACGGGTTGATTATTTCATTATCTTAAGAAAATGGTAGAATAATAATGTTTGATGTGGTTAAAGCAGGATAGTCAGTATATCAGTTTACTCTGATGTATTTGAATGAATGTGGGTGATTCTCACAGTGTCTGCTGTCTACAGCTGCTTGATACTGTATGAAAGACTTATTCAGTCAATGAAATCCCTACAGCATCTGAAGGCAACAGGATTGATATGTTGATGAACCCCCAGCCTCTGACAGGTGGTCCACCAGAGCGTAATAGCACAGTACTGTTAAGCACAGTCAAAGCAGCAAAGTACATTTAATTAAGTACTGTACTAATGTCAAGTTTTTAAGTATCTGTACTTTACTTGAGTATTTTTCTTTTTTTACTTTTTTTTTTTTAAACGTATTCCTTTGACTCCACTATATTTCTATGAAGGCTCCCATTACTCGTTACATTTGCTTCAATTTTTTATGTACAAGTCTATAAACTGTGATCATGCAGTTCTGCATGTGGTTTGTTTGTCTAAATGGAGTTACCTTACCTCTATGTTTTACTACAGTGACTGCAGCACACAGAGATAAAGATTCTTGGCCAGATCACGAAAGGCCATACCTTAAGTCTATGTTTACAATTTTTGATAAGAAGAATGATTCATATTGTTTTAAACATTTGCTCTGTTTACGACGCACAAACTTCATCACGGCCTACAAGAATGTGCCATCCAACCTGAGAGAGCATGTTGAGATATGTAAATATTTGATTAAGTCAAAATGAATATTCTAAACAGCTGTCTGTACACTGAGATATATAAAGAAATAATACTTTTTTTTTTTTTTATCAAACACTGCAGTACTTCAGCTCAAGTAATAACATGACTCAGTGACTTTCACTGGTATTGGAGTAATATTTGACCAGGAGTATCGATAGTCTGACTCAAGTGTCTACTCTGGCCACCATTGCTGTTTACCTTGATTAAATGACCTTTTTCCATTTTAAAGTAATGAATATTAATATAAAATAGAGAAAAAGATGTCACCAAAGTAGTCCTAATATGATTTTTTTTTATTCTTTTCTTTTAGATTTGCTGAGAAGCTAATCAAAATGTTATATTTTCATATAAAATTTGTTTTATTGTACATTTCTGTAATTTTACTTGGATCTGTCAAAAGCCATGGCAGAAGTAGGGACAAAGGGTAAATACACCAAATGGTGCAGTTGAAAAAGTGTTTGGCGCAGGTAAAAAAATAATGCCTGTAATTTGGAAAGTTACATGCACGAGTGCATGTTCATCGAGAAACATTTCTCAAGCCCTGATTATTTAAATAGAAGTCGGTGATGTGGGAAAAAAAATCATATATACAGTAAAAATATCTAACTATCCAGTCCATCATTTTCATCCTTATCTGGGGATGGATTACAGAGCAGCAAGCTGAGCATGGTATGTCAGACTTCCCTCTCCCTAGCAAAGTGTTTCAGCTTCTCCCAGGGAACACCAAGATGTTCCCAGGCCAGACAAGTTATATAATGCCTTCATCAAGATGGCCGCGCACACGTCCTAGCGTTGTTTACCCTCTGGCTCAATGTCTTCTCAGCGGTGATTTAACGAACTTTTACTAACTTTCACCGAGTGTGATATTTCTATTCTTATTTTAATCGCTTTTAACTGGATTCATCTCCATGTGAACACTAAATCGAGCTAAACTGAGAGGAAATTAATCATCAACAAAGTACTGCCTGCCTATCGGCTTCTTACCTTCTTGGTCTACCTGTGAACCCTGCTGAGTTTACGCTGCTGTCGTGCTGGAAATCCCTATCGACACGTCTGCTTTGGTTGACGAAGTGTCTCGACAGCTTAGCCTGCTACATTTGGTCTCCTACGAGAGTGAGCCGCGGCTGTGGTACGGTGCTGCTGCCGTTGCTTCCGACATTGTCGCAGTACTGGACGCAGATACCAGTCCCCGGGTGTCCATCTGTTGCCGCTAGCTCCTATCTTCCTCTTGGACCCTTCAGCTATGTGTCCACTCTCCGCTGGATGCCGAAGCCAAAGCAGCTGATTAGCCTGTTAGCTGCCGGGTCCTGTGGCTACACCGGGATCCGTCCTCCAACATCCCGGGTTGCTGGCTGTTAGTCGGCGAGTTGGCCGCTAGCGATTGTTTGCAGCTTCATTGCGATTGGCGTCTGGTGGCTGGCTGGTGAGCTAGCTGCTAATTGTTAGCCGATGCTAGCCCGCGTCGAGGGAAGAACACAGCAGTGCTGCTGCAGACCACTCTACTCAGCGTACCTCTGCAGGTGATTCCACAGGTGACTCTGCATCTCACCTCTCTGCTGTCTACTCCTAACACTACTAGCACTTTAAACTGCATGTCTAACTCGTCCTGAGACATTAACAATGAAATTACTACTCGCACTGTTCCTATTTCTCGTTCTCTGGTCCTATGGAACTGTAATCCCTTGCGATGTACCCGTTAAAGGGCCACGCCCACCTCTGTGCCTTCCTAATGCAATGACTATTACCTGGTCCTCTGCTCCTGCTGAGCTGACTGAATACTCGTCTGTGTCCTCTTGTGGGCCAGTTGTAAATGATCTTAAACTGCTTCGTTCAATGTGTAACTTTGTCTTGAAAAACTTTTTTTTTCTCACAGAAGCATCATTTATTGACATTGCCATGTCAAATAAGGGTGACCCTGTATCATTTCTTGATCTTAAGAGAAAATGTTTTATTCTGCTTTTGCTACTTCTGTCTGGCAATGTTCAGCCTAACCCAGGGCCCACTCTAAATTGTATTGCTACCCCTGATGACTTCAGAGCCAGATGTGGCCTTGGTATTCTCCATCTAAACATTCGAAGTCTGCTCCCAAAATTAGATTTTGTAAAAATTTGGATTCAGTCAACTGACACTGACATTCTTGTCCTGTCTGAAACCTGGTTGACTAAATCAATCGCAGACAATGATATTTTAATAAAAGGCTATCGTGTCTTCCGCTGTGATCGTCCCAGGAAAGGAGGGGGTATAGCCATCTATGTTAAAAATAGGTACCATGTGTCTATCCTATCCTCTGTGTCCCTGAGCAAGCAATTTGAGCTTCTTGCCCTAAAACTTGATTTTGCACAGGATCAGTCTATAACAGTTATGGGTTGCTATAGACCACCCTCAGCATGTAACGAAGCCCTTTCGTCACTGACAGATATTATTGCCAGGTTTAACATGAGTGAATGTGTTTTGGTTGGAGATCTAAACCTTGATTGGCTGACATCCTCATCAAATAGCTTGAAATCTGTTTGTGACTCATTTAATCTTGCTCAGCTAATTCATAGTCCAACTCGCCCTAATGCAAAGCAACCTTCCAGGTCATCATTAATTGATTTAATCATAACTAATGTTCCCCACAAGTACACAGGGGTAGGTATTTTTGCGAATGATTTAAGTGACCATTGTGCTATTGCCACTGTGAGAAATGCCAAGCTGCCAAAGACTAAGCCACAGCTTCTGCTGAAAAGAGATTTTAAACACTTTTCTGAGCAAGCTTTGTACCATGATTTGTCAATTTTTGATTGGAGCAGAGTTTCGTTCTTCGATGACGTTGAACTTGCCTGGAAATACTTCTATGATGAATTTCTGAGATTAATTGATAAACATGCACCTCTACGTAAATTTCGTGTTAAGGGACGAAATAACCCCTGGTTCTGTCCAGAAATTGGTAATTTGCTCAAGACAAGAGATGCTGCCTGGGCCAAGGCAAGAAAAACTAAAAATGAGGCTGACTGGCTCTCTTTCAGGCAGCTTCGCAATAAATGTACGTCTTTTATTAAGAGGGCCAAGTCAGAGTTTTACCTCGCTGAAACAACCAAAAACCTAAAAGACCCCAAGAAATTTTGGAAAGTTGTGAAGAGTTCTGGTCTTGGGCCAACAACGGAACTCCCAAATTTTTTGATGAAAGATTCATGTACTCTGACTGAAAAATCTGACATGTTGAACTGGTTTAATGAACACTTTATTTCAGCTGGTTATTTATTTGACACTGTAAACCCTGAACTTGCTCAGCCTGTCTCAATTATGGATGCTCAGGTTGCAAACAGTAGTGCAGATTGTTTTCATTTTACCCCTGTGTCTGTCTCTGAGGTGCAGAGAGCTTTGTCCAAATTGGATACTAAAAAAGCAGCTGGTCCTGACAAACTGGACCCGTTCTTTCTCAAACTGTCTGCGGATTTCATTGCCGAGCCTCTTTCGCATATTTTTAATTTGAGCTTTAACACTAGCAAAATTCCAAAAATCTGGAAGTCAGCTTTTGTTCTTCCCTTGTTAAAAGGGGGGGAACCTTCGGATGTAAATAATTATCGTCCGATATCCAAACTTTGTGTCCTCTCTAAAGTGTTCGAACGTCTGGTCAGTGATCAGCTTAAAGATTTTCTTGAATCAAATAATATTTTATCAACTTTCCAACCTGGCTTCAGAAAGCAACACAGCACAGTCACAGCCACTCTTACGGTTTTGAATGATTTTAATTATGCCTTGGACTGCAAGAAATACTGTGTTGCACTTTTCATCGACTTGTCAAAGGCATTTGACACAGTAGATCACGGTTTACTGATAAACATGCTACATCAGATTGGTCTATCAACAAATACAGCCTCATGGTTTGCCAATTACTTGTCTGATAGAACCCAGTGTGTTCAGATGGCTGGTTCCACCTCGGCATTTTCTGAGGTCTCCAAAGGTGTGCCCCAAGGTTCAGTCTTGGGGCCTATTTTATTTTCTATTTATATAAACAAAATATGTGATAACCTGTCAAATGCCTTCTACCATTTTTATGCAGATGACACTGTCATCTATTGTTGGTCATCCTCAATTGTGCAGGCTCTCAAGTTTTTACAATCTGCTTTTAATGTTGTTCAATCTCGATTGCAAAATCTTAAATTGGTTTTAAATGCACAAAAAACTAAACTGATGGTGTTTCCTGGTTCTGGTGAATTACCAGGGAACATCCCCTCAATTTTAACCTTACAAGGTGTGCCCATTGAACTTGTTTTGAACTACAAGTACTTGGGTTTTCTTATTGATCGAGAGCTTTCTTTTAAAGCGCATATTGGTAGTTTGGTCACCAAACTCAGGATTAAAATTGGTTTCTATTATAGAAACAAATCCTGCTTCTCTCTCCGAGCTCGCAAATATCTTGTCTCTGCAACTTTTTTACCTCTGCTTGATTATGGTGATGTTCTGTACATGACAGCTTCAGCCAAATGTCTACAGTCCTTGAACACTGTTTATCATTGTGCTTTGAGATTTGTCACTGGCTGTAGCAGACTCACTCATCACTGTGAACTGTGAACGCCAAGTCTGGAGGCCATCTCTGAGTGTCCGCCGCTACACACACTGGTTGACTCTCGTTTATAAAGCTCTTCTTGGCCTAGTTCCAACGTACTTGTGTACACTTCTGCAAAGAACTAAAAGCCGCTATGCCTTACGCTCTGCTGACATCATTCACTTGATTGTCCCCCGTGTCAGGACTGAACAGGGGAAAAGAGCATTCAGATTTGCTGCCCCATCAGCATGGAATACTCTCCAGTCTGATCTAAAAATGTCGGAGCTTATTCCATTGGAGAATTTTCGCTCTCTCTTGATTGACAAACATTGCGAGACCTTGGAACAGTGCTTGTGTTTTTAAATTGTTATTGTGATTTCTACTGCTGCACTTTCAAAACGTCAGCCTTTAACTATTAGTTATTGGCTGCTCTATCTTATTGTTTATTGCCTGTCTTTTGAATATGATGTGTGCTGCTGACCTCTTGGCCAGGTCACCCTTGTAAAAGAGATCTCGATCTCAACGGGACTTTACCTGGTTAAATAAAGGTTTAAAAAAAAAAAAAAAAAAAAAAATCTGTTCTGGGTCTACCCTGGGACCTCCTACCAGTAGGACATGCCTGGAAGGCCTCTAACATCCAGGAAGCATCCTGAATAGATGCCTAAACCAGCTTATCTGGCCCCTTTTCAATGCAAAGGAGCAGTGCCTCTACTCTGCCTAAGCGCCTCACCCTATCTCTAAGGTTGAGCCTTGCCATCTTACAGAGGAAACTCATCTGCAATCTCGTTCTTTTGGTTCCTACTCAAACCTCAGGTCATGTAAAACTGAAGCCAGTTTTGCCTTCTGGCTCAGCTCCATCTTTACAACGACAGTCTAGCACAAGGCTTGCCTCACTGCTGATGCCACACAAAACTACCTGTCCATCTCACACTCCATTTTACCCTCACTCTTGAACAAGACCCCAAGATATTTGAACTCCTTTGCTTGGGGCTGTAACTTTCTCCCAACCCAGAGAGGGCAATCCAACATTTTCCAGTTGAGAACTATGACCTCAAACATAGAGGTAATGACTCTTATCTTGACTGCTTCACATGTGGCTGCAAACTTCCCCAGTGCATGCTGTAGTTCCGGTCTGATGAAGCCCATAGAACCAAAACATCAACAAAGAGCAAAGATGCAAGTCTGAGCTCCCAGCACCATTGAAAGAGACAATTACGACTGTCCCATAGACATCAGTTGTAATTGGTTATTACGGAAGTAGTGCTATGGTAGGCCCCTGCCTCTATGGATCTGGTATCTGTTCTGTGCTGCCATGATTAAGACCTCTGCGCTTTCCTACAGGCCAGCGTTTTCTAGCTACTGGTAGGACAAAGACAGTTTCCTCCCCCAGGCTGTCGCTCTGATGAACTCCTGACAGTCATAGAGTGGCAGGTTAAACAACACTTGCATCTTTGCTCCATTTTTACCTCACAGACTTGTATATTTGATGTATATTTGTATGTTTTTTGTATATTCCACTATCTTGTCTAATTTTGAGTACCTATGTCAATACTGGTACATTGATCATGGTCGGAATGGGTGTGACTTTTTGACAACATGTTATGCCAGTGAATCACTGTGAGAGATTTAAAAAGTAGCTGTTAGCAGCTAGAGGCTAACTCAGCAAAGGAGAGGAGTGGCCGTAAATGTCTGTGAATTAGGAAAACAATGAGATCTGGGAACTCCTTACCCTCCGAGCAGAGAACAAGAACATCAGCCATATAACATTGTTTATTTTTTATAAAGCTGTGTTAGCACATATGTTTTATGTTACACTAGAGGCCAACACTGTTGTGACTGACATGTCACACCTGTCACGCCTCTTTTAATTCCCCAATGCCGGCATACTGTGTATTATCACACACTGGAGTGATATGATGCTGCCCTCATTTGCTTCTGTGTAAAAATGCAAAGGTGGTGTAAAGAACGGACTTCCTAGTGGCTCTATAGCACTTATCTCTGTGTAAAAGGGGCTATAGTTATGTACGCTGTATACCATTTTTGCCAATATATCCCTCAAAATGCTGTGAAGTGAACCTTAAAATCTGCCGTCTGCCATTGTAAACTGCATTCTGAACGGAAAGCTTAGAGTATATTATAGGGATAATTCAGGGTTTTTTTTTTTAAAGTGGGTTATGTGTAGTACTTATCCATACACAAAAGATAATGAACAGTAGATGTCAGTCAACACACCCTCAGTTTGGAGAAGCAGGCTGGAGTTTCACATTGAAGCTAAGCAATGTACTGCTGTGGACGGGGTCAGCAACACAGACTAGAGGTGTCAGAGTGAATTAAAACAAAGTTTTGGGCTTTAACATCAAAACAACATGTCATGTCATTTGATCCATTGTTTACTTAAAAATACCCTACTGATTAAAACATTTTAATTTAAGTGTATCCAGCTATATATTTATAGCAGATAGTTTGGGATTTATTTGTGAAATGCACAGTGGATCAATGCTCAGTGGATAGTGGTAATTTGAAAGAGGGAAGGAGACGAGGGAGGACAAAAAGGAGTGGGGGAGTGAATGATGCAATGGAAGAGTTGCAATTAAGAGTTATGGTAAAAGTCAGCTGATGGGAGAGGAACGAGGTGGAGACAGAGGGAGGGCAACAAGATAGATGATGGACATGAAGAGGTTAAGAGATGAATATCTCATCTCAAGAAAAGGTCATCTGAGGGCTTCTCGACCTCAGCAGCTCTCTCTTCAGATCCACAATCACTTTCTCTGATGATGGTGGAGACACTGGAAGCAGCTGACCTCTGTATCTCTCCCCTCAACACCTCCTGCAGGTCAATGCCTGGTACTCTCCAGGTCATAATCATCAAAACACTGCTGTGCTGCATCGCTGTTCTCACTGTGACGCTGAATTTGTTGGTCGTCATCTCCATCTCCCACTTCAGGCACAGACATTTTTCTCAAATTATAACAGCTATTAGTGTGTATGAGTTAAAGTCATGGATGCAAGCTGTGTTTATTAGATACTCTTCTACATTAAAAAGACATCAGTACTTTCACTTGTAAATAGAAATTTTAACTTTCTATGTGTTTCCATATAAATGTGTCTCTATGGCAGTAATTACTGTATGATGAAACTTTTTCTGAATAATACCATCAACCTGCTGTAGTTTAAAATGCTTAAATAATGTGAAGCTGATTGATGTTATAAAAAATGTACTAGGTATGCAAGCTATAAATTATAATCTCCCTCTCCAGGCAGCTCCACACCCCCACCAATCTCATCCTCCTCTCTCTGGCTGTGTCTGACTTGCTTGTGGGCTTCGTGGTGATGCCACCTGCAATTGCCATCATGCAGTCCTGTGGGTTTCAGGGTAAAATCACATGTGTTCTTACATACCTGTCGAGTTTCATCCTCACCTCTGCCTCTGTTGGGAACATGGTGCTCATATCAGTGGACCGTTATGTGGCCATTTGTGACCCTCTGCGCTATTCCTCCATGATAACACCAAACAGAGTTAAAATCTGTGTGTCTGTGTGTTGGCTATGTGCTGTTATCTACAACCTTATAATTCTTAAAGATCAGTTTTCACAGATACATTTGTCTAACTCCTGTGCTCAAGAATGTGTAATTGTCATAGATTACATTTCAGGGGCAGTAGACTTGCTCCTGACCTTTGTTGGCCCTGTTACTGTGATCATAGTTCTCTATATGAGAGTGTTTGTGGTGGCTGTGTCACAGGCACGTGCCATGCAGTCTCAGATTTCAGCTATGAAATCAAATATTGTGACTGTTAAGAAATCTGAGATGAGAGCTGCTAGAACTCTTGGTATTACCCTTATTGTGTTTATACTTTGTCTCTGTCCATATTATATTCCTTCAATAGCAGGACAGGACACCACAAATGGTAATTCATCAGCTATACTCTGGCTGTTCTATTGTAACTCCACCTTTAATCCTCTGATCTACGCCTTTTTCTATCCCTGGTTTAGAAAATCAGTTAAGGTCATCTTCAGCCTTCAGATACTGCAACCAGGTTCCCGTGAGGCCAAGATGATGTAGAGATAAACAATATACTGTGTATAAACTGTCTTTGTTTTTAGGGTGAATTTAGTCCAATTGATCCTGAAGAAAATTAGAACACAGTGAACTCACGATGAAAAATTACATTATGTTGTATAAATCGACTGAATGTCCGTCAAAGTGAATGCTAGGATTAAGTAGGATTAAGAAGTAACTGAGGCCTGTGTTAATAATATAATTAGCGATGTGGTCCACAGGCACTTGTGTGTCTGTCTAAGGCTGCAATAATTAGTTGCTGCCCTAGAATGATACACACACAGTTAAAATTATTTTAAAAATGTTGCTTGATAAATTATCAATTGATTTATTTACATTACTTTTATAGTTTAAGAATCACCCAGAGCATTTCAACAATAGAAAAACAATTTCAACTTCAGCAACTTTAGCAATACTTTGTTAGTCAACTATAATGCTCTATACTACTATAATACCCACTGCAGTTATAAAAGTGTATATTCACTCTGCTAATGAAGACACATAAGCACTCAAATCTAAATGATCTCCTCGTGTTTTATCATAATTTCATTGCAATGGCAGGACAGCTTCTCAGCCTCTGTGTGTCAGAATCATTTATGAAAAAGATCCCAAATTAACAAGATTCTTCTCCTAATGACACAGACAAAACACTTTTGTTAAAGCTTTGTTGTCGTTGTTTTCTAGTTATTTTCTTTTTACAAAGTTCCTCTGAATGTTCTAAGAAATCGAGCTGTCCCTGGTCCCTGTGCTGAAAAGAAGACAAGGAGCAAGTTTGTGACCAAAAGTAGTAAACATGTATGAACACTTGTGGACTGCAATAGCTGACTTCAATATAGTTCTTGAGTTTTATTTCTCTCTCTTTTTAAGTTAATTTGGAACATGCCAACCCTCTCTTTAATTGCAATTTGAACACATAATCCAGCAGCACTGTATCCGCTACAGTTTCACTTATAACAATGCTGGTTACAAAGACTTCAGGGTTTTTATGTGACCAATGCTCAATATACATCTAAATGTAATATACAGTAAACAAGTCTAAACTGAACATGTCCAAGTAAGATACAGACCCTAGTTTTGTAATTCAGTTTGTCGTTAGACAGATATATCAATGATTTCTTGCCACAGTGGAGAAAAAAAAAATCACCTCTTTTCATTAGAAGAAGAATCTTGTTAATTTGGGATCTTTGTCATATTACAAAATGATACTGACATACAGAAGCTGAGAAGGGCCATCCTGCCATGTTTCTTTGCTTTTAATGCCATTATCTTGAGATCACGGGTTGATTATTTCATTATCTTAAGAAAATGGTAGAATAATAATGTTTGATGTGGTTAAAGCAGGATAGTCAGTATATCAGTTTACTCTGATGTATTTGAATGAATGTGGGTGATTCTCACAGTGTCTGCTGTCTACAGCTGCTTGATACTGTATGAAAGACTTATTCAGTCAATGAAATCCCTACAGCATCTGAAGGCAACAGGATTGATATGTTGATGAACCCCCAGCCTCTGACAGGTGGTCCACCAGAGCGTAATAGCACAGTACTGTTAAGCACAGTCAAAGCAGCAAAGTACATTTAATTAAGTACTGTACTAATGTCAAGTTTTTAAGTATCTGTACTTTACTTGAGTATTTTTCTTTTTTTACTTTTTTTTTTTTAAACGTATTCCTTTGACTCCACTATATTTCTATGAAGGCTCCCATTACTCGTTACATTTGCTTCAATTTTTTATGTACAAGTCTATAAACTGTGATCATGCAGTTCTGCATGTGGTTTGTTTGTCTAAATGGAGTTACCTTACCTCTATACAGTTTTACTACAGTGACTGCAGCACACAGAGATAAAGATTCTTGGCCAGATCACGAAAGGCCATACCTTAAGTCTATGTTTACAATTTTTGATAAGAAGAATGATTCATATTGTTTTAAACATTTGCTCTGTTTACGACGCACAAACTTCATCACGGCCTACAAGAATGTGCCATCCAACCTGAGAGAGCATGTTGAGATATGTAAATATTTGATTAAGTCAAAATGAATATTCTAAACAGCTGTCTGTACACTGAGATATATAAAGAAATAATACTTTTTTTTTTTTTTTATCAAACACTGCAGTACTTCAGCTCAAGTAATAACATGACTCAGTGACTTTCACTGGTATTGGAGTAATATTTGACCAGGAGTATCGATAGTCTGACTCAAGTGTCTACTCTGGCCACCATTGCTGTTTACCTTGATTAAATGACCTTTTTCCATTTTAAAGTAATGAATATTAATATAAAATAGAGAAAAAGATGTCACCAAAGTAGTCCTAATATGATTTTTTTTTATTCTTTTCTTTTAGATTTGCTGAGAAGCTAATCAAAATGTTATATTTTCATATAAAATTTGTTTTATTGTACATTTCTGTAATTTTACTTGGATCTGTCAAAAGCCATGGCAGAAGTAGGGACAAAGGGTAAATACACCAAATGGTGCAGTTGAAAAAGTGTTTGGCGCAGGTAAAAAAATAATGCCTGTAATTTGGAAAGTTACATGCACGAGTGCATGTTCATCGAGAAACATTTCTCAAGCCCTGATTATTTAAATAGAAGTCGGTGATGTGGGAAAAAAAATCATATATACAGTAAAAATATCTAACTATCCAGTCCATCATTTTCATCCTTATCTGGGGATGGATTACAGAGCAGCAAGCTGAGCATGGTATGTCAGACTTCCCTCTCCCTAGCAAAGTGTTTCAGCTTCTCCCAGGGAACACCAAGATGTTCCCAGGCCAGACAAGTTATATAATGCCTTCATCAAGATGGCCGCGCACACGTCCTAGCGTTGTTTACCCTCTGGCTCAATGTCTTCTCAGCGGTGATTTAACGAACTTTTACTAACTTTCACCGAGTGTGATATTTCTATTCTTATTTTAATCGCTTTTAACTGGATTCATCTCCATGTGAACACTAAATCGAGCTAAACTGAGAGGAAATTAATCATCAACAAAGTACTGCCTGCCTATCGGCTTCTTACCTTCTTGGTCTACCTGTGAACCCTGCTGAGTTTACGCTGCTGTCGTGCTGGAAATCCCTATCGACACGTCTGCTTTGGTTGACGAAGTGTCTCGACAGCTTAGCCTGCTACATTTGGTCTCCTACGAGAGTGAGCCGCGGCTGTGGTACGGTGCTGCTGCCGTTGCTTCCGACATTGTCGCAGTACTGGACGCAGATACCAGTCCCCGGGTGTCCATCTGTTGCCGCTAGCTCCTATCTTCCTCTTGGACCCTTCAGCTATGTGTCCACTCTCCGCTGGATGCCGAAGCCAAAGCAGCTGATTAGCCTGTTAGCTGCCGGGTCCTGTGGCTACACCGGGATCCGTCCTCCAACATCCCGGGTTGCTGGCTGTTAGTCGGCGAGTTGGCCGCTAGCGATTGTTTGCAGCTTCATTGCGATTGGCGTCTGGTGGCTGGCTGGTGAGCTAGCTGCTAATTGTTAGCCGATGCTAGCCCGCGTCGAGGGAAGAACACAGCAGTGCTGCTGCAGACCACTCTACTCAGCGTACCTCTGCAGGTGATTCCACAGGTGACTCTGCATCTCACCTCTCTGCTGTCTACTCCTAACACTACTAGCACTTTAAACTGCATGTCTAACTCGTCCTGAGACATTAACAATGAAATTACTACTCGCACTGTTCCTATTTCTCGTTCTCTGGTCCTATGGAACTGTAATCCCTTGCGATGTACCCGTTAAAGGGCCACGCCCACCTCTGTGCCTTCCTAATGCAATGACTATTACCTGGTCCTCTGCTCCTGCTGAGCTGACTGAATACTCGTCTGTGTCCTCTTGTGGGCCAGTTGTAAATGATCTTAAACTGCTTCGTTCAATGTGTAACTTTGTCTTGAAAAACTTTTTTTTTCTCACAGAAGCATCATTTATTGACATTGCCATGTCAAATAAGGGTGACCCTGTATCATTTCTTGATCTTAAGAGAAAATGTTTTATTCTGCTTTTGCTACTTCTGTCTGGCAATGTTCAGCCTAACCCAGGGCCCACTCTAAATTGTATTGCTACCCCTGATGACTTCAGAGCCAGATGTGGCCTTGGTATTCTCCATCTAAACATTCGAAGTCTGCTCCCAAAATTAGATTTTGTAAAAATTTGGATTCAGTCAACTGACACTGACATTCTTGTCCTGTCTGAAACCTGGTTGACTAAATCAATCGCAGACAATGATATTTTAATAAAAGGCTATCGTGTCTTCCGCTGTGATCGTCCCAGGAAAGGAGGGGGTATAGCCATCTATGTTAAAAATAGGTACCATGTGTCTATCCTATCCTCTGTGTCCCTGAGCAAGCAATTTGAGCTTCTTGCCCTAAAACTTGATTTTGCACAGGATCAGTCTATAACAGTTATGGGTTGCTATAGACCACCCTCAGCATGTAACGAAGCCCTTTCGTCACTGACAGATATTATTGCCAGGTTTAACATGAGTGAATGTGTTTTGGTTGGAGATCTAAACCTTGATTGGCTGACATCCTCATCAAATAGCTTGAAATCTGTTTGTGACTCATTTAATCTTGCTCAGCTAATTCATAGTCCAACTCGCCCTAATGCAAAGCAACCTTCCAGGTCATCATTAATTGATTTAATCATAACTAATGTTCCCCACAAGTACACAGGGGTAGGTATTTTTGCGAATGATTTAAGTGACCATTGTGCTATTGCCACTGTGAGAAATGCCAAGCTGCCAAAGACTAAGCCACAGCTTCTGCTGAAAAGAGATTTTAAACACTTTTCTGAGCAAGCTTTGTACCATGATTTGTCAATTTTTGATTGGAGCAGAGTTTCGTTCTTCGATGACGTTGAACTTGCCTGGAAATACTTCTATGATGAATTTCTGAGATTAATTGATAAACATGCACCTCTACGTAAATTTCGTGTTAAGGGACGAAATAACCCCTGGTTCTGTCCAGAAATTGGTAATTTGCTCAAGACAAGAGATGCTGCCTGGGCCAAGGCAAGAAAAACTAAAAATGAGGCTGACTGGCTCTCTTTCAGGCAGCTTCGCAATAAATGTACGTCTTTTATTAAGAGGGCCAAGTCAGAGTTTTACCTCGCTGAAACAACCAAAAACCTAAAAGACCCCAAGAAATTTTGGAAAGTTGTGAAGAGTTCTGGTCTTGGGCCAACAACGGAACTCCCAAATTTTTTGATGAAAGATTCATGTACTCTGACTGAAAAATCTGACATGTTGAACTGGTTTAATGAACACTTTATTTCAGCTGGTTATTTATTTGACACTGTAAACCCTGAACTTGCTCAGCCTGTCTCAATTATGGATGCTCAGGTTGCAAACAGTAGTGCAGATTGTTTTCATTTTACCCCTGTGTCTGTCTCTGAGGTGCAGAGAGCTTTGTCCAAATTGGATACTAAAAAAGCAGCTGGTCCTGACAAACTGGACCCGTTCTTTCTCAAACTGTCTGCGGATTTCATTGCCGAGCCTCTTTCGCATATTTTTAATTTGAGCTTTAACACTAGCAAAATTCCAAAAATCTGGAAGTCAGCTTTTGTTCTTCCCTTGTTAAAAGGGGGGGAACCTTCGGATGTAAATAATTATCGTCCGATATCCAAACTTTGTGTCCTCTCTAAAGTGTTCGAACGTCTGGTCAGTGATCAGCTTAAAGATTTTCTTGAATCAAATAATATTTTATCAACTTTCCAACCTGGCTTCAGAAAGCAACACAGCACAGTCACAGCCACTCTTACGGTTTTGAATGATTTTAATTATGCCTTGGACTGCAAGAAATACTGTGTTGCACTTTTCATCGACTTGTCAAAGGCATTTGACACAGTAGATCACGGTTTACTGATAAACATGCTACATCAGATTGGTCTATCAACAAATACAGCCTCATGGTTTGCCAATTACTTGTCTGATAGAACCCAGTGTGTTCAGATGGCTGGTTCCACCTCGGCATTTTCTGAGGTCTCCAAAGGTGTGCCCCAAGGTTCAGTCTTGGGGCCTATTTTATTTTCTATTTATATAAACAAAATATGTGATAACCTGTCAAATGCCTTCTACCATTTTTATGCAGATGACACTGTCATCTATTGTTGGTCATCCTCAATTGTGCAGGCTCTCAAGTTTTTACAATCTGCTTTTAATGTTGTTCAATCTCGATTGCAAAATCTTAAATTGGTTTTAAATGCACAAAAAACTAAACTGATGGTGTTTCCTGGTTCTGGTGAATTACCAGGGAACATCCCCTCAATTTTAACCTTACAAGGTGTGCCCATTGAACTTGTTTTGAACTACAAGTACTTGGGTTTTCTTATTGATCGAGAGCTTTCTTTTAAAGCGCATATTGGTAGTTTGGTCACCAAACTCAGGATTAAAATTGGTTTCTATTATAGAAACAAATCCTGCTTCTCTCTCCGAGCTCGCAAATATCTTGTCTCTGCAACTTTTTTACCTCTGCTTGATTATGGTGATGTTCTGTACATGACAGCTTCAGCCAAATGTCTACAGTCCTTGAACACTGTTTATCATTGTGCTTTGAGATTTGTCACTGGCTGTAGCAGACTCACTCATCACTGTGAACTGTGAACGCCAAGTCTGGAGGCCATCTCTGAGTGTCCGCCGCTACACACACTGGTTGACTCTCGTTTATAAAGCTCTTCTTGGCCTAGTTCCAACGTACTTGTGTACACTTCTGCAAAGAACTAAAAGCCGCTATGCCTTACGCTCTGCTGACATCATTCACTTGATTGTCCCCCGTGTCAGGACTGAACAGGGGAAAAGAGCATTCAGATTTGCTGCCCCATCAGCATGGAATACTCTCCAGTCTGATCTAAAAATGTCGGAGCTTATTCCATTGGAGAATTTTCGCTCTCTCTTGATTGACAAACATTGCGAGACCTTGGAACAGTGCTTGTGTTTTTAAATTGTTATTGTGATTTCTACTGCTGCACTTTCAAAACGTCAGCCTTTAACTATTAGTTATTGGCTGCTCTATCTTATTGTTTATTGCCTGTCTTTTGAATATGATGTGTGCTGCTGACCTCTTGGCCAGGTCACCCTTGTAAAAGAGATCTCGATCTCAACGGGACTTTACCTGGTTAAATAAAGGTTTAAAAAAAAAAAAAAAAAAAAAAATCTGTTCTGGGTCTACCCTGGGACCTCCTACCAGTAGGACATGCCTGGAAGGCCTCTAACATCCAGGAAGCATCCTGAATAGATGCCTAAACCAGCTTATCTGGCCCCTTTTCAATGCAAAGGAGCAGTGCCTCTACTCTGCCTAAGCGCCTCACCCTATCTCTAAGGTTGAGCCTTGCCATCTTACAGAGGAAACTCATCTGCAATCTCGTTCTTTTGGTTCCTACTCAAACCTCAGGTCATGTAAAACTGAAGCCAGTTTTGCCTTCTGGCTCAGCTCCATCTTTACAACGACAGTCTAGCACAAGGCTTGCCTCACTGCTGATGCCACACAAAACTACCTGTCCATCTCACACTCCATTTTACCCTCACTCTTGAACAAGACCCCAAGATATTTGAACTCCTTTGCTTGGGGCTGTAACTTTCTCCCAACCCAGAGAGGGCAATCCAACATTTTCCAGTTGAGAACTATGACCTCAAACATAGAGGTAATGACTCTTATCTTGACTGCTTCACATGTGGCTGCAAACTTCCCCAGTGCATGCTGTAGTTCCGGTCTGATGAAGCCCATAGAACCAAAACATCAACAAAGAGCAAAGATGCAAGTCTGAGCTCCCAGCACCATTGAAAGAGACAATTACGACTGTCCCATAGACATCAGTTGTAATTGGTTATTACGGAAGTAGTGCTATGGTAGGCCCCTGCCTCTATGGATCTGGTATCTGTTCTGTGCTGCCATGATTAAGACCTCTGCGCTTTCCTACAGGCCAGCGTTTTCTAGCTACTGGTAGGACAAAGACAGTTTCCTCCCCCAGGCTGTCGCTCTGATGAACTCCTGACAGTCATAGAGTGGCAGGTTAAACAACACTTGCATCTTTGCTCCATTTTTACCTCACAGACTTGTATATTTGATGTATATTTGTATGTTTTTTGTATATTCCACTATCTTGTCTAATTTTGAGTACCTATGTCAATACTGGTACATTGATCATGGTCGGAATGGGTGTGACTTTTTGACAACATGTTATGCCAGTGAATCACTGTGAGAGATTTAAAAAGTAGCTGTTAGCAGCTAGAGGCTAACTCAGCAAAGGAGAGGAGTGGCCGTAAATGTCTGTGAATTAGGAAAACAATGAGATCTGGGAACTCCTTACCCTCCGAGCAGAGAACAAGAACATCAGCCATATAACATTGTTTATTTTTTATAAAGCTGTGTTAGCACATATGTTTTATGTTACACTAGAGGCCAACACTGTTGTGACTGACATGTCACACCTGTCACGCCTCTTTTAATTCCCCAATGCCGTGATATGATGCTGCCCTCATTTGCTTCTGTGTAAAAATGCAAAGGTGGTGTAAAGAACAGACTTCCTAGTGGCTCTATAGCACTTATCTCTGTGTAAAAGGGGCTATAGTTATGTACGCTGTATACCATTTTTGCCAATATATCCCTCAAAATGCTGTGAAGTGAACCTTAAAATCTGCCGTCTGCCATTGTAAACTGCATTCTGAACGGAAAGCTTAGAGTATATTATAGGGATAATTCAGTGTTTTTTTTTTTAAAGTGGGTTATGTGTAGTACTTATCCATACACAAAAGATAATGAACAGTAGATGTCAGTCAACACACCCTCAGTTTGGAGAAGCAGGCTGGAGTTTCACATTGAAGCTAAGCAATGTACTGCTGTGGACGGGGTCAGCAACACAGACTAGAGGTGTCAGAGTGAATTAAAACAAAGTTTTGGGCTTTAACATCAAAACAACATGTCATGTCATTTGATCCATTGTTTACTTAAAAATACCCTACTGATTAAAACATTTTAATTTAAGTGTATCCAGCTATATATTTATAGCAGATAGTTTGGGATTTATTTGTGAAATGCACAGTGGATCAATGCTCAGTGGATAGTGGTAATTTGAAAGAGGGAAGGAGACGAGGGAGGACAAAAAGGAGTGGGGGAGTGAATGATGCAATGGAAGAGATGCAATTAAGAGTTATGGTAAAAGTCAGCTGATGGGAGAGGAACGAGGTGGAGACAGAGGGAGGGCAACAAGATAGATGATGGACATGAAGAGGTTAAGAGATGAATATCTCATCTCAAGAAAAGGTCATCTGAGGGCTTCTCGACCTCAGCAGCTCTCTCTTCAGATCCACAATCACTTTCTCTGATGATGGTGGAGACACTGGAAGCAGCTGACCTCTGTATCTCTCCCCTCAACACCTCCTGCAGGTCAATGCCTGGTACTCTCCAGGTCATAATCATCAAAACACTGCTGTACTGCATCACTGTTCTCACTGTGATGCTGAATTTGTTGGTCGTCATCTCCATCTCCCACTTCAGGCACAGACATTTTTCTCAAATTATAACAGCTATTAGTGTGTATGAGTTAAAGTCATGGATGCAAGCTGTGTTTATTAGATACTCTTCTACATTAAAAAGACATCAGTACTTTCACTTGTAAATAGAAATTTTAACTTTCATATGTGTTTCTGTATAAATGTGTCTCTATGGCAGTAATTACTGTATGATGAAACTTTTTCTGAATAATACCATCAACCTGCTGTAGTTTAAAATGCTTAAATAATGTGAAGCTGATGATGGTATAAAAAATGTTCTAGGTATGTAAGCTATAAATTATAATCTCCCTCTCCAGGCAGCTCCACACCCCCACCAATCTCATCCTCCTCTCTCTGGCTGTGTCTGACTTGCTTGTGGGCTTCGTGGTGATGCCACCTGCAATTGCCATCATGCAGTCCTGTGGGTTTCGGGGTAAAATCACATGTGTTCTTACATACCTGTCGAGTTTCATCCTCACCTCTGCCTCTGTTGGGAACATGGTGCTCATATCAGTGGACCGTTATGTGGCCATTTGTGACCCTCTGCGCTATTCCTCCATGATAACACCAAACAGAGTTAAAATCTGTGTGTCTGTGTGTTGGCTATGTGCTGTTATCTACAACCTTATAATTCTTAAAGATCAGTTTTCACAGATACATTTGTCTAACTCCTGTGCTCAAGAATGTGTAATTGTCATAGATTACATTTCAGGGGCAGTAGACTTGCTCCTGACCTTTGTTGGCCCTGTTACTGTGATCATAGTTCTCTATATGAGAGTGTTTGTGGTGGCTGTGTCACAGGCACGTGCCATGCAGTCTCAGATTTCAGCTATGAAATCAAATATTGTGACTGTTAAGAAATCTGAGATGAGGGCTGCTAGAACTCTTGGTATTACCCTTCTTGTGTTTATACTTTGTCTCTGTCCATATTACATTCCTTCAATAGCAGGACAGGACACTACAGGTAGTGTAGGTTCATCAGCTCAACTCTGGCTGTTCTATGGTAACTCCACCTTTAATCCTCTGATCTACGCCTTTTTCTATCCCTGGTTTAGAAAATCAGTTAAGGTCATCTTCAGCCTTCAGATACTGCAGCCAGGTTCCCGTGAGGCCAAGATGATGTAGAGATAAACAATATACTGTGTATAAACTGTCTTTGTTTTTAGGGTGAATTTAGTCCAATTGATCCTGAAGAAAATTAGAACACAGTGAACTCACGATGAAAAATTACATTATGTTGTATAAATCGACTGAATGTCTGTCAAAGTGAATGCTAGGATTAAGTAGGATTAAGAAGTAACTGAGGCCTGTGTTAATAATATAATTAGCGATGTGGTCCACAGGCACTTTTGTGTCTCTCTAAGGCTGCAATAATTAGTTGCTGCCCTAGAATGATACACACACAGTTAAAATTATTTTAAAAATGTTGCTTGATAAATTATCAGTTGATTTATTTACATTACTTTTATAGTTTAAGAATCACCCAGAAAACATTTTTTTAGAAAAACAATTTCAACTTCAGCAACTTTAGAAATACTTTGTTAGTCAACTATAATGCTCTATACTACTATAATACCCACTGCAGTTATAAAAGTGTATATTCACTCTTACCAATAAAGACACATAAGCACTCAAATCTAAACGATCTCCTCGTGTTTTATCATAATTTCATTGCGATGGCAGGACAGCTTCTCAGCCTCTGTGTGTCAGAATCATTTATGAAAAAGATCCCAAATTAACAAGATTCTTCTTCTAATGACACAGACAAAACACTTTTGTTAAAGCTTTGTTGTTGTTGTTTTCTAGTTATTTTCTTTTTACAAAGTTCCTCTGAACGTTCTAAGAAATCGAGCTGTCCCTGGTCCCTGTGCTGAAAAGAAGACAAGGAGCAAGTTTGTGACCAAAAGTAGTAAACATATATGAACACTTGTAGACTGCAATAGCTGACTTCAATATAGTTCTTGAGTTTTATTTCTCTCTCTTTTTAAGTTAAGTTGGAACATGCAAACCCTCTCTTTAATTGCAATTTGAACACATAATCCAGCAGCACTGTATCCGCTACAGTTTCACTTATAACAATGCTGGTTACAAAGACTTCAGGGTTTTTATGTGACCAATGCTCAATATACATCTAAATGTAATATACAGTAAACAAGTCTAAACTGAACATGTCCAAGTAAGATACAGACCCTAGTTTTGTAATTCAGTTTGTCGTTAGACAGATATATCAATGATTTCTTGCCACAGTGGAGAAGAAAAAATTCACCTCTTTTCATTAGAAGAAGAATCTTGTTAATTTGGGATCTTTGTCATATTACAAAATGATACTGACATACAGAAGCTGAGAAGGGCCATCCTGCCATGTTTCTTTTCTTTTAATGCCATTATCTTGAGATCACGGGTTGATTTTTTCATTATCTTAAGAAAATGGTAGAATAATAATGTTCGATGTGATTAAAGCAGGATAGTCAGTATATCAGTTTACTCTGATGTCTTTGAATGAATGTTGGTGATTCTCACAGTGTCTGCTGTCTACAGCTGCTTGATACTGTATGAAAGACTTATTCAGTCAATGAAATCCCTACAGCATCTGAAGGCAACAGGATTGATATGTTGATGAACCCCCAGCCTCTGAGAGGTTGTCCACCAGAGCGTAATAGCACATTACTGTTAAGCACAGTCAAAGCAGCAAAGTACATTTAATTAAGTACTGTACTAATGTCAAGTTTTTAAGTATCTGTACTTTACTTGAGTATTTTTCTTTTTTTACTTTTTTTTTTTTTTTTTAAACGTTTTCCTTTGACTCCACTATATTTCTATGAAGGCTCCCATTACTCGTTACATTTGCTTCAATTTTTTATATACGAGTCTATAAACTGTGATCATGCAGTTCTGCATGTGGTTTGTTTGTCTAAATGGAGTTACCTTACCTCTATACAGTTTTACTACAGTGACTGCAGCACACAGAGATAAAGACTCTTGGCCAGATCACGAAAGGCCATACCTTAAGTCTATGTTTACAATATTTGATATGAAGAATGATTCATATTGTTTTAAACATTTGCTCTGTTTACGACGCACAAACTTCATCACGGCCTACAAGAATGTGCCATCCAACCTGAGAGAGCATGTTGAGATATGTAAATATTTGATTAAGTCAAAATGAATATTCTAAACAGCTGTCTGTGCACTGAGATATATAAAGAAATAATACTTTCTTTTTTGTTTTTATCAAACACTGCAGTACTTCAGCTCAAGTAATAACATGACTCAGCGACTTTCACTGGTATTGGAGTAATATTTGACCAGGAGTATCTATACTCTGACTCAAGTGTCTACTTTGTCCACCATTGCTGTTTACCTTGATTAAATGACCTTTTTCCATTTTAAATGAATGAATATTAATATAAAATAGAGAAAAAGATGTCACCAAAGTAGTCCTAATATGATTTTCTTTTTAAATTCTTTTCTTTTAGATTTGCTGAGAAGCTAATCAAAATGTTATATTTTCATATAAAATTTGTTTTATTGTACATTTCTGTAATTTTACTTGGATCTGTCAAAAGCCATGGCAGAAGTAGGGACAAAGGGTAAATACACCAAATGGTGCAGTTGAAAAAGTGTTTGGCGCAGGTAAAAAAATAATGCCTGTAATTTTGAAAGTTACATGCACGAGTGCATGTTCATCGAGAAACATTTTTCAAGCCCTGATTATTTAAATAGAAGTCGGTGATGTGGGAAAAAATATCATATATACAGTAAAAATATCCAACTATCCAGTCCATCATTTTCATCCTTATCTGGGGATGGATTACAGAGCAGCAAGCTGAGCATGGTATGTCAGACTTCCCTCTCCCTAGCAAAGTGTTTCAGCTTCTCCCGGGGAACACCAAGATGTTCCCAGGCCAGACAAGTTATATGATGCCTTCATCTGTTCTGGGTCTACCCTGGGACCTCCTACCAGTTGGACATGCCTGGAAGGCCTCTAACATCCAGGAAGCATCCTGAATAGATGCCTAAACCAGCTTATCTGGCCCCTTTTCAATGCAAAGGAGCAGTGCCTCTACTCTGCCTAAGCGCCTCACCCTATCTCTAAGGTTGAGCCTTGCCATCTTACAGAGGAAACTCATCTGCAATCTCATTCTTTTGGTTGCTACTCAAACCTGAGGTAATGTAAAACTGAAGCCAGTTTTGCCTTCTGGCTCAGCTCCATCTTTACAACGACAGTCTAGCACAAGGCTTGCCTCACTGCTGATGCCACACAAAACTACCTGTCCATCTCACACTCCATTTTACCCTCACTCTTGAACAAGACCCCAAGATATTTGAACTCCTTTGCTTGGGGCTGTAACTTTCTCCCAACCCAGAGAGGGCAATCCAACATTTTCCAGTTGAGAACTATGACCTCAAACATAGAGGTAATGACTCTTATCTTGACTGCTTCACATGTGGCTGCAAACTTCCCCAGTGCATGCTGTAGTTCCGGTGTGATGAAGCCCATAGAACCAAAACATCAACAAAGAGCAAAAATGCAAGTCTGAGCTCCCAGCACCATTGAAAGAGACAATTACGACTGTCCCATAGACATCAGTTGTAATTGGTTATTACGGAAGTAGTGCTATGGTAGGCCCCTGCCTCTATGGATCTGGTATCTGTTCTGTGCTGCCATGATTAAGACCTCTGCGCTTTCCTACAGGCCAGTGTTTTCTAGCTACTGGTAGGACAAAGACAGTTTCCTCCCCCGGGCTGTCGCTCTGATGAACTCCTGACAGTCATAGAGTGGCAGGTTAAACAACACTTGCATCTTTGCTCCATTTTTACCTCACAGACTTGTATATTTGATGTATATTTGTATGTTTTTTGTATATTCCACTATCTTGTCTAATTTTGAGTACCTATGTCAATACTGGTACATTGATCATGGTCGGAATGGGTGTGACTTTTTGACAACATGTTATGCCAGTGAATCACTGTGAGAGATTTAAAAAGTAGCTGTTAGCAGCTAGAGGCTAACTCAGCAAAGGAGAGGAGTGGCCGTAAATGTCTGTGAATTAGGAAAACAATGAGATCTGGGAACTCCTTACCCTCCGAGCAGAGAACAAGAACATCAGCCATATGAAGCTTAGCGAAAGTTCAGTCAGGAAGACTATCTTTTTGCGCATGCCCCTTAAGTCTCAATCAATTTCCTACTATCCCTACGCTCCACTACTCATCATCTTTCTCATCCAATCACAATCTGCCACCCTCTCTCTCTTAACCAATCAGTCATTAGCTGTCCAATTTAAAAGTGTTCTCCCTCTCTGCTGTCATTCAGCTGTCATTCCGCTGTGAAGTTTGGTCAGATTGCTGTCTTACCTGTATGGCGTTTGCTCTGCTACTCTTTTCCTGCCTCCTCACTGCCCGCCTAAAATGTCGGATTACGAACTCCGATCGTCTGTTAGAGAATTTAAATCCAAGTGGCGAGCTTTTCCTGGAGGCAGCTCAGACTCCCAGTGCGCAGCGCAGGAGCGTTCGCTTCGCTCAATCGGAGTATGAGTCATATTGTCTCAGTTGAGGGCCCATGTTGTTTCTCCAGCCCCCGGGCTCCAGTTGTCGCAGCTTCAGGGGCTGGCAAGCCTCGTTGCTGTCAGTGATTCTGCCGCCGCTTCTCCAGTCTCCGCAGAAGAAGCCGCAGCACCTGCTGCGATCCAACGCGGCCGCAAACGGACCACTCGGCGCAGCCCGTGCAAAAAAGGAGAGCGCCTTCATCATCGAGGCCTTCAACATCGTCCACCCAAGCCGTTCCTGCCACCGCTGCTGCTGCTCCTCATGCCGCCGCCGCCTCGCTGCCGCCGCCGCTCTCCATGCTGCTCCTCCTGCCGCCGCCGCCGCTGCTCTCCATGCTGCTCTTTCTGCCGCCGCCGCTGCTTTTGCTGCTCCATCCATGCTGCCACATGACGTCCTCCTATCAAGCATGCAGTCGCTGGTGAGATCAGTCCAAGCTATCAACTCTCGTCTCCAGTCATTAGAAAATGTCTCGGCCTCGCTGCCTCACTCCAGCCTCTTTCCTCTATCTGCCGTAAGCGCCTCAGCAGCGCCTCATTCCCACACACTGGCATCCGCTGTCCCTGCGCCCCTGCTAGGTAGGCCATACATTCCTTGAGCAGCTAATATTTCTCCTCGCTTAAGGCAAAAAAAAAAATCCTGCAAGGGAAACATGTCAACTTGGTCAGTCTCATTCTCCCTTCCTCCGAATGTGATAAGAAAGTTTCTTCATCCGATAACATTACAGCCATTATTAAATCTGCCGACCCCCGCTTAGCAAGAGATCTTTCGATTGGCGAATTTCTCGTAGCTTTCGGGATCTACAGAGACGTAGTCTGCTCTGTTCATCCTGACTGAAGGGCCGAGTTAGATGCCTATAGCGCTGACCGGGGATCTTAATCTCAGATATGGGGAAGAAAAAAAAAAAAAAAAAAAACATCTTCTATCAGTAAAGGCATCGTGGCAGCCCTCTGTCAAACATTTGTTTAAACTGGTCAGTTCTGGACTCTGAGATTCTTATCATGCACATCGGGGGTTCACAAGCAGTTTCTTGCCACACATGCGGCAGTGTAGGACACTCCGACTCGCTGTGCCCGCAGTGACCTTATTTGCCACCAGCGCCTCAAGCAGAGAGGCTAGCGATTCATAACCTTCCTCCACCTCGCTCCATGACCGACAGCCGCGGTAGAAAGGTGGAGTTGTTCAATATCACACCTATATGCAATAATTTTAACAAAAATGTCTGTACGTACCCAAGCTGCATCTTTCTCCACATTTGCAGCGCGTGCAAGGATGCGCACCCCAGATCAGCGTGCCCCCGCCGTCTGATCCCTGCCCGTCTGGCTCGCTCTCGTCAGGTGAGCCGGCGCAGCTCACACACCTCCTAAAAGTACATCCATCCACTCCAATAAACATCCAAGCTCTGGCTTCAGAACTGTCAGCTCATCCAGACTCTGTATCACAATCATCTGCTCACCGGAGGCCCGTTAGGAGCGTCATTCCTCCCGTTCCGTTCTTACTTCATTTCGCTACCGCGGATAATGCAATAAAGCTGATCAACTAGCCGGTCAGGGCGCTTGGTTATCAAAAGCAGATATAACCGATGCCAATTAAAAAATAAATAATAATAATAATAAAATAAAATAAAATAAAAACATAAAAAAAAAAAAAATAATAAAATAAATAAATAAATAAAATAAAATAAAATAAAATAAAATAAATAAATAAATGAAAAAAAAAAAAAAAAGTCCCCATCCATCCGTCTCAGTGGCATCTCTTCGGCATAAAGTGGGTTTCTAAGTTTAGTTTTATTTTGTCGTCAGACTCACTTCTGGCTGTAGGAGTAGTCCCTGTATCTCTAACATGGTGTCTGAGGCCCTCTGCTGGATCCTGCTTAACAACGCTATTCTGCCATTGATTTCCCAAGTGACAGCCCCGGTTCCTCTCTGTCAAAATTAAAACACCTGTTCGGCCAGCTCGGCGTGCCTCTCTCTGACCCAAAAAAAAAAAAAAATCAGCCAGGCATTCGCGTCAGCTGAACACATTTCAAAGCAGCAGTTACTGGTCGCTCGTTTAATTCCAGGCTGCTCGATCTGGCCTCCTCCGTTTCAAACCTGCATGACCGAAAAATCATAGATGAGGGCTGCGCTCTGATCTTAATTTCTGGTCGCTGTTGTTAGGTCAGTGGAATAGCATTTCCTTCTTCTACGGTGATGTCGTGCACTCCTCTGACTCCATTCAAATCTTCACGGATGCGGCTCCATCCGTGGGCTTGGGGGGGTTCTTTCAAGGCCAGTGGTTCCAGCCACTGGCCTCCCGCGTTCTCGGAGCTAGATTTTCTTTCGCCCTCTATGAGATCTATCCCATTACAGTTGCCTACGACGTCTGGGGTCACCACTGGCAACGCAAAAGTATGATAACAGAGCCGTCGCTGACATCATTAATGAAGGTCGTTCCTCCTGCAAGCAATAATGCCATATATGAGGCGCATCACATGGTCTTCCAGAGTCATTGTCCGGATGCCAGCAATCATCCCACACCTGTTCCTCCTTTCAACAAGCTAGCCCTGAATTAAAGGCACTGCTGCATAATTATTTAGAGTCTGCCAGGTTTTAAAAATAATAATAATAATAACATAAAATAAATAAATAAATAAAATAATAATGATAATAAAAAATAAATAAATAAATAAATTAAAACGGGTTAGTCGCTTCCGCTTTAAAATCTTATGCTTTTGCTCGGGTTACTTTTGCTACTTTTGTGCCTCTCTCAATATCGCTCTGAAGCCTGCCCTTATCAAAACCATCTGTGCTTTCATCACTATTGTACTGACGTCCGTCATTTTAAGCCTCAGTACATCCGCGGCTTGCTGCAAGGTTTCAATTTAATGTCAGATGTTTTCCCCAGTCTTTTGCTAACCCATCAATTAAATTACTAATCAAAGGAATTTTAAATGCTTCCCTCAGTGCATGATAACAGACGCCCCATCACTCTTTCCATATTGCACAACATGATATCCATTCCTTGTAAACGTTTGTTTTCCCCATATATTGATACTCTTCTCATCAATGCCTTTTATTAGCTCTTTTATGGGTTTTGAGAATCAGTGAATTTATTTCCTCCTCTAATTTATTTGACTCTGCTAAAGACACTTTCCACCTTAGTAATAACGGTTTATTCTTTAAACATGCTAAGATTTAAAAAAAAAATAAATAAATAAATATATATATATATATATATATAGGATAGGTGCTGCCACTTCAGCCGCCATGCAAGGCGTTTCATCAGCTTCTCTTCAGCAACTGGGACGCTGCTCACTCCTCCTACATTTGTCCAGACTCTGCCTCTATACTGGCGGCTCAAAGATCTCTGAAACCTTGACACTCGTCAGTCATGCATATCTCTGGTGGTGGTTTTTCAAGGTTCGTGGCTTCACAGTTCCTATATTCATTAGCCGTTTCCCCTGCATTTATTGGCCATTTTTTCCCCTTCATGATTAAGCATTTCCCCTGCATCATAGTTAGCAATTTCCCTTGCATTATATGGCTATTTCCCCTGCATCATATTGGCCAGCTCCCCTGCATCATATTGGCCATCTTCCCTGCATCATATTGGCCATCTTCCCCTGCATCATATTGGCCAGCTCCCCTGCATCATATTGGCCAGCTCCCCTGCATCATATTGGCCATCTTCCCTGCATCATATTGGCCATATTCCCTGCATCATATTGGCCATCTCCCCTGCATCAGTTGGCCATTTCCCCAGCATCATTATTAGCCAGTTCCCCTGCATCATATGGCTATGTTCCCCTGCATCATTGCTATCATTTTCCCCCACATTCATGGGCATTTCTCTGCTTCACCATCCTGCTATATTCACCTGCATTTTGGGGCTATTTCTTTTGCCTCTTTGTTTGTATTTCTCTGCACCTCAGTAACCAAGTCCATTGCACAGTATGGCTCACATCGCACTCTGACCCCATCAGCAGTGGCATTCTATCTACATCATAATGTGCTCTATTCATAGGTTTGCATTTTTTTTTTAATTTCTCATTTATTATGCTATTTATGAAGTCTTTATAATTGCTGTTTTTTGCTTTTCCTCTACCGATCTAGTGTCGCCTAACCAGGTATGGTATACCTTTATTTTGGGGGGGAAGTCTTCTTTACATGGGAAGCATCTAATCCATCCAGCTGCTTCCTTAGATGATCTACTTTCCGTGGGGTCTAAGCGCCAAAGACTATTTTCTGTGCACAATAAACTTGATCTCATTTCATACCTGTCTCTCTCTTTTATTCTATTAGTCTATCCTGATTGAAATAACATTGTTTATTGTTTATAAAGCTGTGTTAGCACATATGTTTTATGTTACACTAGAGGCCAACACTGTTGTGACTGACATGTCACACCTGTCATGCCTCTTTTAATTCCCCAACGCCGGCATGCTGTGTATTATCACGCACTGGAGTGATATGATGCTGCCCTCATTTGGTTCTGTGTAAAAATGCAAAGGCGGTGTAAAGAACAGACTTCCTAGTGGCTCTATAGCACTTATCTCTGTGTAAAAGGGGCTATAGTTATGTACGCTGTATACCATTTTTGCCAATATATCCCTCAAAATCCTGTGAAGTGAACCTTAAAATCTGCCGTCTGCCATTGTAAACTGCATTCTGAACGGAAAGCTTAAAGAGTATATTATAGGGATAATTCAGGGTTTTTTTTTTTAAAGTGGTTATGTGTAGTACTTATCCATACACAAAAGATAATGAACAGTAGATGTCAGTCGGCACACCCTCAGTTTGGAGAAGCAGGCTGGAGTTTCACATTGAAGCTAAGCAATGTACTGCTGTGGACGGGGTCAGCAACACAGACTAGAGGTGTCAGAGTGAATTAAAACAAAGTTTGGGGCTGTAACATCAAAACAACATGTCATGTCATTTGATCCATTGTTTACTTAAAAATACCCTACTGATTAAAGCATTTTAATTTAAGTGTATCCAGCTATATATTTATAGCAGATAGTTTGGGATTTATTTGTGAAATGCACAGTGGATCAATGCTCAGTGGATAGTGGTAATTTGAAAGAGGGAAGGAGACGAGGGAGGACAAAAAGGAGTGGGGGAGTGAATGATGCAATGGAAGAGTTGCAATTAAGAGTTATGGGAAAAGTCAGCTGATGGGAGAATGTGTATAGAGAGGAACGAGGTGGAGACAGAGGGAGGGCAACAAGATAGATGATGGACATGAAGAGGTTAAGAGATGAATATCTCATCTCAAGAAAAGGTCATCTGAGGGCTTCTCGACCTCAGCAGCTCTCTCTTCAGATCCACAATCACTTTCTCTGATGATGGTGGAGACACTGGAAGCAGCTGACCTCTGTATCTCTCCCCTCAACACCTCCTGCAGGTCAATGCCTGGTACTCTCCAGGTCATATTCATCCAAACACTGCTGTACTGCATCGCTGTTCTCACTGTGACGCTAAATTTGTTGGTCGTCATCTCCATCTCCCACTTCAGGCACAGACATTTTTCTCAAATTATAACAGCTATTAGTGTGTATGAGTTAAAGTCATGGATGCAAGCTGTGTTTATTAGATACTCTTCTACATTAAAAAGACATCAGTACTTTCACTTGTAAATAGAAATTTTAACTTTCATATGTGTTTCCATATAAATGTGTCTCTATGGCAGTAATTACTGTATGATGAAACTTTTTCTGAATAATACCATCAACCTGCTATAGTAAAATGCTTAAATAATGTGAAGCTGATTGATGTTATAAAAAATGTTCTAGGTATGTAAGCTATAAATTATAATCTCCCTCTCCAGGCAGCTCCACACCCCCACCAATCTCATCCTCCTCTCTCTGGCTGTGTCTGACTTGCTGGTGGGCTTCGTGGTGATGCCACCTGCAATTGCCATCATGCAGTCCTGTGGGTTTATGGGTAAAATCACATGTGTTCTTACATACCTGTTGGGTTTCATCCTCACCTCTGCCTCTGTTGGGAACATGGTGCTCATATCAGTGGACCGTTATGTGGCTATTTGTGACCCTCTGCGCTATTCCTCCATGATAACACCAAACAGAGTTAAAATCTGTGTGTCTCTGTGTTGGTTATGTGCTGTTATCTACAACCTTATAATTCTTAAAGATCAGTTTTCACAGATACATTTGTCTAACTCCTGTGCTCAAGAATGTGTAGTTGTCATAGATTACATTTCAGGGGCAGTAGACTTGCTCCTGACCTTTGTTGGCCCTGTTACTGTGATCATAGTTCTCTATATGAGAGTGTTTGTGGTGGCTGTGTCACAGGCACGTGCCATGCAGTCTCAGATTTCAGCTATGAAATCAAATATTGTGACTGTTAAGAAATCTGAGATGAGAGCTGCTAGAACTCTTGGTATTACCCTTCTTGTGTTTATACTTTGTTTCTGTCCATATTATATTCCTTCAATAGCAGGACAGGACACCACAAATGGTAGTTCATCAGCTCAACTCTGGCTGTATTTTTGTAACTCCACCTTTAATCCTCTGATCTACGCCTTTTTCTATCCCTGGTTTAGAAAATCAGTTAAGGTCATCTTCAGCCTTCAGATACTGCAGCCAGGTTCCCGTGAGGCCAAGATGATGTAGAGATAAACAATATACTGTGTATAAACTGTCGTAGTTTTTAGGGTCAATTTAGTCCAATTGATCCTGAAGAAAATTAGAACACAGTGAACTCACGATGAAAAATTACATTATGTTGCATAAATCGACTGAATGTCCGTCAAAGTGAATGCTAGGATTAAGTAGGATTAAGAAGTAACTGAGGCCTGTGTTAATAATATAATTAGCGATGTGGTCCACAGGCACTTGTGTGTCTGTCCAAGGCTGCAATAATTAGTTGCTGCCCTAGAATGATATACACACAGTTAAAATTATTTTAAAAATGTTGCTCGATAAATTATCAATTGATTTATTTACATTACTTTTATAGTTTAAGAATCACCCAGAGCATTTCAACAATAGAAAAACAATTTCAACTTCAGCAACTTTAGCAATACTTTGTTAGTCAACTATAATGCTCTATACTACTATAATACCCACTGCAGTTATAAAAGTGTATATTCACTCTTACCAATGAAGACACATAAGCACTCAAATCTAAATGATCTCCTCGTGTTTTATCATAATTTCATTGCGATGGCAGGACAGCTTCTCAGCCTCTGTGTGTCAGAATCATTTATGAAAAAGATCCCAAATTAACAAGATTCTTCTTCTAATGACACAGACAAAACACTTTTGTTAAAGCTTTGTTGTTGTTGTTTTCTAGTTATTTTCTTTTTACAAAGTTCCTCTGAAAGTTCTAAGAAATCGAGCTGTCCCTGGTCCCTGTGCTGAAAAGAAGACAAGGAGCAAGTTTGTGACCAAAAGTAGTAAACATATATGAACACTTGTAGACTGCAATAGCTGACTTCAATATAGTTCTTGAGTTTTATTTCTCTCTCTTTTTAAGTTAATTTGGAACATGCAAACCCTCTCTTTAATTGCAATCTGAACACATAATCCAGCTGCACTGTATCTGCTGCAGTTTCATTTATAACAATGCTGGTTACAAAGACTTCAGGGTTTTTATGTGACCAATGCTCAATATACATCTAAAGGTAACATACAGTGTTGGGCACGTTACTTTTAAAAAGTAATTAGTTATAGTTACCAGTTACTTCTCCCAAAAAGTAACTGAGTTGGTAACTGAATTACTGCACTATAAAATTAACTAGTTACCAGGGAAAGTAACTATTGCGTTACTCTTTTTTTTAAGTTTAAATATATCTAAGAATTTGGATTTTTTTTCTAAGTAGGTTTCACAAACCAGTTGCACAGAGTAGAATTGCATACTACTACAACTGTTGATAACGGGAGCATGTTCTCAACAACATACCTGCCTATCATTCCATTCAGTTCAGTCTGTGTCACAAGTTTTTGTGAAGCTGGAGCAGAAAAATCCAGCTTTAGCTGCTTGGACGGCGTGGCTCCGCGTCCTTCTTTGTTAGCGGCGCTCATGTTAGCCACACCTGACCTGAGGGGTATTCCATTAAGCCAGCTAACCGCAAATCCCCGCTAATTTCGATAAGCCGCGCTAGTTTTAGAGAAAGTTTGGTTCCATCACTCTCGCTATCAGGAACCTCAGTTGAGTTAGTGGGGTAACATATGCTCCTGAACTAACCTGGGGTGTATTTCATCAAAGTCGCTAATGATAGCGGCGCTTAAGTGATTAAGCCTCGTTTGAATTCGCGTCAGCTTCCATCTCAGGCTGAAGCCGTTCCACTAACACATTTCAGCCGCGCCTCATCAGCGTTAACTTCAGCCAGGCTTATCAAATCTTTCATTAGGCATGTGCACGGGGTGCATGAGAAGCCCAGAATATGCGATTGTCAAAAACGCGATCATGTCGAAAAAAGACAAGAAAACTAGGGCTGATTTCTTCAACAGCGCGGAGCAAAAGCTCCTTGTGGAGCTTTACTAAGAGTATAGAAACGCAGTTACCAGAAAAGGAAATACTGTTGCTATTGTCAAGGCAAGAGATATGGCGTGGCAGAAGATTGCCGACCGCTTAAATGCATAAGTTAACGTTTACATCAATGTTTAATGTCTTATGTTAAGACTGTGTTGATCAAACACAGTATGTCTTGTCAGTAGCGGAGAGGAATTGCCACCGTCATTGATGTGGGAGACCCGTGTTTGAGGCTCAATACCTGCACAGTATTACTTAATGGAAATTAAATTCTGCAAGGAAATGTTATTTGGTTTACAATTTTTTTAAATGTGTAGTGTACTTTGCACCAACTAATATGCCAAATTGTGTTATCTCTGCACAGGAGTGCAATGTTAACAACAATGTTAAACGCACGGCTGTGCAGGTGTTACTCCAATCATATGGACAAGTGTTAATGTTAGGCCTAGCTGATGTTAAAAGTTCTGTAGGCTACAAAGTTATGATGAATAATTGTCGGCTAAATGGCATTACATTTCACATACGTGTAATGTGTGACAAATGTAAGCTATAGGCTGTTGGTGAAAACATCAAAATAATCGCTGCAACAGAGTTTCCATAATTTGATGTACTGAATGATGCCATAATATGGATTAGAACCCCAGCTGCCCGCATGTCAGTCGGGGGACGAGACCACTCTGCTACCGATAATTTTGCTCCCTCAAGAGAAGAATTTTAATATTTCAAGATATCATCACAACAACGATACTTTTTTTTTTTTTTAATTTTAATCCTTGGGAATTCGACGAAACTAACCAAAAATGTGCGGTGAATTCATTTTTGCTGAAGTTGTTAACTTCGTTTTCAGACAACACGGATAACCAAGCGAAAAGTGTGAGGAACTGTTTGTCTGAGACTCTGTTTACTACAGGTACATATTCTTTGTAACACCGATTCATTAAGCCTGATAGTTAATAATAATAATAATAATAATAATAATAATAGCTTAGATTTATATAGCGCCTTTCAAAACACCCAAGGACGCTTTACAAAACAGCAGCAAACCAAACGAAAACAACAGACAAAAGGACAAACACAAGCTACAGAGAAACCGGCCTAGCTAAGCAAGACCAAATGCCAGAGTAAACAGATGTTTTTTGAGAGATGATTTGGTTTTGAGTTAACCTGCCACGGAGCAGGTTAGTTCAGGAACATATGTTACCCTAGTAACTCAGCTGAGGTTCCTGTTAGCAAGAGTAATGGAACCAAACTCTCTCTAAAACTAGCGCAGCTTATCGAAGTTAGCCAGGATTTGCGGTTAGCTGGTTTGATGGAATACCCCCCTGCTCTGTGGCAGGTTAACTAGCAGACTTGCCTGACTAATACCGATAAATAACTTTTCTAATTAATCTAGGAAAGCCGTTCTTGAGGGTGTATTTGTTATGTGTTTTGTTTTGGTTTTTCTTGTGTGTGTAAGTATAGCCTATGTGCGTCTATGAATCTTGTAATCTTTACAAGCCTCTTCTGCATTTCTGAAAACAACTAGTTTCAAAACTGTGTTCAATTAGTGACAGTACCATTGCTAGTTTTTGCTCCATAAATGGATGAAACTAAAGGATTAAAAATCATTCACTTAAATATCAGTAGTCTGGTACCTAAAATTGACTTACTTTGTGTATGGGTTGCCCTACATAAGCCTAACATCATCACACTTTCTGAAACACGGCTCAATAATAACATCTCAGATAATTAAATAAATCTCACAAACTATGTACTATATAGATATAGTAAATAACTTGATGAGATGGCAGGATGAGATCTTCATCCCCATAGGAGATTACACCTAGTTGTAATATCCTGAGATGGGTCATTATCTGTTTTATTGTACCCCAACTGTTTTCTTTCTTCTGTTGAGGAAGTTCTGTGAAGTTTCCATCAAAGGGCCAGAGGCATATCAGAAAGTATAAGAATGGGGTGAAGCATTTGGTCAGTGAACACAACGCTGAGTTGCTTACTGCCGTGTGGTTCTGTGTTGTTGCTTCCTCTCTATAGAGAATAAAACATTTGGTGCATGCTACCTTTCCAGTCTTGTTTTTTTTGACTCTGCAGGCAGACCGGAAAATTTCCGTAACACCCATTAAAATTTTCACTGACTTTCCAAGTTGTTGTTCTGGCTTGAGGGGACATTAACTTGAATATTCCCAGGTGGGAACACATTTTTCCAATTATTCCAACACCACATGAATGAGGGTATTGTTAATTTTCTAAATAAATCGATAATTGTTTGGCCTATAAAAATAACAATTACCTAAAGCCAATGCTGATGTCATTCAAGGCCTTGTTGTCATTCAGTTAATTAGAGTTGTCACATATCACAAAGACAATTAGGCTGTTCAGTTTTAGTACTTTGTGTTTAGATCCTAATGTTAACCAAGATAGTCAACATGGGAGGCTTCAACATTACACCTGCTAAACATCAGTTGTTAACATTTTCATTGTGAACTTGTTAGCATTTAGCTCCAGGCACCAGCATCAAAGCATGGCAGTGATGTGACGCACACAAGATGTATGGTCACATTATCTGTAAATTTGTTTATGTTTTAAAGTGTATACAAAACAGTTTATATGTTTTTACTTTGAGCATATTATTTCTGTGAGAAAAAACACTTGAGCATGAGCTGTAAGGGTTAATTATGGCCTCTTGGCAAGCCCTCCCTACAATGCAGTTGCATCTTAAAGGGGACCTATTATGCTCATTTTCGGGCCTTTGTATTGATTGTTGGACTCCTATAGAGCAGCTACACGATTACCCGCACCGAAAGCTTTATAGATCGCATGCCCAGTTAAGTCCGGCACACATTGACGTCAATGTGGCTACTCTTTAAAAAAAAGACAGTAAAACACAGCATGCAGAGCCCCCCGAAACAGCTTGCGGGGCTCACGTCCAAATGCATAAACCTCATTAATTGACGCTTTGGCATCGTTTAACACGAGTATCTCACATTTATAGGTCAGAAAAGTGGAAAAGCATAATAATTCCCCTTTAATGTCACCAGCAAGCGGCAGTGTGGCACGGCGCTTCCCCCACTGACACTCTTCTTCAGCAGTCTCCCTTGCGTCCTCATTCCACAGAGTGAAGCTGCATCGAACAGAAGTACCTGTCGCCTGTGTTGTTCTTTTCTCCTGTTTTCTACAGGTTTGTGAAATTTTTTAACTTGCATAACTACATACACACGTTGTAAAACATCTAAGATGAGTGTTATGCCGGGTACACACTACGCAATATCAGCCCGATATCAGCTGGATTATTGCCCAACGCAGCATCATACAGTGTCGGCTCGATAGTGAACGACCACAAGCGTCATACGCAATAATCCATCGTTTCATTTTGTGTAGTGTGTCATAGTAGATGACAACTGACGCAGCGTCTGGGATGCCTCATGATGTTCCAATAGAAAGGGGAGCATGTTTTATTTTCTTTTGTCATTTAAAACTCCTGTCACAGCCGTCACTTTGACCAATAGAGACGCAGAGCGATCTGCTGCTGTGGACAACTGTATGTCAACAACATCCCAGCCTTTTTGATATTTCCTCTATGGATGTTACCTCACAGAGTAAAAAAGGAAAAATGCTGCTGTGAAACAGCAGAGGCACTTTAGCAACCTGCTGAGTGCTGCCATTAGCATCAGGCTAGCAAAGAATGTTATTTCTTCATAATGGAGGATATAAAGGAATAAAACAACTGCGGAGGGTACCAGCTCCATTTGAAACAGACTACACAATAAACAGGCCATTTTTTATTATTCCCTCTGTATTTTCACATTTTTACTTTTTACCTGCTCCTGTTTGCCTTGATAAAGTTAATGCATCACGCCATCATTTCAAACTCAACACTTCCTTTAGCTGTACAAAATTAGAAGCCCCTAATAACTTCAGCTGAGAGAATCTCTTCAGTGTCTAAACAGGCTTTTATTGTGAAACATTTGCAGGAACTTGGTGTGGAGGATTCAGTGCCTTTCACAGTTTGCATGATGTACTTCAAAAGTAGCTCCTGTCATCTGGTGGCACTTTTTCCGTTACTACAATAACATCTCCGCTAGCACATAAGCAGACACAGTGACTGAAATAATAGTAATAGTAATAAAAATAGCACAAGAATAACCCAATGACATCACACACATCGTGAAAGACGACTGTGGATGATTGGTGGAAACCACTTCTTGGACGCTTTTAAGTTGGTTGTGTGCGGAGTGCAGTGCCGTGCTGCTGTGCGAGCGGCATATTTGACTGTAAGTAACAGCAGCATTTTGATGGTCATTTACACACGGTCCATGACAAAAACTATGTCAGGTAACAAACTGCGTTGAGTTTGGGTCGGGCTCGCCTGTGTGTGCGCACGTGTCTGTTTGTGTGTGTGTTTGGGGCGGAACTCCGCCGTGCACGATACAGAGAGCAGAAGGGAATTGAAAATGCGCGACCATGTAGAGACAGAAGTGACATGCTGTGGTGTAAATAAGATAAATAACACGAGGTTATTTAGTTAGTTTAATAAAAGGACAAGGTATAGACCTGACTTCTGTTGTGATCTGGCGCTATATAGAAAATAAAATAAAATAAAATTAACTTGACCTTCCAGGGGGGGGGTGCTGTTGGGGGGGCGGGGCGCCCCCTAATATAATGGTAGGGGAAACACTGCTTTAATTCTGCCTCAGCTCAAATTAGTTAAAATACTTACCAAGAGGCTACAAATGATTTTTGGAGTTGTAAAATTTTGTGAAGAATATTTTGTGCTTTATGTTTGTAACCCTTCCACCCTGGGCTCGTATTGTTATGACCACGTTACGCAAAACACAATTTAATATCAAACTGAATAAACGTTCAAAAGGGTGAAAGAGACATCTCAATGTAAAATAACATGTCTAGGGTAAACTATGACTCTCACTCTCGTTAATAAGCACTGAGAGGCTATGGGAATAACTCTGGTTATGATAAACCCAATGAAATGCTGAGGCTACTTATTTACAGAAATAAATGAATTAACCTGTTCAGTTATTCAGCAAAAACACAATGAATTATACCACAAACACAGTAGCTGAATTTCAACAGTGTATTAACTGAAACTGCACATATTTCACATGGCAGAAATAGAAAAACATCATATGAAAAATAAAATAAACCCCAAACAAAAAAGATCTTTTAGTCTTTAGTCTGGGTTAACCTGAGTGCACTCTTTAAGTTTTTGGTTTTGTTCTCTAGGCAAGCTTGCATTAAGGTTTGTTGGCGCGCTTAAGGTTGGAGCTCATGAAGTAAACAAACCAGCCGTAGGGTTACCTCCTTGTGTGAGAGCAGTCTGTAGAAATACCGCTCCTCAGCCCTGGCACAAGCTGCAGCAACACAGCAGTGGTGAGTAGCAGGCAACCCCGCTCCGCAGACAGCAGACCACACTCGGGACCCAACAGCACGTCCGCGACATCCGCTGCAGCTCCTCCCGACCGCAGGTGAAGAAGAATGAGTCCAGCCTCTCGCCCTCTGATGACGGCAGATGAGCTAGGCTAATTAGCTTGCCTTAAACCTCACTTCGTCGACAATAAACAGTCTCTAACTTACACACGCCGGCAGCACACAGTCTCTGGCTCACACACGTAGGAGCGCGTCGGTCCACAACAGTCTTTAGTTCAACATAAAAGTAGGAAAAAACATGTTATACAACTTAAATTACGGTCCGCTGGGCTCCACAGCATGCAGCGTGACTGTCCGCTCGTCCCCGCCAATACGTCTCTGTTACGTTACCCTTGCAAAAAGGTCAACCGGAAGTCAACTCCTCCAGGTTATTAACTCTTTAAAGTACATTTAACTTATATTATCACACTATTCAGGTACAAACCAACCCTTAAAACGTACTGAAAAAGTATACACAGTGAAAGAATAAATCTTATTATAAATGTACAAACATTTATATGAATCTAATACACATTACCACCACCTTAATATGAGTTATGCATCTTACTTTTGCAATAATTTACAATTAAAATGAGAAACGAATATAACAAAATAACTAATGTGAAACATAACTGATATGAATCAGATTATTACATGTTATTTATTTCTTTTTACCAGAAATCATGTAAAAAAAAAAATAATAATGTCAAACAATGAGGAGAGACGATGTACACTCCATTAGCTAATGTTGCACTGCCCCACATACACACAAATTCAGCACCTATTAACTGACAAATGCCTAAGAGGATTTGTATTCCCTAAACTGAGAAACATGTCATTATACAGCAAACTATGGGCCATGTTGCATCACAGTTTGTTCACACCTTCATGATAGTTAATGAGGTTTCAAAACACGGGGGCATTTCTCCAATCAAAGGTGCGAGAAAAATACTGTTTAACATTAACACATCATTTGTTCTCCTCATCAAAACATGATGTCAACAGAGAAGATGGTATTGGGTCACAGGGCCAAAGTCATGGATCAAAACAAAGGGAAGTGGACAACAGACCATAGTGCACATTTTTTCTGCCTTGTTAATTTAATTTTGTGACATTTGAAACCTCACTTTGATGTACACTTTGAACAAATGATACACCAGTGTTGTATCTGCCACAGTTTCATTTATAACATTGCCAATTACAAAGACTTAGAATTTTATGTAACCATGCCCAATATACAAATGTCACACACAGAACCTAGTTTTGTGAGCCAATGTGAAGTTGAAAAGGTACAACAGTCACTGGCATTGTGGGGGGAAAAACTACAATTACCGCGACATGGTTGTTAAGTTTCTCAGTTAACATTCATCGCTGTGAAAACATGGATGTTTCACACACATCTTCCCCCCGACAGCACAGAAGATCTATAAGCACATTTTCAAGGTTAGTGTCACCATTGTCAGCCTTCAGATACTGCAGCCAGGTTCCCGTGAGGCCAAGATGATGTAGAGATAAACAATATACTGTGTATAAACTGACTTAGTTTTTAGGGTGAATTTAGTCCAGTTGATCCTGAAGAAAATTTGAACACAGTGAACTCACAATGAAAAATTACATTATGTTGTATAAATCGACTGAATGTCTGTCAAAGTGAATGCTAGGATTAAGTAGGATTAAGAAGTAACTGAGGCCTGTGTTAATAATATAATTAGCGATGTGGTCCACAGGTTTATTGTGATGGCAGGACAGCCCATCTCAGCCTCTGTAAGTCAGTATAATTTTATAATATGAAAAAGATCCCAAATTGACAAGATTCTTCCTCTAATGACACAGACAAAACACTTTTGTTAAAGCTTTGTTGTTGTTGTTTTCTAGTTATTTTCTTTTTACAAAGTTCCTCTGAATGTTCTAAGAAATCGAGCTGTCCCTGGTCCCTGTGCTGAAAAGAAGACAAGGAGCAAGTTTGTGACGAAAAGTACTAAACATATATGAACACTTGTAGACTGCAATAGCTGACTTCAATATAGTCCTTGAGTTTTATTTCTCTCACTTTTTAAGTTAATTTGGAACATGCCAACCCTCTCTTTAATTGCAATCTGAACACATAATCCAGCAGCACTGTATCTGCTGCAGTTTCATTTATGACAATGTAATGTAAAGTAAACAAGTCTAAACTGAACATATCAAAGTAAGATACAGACCCTAGTTTTGTATTTCAATGTGACATTAGACAGATATATCAATGATTTCTTGTCACAGTGGAGAAAAAACAATCACCTCCTTTCAGTAGAAGAAGGATCTTGTTAATTTGTCATATTATAAAATGATACTGACATACAGAAGCTGAGCAGGGTCATCCTGCCATGTTTCTTTTCTTTTAATGCCATTATCTTGAGATCACGGGTTCATTATTTCATTATCTTAAAGGGACATTGTGTCTTACATTGAAATCATGTATCGCATTCAAACGAATAGTGCACTCTAGCGCCTCTTTTTCAAACACGTATTGCAACAATGGTAGCCGCCATGTATCAAAAAGCCTCAACAACACTGATGAAACCATGTCATCTTCTGCTATCCAATAAGTACACATATAACAACACAGACACTACACATACAGTGAAATCCGGTTATACTCCTCTGGTGGAACTGTATGTTTACGTGGTTTCAGTAGCTTTCATAGTCGCGGTAAAGCCGGACTAAAAGCCGGTGGAAAGGCTTTATAAGCTGACATTTACTGTGACAAAAAGCCGGCGTTTACTGTGACTTTGAAAGCTACTGAAACCACGTAAACATACATTTCTGTACCAGCGAGGCTGGTGTATTTTAGTAGGATCTACTGTTATGCTGCCCATGGTAACGAGCAACACTGTCTAACAAAAACAAATGGAAAAAGTTAGCTTTAGGCTAATTTAGGCAGTACAGTTGACTTACTTGTTGAGGAGAAAGCTGGCAACTTCAGCGTCCCTTTTAAAATCTTTCTCCATCATGGGCTCCTTCCAACTGGGGAAGGCTAGCCCGATGTTAATCCTCTTTTTTTTAATACTCCAGTCACGCTGCCTTTTAAGTTCCCTTTTTCGCTTTCTTGGCGATGGTGAAACTGTCTCCTGTGCTGCTGCTGCATATGCATGGTCCTGCATTATGCTGCAGTAGTGCAGATTTTCAAACTTCCCGGGGTAGTAAGCCTCTCTCGCTGATCTTCTCCTCCGGCGTCTCAATCACTTTGGTCATTCCTACTCTGCGCTGGCTCGCAGGGAAAACGCATAGTTATTCCGCGGTGGTGCTATTTGTCCCTTGCTGGCGGCTGTAGTTTCAAGTTTGGCAGACCGTAGTGGCGCTTCCCACCCGCTTACCCGCCGTATGTATAAACAAATCTAAAATTCTTCGCTTAGGAGAATGTGTCAGATTATTAGCGGAGGTCAAAATACACACACAATTACGACTGTCCCATAGACATCGGTTGTAATTGGTTATTATGGAAGTAGTGCTATGGTAGGCCCCTGCCCCTATGGATCTGGTGTCTGTTCTGTGCTGCCATGATTAAGACCTCTCTTCTTTCCTTCAGGCCAGCATTTTCTTGCCACTGGTAGGATTTCTTGATGTCACCCACTTCCTCCATCTGCCAGTGGTACATCCCATGGAGGGGTCTGGTCTTCCACAATATTTCATTTTCCTCCTCATTACCCTCTCTCTTCTGTTGCACGAGGCACTCTCTGAGCAGGTCATTCCCAATGTATTCTCGGATGCTCCTTATTCATCCTGAATCATGGCTCTGATACTCACCAATCCTCGCCCTCCCTCATTTCGCTGCTTTTCTCTCTCCTACTTGCCTTTTTCCCACAACATTGAGCCTGACGCCCTGTCCAGTCAGTTTGTGGAGAAGGACAACTCCACCCATGGCCCTGACACCATCCCTCCTGCCACTGTTTGGTCACTGTGCTCACCTGGGAGGTAGAGGAAAAAGTCAAGGCTGCCCTGGAGGACCAGCCCAGTCCTGGCTCCTGTCCCCCTGACCACCTGTTTGTCCTGCAGACCCTGAGGACTGATGTCTTCCAGTGGGCCCACAACTTCAGACTCACCTGCCATCCAGGGACCCAGCATATTAAGAAGATCCTGCAGCAGAAGTTCTAGTGGGCCACCCTGGAGGAGGACACTCAGGAGTTTGTCAATGCTGGTTCAGTCTGCAACCTGTACAAGCCATCCCATCAGGCTCTCTCTGGTCTCCTGCAACCTCTGCCTGTGCCTGGATCCTGCATCATGTTTTCTGGCTTCATGGTCTCCCCACTCATGTGGGACCCCAATTTACCTCTATCTTTTGAAGGGAGTTATGCACTCCTCATAAGGCTACCATCAGCTCTTCAATGCATGTTGTCTAAGCACCTCTTATCCTGTTCTCAGCAACTCCTGTGAGTCGAATATGCCCACAACACCCTGAACAATTCAGCCACTGGACTGTCCCCCTTTCAGTGTGCCTCTGAGTTCCAGCCCCCACTGTTTCCTGCCCTGAAGAAGGTGGTTTCGTACACCATGGCTGTCAATTGCCAATACACCAAGCCCCCACCTACCAAGTGGGCCAGAGGGTGTGGCTTTCCACCTGGGACCTACCCTTGCAGGTAGAGTACAAAAAGTTGACCAGTTCCATGTGGATCTACCTGACGTTCCACGCCTTCAAGGTCAATCCAGTTCGATACAGTCCACTGGTTTCTGTTGCACTGCCTCCACCGCTACCCCAATTTGTCAGTGGAGGTCTTGCCTACACAGTTCCCCATCTGCTTCATTCATATCGCCACGGGAGACGCCTGCAATACCTAATCAAGTGGCTGGGAGCAACCGGGAGCGACGCCAGATCTCTGTCAACACCTGTAGGTGAAGCCTCCAATCTGCTCAGCTTGGGCTTCCCCTGGACAGGCAGTCCCTCTGATTCTCCAGCCAAGGCACCTGCACTGCTTTGAGGGAAGGAGGGTGTGGAGATTGTCACACCTACAGCTCATGCACAGTTCAGCAAAGGCGATGGGAACCAAGGCCTCCCTACCTGTCAGTGTAAGTGCACTGCAACTGCACTGTCCATCCTCAGCAGCACATAGCGACCTTGCAGGTGTGGCAGGAATTTCTGTGAAGCGAGTTGGGCTGCCCTCAACTCTAGCACATTGATATGCTGGAAGTCTACCTGCTGCCCCTATTCCTGCATCTTCTTGTACATTTTTCCTGCCTGCCAGGGACGCATCTGACACCAGATCAATCAGGAGACACATATGATTGAAGTAAAAATAAAGTTTAGCACAGAATATAGGTGAACAGAACAGATTAACAGATTATTTGAGTTGATTAAGATTTAACAGAAGACTTTTTCACTTGGACACCTGAGGGACATCTGAGCAGCAGCAAGATAAATCCTTCCATGGAGTCGAGACATTGGCTGTGGTGGTGGCTGATGACTCTGAGGTTGATGACTGATGAGGCAAATGAGGATGATGAATCTGTGAAGATTAGGTGTTGAAGGGGAGGTGGAGGGTAAGCCCAACTGCAGCATTAAAGAACTACTGTTAATTGTGAATCAGCTGCCAGAACAGCTGATGGATGACTCAGTTGACAGCCCTGGACAATGACAACTAGAAATAGCAAGTGAGCATGTGTGCATGGCAGATAGTATGACTGATAAATATGACCTATGACCTAAGTATGAAGAAGTATAGCCTTCCCGACTGCAGACCCCTCACACAAACTGTTTAAACTCCTCCCCCCGGTAGGTGCTACAGAGCACGGTTGGCCAAAATTACCTGTCACAAAGACAGTTTCCTCCCCCAGGCTGTCGCTCTGATGAACTCCTGACAGTCATAGAGTGGCAGGATAAACAACACTTGCATCTTTGCTCCATTTTTACCTCACGGACTTGTATATTTGATGTATATTTGTATATTTTTTGTATATTCCACTATCTTGTCTAATTTTGAGTACTTATGTCAATACTGGTACATTGAGGGCAAAGCCTACGAAAGTCAAATTCCTTGTATGTGCACACGTACTTGGCCAATAAAGCTGATTCTGAATCCTAATGTGATTCTGATTCTGACCTTTCCTTGGAGCTTTATCTAGCGACGGGTCACCAGACCCAGCCTACTCCCCCTGATGGGATTGTTTGGGCATCCACTCTGTCAAAGGCCCAGTCACAGCCTGTGAGTGACTTGTACCCTGGCCTGCAGATGTGTCTGTGGGTGCAGTCCCTGGCTGAGGAGGTATCTCTGCATTGGCCACATACAGGAGAGCCAATGGAACTATTTAAACCATTGCAGCATGAACCCTAAGAGCCACAGGCAGTCTCCAGGTTACTCTTGCCCCCAGGCAAAATGTGCCAGGCAAGCCCTGAAGGCTCTCCTGTGTCTCCTGGGTAAGACACATAGTGATGTTCCAGGAGACTATAATCTTCTGTTTGGGCACATACCAGCCAATCATCCAGATAATCTGGAAGTCTGAGTCTATTTTGCCACATAGGCCCAAGGACTGTGCCCATGCACGTGCTGGACGTGTGAGAGGCCAGCGAGATCCCGAACAGGAGAGCACAGAATTTGAAGATCCATTTTTTGCAGATAAATCTTAGGAAACGCCTGTGACCCTCCCAGATGGGAATCAAAAAGTAGGTATCCCTGACGTCTATGGTGGCAAACCACTTCACCCTGGGAATTGTCAACATTTTGAACTTCAGAGGATGGAGCGACCAGTTAAGGCCCCTCAGTATGAGAATTTTTCCTTGTCTCCCATCTTTTTTTGGGAGGAGGAAATAGTGAGAAAAGAACCCAGCCTGCTGATCCCCTGGCTCTACCTTCATGACTGCTCTTTTCATCAGGCCCCTAACACCTCCCTGTGCTGTGGGTCCATCATTGACAAAACCGTCACTGATCTTGACATGGGGGGTTAGAGCAAACTGAAGCCCAGGGGTACGCGCTTGTTCAGAGATGGAAGGAATATGGTATGAAGCTGTTTCTTTTCTCATGTTACTATTGAATCCAAATTATCAAGGGGAATATGAAGGAGCCCTGTAACAGGAAATTCGTGAAGGTGGCATTTTAAGCATAAGCTTCAACACCAAGTATTAAATAAATTTCATTCCATGTGTTCAATACTTTTTTCCTGTGTCATTCTACTTTATTGCACATAACTTTATGTGTGGATTTAAATGTTATTAGGACAGAAAACAGTTTGGGAGAGATGGGGATCTATGCACAGTAGATAGTGATAGTTTCAAAGAGGGAGGGAGACAAAGCGACGTCACTCCCCCACCCTGAAATAATGTGGTGGGGGAGTGAATGATGTAATGGAGGAGATGATGATCAGGAGTTACAGGAAAAAAAAACAAGCTGGGGGAGGAGGTGTATAGAGAGAAAAAAGAGGAGGAGACAGAGGGAGGGCAACAAGATAGATAACGGGAATGAAGAGGTTAAGAGATAAATATCTCATCTCAAGAAAAGGTAATCTGAGGGCTTCTCGACCTCAGCAGCTCTCTCTTCAGATCCACAATCACTTTCTCTGATGATGGTGGAGACACTGGAAGCAGCTGACCTCTGTATCTCTCCCCTCAACACCTCCTGCAGGTCAATGCCTGGTACTCCCCAGGTCATAATCATCAAAACACTGCTGTGCTGCATCGCTGTTCTCACTGTGATGCTGAATTTGTTGGTCGTCATCTCCATCTCCCACTTCAGGCACAGACATTTTTCTCAAATTATAACAGCTATTAGTGTGTATGAGTTAAAGTCATGGATGCAATCTGTGTTTATTAGATGCTATTATATGCTAAAAAAAAAAGGCGTTGGTGCTTTCTTTCTCACTTGTGAATGAAACTGTATTTTTCAGTGTGCTTTTCTGTTTAAATGTGTCACTGTAAGAATAATCATGATACACATATTCTTAATAATACCACCAAACGTCTGTACTAATGTGGATCTGATTGATATCGTAGAGATTTATTATGCTTGTAGGCTATAAATACATTTTGTCTTCATTCTCAAAATAATCAGTGTGATCTAAATTAATTTTTACTATGTATGAGGCTCTAATTATAATCTCCCTCTCCAGGCAGCTCCACACCCCCACCAATCTCATCCTCTTCTCTCTGGCTGTGTCTGACTTGCTTGTGGGCCTCACAGTGATGCCAGCTGCAATCAACAAAGCGCAGTTCTGTTGGTTTATGGGTCAAATCACATGTGCTTTTTTGTACCTGGCAGACTACATCCTCACCTCTGCCTCTGTTGGGAACATGGTGCTCATATCAATGGACCGTTATGTGGCTATTTGTGACCCTCTGCGCTATTCCTCCATGATAACACCAAACAGAGTTAAAATCTGTGTGTCTCTGTGTTGGCTATGTGCTATTATCTACAACCTTATAATTCTTAAAGATCAGCTTTTACAAATAGATGTATTTAACTCCTGTGCTCAAGAATGTGTACTCGTTATAAATTACATTTCAGGGGCAGTAGACTTGCTCCTGACCTTTGTTGGCCCTGTTACTGTGATCATAGTTCTCTATATGAGAGTGTTTGTGGTGGCTGTGTCACAGGCACGTGCCATGCAGTCTCAGACTTCAGCTATGAAATCAAATATTGTGACTGTTAAGAAATCTGAGATGAGAGCCGCTAGAATTCTTGGTATTACCCTTATTGTGTTTATACTTTGTCTCTGTCCATATTATATTCCTTCAATAGCAGGACAGGGCACTACAGGTAGTGTAGGTTCATCAGCTCAACTCTGGCTGTATTTTTGTAACTCTACTTTTAATCCTCTGATCTACGCCTTTTTCTATCCCTGGTTTAGAAAAGCAGTTAAAGTCATTGTCAGCCTTCAGATACTGCAGCCAGGTTCCCGTGAGGCCAAGATGATGTAGAGATAAACAATATACTGTGTATAAACTGTCGTAGTTTTTAGGGTCAATTTAGTCCAATTGATCCTGAAGAAAATTTGAACACAGTGAACTCACGATGTTGTGACATATATATGTATCTCCTTTGATTAGAAACATATTCTGGATGTATACAACTATACCTGTGAAATGACCGCTGCCAGTTAAGAGAGTTTTAAAAGCCATGGTTCAGAAAAATGATTAAGTTATATCCCAAAGGTATCCTGTAGGCATGTTTATTATTAGTGTAAATAAAAACTGAAGAGTCTAATGATTGAGGTGCAGGAGTAACCTTGACCTTTTCACAGAAAGAAAGAAAGAAAAATTGCATTATATTGTATAAATCGACTGAATATCCATCAAAGTGAATGCTAGGATTAAGTAGGATTAAGAAGTAACTGAGGCCTGTGTTAATAATATAATTAGCGATGTGGTCCACAGGCACTTGTGTGTCTGTCCAAGGCTGCAATAATTAGTTGCTGCCCTAGAATGATACACACACAGTTAAAATTATTTTAAAAATATTGCTTGATAAATTATCAGTTGATTTATTTACATTACTTTTATAGTTTAAGAATCACCCAGAGCATTTCAACAATTAAACATTTTTTTATAAAAGCAATTTCCACTTTAGCAATACTTTGTTAGTCAACTATAATGCTCTATACTACTATAATACCCACTGCAATTATAAAAATGTATATTCTCTCTTGCTAATGAAGACACATAAGCACTCAAATCTAAATGATCTCCTCGTGTTTTATTATAATTTTATTGTGATGGCAGGACAGCTTCTCAGCCTCTGTGTGTCAGAATCATTTTATAATATGAAAAAGATCCCAAATTAACAAGATTCTTCTTTTAATGACACAGACAAAACACTTTTGTTAAAACTTTGTTGTTGTTGTTTTCTAGTTATTTTCTTTTTACAAAGTTCCTCTGAACGTTCTAAGAAATCGAGCTGTCCCTGGTCCCTGTGCTGAAAAGAAGACAAGGAGTAAGTTTGTGACCACAAGTAGTAAACATATATGAACACTTGTAGACTGCAATAGCTGACTTCAATATAGTTCTTGAGTTTTATTTCTCTCTCTTTTTAAGTTAATTTGGAACATGCAAACCCTCTCTTTAATTGCAATTTGAACACATAATCCAGCAGTACTGTATCTGCTGCGGTTTCATTGATGACAATGCTCTTAAGGGTTTTTATGTGACCAATGCTTAATATCCATCCAGATGTCGATGTGATTAAAGCAGGATAGTCAGTAAATCAGTTTACTCTGATGTATTTGAATGAATGTTGGTGATTCTCACAGTGTCTGCTGTCTACAGCTGCTTGATACTGTATGAAAGACTTATTCAGTCAATGAAATCCCTGCAGCATCTGAAGGCAACAGGACTGATATGTTGATGAACCCCCAGCCTCTGAGAGGTGGTCCACCAGAGCGTAATAGCACAGTACTGTTAAGCACAGTCAAAGCAGCAAAGTACATTTAATTAAGTACTGTACTAATGTCAAGTTTTTAAGTATCTGTACTTTACTTGAGTACTTTTCTTTTTTTACTTTTTTTTTTTTTTAAACGTATTTCTTTGACTCCACTATATTTCTATAAAGGGTCCCATTACTCGTTACATTTGCTTCAATTTTTTATGTACAAGTCTATAAACTGTGATCATGCAGTTCTGCATGTGGTTTGTTTGTCTAAATGGAGTTCCCGTACCTCTATACAGTTTTACTACAGTGACGGCAGCAGATGTAGATAAAGATTGTAGGCCAGATCACGAAAGGCCATACCTTAAGTCTATGTTTACAATTTTTGATATGAAGAATGATTCATATTGTTTTAAACATTTGCTCTGTTTATGACACACAAACTTCATCCCAGCCTACAAGAATGTGCCATCCAACCTGAGAGAGCATGTTGAGATATGTAAATATTTGATTAATTCAAAATAAATATTCTAAACAGCTGTCTGTGCACTGAGATATAAAAAGATTTTTTTTAATTTTTTTTTTTTTTATGAGCCATCCGGTCCCTGTATGACCAAAGTGAGAGCTGCGTCCTCATACTAAGTGTAAAGTCGAACATGTTCTCAGTGGGTGTTGGCTTCCGCCAAGGCTGACCCTTGTCACCAATCCTGTTTGTGATTTTCATGGACAGGATCTCTAGGTACAGTCGGGGGGAGTAAGGGGTCCGGTTTGGTGACCTCAGAATTGCATCTCTGCTTTTCGCAGATGATGTGGTTCTGCTGGCTTCATCACACTGTGACCTCCAGCACGCACTGGAGCGGTTTGCAGCTGAGTGTGGAGCAGTCGGGATGAGAGTCAGCACCTCCAAATCTGAGGCCATGGTTCTCTGCCGGAAACTGGTGGATTGCCCCCTCCGGATTGGGAGAGACTTACTGCCTCAAGCGAGGGAGTTCAAGTATCTTGGGGTCTTGTTCACGAGTGAGAGTAGAATGGAGCATGAGATGGATCATTGATTTGGTGCGGCTTCTGCAGTGATGCGGGTGCTGCGCCGGGCGGTCGGGGTGAAGAGGGAGCTGAGCCGGAAGGCAAAGCTTTCAATTTACTGGTCCATCTACATCCCAACCCTCACCTATGGTCACGAGCTCTGGGTAGTGACCGAAAGAATGAGATTGCGGATCAGGTGAAGAGCACAGACATCCGGAGGGAGCTCGGAGTACAGCCGCTGCTCCTTTGCATCGAAAGGGATCAGTTGAGGTGGTTCAAGCATCTGATCAGGATGCCTCCTGGGCACCTCCCACTGGAGGTGTTCCAGGCACATCCTGCTGGTAGGAGGCCCTGGGGCAGACCCAGAACACACTGGAGGGATTACATATCTCATCTGGCCTGGGAACGCCTCAGGGTCCACCAGGAAGAGCTGGAAAGCGTTGCTGGGGAGAGGGATGCCAGGACTGCTTTGCTGCCTGCCGCCCCCGCGACCCAGCTCCAGATAAGCGGATGAAAATGGATGGATGGATGAATGGACTTTTTTTTTTTTATCAAGCACTGCAGTACTTCAGCTCAAGTAATAATATGACTCAGCGACTTTCACTTGTATTGGAGTAATATTTGACCAGGAGTATCTATACTCTGACTCAAGTGTCTACTTTGTCCACCATTGCTGTTTACCTTGATTAAATGACCTTTTTCCATTTTAAATTAATAAATATTAATGTAAAACAGAGAAAAAGAAGTCACCAAAGTAGTCCTAATGTCCTAATATGATTTTTTTTTTATTCTTTTCTTTTACATTTGCTGAGAAGCTAATCAAAATGTTATATTTTCATATAAAATTTGTTTTATTGTACATTTCTGTAATTTTAGTTGGATCTGTCCAAAGCCATGGCAGAAGTAGGGATAAGTGGTAAATACACCAAATGGTACAGTTGAAAAAGTGTTTGGTACAGGTGAAAAAAATAGTGCCTGTAATTTTAAAAGTTACATGCACGAGGGCATGTTCATAGAAAAAAGTTTTTCAAGCCCTGATTATTTAAATAGAAGTGGGTGATGTGGGGGGGGGGATCAAATATACAGTAAAAATATCCAACTATCCAGTCCATCATTTTCATCCTTATTTGGGGATGGATAACAGAGCAGCAAGCTGAGCATGGTATGTCCCTCTCCCTAGCAAAGTGTTTCAGCTTCTCCCGGGGAACACCAAGATGTTCCCGGGCCAGACAAGTTATATAATCCCTTCAGCTGTTCTGGGTCTACCCTGGGACCTCCTACCAGTTGGACATGCCTGGAAGGCCTCTAACGTCCAGGAAGCATCCTGAATAGATGCCTAAACCAGCTTATCTGGCCCCTTTTCAATGCAAAGGAGCAGTGCCTCCACTCTGCCTAAGCGCCTCACCCTATCTCTAAAAGAAGAAGAAGAAGAAGAAGAAAAAGAAGAAGAAGCTTTATTGTCACTGCAATAAATACAGTGAAATTTCGTTCGGTGCTCTCTTGTAGCAGCTACAATGTCCTTGTCATAAAATAAACTGGGGGGGTACCACACCGTACAGCCATAGGTGAGGACACTCTCTATTGTGCAGTGGTAGAAGTTTTTCAGCAGAGATGGAGGGAGTTTGTTCCTCCTCAGTGTTCTCAGAAAGAAGAGACGCTGCTGGGCCTTTTTGATGATGATTCACAGTCCAGCCCAGGTCCTCCGAGATGTGCAGACCAAGAAACTTAAAGCTGGTGACCCGTTCCACTTCCTCCCCATTGATGCTCAGGCCTGAGTGCAGTGTGGTCCTCGACTTCCGGAAGTCAATAATGACTTCTTTTGTCTTCTTGGTGTTGAGGTTGAGGTGGTTGTCACTGCACCAGGCCGCCAGTGCTTGGACCTCCTCCCTGTATGGTGTCTCATAACCGTTGTTGATGAGCTCCACAATGGTTGTATCATCCGCAAATTTGATGAGGGTGTTGGAGCCGTGAGTAGCGACACAGTCATAAGTGTACAGTGTGTACAAGACTGGACTCAGCACCATTCCCGAAATGGGAAAAATGATAGCCAGTTAATGATATCAGTCTCATAAAGTTCACTAAACTATTAATTTGGGAAATTGATTAATAATTAAATGAATAACCATAACCAAATGAATAATAAAGCCTGAAGGATTTCGGAATTCTTGATGCAGCAGAGGTTGACTATTCATTCACTATTGTACAACATTAAACAGACAGCAGATACGATTCCAAAATTATATTTATTCATAAAGTAAAGCAAAGCAAAACCAAAACCAAAACACACACATCCTAACTAACTATATACAAGCCTGTGTGTGTGTATATGTGTGTAGGTGTGTGTCTGTGTGTGTGTGCAAGAGAAAGAGAAAGACAAAGGCGGGTGTGGTAATCGAAAGGCCGTTTGGCCTACAAAACAAAATGGCTGACAACAGAAAACTACAAGATGGCCGAATCAAAGCTGGCTTCAGATCGGGGGAGGTATTTGTCTGACTGTGTGGTCAGGACAAAGACAAAAGAAAAGAAACTGCCTCTTTGGGTGTAGCTCTGTTGAAAGCCAATTTGTAAGTGAGTCTATGTGAATGCGATTTGTGTTGCAAAGGGTCTGGATTAGTGCAGAAGATGTTTAGTTACATGCAAGACATCTGTGAACAGCATTAGCAAACTAAACATGACTCGCTTGGTAAGACCAACTAATCAATAACCTAATTGCAGACAATCACAACAATAACTCAATTAGCAGCATTAAATCACAAACAACAAGTTAAACAGTCTTGCTTAGCCTGTACAGCTGTGATAAAGTTATGCCCAGTTGTTACATTACCAAATCCTGAATGGATTGAGGGAAGAGTTAATTTGATGCATGCTGTCTTTGTTAGCCAACGAAGAAGGCTGGAAAGAGCTGTGGCTCCAGAAGCAGTCTTTGTTGTGTCCTTGTTCCAAAGGTGCAGATCTGAGGAAGCCAGTCGCTCGGGGTCCTTGCAGAGTTAGACATTGGGGTGCTAACTCAACTTGATTCTCCTTGTTGCTGGGAAGTTAGTTGCAAACCTTGTGTTTGCCCTTCTAACCTCTGTGGTTTCAGGTATGCGCCTCCCTTGAGTGGGGGCATGAGAGTCTTAGGAGAAAAGGAACAAAACTCTGTAGAGCAGTTGTTCCCCCCTTGATGGTTCAGGACAAAGAGCACCTCTGGGCTGGTCCAGGGCCCAGAAGGGAAGAGGTGTGAGCGGCTTGCCACCCAAGAGCTAAGAGAGAGACTGTGGTGAATGGAAAACAACTCCTACAGTGTGTCTGATGACATCAAAGAGTCACATGGCACTGTAACAGTACTGACCAATCACTTTTGAGACTTGTCTCTCAAAGAGGTGTGAGGTGGACATCCTGCTGAGATGGGTGTCAGGTAACTTCTTTGTTTGAGAACAAAGAACATGAGGTCTTCCACCTCAGGAGGAAAAGCCTTCACATGTCCAGTTTAGATTTTAACGAAAGACAACTCATCTGTGGTCCAGTGAATCCCAGCACAAGTAAGATAGGATATGTCCATATGTTCCTTGACACTATCCTAGCCACTTGGTTGTGCCTCACTGTGTTCCCTGTCCCAGCTTACGTCTTACATTCTGCTTCTATGTGCTGGACATTCTCAGGGGTCTCTTTGCACAGCCTGCCTCGGGGGTCCTGTCTGCCATGGTAGGCCCCTGCTTCTATGGATCTGGTGTCTGTTCTGTATTGCCATGACTAAGGCCTCTGCGCTTTCCTTCAGGCCAGCATTTTCTAGCCACTGGTAGGATTTCTTGATGTCACCCACTTCCTCCATCTGCCAGTGGTACATCCCATGGAGGGCTCTGGTCTTCCATGATATTTCCTTTTCCTCCTCATTACCCTCTCTCCTCTGCTGCCCAAGGCACTCTCTGAGCAGGTCATCCTGGGGGGGCATCTTCTCGATGTATTCTTGGATGCTCCTTGTTTCATCCTGAATCATGGAGGTAGAGGAAAAAGTCAAGGCTGCCCTGGAGGACCAGCCCAGTCCTGGCTCCTGTCCCCCCTGACCCCCTGTTTGTCCTGCAGACCCTGAGGACTGATGTCCTCCAATGGGCCCACAACTCCAGACTCATCTTCCATCCAGGGACCCAGCATATTAAGAAGATCCTGCAGCAGAGGTTCTAGTGGGCCACCCTGGAGGAGGACCAGGAGTTTGTCAATGCTGGTTCTGTCTGCAACCTGCACAAGCCATCCCATCAGGCTCTCTCTGGTCTCCTGCAACCTCTGCCTGTGCCTGGATCCTGCATCATGTTTTCTGGCTTCATGGTCTCCCCACTCATGTGGGACCCAGGTTTACCTCTATCTTTTGAAGGGAGTTATACATCCCTCTTAGGGCTACCATCAGCCTGTTATCCAGTTTCAATCCCCAGTCCAACAGCCAGACTTAACATAAAAACCAGGAGATGGAGACAGCTCTTCAATGCATGTTGTCTAAGCACCTCTTATCCTGTTCCCAGAAACTCCCTGTGGGTCGAATATGCCCACAACAGCCTGAACAATTCAGCTGCTGGACTGTCCCCCTTTCAATGTGATTCTGAGTTCCAGCCCCACTGTTTCCTGCCCTGAAGAAGGTGGTTTCGTGCCCATCTGTCCAGACATTCATCCACCGCTGCCGCTGGACCTGGGCCCAAGCCAGGACAGTTCTCCTCTGCTCAGCTGACCAGTACACCATGGCTGTCAACTGCCAATGCACCAAGCCCCCACCTACGAAGTGGGCCAGAGGGTGTGGCTTTCCACCTGGGACCTACCCTTGCAGGTAGAGTACAAAAATTTGACCCATTCCATGGATCTACCTGATGTTCCACGTCTTCAAAGTCAATCCAGTTCAACACAGTTCTGTTGCTCTGCCTCCACTGCTGCCCCAATTCGTCAATGGAGGTCTTTCCTACACAGTTCCCCATCTACTCCATTCATATCACCACGGGAGAGGCCTGCAATACCTAATCAACTGGCTGGGAGCAGCTGGGAGCGATGCCAGATCTCTGTCAACCCCTTCAGGTGAATCTGCTCAGCTTGGGCGTCCCCTGGACAGGCAGTCCCCCTGATTCTCCAGCCAAGGCACCTGCACTGCTTTGAGGGAAGGAGGGCGTGGAGGTTGTCACACCTACAGCTCATGCACAGTTCAGCAAAGGCGATGGGAACCAAGGCCTCCCTGCCTGTCAATGTAAGTTGCTGCAACTGCACTGTCCATCCTCAGCAGCACATAGCGACCTTGCAGGTGTGGCAGGAATTTCTGTAAAGCGAGTTGGGCTGCCCTCAACTCTAGCACATTGATATGCTGGGAAGTCTACCTGCTGCTCCTATTCCTGCATACTCTTGTACTTTTTTCCTGCCTACGAGGGACGCATCTGACACCAGTTCAATCAGGAGAGACATATGAATGAAGTAAAAATAAAGTTTAGCACAGAATATAGGTGAACAGAACAAATTAACAGATTATTTGAGTTGATTAAGATTTAACAGAAGACTTTTTCACTTGGACACCTGAGGGACATCTGAGCGACAGCAAGATAAATCCTTCCATGGAGTCAAGACATTGGCCGTGGTGGTGGCTGATGACTCTGAGGTTGATGACTGATGAGGCAAATGAGGATGATGAATCTGTGAAGATTAGGTGTTGAAGGGGAGGTGGAGGGTAAGCCCAACTGCAGCATTAAAGAACTACTGTTAATTGTGAATCAGCTGCCAGAACAGCTGATGGATGACTCAGTTGACAGCCCTGGACAATGACAGCTAGAAATAGCAAGTGAGCATGTGTTCAAGGGGTGAATGGCAGATAGTATGACTGATAAATTATAGACCTAAGCATGAAGAAGTATAGCCTTCCCGACTGCAGACCCCTCACACCAACTGTTTAAACTCCTCCCCCCCGGTAGGCGCTACAGAGCACTGTTGGCCAAAACTACCCGTCACCAAAACAGTTTCTTCCCCCAGACTGTCGCTCTGATGAACTCCTGACAGTCATAGAGTGGCAGGATAAACAACACTTGCATCTTTGCTCCATTTTTACCTCACGGACTTGTATATTTGATGTATATTTGTATATTTTTTGTATATTCCACTATCTTGTCTAATTTTGAGTACCTATGTTAATATTGGTTTAGTTTAGTTTAGTTTATTAGGATCCCCATTAGCTGCAGCAAATGTTGCGGCTATTCTTCCTGGGGTCCAATACATGCATAAAATTATACAATACATACATACTGGTACATTGAGAGCAAAGTCTACCAAAGTCAAATTCCTTGTATGTGCACACGTACTTGGCCAATAAAGCTGATTCTGAATCGTAGTGTGATTCTGATTCTGACCTTTCCTTGGAGCTTTATTTAGTGATGGGTCACCAGACCCAGCCTACTCCCCCTGACGGGGTGATGCATCCGCACCATCAAAACGCCAGTCACAGCCTGTGAGTGACTTGTACCCTGGCCTGCAGATGTGTCTGTGGGTGCAGTCCCTGGCTGAGGAGGTATCTCTGCACTGGCTGCATACAGGAGAGCCAATGGAACTATTTAAACCATTGCAGCATGAACCCTAAGAGCCACAGGCAGTCTCCAGGTTACTCTTGCCCCCAGGCAAAAATGTGCCAGGCAAGCCCTGAGGGCCTCCTGTGTCTCCTGGGTAAGACACATAGTGATGTTCCAGGAGACTATAATCTTCTGTCTGGGCACATACCAGCCAATCATCCAGATAATCTGGAAGTCTGAGTCTATTTTGCCACATAGGCCCAAGGACTGTGCCCATGCACCTGCTGGAGGTGTGAGAGGCCAGCAAGATCCCAAACAGGAGAGCACAGAATTTGAAGATCCATTTTTTGCAGGTAAATCTTAGGAACCGACTGTGACCCTCCCAGATGGGAATCAAAAAGTAGGTATCCCTGAGGTCTATGGTGGCAAACCATCTCACCCTGGGAATTGTTAACATTTTGAACTTCAGGAGATGAAGAGACCAGTTAAGGCCCCTCAGTATGAGAATTTTTCCTTGTCTCCCATCTTTTTTTGGGAGGAGGAAATAGTGGGAAAAGAACCCAGCCTGCTGATCCCCTGGCTCTACCTTCATGACTGCTCTTTTCATCAGGCCCCTAACACCTCCCTGTGCTGTGGGTCCATCATTGACAAAACCGTCACTGATCTTGACATGGGGGGTTAGAGCAAACTGAAGCCCAGGGGTACGCGCTTGTTCAGAGATGGAAGGAATATGGTATGAAGCTGTTTCTTTTCTCATGTTACTAATGAATCCAAATTATCAAGGGGAATATGAAGGAGCCCTGTAACAGGAACAAAGGGCAAAGAGGATGAGACCCAGATGGACAATAATCCAAAACATACTGCAAAGGAGACTGTCAAGTGGTTGCAGACGATGAAAATAAAGGTGCTGGACTGGCCCAGTCAATCACCAGCCTAACAGAACATTTGTTGTTGGAAGTAAAGACCAAGATTGATCAACAGACCTCCTGCTGTCAGTGTGGAGGAATGTGCCAAAATATCACCTGAACACTGAGACATTAGTTTCTTTGTGCAGGAAGTGTCTTGAAGGTGGCATTTCAAGCATAAGCTTCAACACCAAGTATTAAATAAATTTCATTCCATGTGTTTAATACTTTTTTCCTGTGTCATTCCACTTTATTGCACATAACTTTATGTGTGGATTCAAATGTTATTAGGACAAAAAACAGTTTGGGAGAGATGGGGATCTATGCACAGTAGCTAGTGATAGTTTCAAAGAGGGAGGGAGACAAAGCGACATCACTCCCCCACCCTGAAATAATGTGGTGGGGGACTGAATGATGTAATGGAGGAGATGATGATCAGGAGTTACAGGGGAAAAAAAACAAGCTGTGGGGAGGAGGTGTATAGAGAGAAAAAAGAGGAGGAGACAGAGGGAGGGCAACAAGATAGATGATGGGAATTAAGAGGTTAAGAGATAAATATCTCATCTCAAGAAAAGGTCATCTGAGGGCTTCTCGACCTCAGCAGTTCTCTCTTCAGATCCACAATCACTTTCTCTGATGATGGTGGAGACACTGGAAGCAGCTGACCTCTGTATCTCTCCCCTCAACACCTCCTGCAGGTCAATGCCTGGTACTCTCCAGGTCATATTCATCCAAACACTGCTGTACTGCATCACTGTTCTCACTGTGATGCTGAATTTGTTGGTCGTCATCTCCATCTCCCACTTCAGGCACAGACATTTTTCTCAAATTATAACAGCTATTAGTGTGTATGAGTTAAAGTCATAGATGGAAGCTGTGTTTTGTAGATACTCTTCTATGCTAAAAGACATCAGTACTTTCACTTGTAAATGAAAATTTAACTTTCATATGTGTTTCTGTATAAATGTGTCTCTATGGCAGTAATCATGATGAACATTTTCTGAATAATACCATCAACCTGCTGTACTAAAAAGCTTACGTAATTTGAAATTGATTGATGTTGAAAAATGTACTAGGTATGTAAGCAATAAATTATAATCTCCCTCTCCAGGCAGCTCCACACCCCCACCAATCTCATCCTCCTCTCTCTGGCTGTGTCTGACTTGCTTGTGGGCTTCGCAGTGATGCCAGCTGCAATTGCCATCATGCAGTCCTGTGGGTTTATGGGTAAAATCACATGTGTTCTTACATACCTGTCGAGTTTCATCCTCACCTCTGCCTCTGTTGGGAACATGGTGCTCATATCAGTGGACCGTTATGTGGCTATTTGTGACCCTCTGCGCTATTCCTCCATGATGACACCAAGCACAGTTAAAATCTGTGTGTCTGTGTGTTGGTTATGTGCTGTTATCTACAGCCTTATAATTCTTAAAGATCAGTTTTCACAGATACATTTGTCTAACTCCTGTGCTCAAGAATGTGTACTCGTTATAAATTACATTTCAGGGGCAGTAGACTTGCTCCTGACCTTTGTTGGCCCTGTTACTGTGATCATAGTTCTCTATATGAGAGTGTTTGTGGTGGCTGTGTCACAGGCACGTGCCATGCAGTCTCAGATTTCAGCTATGAAATCAAATATTGTGACTGTTAAGAAATCTGAGATGAGGGCTGCTAGAACTCTTGGTATTACCCTTCTTGTGTTTTTACTTTGTCTCTGTCCATATTACATTCCTTCAATAGCAGGACAGGACACTACAGGTAGTGTAGGTTCATCAGCTCAACTCTGGCTGTATTTTTGTAACTCCACCTTTAATCCTCTGATCTACGCCTTTTTCTACCCCTGGTTTAGAAAATCAGTTAAAGTCATTGTCAGCCTTCAGATACTGCAGCCAGGTTCCCGTGAGGCCAAGATGATGTAGAGATAAACAATATACTGTGTATAAACTGACTTAGTTTTAAGGGTGAATTTAGTCCAATCCTGAAGAAATCCTGATCCTGAAGAAAATTTGAACACAGTGAACTCACAATGTTGTGACATATATATGTATTTCCTTTGATTAGAAACATATTCTGGATGTATACAACTATACCTGTGAAATGACTGTTGCCAGTTAAGATGAGTTTTAAAAGCCATGGTTCAGAAAAATGATTAAGTTATATCCCAAAGGTATCCTGTAGGCATGTTTATTATTAGTGTAAATAAAAACTGAAGAGTCTAATGATTGAGGTGCAGGAGTAACCTTGACCTTTTCACAGAAAGAAAGAAAGAAAGAAAGAAAGAAAAATTACATTATGTTGTATAAATCGACTGAATATCTGTCAAAGTGAATGCTAGGATTAAGTAGGATTAAGAAGTAACTGAGGCCTGTGTTAATAATATAATTAGCGATGTGGTCCACAGGCACTTGTGTGTCTGTCTAAGGCTGCAATAATGAGTTGCTGCCCTACAATGATACACACACAGTTAAAATTATTTTAAAAATGTTGCTTGATAAATTATCAATTGATTTATTTACATTACTTTTATAGTTTAAGAATCACCCAGAGCATTTCAACAATAAAACTATTTTTTAGAAAAACAATTTCAACTTCAGCAACTTTAGCAATACTTTGTTAGTCAACTATAATGCTCTATACTACTATAATACCCACTGCAGTTATAAAAGTGTATATTCACTCTACTAATAAAGACACATAAGCACTCAAATCTAAATGATCTCCTCGTGTTTTATTATAATTTCATTGTGATGGCAGGACAGCCCTGCTCAGCTTCTGTACGTCAGTATAATATGAAAAAGATCCCAAATTAACAAGATTCTTCTTCTAATGACACAGACAAAACACTTTTGTTAAAGCGTTGTTGTCGTTGTTTTCTAGTTATTTTCTTTTTACAAAGTTCCTCTGAACGTTCTAAGAAATCGAGCTGTCCCTGGTCCTTGTGCTGAAAAGAACACTTGTAGACTGCAATAGCTGACTTCAATATAGTTCTTGAGTTTTATTTCTCTCTCTTTTTAAGTTAATTTTGAACTTGCCAACCCTCTCTTTAATTGCAATTTGAACACATAATCCAGCAGCACTGTATCCGCTACAGTTTCACTTATAACAATGCTGGTTACAAAGACTTCAGGGTTTTTATGTGACCAATGCTCAATATACATCTAAATGTAATATACAGTAAACAAGTCTAAACTGAACATGTCCAAGTAAGATACAGACCCTAGTTTTGTAGTTCAATGTGACGTTAGACAGATATATCAATGATTTCTTGCCACAGTGGAGAAAAAAAAAATCACCTCTTTTCATTAGAAGAAGAATCTTGTTAATTTGGGATCTTTGTCATATTACAAAATGATACTGACATACAGAAGCTGAGAAGGGCCATCCTGCCATGTTTCTTTTCTTTTAATGCCATTATCTTGAGATCACGGGTTGATTATTTCATTATCTTAAGAAAATGGTAGAATAATAATGTTTGATGTGGTTAAAGCAGGATAGTCAGTATATCAGTTTACACTGATGTATTTGAATGAATGTGGGTGATTCTCACAGTGTCTGCTGTCTACAGCTGCTTGATACTGTATGAAAGACTTATTCAGACAATGAAATCCCTACAGCATCTGAAGGCAACAGGATTGATATGTTGATGGCCCCCCAGCCTCTGAGAGGTTGTCCACCAGAGTGTAATAGCACAGTACTGTTAAGCACAGTCAAAGCAGCAAAGTACATTTAATTAAGTACTGTACTAATGTCAAGTTTTTAAGTATCTGTACTTTACTTGAGTATTTTTCTTTTTTTACTTTTTTTTTTTTTTTAAACGTATTCCTTTGACTCCACTATATTTCTATGAAGGCTCCCATTACTCGTTACATTTGCTTCAATTTTTTATGTACAAGTCTATAAACTGTGATCATGCAGTTCTGCATGTGGTTTGTTTGTCTAAATGGAGTTACCTTACCTCTATACAGTTTTACTACAGTGACTGCAGCACACAGAGATAAAGATTCTTGGCCAGATCACGAAAGGCCATACCTTAAGTCTATGTTTACAATTTTTGATAAGAAGAATGATTCATATTGTTTTAAACATTTGCTCTGTTTACGACGCACAAACTTCATCACGGCCTACAAGAATGTGCCATCCAACCTGAGAGAGCATGTTGAGATATGTAAATATTTGATTAAGTCAAAATGAATATTCTAAACAGCTGTCTGTACACTGAGATATATAAAGAAATAATACTTTTTTTTTTTTTTTTATCAAACACTGCAGTACTTCAGCTCAAGTAATAACATGACTCAGTGACTTTCACTGGTATTGGAGTAATATTTGACCAGGAGTATCGATAGTCTGACTCAAGTGTCTACTCTGGCCACCATTGCTGTTTACCTTGATTAAATGACCTTTTTCCATTTTAAATTCATGAATATGAATATAAAATAGAGAAAAAGATGTCACCAAAGTAGTCCTAATATGATTTTTTTTTATTCTTTTCTTTTAGATTTGCTGAGAAGCTAATCAAAATGTTATATTTTCATATAAAATTTGTTTTATTGTACATTTCTGTAATTTTACTTGGATCTGTCAAAAGCCATGGCAGAAGTAGGGACAAAGGGTAAATACACCAAATGGTGCAGTTGAAAAAGTGTTTGGCGCAGGTAAAAAAATAATGCCTGTAATTTGGAAAGTTACATGCACGAGTGCATGTTCATCGAGAAACATTTCTCAAGCCCTGATTATTTAAATAGAAGTCGGTGATGTGGGAAAAAAGATCATATATACAGTAAAAATATCCAACTATCCAGTCCATCATTTTCATCCTTATCTGGGGATGGATTACAGAGCAGCAAGCTGAGCATGGTATGTCAGACTTCCCTCTTCCTAGCAAAGTGTTTCAGCTTCTCCCAGGGAACACCAAGATGTTCCCAGGCCAGACAAGTTATATAATGCCTTCATCAAGATGGCCGCGCACACGTCCTAGCGTTGTTTACCCTCTGGCTCAATGTCTTCTCAGCGGTGATTTAACGAACTTTTACTAACTTTCACCGAGTGTGATATTTCTATTCTTATTTTAATCGCTTTTAACTGGATTCATCTCCATGTGAACACTAAATCGAGCTAAACTGAGAGGAAATTAATCATCAACAAAGTACTGCCTGCCTATCGGCTTCTTACCTTCTTGGTCTACCTGTGAACCCTGCTGAGTTTACGCTGCTGTCGTGCTGGAAATCCCTATCGACACGTCTGCTTTGGTTGACGAAGTGTCTCGACAGCTTAGCCTGCTACATTTGGTCTCCTACGAGAGTGAGCCGCGGCTGTGGTACGGTGCTGCTGCCGTTGCTTCCGACATTGTCGCAGTACTGGACGCAGATACCAGTCCCCGGGTGTCCATCTGTTGCCGCTAGCTCCTATCTTCCTCTTGGACCCTTCAGCTATGTGTCCACTCTCCGCTGGATGCCGAAGCCAAAGCAGCTGATTAGCCTGTTAGCTGCCGGGTCCTGTGGCTACACCGGGATCCGTCCTCCAACATCCCGGGTTGCTGGCTGTTAGTCGGCGAGTTGGCCGCTAGCGATTGTCCGGAGAGTTGGCGTCTGGTGGCTGGCTGGTGAGCTAGCTGCTAATTGTTAGCCGATGCTAGCCTGCGTCGAGGGAAGAACACAGCAGTGCTGCTGCAGACCACTCTACTCAGCGTACCTCTGCAGGTGATTCCACAGGTGACTCTGCATCTCACCTCTCTGCTGTCTACTCCTAACGCTACTAGCACTTTAAACTGCATGTCTAACTCGTCCTGAGACATTAACAATGAAATTACTACTCGCACTGTTCCTATTTCTCGTTCTCTGGTCCTATGGAACTGTAATCCCTTGCGATGTACCCGTTAAAGGGCCACGCCCACCTCTGTGCCTTCCTAATGCAATGACTATTACCTGGTCCTCTGCTCCTGCTGAGCTGACTGAATACTCGTCTGTGTCCTCTTGTGGGCCAGTTGTAAATGATCTTAAACTGCTTCGTTCAATGTGTAACTTTGTCTTGAAAAACTATTTTTTTCTCACAGAAGCATCATTTATTGACATTGCCATGTCAAATAAGGGTGACCCTGTATCATTTCTTGATCTTAAGAGAAAATGTTTTATTCTGCTTTTGCTACTTCTGTCTGGCAATGTTCAGCCTAACCCAGGGCCCACTCTAAATTGTATTGCTACCCCTGATGACTTCAGAGCCAGATGTGGCCTTGGTATTCTCCATCTAAACATTCGAAGTCTGCTCCCAAAATTAGATTTTGTAAAAATTTGGATTCAGTCAACTGACACTGACATTCTTGTCCTGTCTGAAACCTGGTTGACTAAATCAATCGCAGACAATGATATTTTAATAAAAGGCTATCGTGTCTTCCGCTGTGATCGTCCCAGGAAAGGAGGGGGTATAGCCATCTATGTTAAAAATAGGTACCATGTGTCTATCCTATCCTCTGTGTCCTTGAGCAAGCAATTTGAGCTTCTTGCCCTAAAACTTGATTTTGCACAGGATCAGTCTATAACAGTTATGGGTTGCTATAGACCACCCTCAGCATGTAACGAAGCCCTTTCGTCACTGACAGATATTATTGCCAGGTTTAACATGAGTGAATGTGTTTTGGTTGGAGATCTAAACCTTGATTGGCTGACATCCTCATCAAATAGCTTGAAATCTGTTTGTGACTCATTTAATCTTGCTCAGCTAATTCATAGTCCAACTCGCCCTAATGCAAAGCAACCTTCCAGGTCATCATTAATTGATTTAATCATAACTAATGTTCCCCACAAGTACACAGGGGTAGGTATTTTTGCGAATGATTTAAGTGACCATTGTGCTATTGCCACTGTGAGAAATGCCAAGCTGCCAAAGACTAAGCCACAGCTTCTGCTGAAAAGAGATTTTAAACACTTTTCTGAGCAAGCTTTGTACCATGATTTGTCAATTTTTGATTGGAGCAGAGTTTCGTTCTTCGATGACGTTGAACTTGCCTGGAAATACTTCTATGATGAATTTCTGAGATTAATTGATAAACATGCACCTCTACGTAAATTTCGTGTTAAGGGACGAAATAACCCCTGGTTCTGTCCAGAAATTGGTAATTTGCTCAAGACAAGAGATGCTGCCTGGGCCAAGGCAAGAAAAACTAAAAATGAGGCTGACTGGCTCTCTTTCAGGCAGCTTCGCAATAAATGTACGTCTTTTATTAAGAGGGCCAAGTCAGAGTTTTACCTCGCTGAAACAACCAAAAACCTAAAAGACCCCAAGAAATTTTGGAAAGTTGTGAAGAGTTCTGGTCTTGGGCCAACAACGGAACTCCCAAATTTTTTGATGAAAGATTCATGTACTCTGACTGAAAAATCTGACATGTTGAACTGGTTTAATGAACACTTTATTTCAGCTGGTTATTTATTTGACACTGTAAACCCTGAACTTGCTCAGCCTGTCTCAATTATGGATGCTCAGGTTGCAAACAGTAGTGCAGATTGTTTTCATTTTACCCCTGTGTCTGTCTCTGAGGTGCAGAGAGCTTTGTCCAAATTGGATACTAAAAAAGCAGCTGGTCCTGACAAACTGGACCCGTTCTTTCTCAAACTGTCTGCGGATTTCATTGCCGAGCCTCTTTCGCATATTTTTAATTTGAGCTTTAACACTAGCAAAATTCCAAAAATCTGGAAGTCAGCTTTTGTTCTTCCCTTGTTAAAAGGGGGGGAACCTTCGGATGTAAATAATTATCGTCCGATATCCAAACTTTGTGTTCTCTCTAAAGTGTTCGAACGTCTGGTCAGTGATCAGCTTAAAGATTTTCTTGAATCAAATAATATTTTATCAACTTTCCAATCTGGCTTCAGAAAGCAACACAGCACAGTCACAGCCACTCTTAAGGTTTTGAATGATTTTAATTATGCCTTGGACTGCAAGAAATACTGTGTTGCACTTTTCATCGACTTGTCAAAGGCATTTGACACAGTAGATCACGGTTTACTGATAAACATGCTACATCAGATTGGCCTATCAACAAATACAGCCTCATGGTTTGCCAATTACTTGTCTGATAGAACCCAGTGTGTTCAGATGGCTGGTTCCACCTCGGCATTTTCTGAGGTCTCCAAAGGTGTGCCCCAAGGTTCAGTCTTGGGGCCTATTTTATTTTCTATTTATATAAACAAAATATGTGATAACCTGTCAAATGCCTTCTACCATTTTTATGCAGATGACACTGTCATCTATTGTTGGTCATCCTCAATTGTGCAGGCTCTCAAGTTTTTACAATCTGCTTTTAATGTTGTTCAATCTCGATTGCAAAATCTTAAATTGGTTTTAAATGCACAAAAAACTAAACTGATGGTGTTTCCTGGTTCTGGTGAATTACCAGGGAACATCCCCTCAATTTTAACCTTACAAGGTGTGCCCATTGAACTTGTTTTGAACTACAAGTACTTGGGTTTTCTTATTGATCGAGAGCTTTCTTTTAAAGCGCATATTGGTAGTTTGGTCACCAAACTCAGGATTAAAATTGGTTTCTATTATAGAAACAAATCCTGCTTCTCTCTCCGAGCTCGCAAATATCTTGTCTCTGCAACTTTTTTACCTCTGCTTGATTATGGTGATGTTCTGTACATGACAGCTTCAGCCAAATGTCTACAGTCCTTGAACACTGTTTATCATTGTGCTTTGAGATTTGTCACTGGCTGTAGCAGACTCACTCATCACTGTGAACTCTACGCCAAGTCTGGAGGCCATCTCTGAGTGTCCGCCGCTACACACACTGGTTGACTCTCGTTTATAAAGCTCTTCTTGGCCTAGTTCCAACGTACTTGTGTACACTTCTGCAAAGAACTAAAAGCCGCTATGCCTTACGCTCTGCTGACATCATTCACTTGATTGTCCCCCGTGTCAGGACTGAACAGGGGAAAAGAGCATTCAGATTTGCTGCCCCATCAGCATGGAATACTCTCCAGTCTGATCTAAAAATGTCGGAGCTTATTCCATTGGAGAATTTTCGCTCTCTCTTGATTGACAAACATTGCGAGACCTTGGAACAGTGCTTGTGTTTTTAAATTGTTATTGTGATTTATACTGCTGCACTTTCAAAACGTCAGCCTTTAACTATTAGTTATTGGCTGCTCTATCTTATTGTTTATTGCCTGTCTTTTGAATATGATGTGTGCTGCTGACCTCTTGGCCAGGTCACCCTTGTAAAAGAGATCTCGATCTCAACGGGACTTTACCTGGTTAAATAAAGGTTTAAAAAAAAAAAAAAAAAAAAAATCTGTTCTGGGTCTACCCTGGGACCTCCTACCAGTAGGACATGCCTGGAAGGCCTCTAACATCCAGGAAGCATCCTGAATAGATGCCTAAACCAGCTTATCTGGCCCCTTTTCAATGCAAAGGAGCAGTGCCTCTACTCTGCCTAAGCGCCTCACCCTATCTCTAAGGTTGAGCCTTGCCATCTTACAGAGGAAACTCATCTGCAATCTCGTTCTTTTGGTTCCTACTCAAACCTCAGGTCATGTAAAACTGAAGCCAGTTTTGCCTTCTGGCTCAGCTCCATCTTTACAACGACAGTCTAGCACAAGGCTTGCCTCACTGCTGATGCCACACAAAACTACCTGTCCATCTCACACTCCATTTTACCCTCACTCTTGAACAAGACCCCAAGATATTTGAACTCCTTTGCTTGGGGCTGTAACTTTCTCCCAACCCAGAGAGGGCAATCCAACATTTTCCAGCTGAGAACTATGACCTCAAACATAGAGGTAATGACTCTTATCTTGACTGCTTCACATGTGGCTGCAAACTTCCCCAGTGCATGCTGTAGTTCCGGTCTGATGAAGCCCATAGAACCAAAACATCAACAAAGAGCAAAGATGCAAGTCTGAGCTCCCAGCACCATTGAAAGAGACAATTACGACTGTCCCATAGACATCAGTTGTAATTGGTTATTACGGAAGTAGTGCTATGGTAGGCCCCTGCCTCTATGGATCTGGTATCTGTTCTGTGCTGCCATGATTAAGACCTCTGCGCTTTCCTACAGGCCAGCGTTTTCTAGCTACTGGTAGGACAAAGACAGTTTCCTCCCCCAGGCTGTCGCTCTGATGAACTCCTGACAGTCATAGAGTGGCAGGTTAAACAACACTTGCATCTTTGCTCCATTTTTACCTCACAGACTTGTATATTTGATGTATATTTGTATGTTTTTTGTATATTCCACTATCTTGTCTAATTTTGAGTACCTATGTCAATACTGGTACATTGATCATGGTCGGAATGGGTGTGACTTTTTGACAACATGTTATGCCAGTGAATCACTGTGAGAGATTTAAAAAGTAGCTGTTAGCAGCTAGAGGCTAACTCAGCAAAGGAGAGGAGTGGGCGTAAATGTCTGTGAATTAGGAAAACAATGAGATCTGGGAACTCCTTACCCTCCGAGCAGAGAACAAGAACATCAGCCATATAACATTGTTTATTTTTTATAAAGCTGTGTTAGCACATATGTTTTATGTTACACTAGAGGCCAACACTGTTGTGACTGACATGTCACACCTGTCACGCCTCTTTTAATTCCCCAACGCTGGCATACTGTGTATTATCACACACTGGAGTGATATGATGCTGCCCTCATTTGCTTCTGTGTAAAAATGCAAAGGTGGTGTAAAGAACGGACTTCCTAGTGGCTCTATAGCACTTATCTCTGTGTAAAAGGGGCTATAGTTATGTACGCTGTATACCATTTTTGCCAATATATCCCTCAAAATGCTTTGAAGTGAACCTTAAAATCTGCCGTCTGCCATTGTAAACTGCATTCTGAACGGAAAGCTTAGAGTATATTATAGGGATAATTCAGGGTTTTTTTTTTTAAAGTGGGTTATGTGTAGTACTTATCCATACACAAAAGATAATGAACAGTAGATGTCAGTCAACACACCCTCAGTTTGGAGAAGCAGGCTGGAGTTTCACATTGAAGCTAAGCAATGTACTGCTGTGGACGGGGTCAGCAACACAGACTAGAGGTGTCAAAGTGAATTAAAACAAAGTTTTGGGCTTTAACATCAAAACAACATGTCATGTCATTTGATCCATTGTTTACTTAAAAATACCCTACTGATTAAAACATTTTAATTTAAGTGTATCCAGCTATATATTTATAGCAGATAGTTTGGGATTTATTTGTGAAATGCACAGTGGATCAATGCTCAGTGGATAGTGGTAATTTGAAAGAGGGAAGGAGACGAGGGAGGACAAAAAGGAGTGGGGGAGTGAATGATGCAATGGAAGAGATGCAATTAAGAGTTATGGTAAAAGTCAGCTGATGGGAGAGGAACGAGGTGGAGACAGAGGGAGGGCAACAAGATAGATGATGGACATGAAGAGGTTAAGAGATGAATATCTCATCTCAAGAAAAGGTCATCTGAGGGCTTCTCGACCTCAGCAGCTCTCTCTTCAGATCCACAATCACTTTCTCTGATGATGGTGGAGACACTGGAAGCAGCTGACCTCTGTATCTCTCCCCTCAACACCTCCTGCAGGTCAATGCCTGGTACTCTCCAGGTCATAATCATCAAAACACTGCTGTGCTGCATCGCTGTTCTCACTGTGACGCTGAATTTGTTGGTCGTCATCTCCATCTCCCACTTCAGGCACAGACATTTTTCTCAAATTATAACAGCTATTAGTGTGTATGAGTTAAAGTCATGGATGCAAGCTGTGTTTATTAGATACTCTTCTACATTAAAAAGACATCAGTACTTTCACTTGTAAATAGAAATTTTAACTTTCTATGTGTTTCCATATAAATGTGTCTCTATGGCAGTAATTACTGTATGATGAAATTTTTCTGAATAATACCATCAACCTGCTGTAGTTTAAAATGCTTAAATAATGTGAAGCTGATTGATGTTATAAAAAATGTACTAGGTATGCAAGCTATAAATTATAATCTCCCTCTCCAGGCAGCTCCACACCCCCACCAATCTCATCCTCCTCTCTCTGGCTGTGTCTGACTTGCTTGTGGGCTTCGTGGTGATGCCACCTGCAATTGCCATCATGCAGTCCTGTGGGTTTCAGGGTAAAATCACATGTGTTCTTACATACCTGTCGAGTTTCATCCTCACCTCTGCCTCTGTTGGGAACATGGTGCTCATATCAGTGGACCGTTATGTGGCCATTTGTGACCCTCTGCGCTATTCCTCCATGATAACACCAAACAGAGTTAAAATCTGTGTGTCTCTGTGTTGGTTATGTGCTGTTATCTACAACCTTATAATTCTTAAAGATCAGTTTTCACAGATACATTTGTCTAACTCCTGTGCTCAAGAATGTGTAATTGTCATAGATTACATTTCAGGGGCAGTAGACTTGCTCCTGACCTTTGTTGGCCCTGTTACTGTGATCATAGTTCTCTATATGAGAGTGTTTGTGGTGGCTGTGTCACAGGCACGTGCCATGCAGTCTCAGATTTCAGCTATGAAATCAAATATTGTGACTGTTAAGAAATCTGAGATGAGAGCTGCTAGAACTCTTGGTATTACCCTTATTGTGTTTATACTTTGTCTCTGTCCATATTATATTCCTTCAATAGCAGGACAGGACACCACAAATGGTAATTCATCAGCTATACTCTGGCTGTTCTATTGTAACTCCACCTTTAATCCTCTGATCTACGCCTTTTTCTATCCCTGGTTTAGAAAATCAGTTAAGGTCATCTTCAGCCTTCAGATACTGCAACCAGGTTCCCGTGAGGCCAAGATGATGTAGAGATAAACAATATACTGTGTATAAACTGTCGTAGTTTTTAGGGTGAATTTAGTCCAATTGATCCTGAAGAAAATTAGAACACAGTGAACTCACGATGAAAAATTACATTATGTTGTATAAATCGACTGAATGTCCGTCAAAGTGAATGCTAGGATTAAGTAGGATTAAGAAGTAACTGAGGCCTGTGTTAATAATATAATTAGCGATGTGGTCCACAGGCACTTGTGTGTCTCTCTAAGGCTGCAATAATTAGTTGCTGCCCTAGAATGATACACACACAGTTAAAATTATTTTAAAAATGTTGCTTGATAAATTATCAATTGATTTATTTACATTACTTTTATAGTTTAAGAATCACCCAGAGCATTTCAACAATAGAAAAACAATTTCAACTTCAGCAACTTTAGCAATACTTTGTTAGTCAACTATAATGCTCTATACTACTATAATACCCACTGCAGTTATAAAAGTGTATATTCACTCTGCTAATGAAGACACATAAGCACTCAAATCTAAATGATCTCCTCGTGTTTTATCATAATTTCATTGCAATGGCAGGACAGCTTCTCAGCCTCTGTGTGTCAGAATCATTTATGAAAAAGATCCCAAATTAACAAGATTCTTCTCCTAATGACACAGACAAAACACTTTTGTTAAAGCGTTGTTGTTGTTGTTTTCTAGTTATTTTCTTTTTACAAAGTTCCTCTGAATGTTCTAAGAAATCGAGCTGTCCCTGGTCCTTGTGCTGAAAAGAAGACAAGGAGCAAGTTTGTGACCAAAAGTAGTAAACATGTATGAACACTTGTGGACTGCAATAGCTGACTTCAATATAGTTCTTGAGTTTTATTTCTCTCTCTTTTTAAGTTAATTTGGAACATGCCAACCCTCTCTTTAATTGCAATTTGAACACATAATCCAGCAGCACTGTATCCGCTACAGTTTCACTTATAACAATGCTGGTTACAAAGACTTCAGAGTTTTTATGTGACCAATGCTCAATATACATCTAAATGTAATATACAGTAAACAAGTCTAAACTGAACATGTCCAAGTAAGATACAGACCCTAGTTTTGTAATTCAGTTTGTCGTTAGACAGATATATCAATGATTTCTTGCCACAGTGGAGAAAAAAAAAATCACCTCTTTTCATTAGAAGAAGAATCTTGTTAATTTGGGATCTTTATCATATTATAAAATGATACTGACATACAGAAGCTGAGAAGGGCCATCCTGCCATGTTTCTTTTCTTTTAATGCCATTATCTTGAGATCACGGGTTGATTATTTCATTATCTTAAGAAAATGGTAGAATAATAATGTTTGATGTGGTTAAAGCAGGATAGTCAGTATATCAGTTTACTCTGATGTATTTGAATGAATGTGGGTGATTCTCACAGTGTCTGCTGTCTACAGCTGCTTGATACTGTATGAAAGACTTATTCAGTCAATGAAATTCCTACAGCATCTGAAGGCAACAGGACTGATATGTTGATGAACCCCCAGCCTCTGACAGGTGGTCCACCAGAGCGTAATAGCACAGTACTGTTAAGCACAGTCAAAGCAGCAAAGTACATTTAATTAAGTACTGTACTAATGTCAAGTTTTTAAGTATCTGTACTTTACTTGAGTATTTTTCTTTTTTTACTTTTTTCTTTTTTAAACGTATTCCTTTGACTCCACTATATTTCTATGAAGGCTCCCATTACTCGTTACATTTGCTTCAATTTTTTATGTACAAGTCTATAAACTGTGATCATGCAGTTCTGCATGTGGTTTGTTTGTCTAAATGGAGTTACCTTACCTCTATACAGTTTTACTACAGTGACTGCAGCACACAGAGATAAAGATTCTTGGCCAGATCACGAAAGGCCATACCTTAAGTCTATGTTTAAAATTTTTGATAAGAAGAATGATTCATATTGTTTTAAACATTTGCTCTGTTTACGACGCACAAACTTCATCACGGCCTACAAGAATGTGCCATCCAACCTGAGAGAGCATGTGAGATATGTAAATATTTGATTAAGTCAAAATGAATATTCTTAACAGCTGTCTGTGCACTGAGATATATAAAGAAATAATACTTTCTTTTTTTTTTATCAAACACTGCAGTACTTCAACTCAAGTAATAACATGACTCAGTGACTTTCACTGGTATTGGAGTAATATTTGACCAGGAGTATCTATACTCTGACTCAAGTGTCTACTTTGTCCACCATTGCTGTTTACCTTGATTAAATGACCTTTTTCCATTTTAAATTCATGAATATTAATATAAAATAGAGAAAAAGATGTCACCAAAGTAGTCCTAATATGATTTTCTTTTTAAATTCTTTTCTTTTAGATTTGCTGAGAAGCTAATCAAAATGTTATATTTTCATATAAAATTTCTTTTATTGTACATTTCTGTAATTTTACTTGGATCTGTCCAAAGCCATGGCAGAAGTAGGGACAAAGGGTAAATACACCAAATGGTGCAGTTGAAAAAGTGTTTGGTGCAGGTAAAAAAATAATGCCTGTAATTTTGAAAGTTACATGCACGAGTGCATGTTCATCGAGAAACATTTTTCAAGCCCTGATTATTTAAATAGAAGTCGGTGATGTGGGAAAAAAGATCATATATACAGTAAAAATATCCAACTATCCAGTCCATCATTTTCATCCTTATCTGGGGATGGATTACAGAGCAGCAAGCTGAGCATGGTATGTCAGACTTCCCTCTCCCTAGCAAAGTGTTTCAGCTTCTCCCAGGGAACACCAAGATGTTCCCAGGCCAGAGAAGTTATATAATGCCTTCATCTGTTCTGGGTCTACCCTGGGACCTCCTACCAGTTGGACATGCCTGGAAGGCCTCTAACATCCAGGAAGCATCCTGAATAGATGCCTAAACCAGCTTATCTGGCCCCTTTTCAATGCAAAGGAGCAGTGCCTCTACTCTGCCTAAGCGCCTCACCCTATCTCTAAGGTTGAGCCTTGCCATCTTACAGAGGAAACTCATCTGCAATCTTGTTCTTTTGGTTGCTACTCAAACCTGAGGTAATGTAAAACTGAAGCCAGTTTTGCCTTCTGGCTCAGCTCCATCTTTACAACGACAGTCTAGCATAAGGCTTGCCTCACTGCTGATGCCACACAAAACTACCTGTCCATCTCACACTCCATTTTACCCTCACTCTTGAACAAGACCCCAAGATATTTGAACTCCTTTGCTTGGGGCTGTAACTTTCTCCCAACCCAGAGAGGGCAATCCAACATTTTCCAGCTGAGAACTATGACCTCAAACATAGAGGTAATGACTCTTATCTTGACTGCTTCACATGTGGCTGCAAACTTCCCCAGTGCATGCTGTAGTTCCGGTCTGATGAAGCCCATAGAACCAAAACATCAACAAAGAGCAAAGATGCAAGTCTGAGCTCCCAGCACCATTGAAAGAGACAATTACGACTGTCCCATAGACATCAGTTGTAATTGGTTATTACGGAAGTAGTGCTATGGTAGGCCCCTGCCTCTATGGATCTGGTATCTGTTCTGTGCTGCCATGATTAAGACCTCTGCGCTTTCCTACAGGCCAGCGTTTTCTAGCTACTGGTAGGACAAAGACAGTTTCCTCCCCCAGGCTGTCGCTCTGATGAACTCCTGACAGTCATAGAGTGGCAGGTTAAACAACACTTGCATCTTTGCTCCATTTTTACCTCACAGACTTGTATATTTGATGTATATTTGTATATTTTTTGTATTTTCCACTATCTTGGCTAATTTTGAGTACCTATGTCAATACTGGTACATTGATCATGGTCGGAATGGGTGTGACTTTTTGACAACATGTTATGCCAGTGAATCACTGTGAGAGATTTAAAAAGTAGCTGTTAGCAGCTAGAGGCTAACTCAGCAAAGGAGAGGAGTGGGCGTAAATGTCTGTGAATTAGGAAAACAATGAGATCTGGGAACTCCTTACCCTCCGAGCAGAGAACAAGAACATCAGCCATATGAAGCTTAGCGAAAGTTCAGTCAGGAAGACTATCTTTTTGCGCATGCCCCTTAAGTCTCAATCAATTTCCTACTATCCCTACGCTCCACTACTCATCATCTTTCTCATCCAATCACAATCTGCCACCCTCTCTCTCTTAACCAATCAGTCATTAGCTGTCCAATTTAAAAGTGTTCTCCCTCTCTGCTGTCATTCAGCTGTCATTCCGCTGTGAAGTTTGGTCAGATTGCTGTCTTACCTGTATGGCGTTTGCTCTGCTACTCTTTTCCTGCCTCCTCACTGCCCGCCTAAAATGTCGGATTACGAACTCCGATCGTCTGTTAGAGAATTTAAATCCAAGTAGCGAGCTTTTCCTGGAGGCAGCTCAGACTCCCAGTGCGCAGCGCAGGAGCGTTCGCTTCGCTCAATCGGAGTATGAGTCATATTGTCTCAGTTGAGGGCCCATGGTGTTTCTCCAGCCCCCGGGCTCCAGTTGTCGCAGCTTCAGGGGCTGGCAAGCCTCGTTGCTGTCAGTGATTCTGCCGCCGCTTCTCCAGTCTCCGCAGAAGAAGCCGCAGCACCTGCTGCGATCCAACGCGGCCGCAAACGGACCACTCGGCGCAGCCCGTGCAAAAAAGGAGAGCGCCTTCATCATCGAGGCCTTCAACATCGTCCACCCAAGCCATTCCTGCCACCGCTGCTGCTGCTCCTCATGCCGCCGCCGCCTCGCTGCCGCCGCCGCTCTCCATGCTGCTCCTCCTGCCGCCGCCGCTCTCCATGCTGCTCCTCCTGCTGCCGCCGCCGCCGCTGCTCTCCATGCTGCTCACAAGCAGTTTCTTGCCACACATGCGGCAGTGTAGGACACTCCGACTCGCTGTGCCCGCAGTTACCTTTTTTTGCCACCAGCGCCTCAAGCAGAGAGGCTAGCGATTCATAACCTTCCTCCACCTCGCTCCATGACCGACAGCCGCGGTAGAAAGGTGGAGTTGTTCAATATCACACCTATATGCAATAATTTTAACGAAAATGTCTGTACGTACCCAAGCTGCATCTTTCTCCACATTTGCAGCGCGTGCAAGGATGCGCACCCCAGATCAGCGCGCCCCCGCCGTCTGATCTCTGCCCGTCTGGCTCGCTCTCGTCAGGTGAGCCGGCGCGGCTCACACATCTCCTAAAAGTGCATCCATCCACTCCAATAAACATCCAAGCTCTGGCTTCAGAACTGTCAGCTCATCCAGACTCTGTATCACAATCATCTGCTCACCGGAGGCCCGTTAGGAGCGTCATTCCTCCCGTTCCGTTCTTACTTCATTTTGCTACCGCGGATAATGCAATAAAGCTGATCAACTAGCCGGTCAGGGCGCTTGGTTATCATAAGCAGATATAACCGATGCCAATTAAAAAATAAATAATAATAATAATAAAATAAAATAAAAACATAAAAAAAATAATAATAATAAAATAAATAAATAAATAAAATAAAATAAAATAAAATAAATAAATAAATGAAAAAAAAAAAAAGTCCCCATCCATCCGTCTCAGTGGCATCTCTTCGGCATAAAGTGGGTTTCTAAGTTTAGTTTTATTTTGTCGTCAGACTCACTTCTGGCTGTAGGAGTAGTCCCTGTATCTCTAACATGGTGTCTGAGGCCCTCTGCTGGATCATGCTTAACAACGCTATTCTGCCATTGATTTCCCAAGTGACAGCCCCGGTTCCTCTCTGTCAAAATTAAAACACCTGTTCGGCCAGCTCGGCGTGCCTCTCTCTGACCCAAAAAAAAAAAAAAAAAAAAAAAAAATCAGCCAGGCATTCGCGTCAGCTGAACACATTTCAAAGCAGCAGTTACTGGTCGCTCGTTTAATTCCAGGCTGCTCGATCTGGCCTCCTCCGTTTCAAACCTGCATGACCGAAAAATCATAGATGAGGGCTGCCCTCTGATCTTAATTTCTGGTCGCTGTTGTTAGGTCAGTGGAATAGCATTTCCTTCTTCTACGGTGATGTCGTGCACTCCTCTGACTCCATTCAAATCTTCACGGATGCGGCTCCATCCGTGGGCTTGGGTGGGTTCTTTCAAGGCCAGTGGTTCCAGCCACTGGCCTCCCGCGTTCTCGGAGCTAGATTTTCTTTCGCCCTCTATGAGATCTATCCCATTACAGTTGCCTACGACGTCTGGGGTCACCACTGGCAACGCAAAAGTATGATAACAGAGCCGTCGCTGACATCATTAATGAAGGTCGTTCCTCCTGCAAGCAATAATGCCATATATGAGGTGCATCACATGGTCTTCCAGAGTCATTGTCCGGATGCCAGCAATCATCCCACACCTGTTCCTCCTTTCAACAAGCTAGCCCTGAATTAAAGGCACCGCTGCATAATTATTTAGAGTCTGCCAGGTTTTAAAAAAAATAATAATAATAAAATAAAATAAATAAATAAATAAATAAAATAATAATGATAATAAAAAATAAATAAATAAATAAATTAAAACGGGTTAGTCGCTTCCGCTTTAAAATCTTATGCTTTTGCTCGGGTTACTTTTGCTACTTTTGTGCCTCTCTCAATATCGCTCTGAAGCCTGCCCTTATCAAAACCATCTGTGCTTTCATCACTATTGTACTGACATCCGTCATTTTAAGCCTCAGTACATCCGCGGCTTGCTGCAAGGTTTCAATTTAATGTCAGATGTTTTCCCCAGTCTTTTGCTAACCCATCAATTAAATTACTAATCAAAGGAATTTTAAATGCTTCCCTCAGTGCATGATAACAGACGCCCCATCACTCTTTCCATATTGCACAACATGATACCCGTTCCTTGTAAAGGTTTGTTTTCCCCATATATTGATACTCTTCTCATCAATGCCTTTTATTAGCTCTTTTATGGGTTTTGAGAATCAGTGAATTTATTTCCTCCTCTAATTTATTTGACTCTGCTAAAGACACTTTCCACCTTAGTAGTAACGGTTTATTCCTTAAACATGCTAAGATTTAAAAAAAAAAAAAAAAACATATATATATATATAGGATAGGTGCTGCCACTTCAGCCGCCATGCAAGGCGTTTCATCAGCTTCTCTTCAGCAACTGGGGCGCTGCTCACTCCTCCTACATTTGTCCAAACTCTGCCTCTATACTGGCGGCTCAAAGATCTCTGAAACCTTGACACTCGTCAGTCATGCATATCTCTGGTGGTGGTTTTTCAAGGTTCGTGGCTTCACAGTTCCTATATTCATTAGCCGTTTCCCCTGCATTTATTGGCGATTTTTTCCCCTTCATGATTAAGCATTTCCCCTGCATCATAGTTAGCAATTTCCCTTGCATTATATGGCTATTTCCCCTGCATCATATTGGCCAGCTCCCCTGCATCATATTGGCCAGCTCCCCTGCATCATATTGGCCATCTTCCCTGCATCATATTGGCCATCTTCCCTGCATCATATTGGCCATATTCCCTGCATCATATTGGCCATCTCCCCTGCATCATATTGGCCATCTTCCCTGCATCATATTGGCCAGCTCCCCTGCATCATATTGGCCATCTTCCCTGCATCATATTGGCCATCTCCCCTACATCATATTGGCCATCTTCCCTGCATCATATTGGCCATCTCCCCTACATCATATTGGCCATCTTCCCTGCATCATATTGGCCATCTTCCCTGCATCATATTGGCCATATTCCCTGCATCATATTGGCCATCTCCCTGCATCATATTGGCCATATTCCCTGCATCATATTGGCCATCTTCCCTGCATCATATTGGTCATCTTCCCTGCATCATATTGGCCATATTCCCTGCATCATATTGGCCATCTCCCCTGCATCAGTTGGCCATTTCCCCAGCATCATTATTAGCCAGTTCCCCTGCATCATATGGCTATGTTCCCCTGCATCATTGCTATCATTTTCCCCCACATTCATGGGCATTTCTCTGCTTCACCATCCTGCTATATTCACCTGCATTTTGGGGCTATTTCTTTTGCCTCTTTGTTTGTATTTCTCTGCACCTCAGTAACCAAGTCCATTGCACAGTATGGCTCACATCGCACTCTGATCCCATCAGCAGTGGCATTCTATCTACATCATAATGTGCTCTATTCATAGGTTTGCATTTTTTTTTTTAATTTCTCATTTATTATGCTATGAATGAAGTCTTTATAATTGCTGTTTTTTGCTTTTCCTCTACCGATCTAGTGTCGCCTAACCAGGTATGGTATACCTTTATTTTGGGGGGGAAGTCTTCTTTACATGGGAAGCATCTAATCCATCCAGCTGCTTCCTAAGATGATCTACTTCCCGTGGGATCTAAGCGCCAAAGACTATTTTCTGTGCACAATAAACTTGATCTCATTTCATACCTGTCTCTCTCTTTTATTCTATTAGTCTATCCTGATTGAAATGAAGCTTAGCGAAAGTTCAGTCAGGAAGACTATCTTTTTGCGCATGCCCCTTAAGTCTCAATCAATTTCCTACTATCCCTACGCTCCACTACTCATCATCTTTCTCATCCAATCACAATCTGCCACCCTCTCTCTCTTAACCAATCAGTCATTAGCTGTCCAATTTAAAAGTTTTCTCCCTCTCTGCTGTCATTCAGCTGTCATTCCGCTGTGAAGTTTGGTCAGCCCACCTCCACCCCTGCACCACCTCAACCAGGATTCTGGCCATCTTCCATCAAACCTTCAACCAAAAGTGCCACGACACGAAGCATCATTCCTCTTCAACCACCACCACCAGTGTCTAGGCTCCGGGGGAAGTCTTCTTTACATGGGAAGCATCTAATCCATCCAGCTGCTTCCTTAGATGATCTACTTCCCGTGGGGTCTAAGCGCCAAAGACTATTTTCTGTGCACAATAAACTTGATCTCATTTCATACCTGTCTCTCGCTTTTATTCTATTAGTCTATCCTGATTGAAATAACATTGTTTATTGTTTATAAAGCTGTGTTAGCACATATGTTTTATGTTACACTAGAGGCCAACACTGTTGTGACTGACATGTCACACCTGTCATGCCTCTTTTAATTCCCCAACGCCGGCATGCTGTGTATTATCACGCACTGGAGTGATATGATGCTGCCCTCATTTGGTTCTGTGTAAAAATGCAAAGGCGGTGTAAAGAACAGACTTCCTAGTGGCTCTATAGCACTTATCTCTGTGTAAAAGGGGCTATAGTTATGTACGCTGTATACCATTTTTGCCAATATATCCCTCAAAATGCTGTGAAGTGAACCTTAAAATCTGCCGTCTGCCATTGTAAACTGCATTCTGAACGGAAAGCTTAAAGAGTATATTATAGGGATAATTCAGGGTTTTTTTTTTTAAGTGGTTATGTGTAGTACTTATCCATACACAAAAGATAATGAACAGTAGATGTCAGTCGGCACACCCTCAGTTTGGAGAAGCAGGCTGGAGTTTCACATTGAAGCTAAGCAATGTACTGCTGTGGACGGGGTCAGCAACACAGACTAGAGGTGTCAGAGTGAATTAAAACAAAGTTTTGGGCTGTAACATCAAAACAACATGTCATGTCATTTGATCCATTGTTTACTTAAAAATACCCTACTGATTAAAGCATTTTAATTTAAGTGTATCCAGCTATATATTTATAGCAGATAGTTTGGGATTTATTTGTGAAATGCACAGTGGATCAATGCTCAGTGGATAGTGGTAATTTGAAAGAGGGAAAGAGACGAGGGAGGACAAAAAGGAGTGGGGGAGTGAATGATGCAATGGAAGAGTTGCAATTAAGAGTTATGGTAAAAGTCAGCTGATGGGAAAATGTGTATAGAGAGGAACGAGGTGGAGACAGAGGGAGGGCAACAAGATAGATGATGGACATGAAGAGGTTAAGAGATGAATATCTCATCTCAAGAAAAGGTCATCTGAGGGCTTCTCGACCTCAGCAGCTCTCTCTTCAGATCCACAATCACTTTCTCTGATGATGGTGGAGACACTGGAAGCAGCTGACCTCTGTATCTCTCCCCTCAACACCTCCTGCAGGTCAATGCCTGGTACTCTCCAGGTCATATTCATCCAAACACTGCTGTACTGCATCGCTGTTCTCACTGTGACGCTGAATTTGTTGGTCGTCATCTCCATCTCCCACTTCAGGCACAGACATTTTTCTCAAATTATAACAGCTATTAGTGTGTATGAGTTAAAGTCATGGATGCAAGCTGTGTTTATTAGATACTCTTCTACGTTAAAAAGACATCAGTACTTTCACTTGTAAATAGAAATTTTAACTTTCATATGTGTTTCCATATAAATGTGTCTCTATGGCAGTAATTACTGTATGATGAAACTTTTTCTGAATAATACCATCAACCTGCTGTAGTTTAAAACGCTTAAATAATGTGAAGCTGATTGATGTTATAAAAAATGTTCTAGGTATGTAAGCTATAAATTATAATCTCCCTCTCCAGGCAGCTCCACACCCCCACCAATCTCATCCTCCTCTCTCTGGCTGTGTCTGACTTGCTGGTGGGCTTCATGGTGATGCCACCTGCAATTGCCATCATGCAGTCCTGTGGGTTTATGGGTAAAATCACATGTGTTCTTACATACCTGTTGGGTTTCATCCTCACCTCTGCCTCTGTTGGGAATATGGTGCTCATATCAGTGGACCGTTATGTGGCTATTTGTGACCCTCTGCGCTATTCCTCCATGATAACACCAAACAGAGTTAAAATCTGTGTGTCTGTGTGTTGGTTATGTGCTGTTATCTACAACCTTATAATTCTTAAAGATCAGTTTTCACAGATACATTTGTCTAACTCCTGTGCTCAAGAATGTGTAGTTGTCATAGATTACATTTCAGGGGCAGTAGACTTGCTCCTGACCTTTGTTGGCCCTGTTACTGTGATCATAGTTCTCTATATGAGAGTGTTTGTGGTGGCTGTGTCACAGGCACGTGCCATGCAGTCTCAGATTTCAGCTATCAAATCAAATACTGTGACTGTTAAGAAATCTGAGATGAGAGCTGCTAGAACTCTTGGTATTACCCTTCTTGTGTTTATACTTTGTTTCTTTCCATATTACATTCCTTCAATAGCAGGACAGGACACCACAAATGGTAGTTCATCAGCTCAACTCTGGCTGTATTTTTGTAACTCCACCTTTAATCCTCTGATCTACGCCTTTTTCTATCCCTGGTTTAGAAAATCAGTTAAGGTCATCTTCAGTCTTCAGATACTGCAGCCAGGTTCCCGTGAGGCCAAGATGATGTAGAGATAAACAATATACTGTGTATAAACTGTCTTTGTTTTTAGGTTGAATTTAGTCCAATTGATCCTGAAGAAAATTAGAACACAGTGAACTCACAATGAAAAATTACATTATGTTGCATAAATCGACTGAATGTCCGTCAAAGTGAATGCTAGGATTAAGTAGGATTAAGAAGTAACTGAGGCCTGTGTTAATAATATAATAAGCGATGTGGTCCACAGGCACTTGTGTGTCTGTCCAAGGCTGCAATAATTAGTTGCTGCCCTAGAATGATACACACACAGTTAAAATTATTTTAAAAATGTTGCTTGATAAATTATCAATTGATTTATTTACTGTTATAGTTTAAGAATCACCCAGAGCATTTCAACAATAGAAAAACAATTTCAACTTCAGCAACTTTAGCAATACTTTGTTAGTCAACTATAATGCTCTATACTACTATAATACCCACTGCAGTTATAAAAGTGTATATTCACTCTTGCCAATGAAGACACATAAGCACTCAAATCTAAATGATCTCCTCGTGTTTTATTATAATTTCATTGCGATGGCAGGACAGCTTCTCAGCCTCTGTGTGTCAGAATCATTTATGAAAAAGATCCCAAATTAACAAGATTCTTTTTTTAATGACACAGACAAAACACTTTTGTTAAAGCTTTGTTGTTGTTGTTTTCTAGTTATTTTCTTTTTACAAAGTTCCTCTGAACGTTCTAAGAAATCGAGCTGTCCCTGGTCCCTGTGCTGAAAAGAAGACAAGGAGCAAGTTTGTGACCAAAAGTAGTAAACATGTATGAACACTTGTGGACTGCAATAGCTGACTTCAATATAGTTCTTGAGTTTTATATCTCTCTGTTTTTAAGTTAATTTGGAACATGCCAACCCTCTCTTTAATTGCAATTTGAACACATAATCCAGCAGCACTGTATCCGCTACAGTTTCACTTATAACAATGCTGGTTACAAAGACTTCAGGGTTTTTATGTGACCAATGCTCAATATACATCTAAATGTAATATACAGTAAACAAGTCTAAACTGAACATGTCCAAGTAAGATACAGACCCTAGTTTTGTAGTTCAATGTGACGTTAGACAGATATATCAATGATTTCTTGCCACAGTGGAGAAAAAAAAAATCACCTCTTTTCATTAGAAGAAGAATCTTGTTAATTTGGGATCTTTGTCATATTACAAAATGATACTGACATACAGAAGCTGAGAAGGGCCATCCTGCCATGTTTCTTTTCTTTTAATGCCATTATCTTGAGATCACGGGTTGATTTTTTCATTATCTTAAGAAAATGGTAGAATAATAATGTTTGATGTGATTAAAGCAGGATATTCAGTAAATCAGTTTACTCTGATGTCTTTGAATGAATGTGGGTGATTCTCACAGTGTCTGCTGTCTACAGCTGCTTGATACTGTATGAAAGACTTATTCAGTCAATGAAATCCCTACAGCATCTGAAGGCAACAGGACTGATATGTTGATGAACCCCCAGCCTCTGACAGGTGGTCCACCAGAGCGTAATAGCACAGTACTGTTAAGCACAGTCAAAGCAGCAAAGTACATTTAATTAAGTACTGTACTAATGTCAAGTTTTTAAGTATCTGTACTTTACTTGAGTATTTTTCTTTTTTTACTTTTTTTTTTTTTAAACGTATTCCTTTGACTCCACTATATTTCTATGAAGGCTCCCATTACTCGTTACATTTGCTTCAATTTTTTATGTACAAGTCTATAAACTGTGATCATGCAGTTCTGCATGTGGTTTGTTTGTCTAAATGGAGTTACCTTACCTCTATACAGTTTTACTACAGTGACTGCAGCACACAGAGATAAAGATTCTTGGCCAGATCACGAAAGGCCATACCTTAAGTCTATGTTTACAATATTTGATCAGAAGAATGATTCATATTGTTTTAAACATTTGCTCTGTTTACGACGCACAAACTTCATCACGGCCTACAAGAATGTGCCATCCAACCTGAGAGAGCATGTTGAGATATATAAATATTTGATTAAGTCAAAATGAATATTCTAAACAGCTGTCTGTGCACTGAGATATATAAAGAAATAATACTTTCTTTTTTTTTTTATCAAACACTGCAGTACTTCAGCTCAAGTAATAACATGACTCAGCGACTTTCACTGGTATTGGAGTAATATTTGACCAGGAGTATCGATACTCTGACTCAAGTGTCTACTCTGGCCACCATTGCTGTTTACCTTGATTAAATGACCTTTTTCCATTTTAAATTCATGAATATTAATATAAAATAGAGAAAAAGATGTCACCAAAGTAGTCCTAATATGATTTTTTTTTTTAATTCTTTTATTTTAGATTTGCTGAGAAGCTAATCAAAATGTTATATTTTCATATAAAATTTGTTTTATTATACATTTCTGTAATTTTAGTTGGATCTGTCAAAAGCCATGGCAGAAGTAGGGACAAAGGGTAAATACACCAAATGGTGCAGTTGAAAAAGTGTTTGGTGCAGGTAAAAAAATAATGCCTGTAATTTTGAAAGTTACATGCACGAGTGCATGTTCATCGAGAAACATTTTTCAAGCCCTGATTATTTAAATAGAAGTCGGTGATGTGGGAAAAAAGATCATATATACAGTAAAAATATCCAACTATCCAGTCCATCATTTTCATCCTTATCTGGGGATGGATTACAGAGCAGCAAGCTGAGCATGGTATGTCAGACTTCCCTCTCCCTAGCAAAGTGTTTCAGCTTCTCCCAGGGAACACCAAGATGTTCCCAGGCCAGACAAGTTATATAATGCCTTCATCTGTTCTGGGTCTACCCTGGGACCTCCTACCAGTTGGACATGCCTGGAAGGCCTCTAACATCCAGGAAGCATCCTGAATAGATGCCTAAACCAGCTTATCTGGCCCCTTTTCAATGCAAAGGAGCAGTGCCTCTACTCTGCCTAAGCGCCTCACCCTATCTCTAAGGTTGAGCCTTGCCATCTTACAGAGGAAACTCATCTGCAATCTTGTTCTTTTGGTTGCTACTCAAACCTGAGGTAATGTAAAACTGAAGCCAGTTTTGCCTTCTGGCTCAGCTCCATCTTTACAACGACAGTCTAGCACAAGTCTTGCCTCACTGCTGATGCCACACAAAACTACCTGTCCATCTCACACTCCATTTTACCCTCACTCTTGAACAAGACCCCAAGATATTTGAACTCCTTTGCTTGGGGCTGTAACTTTCTCCCAACCCAGAGAGGGCAATCCAACATTTTCCAGCTGAGAACTATGACCTCAAACATAGAGGTAATGACTCTTATCTTGACTGCTTCACATGTGGCTGCAGACTTCCCCAGTGCATGCTGTAGTTCCGGTCTGATGAAGCCCATAGAACCAAAACATCAACAAAGAGCAAAAATGCAAGTCTGAGCTCCCAGCACCATTGAAAGAGACAATTACGACTGTCCCATAGACATCAGTTGTAATTGGTTATTACAGAAGTAGTGCTATGGTAGGCCCCTGCCTCTATGGATCTGGTATCTGTTCTGTGCTGCCATGATTAAGACCTCTGCGCTTTCCTACAGGCCAGCGTTTTCTAGCTACTGGTAGGACAAAGACAGTTTCCTCCCCCAGGCTGTCGCTCTGATGAACTCCTGACAGTCATAGAGTGGCAGGTTAAACAACACTTGCATCTTTGCTCCATTTTTACCTCACAGACTTGTATATTTGATGTATATTTGTATATTTTTTGTATATTCCACTATCTTGTCTAATTTTGAGTACCTATGTCAATACTGGTACATTGATCATGGTCGGAATGGGTGTGACTTTTTGACAACATGTTATGCCAGTGAATCACTGTGAGATTTAAAAAGTAGCTGTTAGCAGCTAGAGGCTAACTCAGCAAAGGAGAGGAGTGGCTGTGAATGTCTGTGAATTAGGAAAACAATGAGATCTGGGAACTCCTTACCCTCCGAGCAGAGAACAAGAACATCAGCCATATAACATTGTTTATTGTTTATAAAGCTGTGTTAGCACATATGTTTTATGTTACACTAGAGGCCAACACTGATGTGACTGACATGTCACACCTGTCATGCCTCTTTTAATTCCCCAACGCCGGCATACTGTGTATTATCACGCACTGGAGTGATATGATGCTGCCCTCATTTGGTTCTGTGTAAAAATGCAAAGGCGGTGTAAAGAACAGACTTCCTAGTGGCTCTATATCACTTATCTCTGTGTAAAAGGGGCTATAGTTATGTACGCTGTATACCATTTTTGCCAATATATCCCTCAAAATGCTGTGAAGTGAACCTTAAAATCTGCCGTCTGCCATTGTAAACTGCATTCTGAACGGAAAGCTTAGAGTATATTATAGGGATAATTCAGGGGGTTTTTTTTTAAAGTGGGTTATGTGTAGTACTTATCCATACACAAAAGATAATGAACAGTAGATGTCAGCCAACACACCCTCAGTTTAGAGAAGCAGGCTGGAGTTTCACATTGAAGCTAAGCAATGTACTGCTGTGGACGGGGTCAGCAACACAGACTAGAGGTGTCAGAGTGAATTAAAACAAAGTTTTGGGCTGTAGCATCAAAACAACATGTCATGTCATTTGATCCATTGTTTACTTAAAAATACCCTACTGATTAAAACATTTTAATTTAAGTGTATCCAGCTATATATTTATAGCAGATAGTTTGGGATTTATTTGTGAAATGCACAGTGGATCAATGCTCAGTGGATAGTGGTAATTTGAAAGAGGGAAGGAGACGAGGGAGGACACAAAGGAGTGGGGGAGTGAATGATGCAATGGAAGAGTTGCAATTAGGAGTTATGGGAAAAGTCAGCTGATGGGAGAATGTGTATAGAGAGAAACGAGGTGGAGACAGAGGGAGGGCAACAAGATAGATGATGGACATGAAGAGGTTAAGAGATGAATATCTCATCTCAAGAAAAGGTCATCTGAGGGCTTCTCGACCTCAGCAGCTCTCTGTTCAGATCCACAATCACTTTCTCTGATGATGGTGGAGACACTGGAAGCAGCTGACCTCTGTATCACTTCCCTCAACACCTCCTGCAGGTCAATGCCTGGTACTCTCCAGGTCATATTCATCCAAACACTGCTGTACTGCATCACTGTTCTCACTGTGATGCTGAATTTGTTGGTCGTCATCTCCATCTCCCACTTCAGGCACAGACATTTTTCTCAAATTATAACAGCTATTAGTGTGTATGAGTTAAAGTCATGGATGCAAGCTGTGTTTATTAGATACTCTTCTACGTTAAAAAGACATCAGTACTTTCACTTGTAAATAGAAATTTTAACTTTCATATGTGTTTCTGTATAAATGTGTCTCTATGGCAGTAATTACTGTATGATGAAACTTTTTCTGAATAATACCATCAACCTGCTGTAGTTTAAAATGCTTAAATAATGTGAAGCTGATGATGTTATAAAAAATGTACTAGGTATGTAAGCTATAAATTATAATCTCCCTCTCCAGGCAGCTCCACACCCCCACCAATCTCATCCTCCTCTCTCTGGCTGTGTCTGACTTGCTTGTGGGCTTCGCAGTGATGCCACCTGCAATTGCCATCATGCAGTCCTGTGGGTTTCGGGGTAAAATCACATGTGTTCTTACATACCTGTCGAGTTTCATCCTCACCTCTGCCTCTGTTGGGAACATGGTGCTCATATCAGTGGACCGTTATGTGGCCATTTGTGACCCTCTGCGCTATTCCTCCATGATAACACCAAACAGAGTTGAAATCTGTGTGTCTCTGTGTTGGTTATGTGCTGTTATCTACAACCTTATAATTCTTAAAGATCAGTTTTCACAGATACATTTGTCTAACTCCTGTGCTCAAGAATGTGTAGTTGTCATAGATTACATTTCAGGGGCAGTAGACTTGCTCCTGACCTTTGTTGGCCCTGTTACTGTGATCATAGTTCTCTATATGAGAGTGTTTGTGGTGGCTGTGTCACAGGCACGTGCCATGCAGTCTCAGATTTCAGCTATCAAATCAAATATTGTGACTGTTAAGAAATCTGAGATGAGAGCTGCTAGAACTCTTGGTATTACCCTTCTTGTGTTTATACTTTGTTTCTGTCCATATTATATTCCTTCAATAGCAGGACAGGACACCACAAATGGTAGTTCATCAGCTCAACTCTGGCTGTATTTTTGTAACTCCACCTTTAATCCTCTGATCTACGCCTTTTTCTATCCCTGGTTTAGAAAATCAGTTAAGGTCATCTTCAGCCTTCAGATACTGCAGCCAGGTTCCCGTGAGGCCAAGATGATGTAGAGATAAACAATATACTGTGTATAAACTGACTTAGTTTTTAGGGTGAATTTAGTCCAATTGATCCTGAAGAAAATTAGAACACAGTGAACTCACGATGAAAAATTACATTATGTTGCATAAATCGACTGAATGTCCGTCAAAGTGAATGCTAGGATTAAGTAGGATTAAGAAGTAACTGAGGCCTGTGTTAATAATATAATTAGCGATGTGGTCCACAGGCACTTGTGTGTCTGTCCAAGGCTGCAATAATTAGTTGCTGCCCTAGAATGATATACACACAGTTAAAATTATTTTAAAAATGTTGCTTGATAAATTATCAATTGATTTTTTTACATTACTTTTATAGTTTAAGAATCACCCAGAGCATTTCAACAATAGAAAAACAATTTCAACTTCAGCAACTTTAGCAATACTTTGTTAGTCAACTATAATGCTCTATACTACTATAATACCCACTGCAGTTATAAAAGTGTATATTCACTCTGCTAATGAAGACACATAAGCACTCAAATCTAAATGATCTCCTCGTGTTTTATCATAATTTCATTGCGATGGCAGGACAGCTTCTCAGCCTCTGTGTGTCAGAATCATTTATGAAAAAGATCCCAAATTAACAAGATTCTTCCTCTAATGACACAGACAAAACACTTTTGTTAAAGCTTTGTTGTTGTTGTTTTCTAGTTATTTTCTTTTTACAAAGTTCCTCTGAAAGTTCTAAGAAATCGAGCTGTCCCTGGTCCCTGTGCTGAAAAGAAGACAAGGAGCAAGTTTGTGACCAAAAGTAGTAAACATATATGAACACTTGTGGACTGCAATAGCTGACTTCAATATAGTTCTTGAGTTTTATTTCTCTCTCTTTTTAAGTTAATTTGGAACATGCAAACCCTCTCTTTAATTGCAATTTGAACACATAATCCAGCAGCACTGTATCCGCTATAGTTTCACTTATAACAATGCTGGTTACAAAGACTTCAGGGTTTTTATGTGACCAATGCTCAATATACATCTAAAGGTAACATACAGTGTTGGGCACGTTACTTTTAAAAAGTAATTAGTTATAGTTACCAGTTACTTCTCCCAAAAAGTAACTGAGTTGGTAACTGAATTACTGCACTATAAAATTAACTAGTTACCAGGGAAAGTAACTATTGCGTTACTCTTTTTTTTAAGTTTAAGTATATCTAAGAATTTGGATTTTTTTTCTAAGTAGGTTTCACAAACCAGTTGCACAGAGTAGAATTGCATACTACTACAACTGTTGATAACGGGAGCATGTTCTCAACAACATACCTGCCTATCATTCCATTCAATTCAGTCTGTGTCACAAGTTTTTGTGAAGCTGGAGCAGAAAATCCAGCTTTAGCTGCTTGGACGGCGTGGCTCCGCGTCCTTCTTTGTTAGCGGCGCTCACGTTAGCCACACCTGACCTGAGGGGTATTCCATTAAGCCAGCTAACCGCAAATCCCCGCTAATTTCGATAAGCCGCGCTAGTTTTAGAGAGAGTTTGGTTCCATCACTCTCGCTATCAGGAACCTCAGTTGAGTTAGTGGGGTAACATATGCTCCTGAACTAACCTGGGGGGTATTTCATCAAAGTCGCTAATGATAGCGGCGCTTAAGTGATTAAGCCTCGTTTGAATTCGCGTCAGCTTCCATCTCAGGCTGAAGCCGTTCCACTAACACATTTCAGCCGCGCCTCATCAGCGTTAACTTCAGCCAGGCTTATCAAATCTTTCATTAGGCGCACGCACGGGGTGCATGAGAAGCCCAGAATATGCGATTGTCGAAAACGCGATCATGTCGAAAAAAGACATGAAAACTAGGGCTGATTTCTTCAACAGCGCGGAGCAAAAGCTCCTTGTGGAGCTTTACTAAGAGTATAGAAACGCAATTACCAGAAAAGGAAATACTGTTGCTATTGTCAAGGCAAGAGATATGGCGTGGCAGAAGATTGCCGACTGCTTAAATGCATAAGTTAACGTTTACATCAATGTTTAATGTCTTATGTTAAGACTGTGTTGATCAAACACTATGTGTCTTGTCAGTAGCGGAGAGGAATTGCCACCGTCATTGATGTGGGAGACCCGTGTTTGAGGCTCAATACCTGCACAGTATTACTTAATGGAAATTAAATTCTGCAAGGAAATGTTATTTGGTTTACAATTTTTTTAAATGTGTAGTGTACTTTGCACCAACTAATATGCCAAATTGTGTTATCTCTGCACAGGAGTGGTGTCAACAATGTTAAACGCACGGCTGTGCAGGTGTTACTCCAATCATATGGACAAGTGTTAATGTTAGGCCTAGCTGATGTTAAAAGTTCTGTAGGCTACAAAGTTATGATGAATAATTGTCGGCTAAATGGCATTACATTTCACATACGTGTAATGTGTGACAAATGTAAGCTATAGGCTGTTGGTGAAAACATCAAAATAATCGCTGAAACAGAGTTTCCATAATTTGATATAGTGAATGATGCCATAATATGTATTCAAACCCCAGCTGCCCGCATGTCAGTCAGGGGACGAGACCACTCTGCTACCGATAATTTTGCTCCCTCAAGAGAAAAATTTTAATATTTCAAGATATCATCACAACAACGATACTTTTTTTTTTTATTTTATTTTAATCCTTGGGAATTCGACGAAACTAACCAAAAATGTGCGGTGAATTCATTTTTGCTGAAGTTGTTAACTTCGTTTTCGGACAACACGGATAACCAAGCAAAAAGTGTGAGGAACTGTTTGTCTGAGACTCTGTTTACCACAGGTACATATTCTTTGTAACACTGATTCATTAAGCCTGATAGTTAATAATAATAATAATTGCTTAGATTTATATAGCGCCTTTCAAAACACCCAAGGACGCTTTACAAAACAGCAGCAAACCAAACGAAAACAACAGACAAAAGGACAAACAACACAAGCTACAGAGAAACCGGCCTAGCTAAGCAAGACCAAATGCCAGAGTAAACAGATGTTTTTTGAGAGATGATTTGGTTTTGAGTTAACCTGCCATGGAGCAAGTTAGTTCAGGAGCATATGTTACCCTAGTAACTCAGCTGAGGTTCCTGTTAGCAAGAGTAATGGAACCAAACTCTCTCTAAAACTAGCGCGGCTTATAGAAGTTAGCCGGGATTTGCGGTTAGCTGGTTTGATGGAATACCCCCCTGCTCTGTGGCAGGTTAACTAGCAGACTTGCCTGACTAATACCGATAAATAACTTTTCTAATTTATCTAGGAAAGCCGTTCTTGAGGGTGTATTTGTTATGTGTTTTGTTTTGTTTTTTCTTGTGTGTGAAAGTATAGCCTATGTGCGTCTATGAATCTTGTAATCTTTACAAGCCTCTTCTGCATTTCTGAAAACAACTAGTTTCAAAACTGTGTTCAATTAGTGACAGTACCATTGCTAGTTTTTGCTCCATAAATGGATGAAACTAAAGGATTAAAAATCATTCACTTAAATATCAGTAGTCTGGTACCTAAAATTGACTTACTTTGTGTATGGGTTGCCCTACATAAGCCTAACATCATCACACTTTCTGAAACACGGCTCAATAATAACATCTCAGATAATGAAATAAATCTCACAAACTATGTACTATATAGATATAGTAAATAACTTGATGAGATGGCAGGATGAGATCTTCATCCCCATAGGAGATTACACCTAGTTGTAATATCCTGAGATGGGTCATTATCTGTTTTATTGTACCCCAACTGTTTTCTTTCTTCTGTTGAGGAAGTTCTGTGAAGTTTCCATCAAAGGGCCAGAGGCATATCAGAAAGTATAAGAATGGGGTGAAGCACTTGGTCAGTGAACACAACGCTGAGTTGCTTACTGCCGTGTGGTTCTGTGTTGTTGCTTCCTCTCTATAAAGAATAAAACATTTGGTGCATGCTACCTTTCCAGTCTTGTTTTTTTTGACTCTGCAGGCAGACCGGAAAATTTCCGTAACACCCATTAAAATTTTCACTGACTTTCCAAGTTGTTGTTCTGGCTTGAGGGGACATTAACTTGAATATTCCCAGGTGGGAACACATTTTTCCAATTATTCCAACACCACATGAATGAGGGTATTGTTAATTTTCTAAATAAATCGATAATTGTTTGGCCTATAAAAATAACAATTACCTAAAGCCAATGCTGATGTCATTCAAGGCCTTGTTGTCATTCAGTTAATTAGAGTTGTCACATATCACAAAGACAATTAGGCCGTTCAGTTTTAGTACTTTGTGTTTAGATCCTAATGTTAACCAAGATAGTCAACATGGGAGGCTTCAACATTACACCTGCTAAACATCAGTTGTTAACATTTTCATTGTGAACTTGTTAGCATTTAGCTCCAGGCACCAGCATGAAAGCATGGCAGTGATGTGACGCACACAAGATGTATGGTCACATTATCTGTAAATTTGTTTATGTTTTAAAGTGTATACAAAACAGTTTATATGTTTTTACTTTGAGCATATTATTTCTGTGAGAAAAACACTTGAGCATGAGCTGTAAGGGTTAATTATGGCCTCTTGGCAAGCCCTCCCTACAATGCAGTTGCATCTTAAAGGGGACCTATTATGCTCATTTTCGGGCCTTTGTATTGATTGTTGGACTCCTATAGAGCAGCTACACGATTACCCGCACCGAAAGCTTTATAGATTGCATGCCCAGTTAAGTCCGGCACACACTGACGTCAATGTGGCTACTCTTTACAAAAAAGACAGTAAAACACAGCATGCAGAGCCCCCCGAAACAGCTTGCAGGGCTCACGTCCAAATGCATAAACCTCATTAATTGACGCTTTGGCATCGTTTAACACGAGTATCTCACATTGTAACAACATTTATAGGTCAGAAAAGAGGAAAAGCATAATAATTCCCCTTTAATGTCACCAGCAAGCGGCAGTGTGGCACGGTGCTTCCCCCACTGACACTCTTCTTCAGCGGTCTCTCTTGTGTCCTCATTCCACAGAGTGAAGCTGCATCGAACAGAAGTACCTGTCGCCTGTGTTGTTCTTTTCTCCTGTTTTCTACAGGTTTGTGAAATTTTTTAACTTGCATAACTACATACACAGGTTGTAAAACATCTAAGATGAGTGTTATGCCGGGTACACACTACGCAATATCAGCCCGATATCAGCTGGATTATTGCCCAACGCAGCATCATACAGTGTCGGCTCGATAGTGAACGACCACAAGCGTCATACGCAATAATCCATCATTTCATTTTGTGTAGTGTGTCATAGTAGACGACAACTGACGCAGCGTCTGGGATGCCTCATGATGTTCCAATAGAAAGGGGAGCATGTTTTATTTTCTTAAGTCATTTAAAACTCCTGTCACAGCTGTCACTTTGACCAATAGAGACACAGAGCGATCTGCTGCCGTGGACAACTGTATGTCAACAACACCCCAGCCTTTTTGATATTTCCTCTATGGATGTTACCTCACAGAGTAAAAAAGGAAAAATGCTGCTGTGAAACAGCAGAGGCACTTTAGCAACCTGCTGAGTGCTGCCATTAGCATCAGGCTAGCAAAGAATGTTATTTCTTCATAATGGAGGATATAAAGGAATAAAACAACTGCGGAGGGTACCAGCTCCATTTGAAACAGATTACACAATAAACAGGCCATTTTTTATTATTCCCTCTGTATTTTCACATTTTCACTTTTTACCTGCTCCTGTTTGCCTTGATAAAGTTAATGCATCACGCCATCATTTCAAACTCAACACTTCCTTTAGCTGTACAAAATTAGAAGCTCCTAATAACTTCAGTAGAGAGAATCTCTTCAGTGTCTAAACAGGCTTTTATTGTGAAACATTTGCAGGAACTTGGTGTGGAGGATTCAGTGCCTTTCATAGTTTGCATGATGTACTTCAAAAGTAGCTCCTGTCATCTGGTGGCACTTTTTCCGTTACTACAATAACATCTCTGCTGGCACATGAGCAGACACAGTGACTGAAATAATAGTAATAGTAATAAAAATAGCACAAGAATAACCCAATGACATCACACACATCGTGAAAGACGACTGTGGATGATTGGTGGAAACCACTTCTTGGACGCTTTTAAGTTGGTTGTGTGCGGAGTGCAGTGCCGTGCTGCTGTGCGAGCGGCATATTTGACTGTGAGTAACAGCAGCATTTTGATGGTCATTTACACACGGTCCATGACAAAAACTATGTCAGGTAACAAACTGCGTTGAGTTTGGGTCGGGCTCGCCTGTGTGTGCGCACGTGTCTGTTTGTGTGTGTGTTTGGGGCGGAACTCCGCCGTGCACGATACAGAGAGCAGAAGGGAATTGAAAATGCGCGACCATGTAGAGACAGAAGTGACATGCTGTGGTGTAAATAAGATAAATAACACGAGGTTATTTAGTTAGTTTAATAAAAGGACAAGGTATAGACCTGACTTCTGTTGTGATCTGGCGCTATATAGAAAATAAAATAAAATAAAATTAACTTGACCTTCCAGGGGGGGGGTGCTGTTGGGGGGGCGGGGCGCCGCCTAATATAATGGTAGGGGAAACACTGCTTTAATTCTGCCTCAGCTCAAATTAGTTAAAATACTTACCAAGAGGCTACAAATGATTTTTGGAGTTGTAAAATTTTGTGAAGAATATTTTGTGCTTTATGTTTGTAACCCTTCCACCCTGGGCTCGTATTGTTATGACCACGTTACGCAAAACACAATTTAATATCAAACTGAATAAACGTTCAAAAGGGTGAAAGGGACATCTCAATGTAAAATAACATGTCTAGGGTAAACTATGACTCTCACTCTCGTTAATAAGCACTGAGAGGCTATGGGAATAACTCTGGTTATGATAAACCCAATGAAATGCTGAGGCTACTTATTTACAGAAATAAATGAATTAATCTGTTCAGTTATTCAGCAAAAACACAATGAATTAAAGCTGCAAGCAGCGTTTTGCGGGACCTCGCACCCACACCGCGTTGCCCATTGCCCGTTGCCCCTAGCCCCTAGCCCCTTGCCCGTTGCCCGTTTCGGCCTGTAGATGGACGGTTAGCAATCCTGTGAAGTTTGAGGAAGATTGGAGCATGTATGCCGGAGATATAAACTACTTCCTGTTTTGTGGCGGTACACTTAGTGTCACGCCTGACATGTGAAAGTTTTAATGTACACGAGGTACAGACCACAGTATGTAAATTTTGGGTAAATCCAAGGAAAAGTGTGTGAAAAGATGTACTTCCTGTTGCCACTAGGGGGCGCTGTGTGTAATCCCAACTATTGACACATGGATGTGTTCAGGGCGGGACTGTGATCAATGCTGTGAAGTTTGGGGAAGATACGACCATGTATGCTGGAGTTATAAACTACTTCCTGTTTTGTGGCGGTACAGCTAAGTGTGACATCTGACATATTTAAGTTTGTTTGTACATGAAATATAGGCCACAGCATGTAAATTTTGGGTAAATAAAAAAAAAAAAAGCGTGTGAAAAGACGTACTTCCTGTTGCCAGTAGGTGGTGTCTGTGGGATTCCAAATATTGACACATGGGTGTTTTCAGGGCTGGACTTTTATCAATCCTGTGAAGTTTGAGGAAGATTGGAGCATGTATGCCGGAGATATAAACTACTTCCTGTTTTGTGGCGGTACACTTAGTGTGACGCCTGACATGTCAAAGTTTTAATGTAGACGAGGTACAGACCACAGTATGTAAATTTTGGGTAAATCCAAGGAAAAGTGTGTGAAAAGATGTACTTCCTGTTGCCAGTAGGGGGCGCTATGTGTAATCCCAACTATTGACACATGGGTGTGTTCAGAGCGGGGCTGTGATCAATCCTGTTAAGTTTGGGGAAGATTGGAGCATGTATGCTGGAGTTATAAACTACTTCCTGTTTGAGGGCGGGACTAATATGAGAGAAGCCCTGGTGTAGCCAATAGACATTAGACTGTATCCAATCCACAGTGTGATGCTTGATGAGCAGCTGTCAATCAAAGGCAGTGGTTGTCATAGCAACACAGAACAGAGGAGAGACACAAAGGTGCAGCTGAAAGTAGGTCAGTGACACAGCATTTTCCTCAGTCTGTGGCCAAAAAGCGACACGTCGAACAAATCGCTCTGGTGACCACACAGTTTTATCTACGAATAAAAGGAAGATATGGTGACGACGGGAAGAACGTGGGGATCGTTGTGATGTGCTTATTTTCCACGTAGACGCAGAAATATGGATATTTTAGCGAGTTAAACATGAAGGCAGTTAAGCTTTTCTCCTGAGATCAGCAGTCAGAAAATGCATTGGAGCGGATGGGAGACATGGAGGGTGCTTATTGTCTTTGGAGGAGCGCAGTTCAAATTCTGTTCCCGTCAGTGTGAAAAGGAGACACTTTTATGAATCAGGACAAAAATCTCTACTACTTTAGAAAAAATGGTGTGTCTAGCTTAAAGTATGTGCCCGTAGGAGCAGTTTCAAAAAGTTTTTTGGACAGTTTTCAGAGCAGCTCCACACTCTAGCGGCAAACATTCCGTCTCATAGACACCCATTATAAACTCCAAATTTCGCCTGATTTACTCATGGTACATTTGGAGGCACTGATCAAAAACCGTAAAGGATACAAAAAAAATGAGAACATGTGTGAATAGACGAGAACTGCGGCAACATTTTACAGTTTTAATGGAGTCTGTAGCTGAAAGCATGCCAGAGTTATTAAGGGTTGTTTAACACTGAGTGTTGGTGATTTTCTTCTCTTCTCCCATTCATTTCCTATGGGAGAAATTTCGAGGATTTTCAAAATGTGTGTGCGTCGGACGCTTTGAGAGCGTATAAAATTAAAACCGGGCCAGTAATGAAAAAGTTACGCAGAACTTTTTTTCATAAGGGTGTGAACTGTCACCTGAGCGACATTCAGGTCGCTATGATAAACGGCCTCAGAGGAGATAGTTTTTGGAGAAGGCTCATTTTCAGGCGAAATTTTACTGTGAAAGGGCAAATAGTTCACTTCCTGTTGGATTTAGGTCAGGGGTATCAGCGCGTGATTTGTAGATCTTGATGAGACGAACAAGCCGGTTTTTGTTTGATCTTTCTAGGACATTCCTACGGGCCCTAACGGGCGATTTTGTTGTCCCCAGATGCCTAGGTGGCGCTAGAGAGCCCACTTTGGCATTTTTGGGGTTAATTTTTTCATTTTATCAAATTTTTCGCCAGGCCGGATATGCGTGCCAATTTTGGTGAGTTTTCGAGCATGTTTAGGGGGTCAAATTTGGGTTCAAAGAGACGGCGGAAGAAAGAAAAAGAATAATAAGAATAAACGAAGCAAAAACAATAGTGTCGTCGCCGAAGGCGACGACACTATATATCCCTGCGCTCCAAATGCAATGAGGATTTAGGTCGTCGCCTTCGGCGACGACTTTTCTCGATGTGGAACGTTTTAGGACCTTCTGACCGGCTCTTTTCGTGATTTTGTGCGCTGCAATTTCAATAGGGTCCTTGCCCTACGGGCTCGGTCCCTAATTATACCACAAACACAGTAGCTGAATTTCAACAGTGTATTAACTGAAATTACACATATTTCACATGGAAGACATAGAAAAACATCGTATGAAAAATAAAATAAAGCCCAAACAAAAAAGATCCGGGTACTTTTAGTCTTTAGCCTGGGTTAGCCTGAGTGCACTCTTTAAGTTTTTGGTTTTGTTCTCTAGGCAAGCTTGCATTAAGGTTTGTTGGCGCGCTTAATGTTGGAGCTCATGAAGTAAACAAACCTGCCGTAGGGTTACCTCCTTGTGTGAGAGCAGTCTGTAGAAATACCGCTCCTCAGCCCTGGCACAGGCTGCAGCAACACAGCAGTGGTGAGTAGCAGGCAACCCCGCTCCGAATACAGCAGACCACACTCGGGACCCAACAGCACGTCCGCGACATCCGATGCATGAGCTAGGCTAATTAGCTTGCCTTAAACCTCACTTCGTCGACAATAAACAGTCTCTAACTTACACACGCCGGCAGCACACAGTCTCTGGCTCACACACGTAGGAGCGCGTTGGTCCACAACAGTCTTTAGTTCAACATAAAAGTAGGACAAAACATGTTATACAACTTAAATTACGGTCCGACGACCGCTGGGCTCCACAGCATGCAGCGTGACTGTCCGCTCGTCCCCGCCAATACGTCTTTGTTACGTTACCCTTGCAAAAAGGTCAACCGGAAGTCAACTCCTCCAGGTTATTAACTCTTTAAAGTACATTTAACTTATATTATCACACTATTCAGGTACAAACCAACCCTTAAAACGTATTGAAAAAGTATACACAGTGAAAGAATAAATCTTATTATAAATGTACAAACATTTATATGAATCTAATACACATTACCACCACCTTAATATGAGTTATGTATCTTACTTTTGCAATAATTCACAATTAAAATGAGAAACGAATATAACAAAATAACTAATGTGAAACATAACTGATATGAATCAGATTATTACATGTTATTTATTTCTTTTTACCAGAAATCATGTAAAAAAAAAAAAATAATGTCAAACAATGAGGAGAGACGATGTACACTCAATTAGCTAATGTTGCACTGGCCCACATACACACAAATTCAGCACCTATTAACTGACAAATGCCTAAGAGAATTTGTATTCCCTAAACTGAGAATCATTATACAGCAAACTATGGGCCATGTTGCATCACAGTTTGTTCACACCTTCATGATAGTTAATGAGATTTCAAAACACGGGGGCATTTCTCCAATCAAAGGTGCGAGAAAAATACTGTTTAACATTAACACATCATTTGTTCTCCTCATCAAAACATGATGTCAGCAGAGAAGATGGTATTGGGTCACAGGGCCAAAGTCATGGATCAAAACAAAGGGAAGTGGACAACAGACCATAGTGCACATTTTTTCTGCCTTGTTAATTTAATTTTGTGACATTTGAAACCTCACTTTGATGTACACTTTGAACAAATGATACACCAGTGTTGTATCTGCCACAGTTTCATTTATAACATTGCCAATTACAAAGACTTAGAATTTTATGTAACCATGCCCAATATACAAATGTCACACACAGAACCTAGTTTTGTGAGCCAATGTGAAGTTGAAAAGGTACAACAGTCACTGGCATTGTGGGGGGAAAAACTACAATTACCGCGACATGGTTGTTAAGTTTCTCAGTTAACATTCATCGCTGTGAAAACATGGATGTTTCACACACATCTTCCCCCCGACAGCACAGAAGATCTATAAGCACATTTTCAAGGTTAGTGTCACCATTGTCAGCCTTCAGATACTGCAGCCAGGTTCCCGTGAGGCCAAGATGATGTAGAGATAAACAATATACTGTGTATAAACTGACTTAGTTTTTAGGGTAAATTTAGTCCAGTTGATCCTGAAGAAAATTTGAACACAGTGAACTCACAATGAAAAATTACATTATGTTGTATAAATCAACTGAATGTCTGTCAAAGTGAATGCTAGGATTAAGTAGGATTAAGAAGTAACTGAGGCCTGTGTTAATAATATAATTAGCGATGTGGTCCACAGGTTTATTGTGATGGCAGGACAGCCCATCTCAGCCTCTGTAAGTCAGTATAATTTTATAATATGAAAAAGATCCCAAATTGACAAGATTCTTCCTCTAATGACACAGACAAAACACTTTTGTTAAAGCTTTGTTGTTGTTGTTTTCTAGTTATTTTCTTTTTACAAAGTTCCTCTGAAAGTTCTAAGAAATCGAGCTGTCCCTGGTCCCTGTGCTGAAAAGAAGACAAGGAGCAAGTTTGTGACGAAAAGTACTAAACATATATGAACACTTGTAGACTGCAATAGCTGACTTCAATATAGTTCTTGAGTTTTATTTCTCTCACTTTTTAAGTTAATTTGGAACATGCAAACCCTCTCTTTAATTGCAATCTGAACACATAATCCAGCAGCACTGTATCTGCTGCAGTTTCATTTATGACAATGTAATGTAAAGTAAACAAGTCTAAACTGAACATATCAAAGTAAGATACAGACCCTAGTTTTGTATTTCAATGTGACATTAGACAGATATATCAATGATTTCTTGCCACAGTGGAGAAAAAACAATCACCTCCTTTCATTAGAAGAAGGATCTTGTTAATTTGTCAAATTATAAAATGATACTGACATACAGAAGCTGACAAGGGTCATCCTGCCATGTTTCTTTTCTTTTAATGCCATTATCTTGAGATCACGGGTTGATTTTTTTCATTATCTTAAAGGGACATTGTGTCTTACATTGAAATCGTGTATCGCATTCAAACGAATTGTGCACTCTAGCGCCTCTTTTTCAAACACGTATTGCAACAATGGTAGCCGCCATGTATCAAAAAGCCTCAACAACACTGATGAAACCATGTCATCTTCTGCTATCCAATAAGTACACATATAACAACACAGACACTACACATACAGTGAAATCCGGTTATACTCCTCTGGTGGAACTGTATGTTTACGTGGTTTCAGTAGCTTTCATAGTCGCGGTAAAGCCGGACTAAAAGCCGGTGGAAAGGCTTTATAAGCTGACATTTACTGTGACAAAAAGCCGGCGTTTACTGTGACTTTGAAAGCTACTGAAACCACGTAAACATACATTTCTGTACCAGCGAGGCTGGTGTATTTTAGTAGGATCTACTGTTATGCTGCCCATGGTAACGAGCAACACTGTCTAACAAAAACGAATGGAAAAAGTTAGCTTTAGGCTAATTTAGGCAGTACAGTTGACTTACTTGTTGAGGAGAAAGCTGGCAACTTCAGCGTCCCTTTTAAAATCTTTCTCCATCATGGGCTCCTTCCAACTGGGGAAGGCTAGCCCGATGTTAATCCTCTTTTTTTTAATACTCCAGTCACGCTGCCTTTTAAGTTCCCTTTTTCACTTTCTTGGCGATGGTGGAACCGTCGCCTGTGCTGCTGCTGCATATGCATGGTCCTGCATTATGCTGCAGTAGTGCAGATTTTCAAACTTGCCGGGGTAGTATGCCTCTCTCGCTGATCTTCTCCTCCGGCGTCTCAATCACTTTGGTCATTCCTACTCTGCGCTGGCTCGCAGGGAAAACGCATAGTTATTCCGCGGTGGTGCTATTTGTCCCTTGCTGGCGGCTGTAGTTTCAAGTTTGGCAGACCGTAGTGGCGCTTCCCACCCGCTTACCCGCCGTATGTATAAACAAATCTAAAATTCTTCGCTTAGGAGAATGTGTCAGATTATTAGCGGAGGTCAAAATACACACACAATTACGACTGTCCCATAGACATCGGTTGTAATTGGTTATTATGGAAGTAGTGCTATGGTAGGCCCCTGCCCCTATGGATCTGGTGTCTGTTCTGTGCTGCCATGATTAAGACCTCTCTTCTTTCCTTCAGGCCAGCATTTTCTTGCCACTGGTAGGATTTCTTGATGTCACCCACTTCCTCCATCTGCCAGTGGTACATCCCATGGAGGGGTCTGGTCTTCCACAATATTTCATTTTCCTCCTCATTACCCTCTCTCTTCTGTTGCACGAGGCACTCTCTGAGCAGGTCATTCCCAATGTATTCTCGGATGCTCCTTATTCATCCTGAATCATGGCTCTGATACTCACCAATCCTCGCCCTCCCTCATTTCGCTGCTTTTCTCTCTCCTACTTGCCTTTTTCCCACAACATTGAGCCTGACGCCCTGTCCAGTCAGTTTGTGGAGAAGGACAACTCCACCCATGGCCCTGACACCATCCCTCCTGCCACTGTTTGGTCACTGTGCTCACCTGGGAGGTAGAGGAAAAAGTCAAGGCTGCCCTGGAGGACCAGCCCAGTCCTGGCTCCTGTCCCCCTGACCACCTGTTTGTCCTGCAGACCCTGAGGACTGATGTCTTCCAGTGGGCCCACAACTTCAGACTCACCTGCCATCCAGGGACCCAGCATATTAAGAAGATCCTGCAGCAGAAGTTCTAGTGGGCCACCCTGGAGGAGGACACTCAGGAGTTTGTCAATGCTGGTTCAGTCTGCAACCTGCACAAGCCATCCCATCAGGCTCTCTCTGGTCTCCTGCAACCTCTGCCTGTGCCTGGATCCTGCATCATGTTTTCTGGCTTCATGGTCTCCCCACTCATGTGGGACCCCAATTTACCTCTATCTTTTGAAGGGAGTTATGCACTCCTCATAAGGCTACCATCAGCTCTTCAATGCATGTTGTCTAAGCACCTCTTATCCTGTTCTCAGCAACTCCTGTGAGTCGAATATGCCCACAACACCCTGAACAATTCAGCCACTGGACTGTCCCCCTTTCAGTGTGCCTCTGAGTTCCAGCCCCCACTGTTTCCTGCCCTGAAGAAGGTGGTTTCGTACACCATGGCTGTCAATTGCCAATACACCAAGCCCCCACCTACCAAGTGGGCCAGAGGGTGTGGCTTTCCACCTGGGACCTACCCTTGCAGGTAGAGTACAAAAAGTTGACCAGTTCCATGTGGATCTACCTGACGTTCCACGCCTTCAAGGTCAATCCAGTTCGACACAGTCCACTGGTTTCTGTTGCACTGCCTCCACCGCTACCCCAATTTGTCAGTGGAGGTCTTGCCTACACAGTTCCCCATCTGCTTCATTCATATCGCCACGGGAGACGCCTGCAATACCTAATCAAGTGGCTGGGAGCAACCGGGAGCGACGCCAGATCTCTGTCAACACCTGTAGGTGAAGCCTCCAATCTGCTCAGCTTGGGCTTCCCCTGGACAGGCAGTCCCTCTGATTCTCCAGCCAAGGCACCTGCACTGCTTTGAGGGAAGGAGGGCGTGGAGATTGTCACACCTACAGCTCATGCACAGTTCAGCAAAGGCGATGGGAACCAAGGCCTCCCTACCTGTCAATGTAAGTTGCTGCAACTGCACTGTCCATCCTCAGCAGCACATAGCGACCTTGCAGGTGTGGCAGGAATTTCTGTGAAGCGAGTTGGGCTGCCCTCAACTCTAGCACATTGATATGCTGGAAGTCTACCTGCTGCCCCTATTCCTGCATCTTCTTGTACATTTTTCCTGCCTGCCAGGGACGCATCTGACACCAGATCAATCAGGAGACACATATGATTGAAGTAAAAATAAAGTTTAGCACAGAATATAGGTGAACAGAACAGATTAACAGATTATTTGAGTTGATTAAGATTTAACAGAAGACTTTTTCACTTGGACACCTGAGGGACATCTGAGCAGCAGCAAGATAAATCCTTCCATGGAGTCGAGACATTGGCTGTGGTGGTGGCTGATGACTCTGAGGTTGATGACTGATGAGGCAAATGAGGATGATGAATCTGTGAAGATTAGGTGTTGAAGGGGAGGTGGAGGGTAAGCCCAACTGCAGCATTAAAGAACTACTGTTAATTGTGAATCAGCTGCCAGAACAGCTGATGGATGACTCAGTTGACAGCCCTGGACAATGACAACTAGAAATAGCAAGTGAGCATGTGTGCATGGCAGATAGTATGACTGATAAATATGACCTATGACCTAAGTATGAAGAAGTATAGCCTTCCCGACTGCAGACCCCTCACACAAACTGTTTAAACTCCTCCCCCCGGTAGGTGCTACAGAGCACGGTTGGCCAAAATTACCTGTCACAAAGACAGTTTCCTCCCCCAGGCTGTCGCTCTGATGAACTCCTGACAGTCATAGAGTGGCAGGATAAACAACACTTGCATCTTTGCTCCATTTTTACCTCACGGACTTGTATATTTGATGTATATTTGTATATTTTTTGTATATTCCACTATCTTGTCTAATTTTGAGTACTTATGTCAATACTGGTACATTGAGGGCAAAGCCTACGAAAGTCAAATTCCTTGTATGTGCACACGTACTTGGCCAATAAAGCTGATTCTGAATCCTAATGTGATTCTGATTCTGACCTTTCCTTGGAGCTTTATCTAGCGACGGGTCACCAGACCCAGCCTACTCCCCCTGATGGGATTGTTTGGGCATCCACTCTGTCAAAGGCCCAGTCACAGCCTGTGAGTGACTTGTACCCTGGCCTGCAGATGTGTCTGTGGGTGCAGTCCCTGGCTGAGGAGGTATCTCTGCATTGGCCACATACAGGAGAGCCAATGGAACTATTTAAACCATTGCAGCATGAACCCTAAGAGCCACAGGCAGTCTCCAGGTTACTCTTGCCCCCAGGCAAAATGTGCCAGGCAAGCCCTGAAGCTCTCCTGTGTCTCCTGGGTAAGACACATAGTGATGTTCCAGGAGACTATAATCTTCTGTTTGGGCACATACCAGCCAATCATCCAGATAATCTGGAAGTCTGAGTCTATTTTGCCACATAGGCCCAAGGACTGTGCCCATGCACGTGCTGGACGTGTGAGAGGCCAGCGAGATCCCGAACAGGAGAGCACAGAATTTGAAGATCCATTTTTTGCAGATAAATCTTAGGAACCGACTGTGACCCTCCCAGATGGGAATAAAAAAGTAGGTATCCCTGACGTCTATGGTGGCAAACCACTTCACCCTGGGAACTGTCAACATTTTGAACTTCAGGAGATGAAGAGACCAGTTAAGGCCCCTCAGTATGAGAATTTTTCCTTGTCTCCCATCTTTTTTTGGGAGGAGGAAATAGTGAGAAAAGAACCCAGCCTGCTGATCCCCTGGCTCTACCTTCATGACTGCTCTTTTCATCAGGCCCCTAACACCTCCCTGTGCTGTGGGTCCGTCATTGACAAAACCGTCACTGATCTTGACATGGAGGTTAGAGCAAACTGAAGCCCAGGGGTACGCGCTTGTTCAGAGATGGAAGGAATATGGTATGAAGCTGTTTCTTTTCTCATGTTACTAATGAATCCAAATTATCAAGGGGAATATGAAGGAGCCCTGTAACAGGAAATTCGTGAAGGTGGCATTTTAAGCATAAGCTTCTACACCAAGTATTAAATAAATTTCATTCCATGTGTTCAATACTTTTTTCCTGTGTCATTCTACTTTATTGCACATAACTTTATGTGTGGATTCAAATGTTATTAGGACAGAAAACAGTTTGGGAGAGATGGGGATCTATGCACAGTAGATAGTGATAGTTTCAAAGAGGGAGGGAGACAAAGCGACGTCACTCCCCCACCCTGAAATAATGTGGTGGGGGAGTGAATGATGTAATGGAGGAGATGATGATCAGGAGTTACAGGAAAAAAAAACAAGCTGGGGGAGGAGGTGTATAGAGAGAAAAAAGAGGAGGAGACAGAGGGAGGGCAACAAGATAGATAACGGGAATGAAGAGGTTAAGAGATAAATATCTCATCTCAAGAAAAGGTAATCTGAGGGCTTCTCGACCTCAGCAGCTCTCTCTTCAGATCCACAATCACTTTCTCTGATGATGGTGGAGACACTGGAAGCAGCTGACCTCTGTATCTCTCCCCTCAACACCTCCTGCAGGTCAATGCCTGGTACTCCCCAGGTCATAATCATCAAAACACTGCTGTGCTGCATCGCTGTTCTCACTGTGATGCTGAATTTGTTGGTCGTCATCTCCATCTCCCACTTCAGGCACAGACATTTTTCTCAAATTATAACAGCTATTAGTGTGTATGAGCTAAAGTCATGGATGCAATCTGTGTTTATTAGATGCTATTATATGCTAAAAAAAAAGGCGTTGGTGCTTTCTTTCTCACTTGTGAATGAAACTGTATTTTTCAGTGTGCTTTTCTGTTTAAATGTGTCACTGTAAGAATAATCATGATACACATATTCTTAATAATACCACCAAATGTCTGTACTAATGTGGATCTGATTGATATCGTAGAGATTTATTATGCTTGTAGGCTATAAATACATTTTGTCTTCATTCTCAAAATAATCAGTGTGATCTAAACTAATTTTTACTATGTATGAGGCTCTAATTATAATCTCCCTCTCCAGGCAGCTCCACACCCCCACCAATCTCATCCTCTTCTCTCTGGCTGTGTCTGACTTGCTTGTGGGCCTCACAGTGATGCCAGCTGCAATCAACAAAGCGCAGTTCTGTTGGTTTATGGGTCAAATCACATGTGCTTTTTTGTACCTGGCAGACTACATCCTCACCTCTGCCTCTGTTGGGAACATGGTGCTCATATCAATGGACCGTTATGTGGCTATTTGTGACCCTCTGCGCTATTCCTCCATGATAACACCAAACAGAGTTAAAATCTGTGTGTCTCTGTGTTGGCTATGTGCTATTATCTACAACCTTATAATTCTTAAAGATCAGCTTTTACAAATAGATGTATTTAACTCCTGTGCTCAAGAATGTGTACTCGTTATAAATTACATTTCAGGGGCAGTAGACTTGCTCCTGACCTTTGTTGGCCCTGTTACTGTGATCATAGTTCTCTATATGAGAGTGTTTGTGGTGGCTGTGTCACAGGCACGTGCCATGCAGTCTCAGACTTCAGCTATGAAATCAAATATTGTGACTGTTAAGAAATCTGAGATGAGAGCCGCTAGAATTCTTGGTATTACCCTTATTGTGTTTATACTTTGTCTCTGTCCATATTATATTCCTTCAATAGCAGGACAGGGCACTACAGGTAGTGTAGGTTCATCAGCTCAACTCTGGCTGTATTTTTGTAACTCTACTTTTAATCCTCTGATCTACGCCTTTTTCTATCCCTGGTTTAGAAAAGCAGTTAAAGTCATTGTCAGCCTTCAGATACTGCAGCCAGGTTCCCGTGAGGCCAAGATGATGTAGAGATAAACAATATACTGTGTATAAACTGTCGTAGTTTTTAGGGTCAATTTAGTCCAATTGATCCTGAAGAAAATTTGAACACAGTGAACTCACGATGTTGTGACATATATATGTATCTCCTTTGATTAGAAACATATTCTGGATGTATACAACTATACCTGTGAAATGACCGCTGCCAGTTAAGAGAGTTTTAAAAGCCATGGTTCAGAAAAATGATTAAGTTATATCCCAAAGGTATCCTGTAGGCATGTTTATTATTAGTGTAAATAAAAACTGAAGAGTCTAATGATTGAGGTGCAGGAGTAACCTTGACCTTTTCACAGAAAGAAAGAAAGAAAAATTGCATTATATTGTATAAATCGACTGAATATCCATCAAAGTGAATGCTAGGATTAAGTAGGATTAAGAAGTAACTGAGGCCTGTGTTAATAATATAATTAGCGATGTGGTCCACAGGCACTTGTGTGTCTGTCCAAGGCTGCAATAATTAGTTGCTGCCCTAGAATGATACACACACAGTTAAAATTATTTTAAAAATATTGCTTGATAAATTATCAGTTGATTTATTTACATTACTTTTATAGTTTAAGAATCACCCAGAGCATTTCAACAATTAAACATTTTTTTATAAAAGCAATTTCCACTTTAGCAATACTTTGTTAGTCAACTATAATGCTCTATACTACTATAATACCCACTGCAATTATAAAAATGTATATTCTCTCTTGCTAATGAAGACACATAAGCACTCAAATCTAAATGATCTCCTCGTGTTTTATTATAATTTTATTGTGATGGCAGGACAGCTTCTCAGCCTCTGTGTGTCAGAATCATTTTATAATATGAAAAAGATCCCAAATTAACAAGATTCTTCTTTTAATGACACAGACAAAACACTTTTGTTAAAACTTTGTTGTTGTTGTTTTCTAGTTATTTTCTTTTTACAAAGTTCCTCTGAACGTTCTAAGAAATCGAGCTGTCCCTGGTCCCTGTGCTGAAAAGAAGACAAGGAGTAAGTTTGTGACCACAAGTAGTAAACATATATGAACACTTGTAGACTGCAATAGCTGACTTCAATATAGTTCTTGAGTTTTATTTCTCTCTCTTTTTAAGTTAATTTGGAACATGCAAACCCTCTCTTTAATTGCAATTTGAACACATAATCCAGCAGTACTGTATCTGCTGCGGTTTCATTGATGACAATGCTCTTAAGGGTTTTTATGTGACCAATGCTTAATATCCATCCAGATGTCGATGTGATTAAAGCAGGATAGTCAGTAAATCAGTTTACTCTGATGTATTTGAATGAATGTTGGTGATTCTCACAGTGTCTGCTGTCTACAGCTGCTTGATACTGTATGAAAGACTTATTCAGTCAATGAAATCCCTGCAGCATCTGAAGGCAACAGGACTGATATGTTGATGAACCCCCAGCCTCTGAGAGGTGGTCCACCAGAGCGTAATAGCACAGTACTGTTAAGCACAGTCAAAGCAGCAAAGTACATTTAATTAAGTACTGTACTAATGTCAAGTTTTTAAGTATCTGTACTTTACTTGAGTATTTTTCTTTTTTTACTTTTTTTTTTTTTTAAACGTATTTCTTTGACTCCACTATATTTCTATAAAGGGTCCCATTACTCGTTACATTTGCTTCAATTTTTTATATACAAGTCTATAAACTGTGATCATGCAGTTCTGCATGTGGTTTGTTTGTCTAAATGGAGTTCCCGTACCTCTATACAGTTTTACTACAGTGACGGCAGCAGATGTAGATAAAGATTGTAGGCCAGATCACGAAAGGCCATACCTTAAGTCTATGTTTACAATTTTTGATATGAAGAATGATTCATATTGTTTTAAACATTTGCTCTGTTTATGACACACAAACTTCATCCCAGCCTACAAGAATGTGCCATCCAACCTGAGAGAGCATGTTGAGATATGTAAATATTTGATTAATTCAAAATAAATATTCTAAACAGCTGTCTGTGCACTGAGATATAAAAAGATTTTTTTTAATTTTTTTTTTTTTTATGAGCCATCCGGTCCCTGTATGACCAAAGTGAGAGCTGCGTCCTCATACTAAGTGTAAAGTCGAACATGTTCTCAGTGGGTGTTGGCTTCCGCCAAGGCTGACCCTTGTCACCAATCCTGTTTGTGATTTTCATGGACAGGATCTCTAGGTACAGTCGGGGGGAGTAAGGGGTCCGGTTTGGTGACCTCAGAATTGCATCTCTGCTTTTCGCAGATGATGTGGTTCTGCTGGCTTCATCACACTGTGACCTCCAGCACGCACTGGAGCGGTTTGCAGCTGAGTGTGGAGCAGTCGGGATGAGAGTCAGCACCTCCAAATCTGAGGCCATGGTTCTCTGCCGGAAACTGGTGGATTGCCCCCTCCGGATTGGGAGAGACTTACTGCCTCAAGCGAGGGAGTTCAAGTATCTTGGGGTCTTGTTCACGAGTGAGAGTAGAATGGAGCATGAGATGGATCATTGATTTGGTGCGGCTTCTGCAGTGATGCGGGTGCTGCGCCGGGCGGTCGGGGTGAAGAGGGAGCTGAGCCGGAAGGCAAAGCTTTCAATTTACTGGTCCATCTACATCCCAACCCTCACCTATGGTCACGAGCTCTGGGTAGTGACCGAAAGAATGAGATTGCGGATCAGGTGAAGAGCACAGACATCCGGAGGGAGCTCGGAGTACAGCCGCTGCTCCTTTGCATCGAAAGGGATCAGTTGAGGTGGTTCAAGCATCTGATCAGGATGCCTCCTGGGCACCTCCCACTGGAGGTGTTCCAGGCACATCCTGCTGGTAGGAGGCCCTGGGGCAGACCCAGAACACACTGGAGGGATTACATATCTCATCTGGCCTGGGAACGCCTCAGGGTCCACCAGGAAGAGCTGGAAAGCGTTGCTGGGGAGAGGGATGCCAGGACTGCTTTGCTGCCTGCCGCCCCCGCGACCCAGCTCCAGATAAGCGGATGAAAATGGATGGATGGATGAATGGACTTTTTTTTTTTTATCAAGCACTGCAGTACTTCAGCTCAAGTAATAATATGACTCAGCGACTTTCACTTGTATTGGAGTAATATTTGACCAGGAGTATCTATACTCTGACTCAAGTGTCTACTTTGTCCACCATTGCTGTTTACCTTGATTAAATGACCTTTTTCCATTTTAAATTAATAAATATTAATGTAAAACAGAGAAAAAGAAGTCACCAAAGTAGTCCTAATGTCCTAATATGATTTTTTTTTATTCTTTTCTTTTACATTTGCTGAGAAGCTAATCAAAATGTTATATTTTCATATAAAATTTGTTTTATTGTACATTTCTGTAATTTTAGTTGGATCTGTCCAAAGCCATGGCAGAAGTAGGGATAAGTGGTAAATACACCAAATGGTACAGTTGAAAAAGTGTTTGGTACAGGTGAAAAAAATAGTGCCTGTAATTTTAAAAGTTACATGCACGAGGGCATGTTCATAGAAAAACGTTTTTCAAGCCCTGATTATTTAAATAGAAGTGGGTGATGTGGGGGGGGGGATCAAATATACAGTAAAAATATCCAACTATCCAGTCCATCATTTTCATCCTTATTTGGGGATGGATAACAGAGCAGCAAGCTGAGCATGGTATGTCCCTCTCCCTAGCAAAGTGTTTCAGCTTCTCCCGGGGAACACCAAGATGTTCCCGGGCCAGACAAGTTATATAATCCCTTCAGCTGTTCTGGGTCTACCCTGGGACCTCCTACCAGTTGGACATGCCTGGAAGGCCTCTAACGTCCAGGAAGCATCCTGAATAGATGCCTAAACCAGCTTATCTGGCCCCTTTTCAATGCAAAGGAGCAGTGCCTCCACTCTGCCTAAGCGCCTCACCCTATCTCTAAAAGAAGAAGAAGAAGAAGAAGAAAAAGAAGAAGAAGCTTTATTGTCACTGCAATAAATACAGTGAAATTTCGTTCGGTGCTCTCTTGTAGCAGCTACAATGTCCTTGTCATAAAATAAACTGGGGGGGTACCACACCGTACAGCCATAGGTGAGGACACTCTCTATTGTGCAGTGGTAGAAGTTTTTCAGCAGAGATGGAGGGAGTTTGTTCCTCCTCAGTGTTCTCAGAAAGAAGAGACGCTGCTGGGCCTTTTTGATGATGATTCACAGTCCAGCCCAGGTCCTCCGAGATGTGCAGACCAAGAAACTTAAAGCTGGTGACCCGTTCCACTTCCTCCCCATTGATGCTCAGGCCTGAGTGCAGTGTGGTCCTCGACTTCCGGAAGTCAATAATGACTTCTTTTGTCTTCTTGGTGTTGAGGTTGAGGTGGTTGTCACTGCACCAGGCCGCCAGTGCTTGGACCTCCTCCCTGTATGGTGTCTCATAACCGTTGTTGATGAGCTCCACAATGGTTGTATCATCCGCAAATTTGATGAGGGTGTTGGAGCCGTGAGTAGCGACACAGTCATAAGTGTACAGTGTGTACAAGACTGGACTCAGCACCATTCCCGAAATGGGAAAAATGATAGCCAGTTAATGATATCAGTCTCATAAAGTTCACTAAACTATTAATTTGGGAAATTGATTAATAATTAAATGAATAACCATAACCAAATGAATAATAAAGCCTGAAGGATTTCGGAATTCTTGATGCAGCAGAGGTTGACTATTCATTCACTATTGTACAACATTAAACAGACAGCAGATACGATTCCAAAATTATATTTATTCATAAAGTAAAGCAAAGCAAAACCAAAACCAAAACACACACATCCTAACTAACTATATACAAGCCTGTGTGTGTGTATATGTGTGTAGGTGTGTGTCTGTGTGTGTGTGCAAGAGAAAGAGAAAGACAAAGGCGGGTGTGGTAATCGAAAGGCCGTTTGGCCTACAAAACAAAATGGCTGACAACAGAAAACTACAAGATGGCCGAATCAAAGCTGGCTTCAGATCGGGGGAGGTATTTGTCTGACTGTGTGGTCAGGACAAAGACAAAAGAAAAGAAACTGCCTCTTTGGGTGTAGCTCTGTTGAAAGCCAATTTGTAAGTGAGTCTATGTGAATGCGATTTGTGTTGCAAAGGGTCTGGATTAGTGCAGAAGATGTTTAGTTACATGCAAGACATCTGTGAACAGCATTAGCAAACTAAACATGACTCGCTTGGTAAGACCAACTAATCAATAACCTAATTGCAGACAATCACAACAATAACTCAATTAGCAGCATTAAATCACAAACAACAAGTTAAACAGTCTTGCTTAGCCTGTACAGCTGTGATAAAGTTATGCCCAGTTGTTACATTACCAAATCCTGAATGGATTGAGGGAAGAGTTAATTTGATGCATGCTGTCTTTGTTAGCCAACGAAGAAGGCTGGAAAGAGCTGTGGCTCCAGAAGCAGTCTTTGTTGTGTCCTTGTTCCAAAGGTGCAGATCTGAGGAAGCCAGTCGCTCGGGGTCCTTGCAGAGTTAGACATTGGGGTGCTAACTCAACTTGATTCTCCTTGTTGCTGGGAAGTTAGTTGCAAACCTTGTGTTTGCCCTTCTAACCTCTGTGGTTTCAGGTATGCGCCTCCCTTGAGTGGGGGCATGAGAGTCTTAGGAGAAAAGGAACAAAACTCTGTAGAGCAGTTGTTCCCCCCTTGATGGTTCAGGACAAAGAGCACCTCTGGGCTGGTCCAGGGCCCAGAAGGGAAGAGGTGTGAGCGGCTTGCCACCCAAGAGCTAAGAGAGAGACTGTGGTGAATGGAAAACAACTCCTACAGTGTGTCTGATGACATCAAAGAGTCACATGGCACTGTAACAGTACTGACCAATCACTTTTGAGACTTGTCTCTCAAAGAGGTGTGAGGTGGACATCCTGCTGAGATGGGTGTCAGGTAACTTCTTTGTTTGAGAACAAAGAACATGAGGTCTTCCACCTCAGGAGGAAAAGCCTTCACATGTCCAGTTTAGATTTTAACGAAAGACAACTCATCTGTGGTCCAGTGAATCCCAGCACAAGTAAGATAGGATATGTCCATATGTTCCTTGACACTATCCTAGCCACTTGGTTGTGCCTCACTGTGTTCCCTGTCCCAGCTTACGTCTTACATTCTGCTTCTATGTGCTGGACATTCTCAGGGGTCTCTTTGCACAGCCTGCCTCGGGGGTCCTGTCTGCCATGGTAGGCCCCTGCTTCTATGGATCTGGTGTCTGTTCTGTATTGCCATGACTAAGGCCTCTGCGCTTTCCTTCAGGCCAGCATTTTCTAGCCACTGGTAGGATTTCTTGATGTCACCCACTTCCTCCATCTGCCAGTGGTACATCCCATGGAGGGCTCTGGTCTTCCATGATATTTCCTTTTCCTCCTCATTACCCTCTCTCCTCTGCTGCCCAAGGCACTCTCTGAGCAGGTCATCCTGGGGGGGCATCTTCTCGATGTATTCTTGGATGCTCCTTGTTTCATCCTGAATCATGGAGGTAGAGGAAAAAGTCAAGGCTGCCCTGGAGGACCAGCCCAGTCCTGGCTCCTGTCCCCCCTGACCCCCTGTTTGTCCTGCAGACCCTGAGGACTGATGTCCTCCAATGGGCCCACAACTCCAGACTCATCTTCCATCCAGGGACCCAGCATATTAAGAAGATCCTGCAGCAGAGGTTCTAGTGGGCCACCCTGGAGGAGGACCAGGAGTTTGTCAATGCTGGTTCTGTCTGCAACCTGCACAAGCCATCCCATCAGGCTCTCTCTGGTCTCCTGCAACCTCTGCCTGTGCCTGGATCCTGCATCATGTTTTCTGGCTTCATGGTCTCCCCACTCATGTGGGACCCAGGTTTACCTCTATCTTTTGAAGGGAGTTATACATCCCTCTTAGGGCTACCATCAGCCTGTTATCCAGTTTCAATCCCCAGTCCAACAGCCAGACTTAACATAAAAACCAGGAGATGGAGACAGCTCTTCAATGCATGTTGTCTAAGCACCTCTTATCCTGTTCCCAGAAACTCCCTGTGGGTCGAATATGCCCACAACAGCCTGAACAATTCAGCTGCTGGACTGTCCCCCTTTCAATGTGATTCTGAGTTCCAGCCCCACTGTTTCCTGCCCTGAAGAAGGTGGTTTCGTGCCCATCTGTCCAGACATTCATCCACCGCTGCCGCTGGACCTGGGCCCAAGCCAGGACAGTTCTCCTCTGCTCAGCTGACCAGTACACCATGGCTGTCAACTGCCAATGCACCAAGCCCCCACCTACGAAGTGGGCCAGAGGGTGTGGCTTTCCACCTGGGACCTACCCTTGCAGGTAGAGTACAAAAATTTGACCCATTCCATGGATCTACCTGATGTTCCACGTCTTCAAAGTCAATCCAGTTCAACACAGTTCTGTTGCTCTGCCTCCACTGCTGCCCCAATTCGTCAATGGAGGTCTTTCCTACACAGTTCCCCATCTACTCCATTCATATCACCACGGGAGAGGCCTGCAATACCTAATCAACTGGCTGGGAGCAGCTGGGAGCGATGCCAGATCTCTGTCAACCCCTTCAGGTGAATCTGCTCAGCTTGGGCGTCCCCTGGACAGGCAGTCCCCCTGATTCTCCAGCCAAGGCACCTGCACTGCTTTGAGGGAAGGAGGGCGTGGAGGTTGTCACACCTACAGCTCATGCACAGTTCAGCAAAGGCGATGGGAACCAAGGCCTCCCTGCCTGTCAATGTAAGTTGCTGCAACTGCACTGTCCATCCTCAGCAGCACATAGCGACCTTGCAGGTGTGGCAGGAATTTCTGTAAAGCGAGTTGGGCTGCCCTCAACTCTAGCACATTGATATGCTGGGAAGTCTACCTGCTGCTCCTATTCCTGCATACTCTTGTACTTTTTTCCTGCCTACGAGGGACGCATCTGACACCAGTTCAATCAGGAGAGACATATGAATGAAGTAAAAATAAAGTTTAGCACAGAATATAGGTGAACAGAACAAATTAACAGATTATTTGAGTTGATTAAGATTTAACAGAAGACTTTTTCACTTGGACACCTGAGGGACATCTGAGCGACAGCAAGATAAATCCTTCCATGGAGTCAAGACATTGGCCGTGGTGGTGGCTGATGACTCTGAGGTTGATGACTGATGAGGCAAATGAGGATGATGAATCTGTGAAGATTAGGTGTTGAAGGGGAGGTGGAGGGTAAGCACAACTGCAGCATTAAAGAACTACTGTTAATTGTGAATCAGCTGCCAGAACAGCTGATGGATGACTCAGTTGACAGCCCTGGACAATGACAGCTAGAAATAGCAAGTGAGCATGTGTTCAAGGGGTGAATGGCAGATAGTATGACTGATAAATTATAGACCTAAGCATGAAGAAGTATAGCCTTCCTGACTGCAGACCCCTCACACAAACTGTTTAAACTCCTCCCCCCCCGGTAGGCGCTACAGAGCACTGTTGGCCAAAACTACCCGTCACAAAAACAGTTTCTTCCCCCAGACTGTCGCTCTGATGAACTCCTGACAGTCATAGAGTGGCAGGATAAACAACACTTGCATCTTTGCTCCATTTTTACCTCACGGACTTGTATATTTGATGTATATTTGTATATTTTTTGTATATTCCACTATCTTGTCTAATTTTGAGTACCTATGTTAATATTGGTTTAGTTTAGTTTAGTTTATTAGGATCCCCATTAGCTGCAGCAAATGTTGCGGCTATTCTTCCTGGGGTCCAATACATGCATAAAATTATACAATACATACATACTGGTACATTGAGAGCAAAGTCTACCAAAGTCAAATTCCTTGTATGTGCACACGTACTTGGCCAATAAAGCTGATTCTGAATCGTAGTGTGATTCTGATTCTGACCTTTCCTTGGAGCTTTATTTAGTGATGGGTCACCAGACCCAGCCTACTCCCCCTGACGGGGTGATGCATCCGCACCATCAAAACGCCAGTCACAGCCTGTGAGTGACTTGTACCCTGGCCTGCAGATGTGTCTGTGGGTGCAGTCCCTGGCTGAGGAGGTATCTCTGCACTGGCTGCATACAGGAGAGCCAATGGAACTATTTAAACCATTGCAGCATGAACCCTAAGAGCCACAGGCAGTCTCCAGGTTACTCTTGCCCCCAGGCAAAAATGTGCCAGGCAAGCCCTGAGGGCCTCCTGTGTCTCCTGGGTAAGACACATAGTGATGTTCCAGGAGACTATAATCTTCTGTCTGGGCACATACCAGCCAATCATCCAGATAATCTGGAAGTCTGAGTCTATTTTGCCACATAGGCCCAAGGACTGTGCCCATGCACCTGCTGGAGGTGTGAGAGGCCAGCAAGATCCCAAACAGGAGAGCACAGAATTTGAAGATCCATTTTTTGCAGATAAATCTTAGGAACCGACTGTGACCCTCCCAGATGGGAATCAAAAAGTAGGTATCCCTGAGGTCTATGGTGGCAAACCATCTCACCCTGGGAATTGTTAACATTTTGAACTTCAGGAGATGAAGAGACCAGTTAAGGCCCCTCAGTATGAGAATTTTTCCTTGTCTCCCATCTTTTTTTGGGAGGAGGAAATAGTGGGAAAAGAACCCAGCCTGCTGATCCCCTGGCTCTACCTTCATGACTGCTCTTTTCATCAGGCCCCGAACACCTCCCTGTGCTGTGGGTCCATCATTGACAAAACCGTCACTGATCTTGACATGGGGGGTTAGAGCAAACTGAAGCCCAGGGGTACGCGCTTGTTCAGAGATGGAAGGAATATGGTATGAAGCTGTTTCTTTTCTCATGTTACTAATGAATCCAAATTATCAAGGGGAATATGAAGGAGCCCTGTAACAGGAACAAAGGGCAAAGAGGATGAGACCCAGATGGACAATAATCCAAAACATACTGCAAAGGAGACTGTCAAGTGGTTGCAGACGATGAAAATAAAGGTGCTGGACTGGCCCAGTCAATCACCAGCCTAACAGAACATTTGTTGTTGGAAGTAAAGACCAAGATTGATCAACAGACCTCCTGCTGTCAGTGTGGAGGAATGTGCCAAAATATCACCTGAACACTGAGACATTAGTTTCTTTGTGCAGGAAGTGTCTTGAAGGTGGCATTTCAAGCATAAGCTTCAACACCAAGTATTAAATAAATTTCATTCCATGTGTTTAATACTTTTTTTCCTGTGTCATTCCACTTTATTGCACATAACTTTATGTGTGGATTCAAATGTTATTAGGACAAAAAACAGTTTGGGAGAGATGGGGATCTATGCACAGTAGCTAGTGATAGTTTCAAAGAGGGAGGGAGACAAAGCGACATCACTCCCCCACCCTGAAATAATGTGGTGGGGGACTGAATGATGTAATGGAGGAGATGATGATCAGGAGTTACAGGGGAAAAAAAACAAGCTGTGGGGAGGAGGTGTATAGAGAGAAAAAAGAGGAGGAGACAGAGGGAGGGCAACAAGATAGATGATGGGAATTAAGAGGTTAAGAGATAAATATCTCATCTCAAGAAAAGGTCATCTGAGGGCTTCTCGACCTCAGCAGTTCTCTCTTCAGATCCACAATCACTTTCTCTGATGATGGTGGAGACACTGGAAGCAGCTGACCTCTGTATCTCTCCCCTCAACACCTCCTGCAGGTCAATGCCTGGTACTCTCCAGGTCATATTCATCCAAACACTGCTGTACTGCATCACTGTTCTCACTGTGATGCTGAATTTGTTGGTCGTCATCTCCATCTCCCACTTCAGGCACAGACATTTTTCTCAAATTATAACAGCTATTAGTGTGTATGAGTTAAAGTCATAGATGGAAGCTGTGTTTATTAGATACTCTTCTATGCTAAAAGACATCAGTACTTTCACTTGTAAATGAAAATTTAACTTTCATATGTGTTTCTGTATAAATGTGTCTCTATGGCAGTAATCATGATGAACATTTTCTGAATAATACCATCAACCTGCTGTACTAAAAAGCTTACGTAATTTGAAATTGATTGATGTTGAAAAATGTACTAGGTATGTAAGCAATAAATTATAATCTCCCTCTCCAGGCAGCTCCACACCCCCACCAATCTCATCCTCCTCTCTCTGGCTGTGTCTGACTTGCTTGTGGGCTTCGCAGTGATGCCACCTGCAATTGCCATCATGCAGTCCTGTGGGTTTCAGGGTAAAATCACATGTGTTCTTACATACCTGTCGAGTTTCATCCTCACCTCTGCCTCTGTTGGGAACATGGTGCTCATATCAGTGGACCGTTATGTGGCTATTTGTGACCCTCTGCGCTATTCCTCCATGATGACACCAAGCACAGTTAAAATCTGTGTGTCTGTGTGTTGGTTATGTGCTGTTATCTACAGCCTTATAATTCTTAAAGATCAGTTTTCACAGATACATTTGTCTAACTCCTGTGCTCAAGAATGTGTACTCGTTATAAATTACATTTCAGGGGCAGTAGACTTGCTCCTGACCTTTGTTGGCCCTGTTACTGTGATCATAGTTCTCTATATGAGAGTGTTTGTGGTGGCTGTGTCACAGGCACGTGCCATGCAGTCTCAGATTTCAGCTATGAAATCAAATACTGTGACTGTTAAGAAATCTGAGATGAGGGCTGCTAGAACTCTTGGTATTACCCTTCTTGTGTTTATACTTTGTCTCTGTCCATATTATATTCCGTCAATAGCAGGACAGGACACTACAGGTAGTGTAGGTTCATCAGCTCAACTCTGGCTGTATTTTTGTAACTCCACCTTTAATCCTCTGATCTACGCCTTTTTCTACCCCTGGTTTAGAAAATCAGTTAAAGGTCATTGTCAGCCTTCAGATACTGCAGCCAGGTTCCCGTGAGGCCAAGATGATGTAGAGATAAACAATATACTGTGTATAAACTGACTTAGTTTTAAGGGTGAATTTAGTCCAATCCTGAAGAAATCCTGATCCTGAAGAAAATTTGAACACAGTGAACTCACAATGTTGTGACATATATATGTATTTCCTTTGATTAGAAACATATTCTGGATGTATACAACTATACCTGTGAAATGACTGTTGCCAGTTAAGATGAGTTTTAAAAGCCATGGTTCAGAAAAATGATTAAGTTATATCCCAAAGGTATCCTGTAGGCATGTTTATTATTAGTGTAAATAAAAACTGAAGAGTCTAATGATTGAGGTGCAGGAGTAACCTTGACCTTTTCACAGAAAGAAAGAAAGAAAGAAAGAAAGAAAGAAAAATTACATTATGTTGTATAAATCGACTGAATATCTGTCAAAGTGAATGCTAGGATTAAGTAGGATTAAGAAGTAACTGAGGCCTGTGTTAATAATATAATTAGCGATGTGGTCCACAGGCACTTGTGTGTCTGTCTAAGGCTGCAATAATGAGTTGCTGCCCTAGAATGATACACACACAGTTAAAATTATTTTAATTATTTTAAAAATATTGCTTGATAAATTATCAGTTGATTTATTTACATTACTTTTATAGTTTAAGAATCACCCAGAGCATTTCAACAATAAAACAATTTTTTAGAAAAACAATTTCAACTTCAGCAACTTTAGCAATACTTTGTTAGTCAACTATAATGCTCTATACTACTATAATACCCACTGCAGTTATAAAAGTGTATATTCACTCTACTAATAAAGACACATAAGCACTCAAATCTAAATGATCTCCTCGTGTTTTATTATAATTTCATTGTGATGGCAGGACAGCTTCTCAGCCTCTGTACGTCAGAATCATTATGAAAAAGATCCCAAATTAACAAGATTCTTCCTCTAATGACACAGACAAAACACTTTTGTTAAAGCTTTGTTGTCGTTGTTTTCTAGTTATTTTCTTTTTACAAAGTTCCTCTGAAAGTTCTAAGAAATCGAGCTGTCCCTGGCCCCTTGCTGAAAAGAAGACAAGGAGCAAGTTTGTGACCAAAAGTAGTAAACATATATGAACACTTGTAGACTGCAATAGCTGACTTCAATATAGTTCTTGAGTTTTATTTCTCTCTCTTTTTAAGTTAATTTTGAACATGCCAACCCTCTCTTTAATTGCAATTTGAACACATAATCCAGCAGCACTGTATCCGCTACAGTTTCACTTATAACAATGCTGGTTACAAAGACTTCAGGGTTTTTATGTGACCAATGCTCAATATACACCTAAATGTAATATACAGTAAACAAGTTTAAACTGAATGTATCCAAGTAATATACAGACCCTAGTTTTGTAGTTCAGTTTGTCGTTAGACAGATATATCAATGATTTCTTGCCACAGTGGAGAAGAAAAAATCACCTCTTTTCATTAGAAGAAGAATCTTGTTAATTTGGGATCTTTGTCATATTATAAAATGATACTGACATACAGAAGCTGAGAAGGGCCATCCTGCCATGTTTCTTTTCTTTTAATGCCATTATCTTGAGATCACGGGTTGATTTTTTCATTATCTTAAGAAAATGGTAGAATAATAATGTTCGATGTGATTAAAGCAGGATAGTCAGTAAATCAGTTTACACTGATGTCTTTGAATGAATGTGGGTGATTCTCACAGTGTCTGCTGTCTACAGCTGCTTGATACTGTATGAAAGACTTATTCAGTCAATGAAATCCCTACAGCATCTGAAGGCAACAGGATTGATATGTTGATGAATCCCCAGCCTCTGAGAGGTTGTCCACCAGAGCGTAATAGCACAGTACTGTTAAGCACAGCCATTCAATGTTAACAGTGGTGGACAGTAACAAAGTACATTTAATTAAGTACTGTACTAATGTAAAGTTTTTAAGTTTCTGTACTTTACTTGAGTATTTTTCTTTTTTTTTTTTTTTTTGGAAACGTATTACTTTGACTCCACTATATTTCTATGAAGGCTCCCATTACTCGTTATATTTGCTTCAAAGTCAGTGGATAATTTTTTTTTTTTTTTTAATGCAAAAGTCTATAAACTGTGATCATGCAGCTCTGCATGTGGTTTGTTTGTCTAAGTGGAGTTCCCGTACCTCTACCTTGCGCATGCACTATAGATTTGGCAGCTCATTGGCAGAGACAGGTAAAGAGGAGAGATCATCAGCAGGCAGTTGTATTTGGTTATGCAGTTTTACTATGGTGACGGCAGCAGATGGAGGTGAAGATTCTTCACCAGATCACGAAAGGCCATACCTTAAGTCTATGTTTACAATTTTTGATATGAAGAATGATTCATATTGTTTGACAACTCCACCCCTGGCCCTGACACCATCCCTCCTGCCACTGTTTGGTCACTGTGCTCACCTGGGAGGTAGAGGAAAAAGTCAAGGCTGCCCTGGAGGACCAGCCCAGTCCTGGCTCCTGTCCCACTGACCGCCTGTTTGTCCTGCAGACCCTGAGGACTGATGTCCTCCAATGGGCCCACAACTCTAGATCTGCCACCCAGGGATCCAGCATACTAAGATGATCCTGCAGCAGAGGTTCTAGTGGGCTACCCTGGAGGAGGACACTCAAGAGTTTGTCAATGCAGGTTCTGTCTGCAACCTGCATCAGGCTGTCATCAGGCTGTCTTACCTCTATCTTTTGAAGGGAGTTATGAACCCCTCTTAGGGCTACCATCAGCCTGTTATCCAGTTTCAATCCCCTGTCCAACAGCCAGACTTAACATAAAAACCAGGAGATACCAGGAGACTTAAGGGTTTTATGTGACCGATACCCAACATACAGAAGTCGTATACAGTGTATTTTAAGTCTGAATTGGACATAGCAAAGTAAGATACGGACCCTAGTTTTGTGACAGCAGTGAAATCACCTCCTTTTGTTGTTTTTCAGTAGAAGAATCTTTTTAATCCAGGATCTTTTTTTTTATTCTAAAAAGATACTGACATTTCTTTCATCATTAAAACTTGTTGCATAATAAGAAGCATGGGTGATGTTGACAAAATTGTGTGTGTGTGTGTGTGTGTGTGTGTGTGTGTGTGTGTGTGTGTGTGTGTGTGTGTGTGTGTGTGTGTGTGTGTGTGTAAATATCTGATGTGAACCATTATACTTTAAAAAAGTGAAGATGATAGAGTTTAAACACCCTTGGATAAGAAAAGCGACTAAATTATTACAAAGGTATTCTGTCAGTGTGTTTATTAATGTTAGAGTCATTCATAATTGAATAATCTAATAAACGGGGTGCAGGAGTGGCCTTAACATTGTAAAAGAAGAAAAAAAACACAATATGTAGTATAAATCGACTGAATGGTCAAACAGAGTGAATGCTTATATTAAAGTGATTGAGACCTGTGTCAACAGTGACTATGTTTACATGCACACTGATGTTCAACTAATTTTCTGAATTTGATGCTAGTAATGTGAAGTATATTCTAGTTTAATATTCTGAATAAGGCTGTTTTTCAGCATATTCCAAATAAAACATGTGAGATATGCCAGTATTATTTGGGTTTTAATAGCATTCTTTTGACATGTACACAGTGCATTCAGAATATGCGTCATAATTGGGGTTTTTACTGCAGTTTATAACACACAGTGCCTTTACCTGTTTACAGTCAGCCCTGTACATTGTCATGTCATGTCACAAAATTAAGTAACGGGGCGCCGTTCGTATGGCGACCCACAGTTCTCCCGCTCCTGTCCTCCCCCTGTTATGTGTCACTGTCTTTTTTATGTTTCTTGGACAGGCTGAAACTGAAACAAATTTCGTTGCTCTGTAACATGTGCAATGACAATAAAGATCATTCATTCATTCATTCATTCATGGATGCACTGTACACAAATCAACTCACCAACAGTTTGCAAGGCTTGGGTAGAGATCCATGCCTAAAAGGAAAAGCCTATATTCTGGTCTGAAGGAGAAACACGTCTACTTTTAAATGGTATTCAAAGACTCAGATATTCACAGGTTTTTGGATATGCGCAAATATCGCAACGCTGACTTTTTTAAGAAGGTGATTAAATGAAAAATGTGCTCAAATGGTCAAACAAGTCTGCCACGGTTGGAAAACTTTGAAAAGAATCCTATTTTGATGCAGAGAAGCAAAATGGCACAAACAGCTCTCGCAGCCCTAGGAAGACACATGTTGATATTAAAAAAAAAAAAGAAAAAAGAAAGAAAGTGAAGTTTTTTGTTTGTTTTTATAGTGGTTAACAGATTTTTTTTTTTTATTCCGTCAATTCTGGGATTGTTAAAAAAAGATCTGTCAGCATTCACAAAATGAGAAGTCACAAAGAACATCATAAAGAAAAATATACTGCATGGTTTTAAAAATATTGCTTGATAAATTATCATTTAATTTGTTTACACTACTTTTTCAGTTTAACAATCATCCAGAGAATCTAATAGCCTATCATGAAAATAAAACCATTTCTGATAAATAGAATTTCAGCAAAACTTTGTTATGCTATGATACCAGCCACAATTATGAAAATATATACAACCCCAATTTCAAAAAAGTTAGGACGCTGACTTAAATGTAAATAAAAACAATGCATTTTATCAGTTTGAACATTAAATATCTTGTGTTCGGACTGTATTCAACTGAATATAGGTCAAAGAAGATTTGCAAATCATTGCATTCAGTTTTTTTGTTTGGTTTTTTTTTCCCCACAGCGCCCAACTTTCTTGGGATCAGGCTTGTATAAACACTATTGCTAAACAAAGATTCATAAGCATTCAAATCTAAAGGTTCTCATCTTTGATCATAATTTATTTGTGACACGTCTCCCAAACAGAAGAATTTGTAATAACATGTAATTAAGTTGTAATTTTTTACAAATTTCCTCCTAAAGTTATTACAGAATGAACCGGTAACAGATCTGTTATGGATGCTACAGAGTGAAGAAAACATAAAACCCATATGATGGTACTTCTGTTGAGTCCAGTGTCTATAAGTGGATCAGTGGTATTTCATTAGGAGGCACCAGTGGCTCTGCGTTGTAGTTTGGAGTAGTTGCTTTGGTTGATGGTGTTTTTGGCTGCCAGCCTGATGATGTAGGTGATCCATGGCTTGAGGTTAGTCTTTTTGTGAAAATTACCATCAGTGGTTCTCACTCTAAAGTCCCTATTCATCTGATCTCTTTCTTCTTCCTCCTCAATCCAGACTGTGTGCTCTGCTGCATCCTTCACTAGCAACCAATTCACATACAATGAAAGTCCTTTTACCGTGACAGTCACCTCTGGGATTTTTGGATCTGAGAGAGAGAAATCGGTGGGAAATTAATACTTGCTTCATAGTTTAGGCCTATGAACTATGATGATTTCAGATTAATTAGTAGGTATCACATTACCTCTAGGTAATGTCATTATATTTACCTGTGTGTTTGGAGGGGCTTAGATTTCACTGGACCACAAATCTCTTCTTCTGCGAGCTCCTACTGGACCTGAGGAGGATGAAAAATACTTGTCAGAATCTGGACATTAAAATGGCAATAAAGACAAAAAAGTGATGAAATGAAACAGAACATTAGTGAGCGATTTGTAGCTGTTAAGTAGTAAACACACAGCATTGTTTTCTGTGAGGTCCTGTTTCCAGTTTTTGGACTAGCTGTTAAAAGTTTACTCTGAATCAGAATGATCCAGATTTGAAAGCCCATGTTTTGCTATCTAGGATCAGCTTTTATTTCTGAGCTGGTTTTTCAAAGCAAACATTGTGTATCTGTTTTAGATACAAACTTTTCAAGATCTGGCTAGCCAGTGCTCTAAATGGGACTACATATTACACTGTGAGCTACTGCCGTGTAAAGAAAAACAGGTAGAATAGCCAGCATGGGGTCACTTGTTTTATTTAAAGAAACAAAAAACAGTATGGGGATGCAACTGTTAGCAACTACTTTTGGCTGTGTGACTGTAATTCATATAAAGTGATAGATGTCAATCCAAATAAAGGAATAATCTCAGTGTTTCATTTAAATACATTTTCTGTTAAGTCACTGTCTATGAGCGAATGAGGTAACACAATGGTGGCTCACTGATGACAGCTATTGCAGTATTACTAACTGGGCGTGTGTGTGGTGACATCCACACTCACCAAAACACTCATACATGCTGTGGTAACCTTTTATCTCGCCAGCTGCAGGGCTCATTAAACAAGCTGATATTAATAAATTCACCAGCCTGGTTTCAAGCCTTAGTGTGCAAACAAACACACTGTAATTATCACTTATTGACAGGTGCTGACAACGAGAACAGGGATCCTTAAAATTGTAACTTTAAATAACATTTGTTAGATAATGACAGCTCTTTGGGGGATTATTTTATGGGGACAAAATTGTTCATTAATTTGTTTTATTATTGTCATGAAAGACTTAATAGATAGCCTAATATCTACAATAAATCTATTTTATCACTGTAATAGTTAAATAAATCAAGTGCAAAATGTAAATAAATGCATATATATATTTGATCAGTTTAAAGGTTTTATTATATTTTATATTTATTATATGATCCTACTAGAAGTTTTGAACAAAATACTGAAGATTTGATCCAGATAAAAACCAAGACTGGATTATGTAATCTAATCTAAATTCAGAATCCTTTTTTTCCCTTTCCTTTTAAACTGCCCATCTTCAAGGTTTGATCCAATCAGATTACTTCTGAACAACGAGTGTCTGGTGACTGACAGCAAGTTATGCAGGACTTTAATGAGCTGTGTGTGTTTATATCCTCTAGTGTCACAAAGAGGCAATGAAGAAATACATTTTTATGCATCAATTCTATGGCTGTAAATCATTTTAAGTGATGAACAGACAGACAAGGACAGAAATAAGAACAATTTAGTACCTGCAAAATTACAAGGGCAACATGTGGTTGCAACATTTCCTTCCCAAAGAGTGAGTGACAGTGTTTATTTTCCTGAGTCCTGTAAAATGCTGCAGGTGTATTCTGACCTGTAATATCACCGTTAGGGATGCTCTCTCCTTCTGCATTGCTGGCTGTCACTTCAGTGGTGCTGGGATCGAAGTTGGTCAGCTCGCAGAGGAGCTCGGTGGTGCTGCAAAGCTCAACGCGGTCTGCACCCGACACACTGTAAACAGTGTACCCTGTGGCAAACACTGACTCATCCCAGGAAAGCACAGCAGACTGTGTGTCACCTCTATACTGCACATTCTGTGGAGCACAGGGGACTGGGAAAGAGACAGTGACAATGCTGTTAACAGAAACACTGGGAGATGTTGTATACGTTGTAAGTGAAGAAGTTATTACACTTTACTTTTAGCCCTTCATTTAGCATTAATGAGCACTTTAATAAAGGGTTTAATTAACACACTGTAATGTAGTTATAAACAAATACAGGGAAACTTAAAGCAGCTTTGTGCAGGATTTAGTGGCATCTAAATCATTCATCAACTAACTGGATACCCCTACTGTCACCCCTCCCTTTCCAAGCACGTATGAGAACCTACGGTGTCTTTACCATAAAAATGCTGTCCGTTCTGTGCTACTATAGACACATGGCAGTGCAACATGGAAGAGATATGAAGGGCTCATTCTAAGCCAACAAAAGTTCTCAGTTTCAGCTTATTATACACTAATGAAAACATAGTTATGAATATGATGTTCCAGCTCTCACACACCTAAATCTAATTACAAATATATGATCATGAGTTTTAAACCATTTATTAAATGTTTTTATATTGCTTATAAACGCTATAGCGGGACTTCAAGTAAAGAGTTGCAAATTTGTGATTTCTCTGTATAAACCTAAACCCAAAAAGAGAAAGGAAGCAACATGATGTTTTTTGGGGTTTTCTTTGTATGACTATGTGAACAATGAGTGTGATGTAAAGTTACCCGTGACTCCAGGGAGGGCAGCCGACGGCTCGCTGACCCCGGCTGAGTTTCTGGAGCGTACAGTGAGGTTATAAGCTGTGCTGCATGGCATTGGGAACTCAAAGTATGTCATGGGCCGCCAGTAAGAAGAGACCTCCATCAGAGCATGTGGGTCGTTTTGGATTCGACCGTTTATCTCCACAAGGTACTCAACATCAGAACAATTAACGCTGTCCCATGATGTCATGGCCCAGTGAGTCTGGTCCATCTTCTGCATCCGGACCTTCAGATCAGTCGGAGCACATGGAGCTAAGGAGGAAAAAGATTAGACATCTAGGTGTTTTACCAGCGGAAGTAGCCCAGTTAAATGCTTTTAGCTCTTTTTGTTCAGGTGTAGTTTACCTGCACTTTGAAAGCACATTTTAAAGAACAAAATAACTCACTGGACTTGTTGATAGGGATATTTATAAATTCTTTACCACTCGACTAGCTGCACTACACTGTATGCATAGACATGGGAGTAACAACCAATTGCCCAGTACTTCTCAACTTGACTACTGCATGAGCAAGATATACAACATTTTAATATCTTCATACTATAACAAACAGAAATCTTTTCATCGTGTATCACTGCGGCCTGTAAATCTGTGAAATAAATATAATATTTGCAAATATGTAGACTCAAAAGACACACTGACAAATCAATATATTCTGTTTTCTAAGGAAAAAATAAATTTGATGGTTATAAAATTGGAGCATTGTTAACACGGTGAGACTTTACCTGCTCCTTCCTGCAGAGGTGCACTGAACGAGCTGTTGCAGACGCCGTTAGAAGCTTCAACAGAGAAATTGTAAATGTCACCACATTCCAGGCCCTCGATGGTGCAGTACGGGTTGGTGCTGTCGCAGCAGAGCGCATCTCCGTACATAGGTCGGGCACAGCCGAAATACTCGATGGCGCCCTCACTGGCATCCCAGGACAGGGTGGCAGAGTTGGTCTCGCAATCAATATCCACTGCAAGACCAGAGGGCTCACATGGCACTGCAACAATGGAGGGAAAAGAACTTCTATTAGAGATTTAAGCAGGAAGCTGATCTGCAGTTTCTACATTTCAGTGGCAACTCATCCTTGTTGGTTATTGTTCAAAGGAGCCTAAACAAGGGAAAAAGCTCCATGCATTAATAAAATTTAATCAAGAGAGGTGACTAATGCGAGATCCAGTATGCACCACTAGAACTCCAATGTTCTCCTTCATTAAAGACAAGAAGACTGTACCAACTGATGTTATAATTGTCTTATTGTTTGTAATATACTGTATGTACACATATGAACCAGTGTAAATGCTTAGGGGGTTATCATGGTGAAATGTTTATTGAAACTGAATCAAACTAATCTAAAATGCCTCTACCTGTTCGGAAGGATGAAAAGCCGGGCTGGCTCGTGCAGTTGTCTCCACTGGCAGTGATGCTTACGTTGTATGGCTGTCCACAATGCAGATCAGTCAGGGTGCAGTTGTTCACCATACTGTTGCAGCTCACAACATGTCCATCCCTTCCTGTAGCTGTCAGTTGGTAGGATGTAGCCACAGGGGAGTGTCCCCACATCACTGTGGCTCCATTCTCCTCACATGATGGTATCACTGTCACATTTTCCGGGACGCAGGGTGCTAAAGAGGACAGAGTAACCGTCAATATTTCTAGTTTTCTGTTTGTATATTTAGATCCCCGTTAGCTGCAATGCTTTCAGGGGTTCTTTACCAAATTCTTCCAAGATGACAATACCAATCTCACAGTTACATAAAAAACATTACAATACCACAAGCAACTTCATATGGTTCATATGGTATTCTTATGGTTGCATGCCTCTGTGAATCTTTGCGATCTTCAGCTAAGAAGATCTACACAATCAGCACAGTTTCAAGGTGGACACCAAAAATTAGAGAGGCTGTAATCAACCCCAGAAATTCTTGGTCTACTGAAATTCTACCTACTCTTCATCCCATCGATCAGTCAATGGGAGGAAAAATATCTTCATGTTATCTTTAGATTAACTAAATCAGCCACAGTGCACTGAGTGCACTTTACCTTGTGTTGTTGTATGTCTACCAAAGTGTTTTTTCCTGTACCAGAGCTAGACATTAACACTTGCCCAGAGCAAGTAAATTCTGTGTTGTGGCGAGTGAAATGCTGTGAGCGAAAAATAAATGGGATCTGAAAATAACCTGCACACGTTTTTCCACCTGAGATGCATGAGCCCATCTCACCACTGAGCATTAAAAAGGGCTGATACGAATAATCTGACATACTGGGCACTACAGAAGTTAACTTTGACAATGTCACATACAACATAGCATTACTAATGTAAAATATTTCTGTAATGCTGTGTGTAAGAGAGACTTTTAGCTTATTTTTATTTATTTGAAGCTAATGATCCAACAGGGGCTCCAGTGTGATTGCATCTTCTCTGATTATTTATCTGTTATGAGTTATGACATTGACTAATGGCTAGAAAAGTGTTTGTGTAGAACATTATGATGTCACAGTGAAGTGGACCTTTGACCTTTTGGACATAAAATGTCATCACTTCATCATTTTATCCTGTTAGATATTTGTAGGAAATACTGTCATAATGAACATATTAAGTCTTGAGTTATGGCCACAGTGAGGTCACAGTGACCTTGACCCTTCACCATCACAATCTAATCAGGTCATCCTTGAGTCTAAGTGAACGTTTATGCCAAATTCCCTACAGGTGTTCTTGAGATATTACATTCACAAGAATGAGACAGAAGAGGTCACAATGACAGTGACGTTTGACCTACGACCATCAAAATCTACATAGTTCATCTTTGAGTCCAAGTGGATGTTTGTGCCAAATTTCAAGAAAGTCTCTCAAGGCATACTTGAGAAATTGCATTTACAAGAACAGGATGAACAACTCGAAAACATAATGCCTCTGGCAATGGCTATTGCCGGCGCAGAGGCATAAAAACTAAAACAAAGAAACTAAAAATAACAGTAATTTGCTTCAGTAAGTGATAAAGTGAACCAGACTAAGCTGGTGTGCTGATAAATACCTGTTTTGATCTTCTTTGGTGGACTTCTGAGGCTGCTGCACTTATCAGAAGAAGCTGACACTATGACGCTATAATGCATGCCGCAGTGGGTACCCTGGAGTTCACATGAATAGGACGAGCTGTTACAGGAAATAAGGGTTTGGTCGTGGCCCTCGGCAGTCACCAGGTAGAGTGGCGTTTCCTCCGTCATCTCCCACTCAACCAGGATGGTGTCGCTGTCACATTGTGTCACTGCACTAATGGATGTTAGAGCACAAGGACCTACAAGACAGGAATAAGAAAAAAAGTGTGAGGTAGTGTAAAATGAAAATAGCTGTCAGTGTCAAGCATCTTCAAGGAAAGAATTAAGGACTGTTCACTTCTCATCTCTTATCCTCCTTAACCTTCCAGAGGAGCTGCTTTGACAAGAGGCTATATAAGTGCTTTATAGCATTAGTCCATCTTTAGAAACTTTTAAAAGCTTTTAAATCAGATCAGGCATTACTACATTCCTTTGAATCCACATGATGCTCCTTTTCTTTTTGTGTCTTTCAGTCAGCAGATGGAAGCACAGATCTAAGTTTATCCTCCTGAGACCCTGTGTCTTCAAATGAGGACATCACATTTTGGGTATACTTGACTTTTTTCTTCTTTCTACTTAACTTAGACCTGATGCTCTCATTCGTGGACATGTTTTTTTTGTGTCATCAAGTGGTTGTAAGAGCACAATACACAAATCATTAACATGGTTAAATGTTTACTACATATTCTTCCTAGTAGCCTTTCAAAGACAATGAGCACCTCACTTAAAAATCAGTATACTGAAAGAAGAGATTATTGTTGCATACCTGTCTCGAGCTCAAAGGTGGTGCTGTGATTACTGCGGCAGTGTTTGTTGATTGCAGTGACGTGGAAGGTATAAAGTGTCCCACATTCCAGATCTGGGACATTACAGGGGGATGAAGTGGTGCTGCAGCTGGAGTTGTGACCCCCGACTCCTTGGGCCAGCACAAAGTAGCTGAGGGCTCCTTCTGAGTCGTCCCACGTCACCCAGGCAGAGTTTGATACGCAGTCCAGACGGCCCTCAGGGTTCCTGGGCACACACGGAGCTGTGGAGGATGAAACAGATGAGAAATGGGCTGTGTCGATTGAGTATTGAAGGAAACATTTTTACACTTTAGTCACAAATACATCAGTGACATTTGGGTGATATATTTGCATCAAATTATGATACAATATAATGTTTGTGTGAAAAAAAGAGGGGTTCGCTCTTGAGGAAGCTAGTTTAATAAATCCAAGTGTCATGTGATTACTCTTGTTGTGCACTAAACCCCTTCCCAAAACTGAGGAAATACATCATTCAATGAGGGGAAAGGCACACAGTACTTGTGCAGCTTTTTTTATATGGTAGGTAAGGAAATGTTGGGGAGGTTTGCAGAAACCCTACGTTGCTGACATTAGTGATCTTTTTAAGTCATAATATGTGTGGGCGTGTGTGTTAAGGCTCATTCCTGCACTACTCTTTAGGTGGCGCAGGTTAGCATGTTTAGAGCTGGTCTGATATTAACGCACAGTTCCCCCCTCAGGAGACAATAGATTCATGCATCTAAGTGAATGACTTTTTGAATTAGACAGCTATTTTCAGTCTCATATGATTAGCACACAGAAGTGTGAAAATGTTGCATTTGAAGAAATGGCTGAATGCTTGAAGTTTACCTGAGGAAGTGTGTACCACAGCGCTGGGCTTGCTCTCACAGCCCTCTCTTACAGACAGCACAGTCACATTGTAGCTACGTCCACATGGTAGATCTGATATGGTGCAGGAAACACCAGTGGAGTTACAGTAGAGTCTCGCCCCAGTGTTGCTCACTGCCGCCACGTGGAAGTACTGGGCGTCGGGGTTGGGGAGCCAGGACACTGTCATGGCACCCTCATCACAGTGCGCATCAACAGTCACATCCTGGGGTGCACAGGGTGCTGAGGGGGAGCGGCACAGAGAGGCAAGGAGGGCAGGTTAATATGATGTTGTTTAACTACCCTATGTTAAGGAACATTGAGGTTACTGTCAAAAGAAAAAGTTTGAATGCAAATTGACAGCGGAGGAAAGCACTTCTGGATCTGAAAAACTTCATCCACCTCACTGTTACTATAAATTATGCTGCCTTCACTAATTATAGAAATTCAAAAGACACCTTATTAAAAAAGTTGCTATACCTGTCCGCACGTAAGCCTTGTCGCTCTCCATACTGGAACAGGACTCATCCTGGCTGAACACGCTTACGTTGTAGGTCTGTCCACACTGCAGGTCGCTCAGATCACAGTAGGTGATGGTGTTGTTACATTCAGTCTGGTGGCTTCCGTCTTCTGTAACACCCACTGCAAGATAGGAGAGCGCTCCGCTGGCTCGTTCCCATGTCACCGCAGCAGAGTTTGAGTGACACCGCAGGGAAGCCTTAACGTTGGTTGGCTTGCAAGGCACTGGGAGAGAGAAAGGAAAACAAGCAGTGAGATGACAGTTCCTGTTGCTTAATATTATATGTGAGATAAGAGAGGCACTTTAAATCCTTTCACTAGCCCTGCTAAATTAAAATGACAAAAGGTGCAGTGTTTGTGGTCAAGCTATACTTTGTTAGGTTCTGTCTATAAGCAAATATTAAACAATAAATTCTTCTTCCTAAAAAGAAAACTGATGGACAAAGATAATTATCATTTGACTTAATGCGACCTGCCCGATTCTCTCAATAAATAAAATTTAAACCACTGCACTGAACTCGTGGAAAATAACACCTCTCATACTGAAAAATGTACCTGACTGCAGGTTGAGGTAGGCATGGCTGTTGTCACACTCTCCGTCTAGAGCAGTCACTGTCAGGTTGTAGAGCTGGCCACAATGCATGTTGGGTAGATGGCAACAGTTTCCGGTGCTGTTACACTGAGTCTTGTGACCATCGGGCCCGAAAGCTCGCACCACGTAGGATGACACACCCTCTCCTTCTTCCCATGACACAACGCCTGTGTCATTACTGCACACCATCTCTGCTGTTACTTTCTGTGGCACACACGGCACTACAGACAGACGGACAAGTATGAATGAAGACATGTATAAACAGAGCTTTAATATGACATGTAATACGCCTTACGCATGATTCTACCTGTGCTGATCTCCACAGCAGAACTCTCAGCGCTGCTACACGTCACATCTGAAGCACTGACAGTGATGGAGTAGTTGAGGCCACACAGCAAGTCATTGAACAGGCATGTTGTTTCAGTGCTGTTACATGTGGATTCATAGCCACCGTTGCCCTGGGCAACAGCGGTGTATGATGACGCCCCTTTGCTGTGCTCCCAGGAGACCGCCACAGCGCCAGACTCACAAACCACCCGGGCCTCCGGGTGCTGCGGTACACAGGGCACTGCACAGGCACAGGCAGAGAAATATTAATCCTGCATAATGATTTAGTGCCAAAATATACAATATAGATCCAATAATCATTCATTATTAGCAATCTCAGTGCAGCCAGAGAAAACACAACTATTTTGCCAAAATCAGTTTCATGGAAATATTGTATTAACACTTGAAGTTTTTTATTCCTTTTTTAGGACGAGTACATAAAGTAAATACATACATAATCTTCACCTACCCTGACTCAACAACAGAAACATACCAATATTTCAAAAACATACATACTATACAGTTATTTAAATTAGCCCATCCTGTAACAGAGACATCTATCATGCTGCGAAGGCCTCCACATGTTAAATCTCTTTGGTCATCCTCACCTGCTTGAAGCTGTTTTACGTCACTTTTTGAGACATTGCACACGCTGTTGACGGCAATGACGCTGATGTTGTAGGTGAAACCACACAAGAGGTCTTCCAGGTCACAAGACTGAGTCGCAGTCTCGCAGCCAGATTCATGCTCTTCAACGCCAAAGGCTTGAACAATGTAGAAATCAGCCCCTCCATGGGCCTGCCACTCTACACGGGCGGTGTTGGTAGAGCAGTCCAGTACAGTATCAACATCGTCAGGAGGACATGGAGCTGGAGGGGGACAGGGCAAGAGAGTAAATCACTAAGGAGGTTTTTTTATCAACTTCAATTGTCAGGTGAAGGAAGACTTCAAGGACATTCATAAGATGGTTTTAATGAACATTTATTTACCCGATTAGTTATTTAACACCAATCCAATCAGCATAATTTGGCTGACCTCTTCTAAATGAGTTTTTTGAGTCAATGCCTGATCTCACCTGACATCAGTGTAGAGGATGGTCTAAAATGTGCACGTGTGTGCAAGCCTTAACATTTTTTTTATGTTGATCAAAAAAGATACCAGGGATTTCTCAGTTTCTGTTGTTCAGATTTTATGTATTATTTTTGGCCCATGTTTTGATATTTGTCAAAATTCAGAATAACCACAGGGTGGAAATAGGGAGGAAAAATAATGACCCTGTACTGTAGTTGCTTTGCACTGGAAACCAGACATACCAGTGATGTCCAGTATGTATTGAACACACCTGTACGCTGTCACCGCAATAAGATGAGAATTTCAGCCAGATCAATAAAAAACAAAATTTTCAGTTGGTGGATTTAAAAAAAAAAAAACTTGTTTTAAAACCTTGCCCCACAGTCTGATTTGAATTTACTGAGTAAAAGGTGCTTTTTGAAAGAGCTCACCTGACTCCACCTGCAACTGAGTGCTTGGAGGGCTGCTGCAATTCTCATTTGAGGCCACAACGATCACATTATAGGTCTGCCCGCACTCCAGGTTCTTCAGCTCACAGTTTGTGTAGTTGGAGTTGCAGGTGGAAACATGGCCGCTGGAGGACTGAGCTGTTGCAGTGTAATCCACGGCGCCATCTGCGTAGGCCCAGTCCAAAAGGGCTGAGTTGGTGTAGCAATCCAGAACCACTGAGCCCATGTTTGGTGTACAGGGAACTGAGAGAGGAAGGGAAGAAACAGAGGACTGGAGTAACATTTAAACACATTACAAAGACTAAGTCAGTGACACGTTCACATGTGGGAGATTCATGTCAACCCAGTTGTCCTACCTGATTTGAACTCTATAGCTGGGCTGGGTAAACTTGAGCAAATATCATCCTCTGCCACCACCTGAACAGAGTAGGTCTGTCCGCAGGTCAGGTTGGTCAAGGTGCACATCATTTCTGTACTCTCACAGGAGGACATGGCTCCTTGTGTGCTCTGAGCTGTCACTTTGTAGGACAGAGCCCCCTCGCTGGCCCCCCAGGACACAAGAGCCTGATTTTCAGAGCAGTCTATCTTCACTTCCACATCAGCTGGAACACAAGGCACTAGAGAAAGACGAGAGGAGAGTGTTGTACGGTTTAATTATCTAATCATGGAGTGATGAGAAGTTTGACGTCATATAAACAAGATTTCATTTTAAAAAGAAGCAGAGAAAACAATCTCAGTCAAGGCAACAATGACACATTTGTACAGACAAATATACACATTTCTATTCTCTTAAAGACTGATTCATTTATCAGCTTCTATAAATACAAGACACCTGAAGTCTGTCATCACGACTTCAATGTTTGCTCAGCCTGAATGGGGATATGGTTTTTAAGTTTTAAATTGACAAATTAAAATGTAAAAAAACGTAGAAATTACATGAAATATAGTGTGCAGGAGGAGGAAAGAAAACCTGAGAAATGCTGGGTTATCAGCTCTGTGTAAAAATAAACTAACAATATTCTATTTATAAATCAAATATGTAGATTGTGAAACAAAGAAATTATAAAATATGAAATTGTACAATGATTTCTTCTAAAAAAAAAAACATGTTCTGTTGAACTTTTGGAGATATGTTGATGGGATAAATTTAAGATTAACTTTAATGATACATTATAACCCATTTTAACTGGTTCCTTGAGTTAGCCATCTTATAATTCAGTAAAAATTGACCTCTGCTTGTTTTGGGATGTTGAATAAAGTGATCAAGTAAAAGTGAATTTGTTTGACCTTTATTTAGTGACACATTAAAGCCATCTTAACTCTTGACCAAAACCATTCACACACCTCCTGTTCAGAAAATAAAAAATCTATGGAAGAAGTCTCTACATATAAATAAAATTGTCCTGAATGTCTCACCTGACTGCAGCGTGTCGGCCTCACTGGGGTCAGAGTTACACTTCTCGTTTGAGGCGACGACTGTCACCGTGTAGTTCTGTCCACATTGGATGTTGGGCATGCCGCAGTGCTCGCTGTCAGACCAGCAGCTGCTTGACTGGCCATCTTCCTGCATCACTGTGGCAGTGTAGAACTCCGACCCGGCCGAGGCGGACCATGACACCACAGCGATGTTAGCGTGGCAGTTCATGAAGCTGGAGACTCCGGTGGGTGGGCAGGGCTCTGAGGGAAGGAAGGAAAATAGACTGTTAGTGAAGGCTGACTTTGGAAGCAGAAGAGTCCCTGCGTGTCTAACGATCTAAGGATAATGCTGGTGCACAACCCACCAATTTGTGTATGTGTGTCTGCCTGTGTTGCTCTCCCTGAGGTTTCCCCCTGTAGTACAGAGTGTGTTGTAGGTTGTACTGACCTCATCTTAAATCCCTCTGAGACAAATTTGGGATTTTGAGATATATGAACAAACTTGATGATGGGTCAGTGCACGTTAAGCCACAGTTTCTGAGTAAACTGGAGAATGCAGTTTTTCAAGACACTGCAGTGTAAATGCTGGATGCTAAAAGGCTGGTACTACACTGCATTGCTGGCTTTAAAAGATGAATAATACCCATAATGTATGAAAGATGCAGAATATTTCAAGATTTGTTGAAAAAGCTGATGCTAAACTGCATTGCTGGCTTTAGTCTGTATGAGCGGTTGAAGGAGTATGACTGAGTTGGAAAAGTCCCTTTACCTTAACTTTGTGTCATCAGATTGGAGCATTCAGTAAAGCAGGTGACTTCAAAATACAGTTTGAAAAGTTTTAAAGGCAAATAAGTATCCACCTGACTCAAGCGTTGAGGGCTGACTAGGGAGGCTTGTGCACACAGAGTCTACCGCCTGAACAGTCAGGAGGTACTCCTGGCCGCACTGGAACTCAGAAATGAAGGTCCAGGTTTCGTTGGTGCTGAGCTGCACTTTGTGGCCATTGTTGTTCTCTGCAGTTACGATGTAAAACTCAGCAGTTTCACTGGCGTTCCAGGTCAGCGATCCCACCTTGGAAACAGATTACAACATCATTTTAACTTTAGTTTATGTGATAAGTATTGCATAGTTTTGCCCCTTTTTAAAACAAAAGCCTTTCACAGAGCGCAATGAAGCCAGAGAAAATGGACAGTTTGTAAAATAGGTAAAATATTCACCTTCATAGAGCAGTTTAGAGATGATGTCAAGTTCTGGGGAATACAGGGTGCTAAAAACAGAAGACAAAGGTTAGGTTGTAACTGGAGCTGCAAACACTGGTGATTTTCATCACTGATTAATCTGCTGATTGTTTTCTGTATTAATCTATTAATCATCTGGTCAATAAAATGTCAGAAAATAGTATGAAATCACAATCATGTTGCAATTTCTCAGAGCCCAAGATGATGCCAACCCATGTTCTGTTTTGTATAACAAACAGTTATAAAGCTACGGACAGTTAATTTACAATGATATAAAACATAGTGATACAGCAAACCATTACTCTGTGGATGCTAAACTGGGAAACGTTTTGCATTTTTTCTTATAAAAAGACTTAATGGGGAACTCTTATGCTCAATTTCAGGTTCATACTTGTATTTTAGATCTCTATGAGGACATGTTTACATGCACCCATGTTCAAAAAAGACTTGTATTTTCCTCATACTGTCTGTGCTGGTGCACCTATATTCAGCTTCAGTACGAAACTTTCCATTTAGTGCCTGTCTCTGTAAGCCCCCCTCCCAAAAAAGCCCAGTCTGCTCTGTTTGGTTGGCATTTCCTGGTCTTCCATATCGGTGTCTCTGAATTGTTATTGCAGCAGGGAACTGTAACAGAGTATAGCAGCACTCTCTACGGAGAAAAATCACCAATAAAGCTTCTAAACCAAAATCCTCACAATCTGCTATGTTCCTGCAGGAATCTGATCTGAAATCAGGAACTAATTATCAAAAAAGATTGCGTTAACCTAATGTGAGCATGTTGCTACATGTAGCAGTGTTCACGACGTGATGTAAATACTTGCATTTCCTGAGGTCATGCAAAATTTCATATGAAGTTCTGCTAGTTCATCTTCATGTATGGTCTTTAAAGTTCACCACATTTGTTTCGTTTGACATTCGAGGGAAGTTTGCACACATTACAAAAGTGTGTTTACCCATTCGTATTGAAGTGCTGTTGCTGGGCATGCTGCTGCACAGGTAGTCATTGGCAATGACATGAATGGTGTACTGATCGCCACAGTGCAGGTCGTCCCAGGTGCATATAGTGGTGTTTGTGGTGCACATGTGGGTGTGGCCGTCCTGTCCCACTGCGATGGCCATGTAGGACTCCGCCCCGTCGCTGCTAGCCCAGGTGACTGAGCCCAGATTGTTCTCACAATGTGAAAAGCTCTGTACGTGCTCAGGAACACAGGGACCTGAGGAGAAGGCGTATTGTTGCGTCATAAACTTACTACACTGTTCACCAAATTCGACAAAGTACAAATGAGACACATACCTGTCTTGAACTCTTCAGGCAGGCTCACAGCGCTGTCACATCGATCATCTTGAGCTTGCACAGTGAAGGTAAATAGCTGTCCGCAGGGCAGCTCAGCCTCTATCATTGTCTCCTCAGTTTGGAAAGATGTGGTGTATCCCAGGTTTCCTGTGGCGGTCACCACATAGACTGATGCCCCTTTAGCCTCTGACCAATCCAACACCACCGTCTCGTTGTCACATGACCCACTGACTGTGACGCCACTTGGCTGGCAGGGTTCTGGAGGACGAGACAATTTTATTTTAGCTGAAATGTGATCTACATGCTGTTGAACTCACACTTTGTACATGCTTGGTCCAATATTATTGCAATGTAGAGCTCTGACCAACAATTCATTTCTACTATCAACTGATCGTGTGTTCTATAAAATGTCAGAAAATAGTGAAAAGTGTCCGTCATGATTTTCTTAAGCCAAACAATCAATACCTTCATTGTCATTCAGCACCAACGAAAACAAGCGGTAATAAAATTACTATCATAGAGGACTAAACCAACAAACAATTATTAACATTTTAAATGCAGGAACAAGTGCATTTGTTGTATTTTTCTCTCAGGAATAACTTTAATCAATTCATCAGTTACACTCCTGTGTCATGAGGACATTACACTTTTGGTTTACTGGACTTTATACTTCTGCCTAACTTAGACCTGCTGTCCTCATTCATGGACACTTTTATGTGCCATCTAGTGGCAGCAAGACCACATTACACTAATCCAAGTAACAACAAGATGGCAGCCATGTCTGCCAGGTCAGTCTGCAGCTGACCCCGACACAAAAGTGGACAAGGTCCAAAACCTGATCAGATTTAATGGCTGAATTTTGTTTATTTATGATTAATAACTTGTAATTTGAGATGCCATGCAAACTTTACACTGCTAATTAGAGAGTACTCGTTTGAAGACACTTGGAATGTATTATCAGTTCATTGATGGACATTGGGACTTAACTGTCTTCTCGTTTGAGGACATTTGGACTTTATTATCGTCTCATTTTAGGACACTGGACTTTACTGTCGTCTCGTTTGAGAACACTGTGACTTCACTATCGTTGACAATGTTTTGTTTTTTATAGTAACCAGGTCCTACTAATCCAAAATAGCTAGGAGAAATTTAAAATGCGTACCAAACAAAAGTTCTGGTCTCAGGAGGATAATTGGAGATTAAATGACCAGCGATCAACTCATCTATTGATTGATTTTTCACTCTAAAACAAATTGTTTAAGAAAAATACTACTCTAGGATAAATACATTGTACAGCAACTGTATAGAGCTGGGTAACAAACAGCAAGTTAAGAGAAATTAAAAATATTTTTGAAATGAATACCAAATTAAAGTATGGGATTCTTTAGCCTATATAGAACCATTATAGCTAGTTCATTTTGGGTATTTTGGTTCCACAGCTTTAATGAAATAAAGCTGATGCTGAGTACTGTGAAAGGTTTGAAAAACTGAAACCTGATTCTCCCTCTGCGTCTGCTGCACGCAAAATAAGCAGGAGAGAAACCTCAAAAATCATGTTGGAGGAACCACAAAGATTGAAATGATATCAATAACATTAAAATGTAATACAAATATTAACGTAGACTCCAGCACAGTTAAAGTGTGTTGAGGGTGGACAGTGAGGTGGATAATTCCATCTCTGTGTGACTGAACCAATCTATAAATCAATCAGTTAATCACATTACTATTAACTTAGTTGATGATGATGTGCTCTACCTGTCTGAATCTCCACAGTGCTGCTGCTTTCACTGTAGCACATGCTACTGTACGCAGTTACAGAGAATTCATAGGTTTCCCCACAGTGCAAGTTGGAGAACTGGCAGGTGGAGTTGGTGGAGTTGCACCACATAGTCATTCCAGTGCTGGAGGTAGCAGTCGCCATGTAAAGTTCCACCTCCTCTCTTTCCTCCCAGTGCATGTTGGCTGTACTCGTCCCACACTGCAGGTCCACTCCAACACGCAGAGGTTTACAGGGCCCTGGACAACATGTTTAGTTTGGTGTCAGTGATTTCATTCACTCGACTCCAGCTACTCAGATGAGATGTTGCTCAACTCACGTGTGCTGAAGGTGACATCAGTGTGTGTCTCAGTCTGGCAGTGTTCGCTGATGGTTGTGAGGCTGACGTTATACGTCTGACCGCACTGCAGCTCCGTCAAATAACACATCTGCTCATCAGACTCACACGAAGCCACGTAGCCATGCTCTCCTACAGCAGTCACCATGTAGGAGTTTCCTACATCGGCAGAGCTCCAGGAGACTTGGGCTGTATTGTTGTCACAGTCCAAATAAGCTGCTACATTTGCAGCGGTACAGGGAGCTAGAGACAGAGGGGATGGATAGACATTACAAGACATGGATGTCTCTTAATTTCAGAAAAAAAGTCCAAAAATCTAGGTCCTATTCGTTGAAAAAAATGTCAATTAACTACACGATATGTTAACACCAACATGAAAACCACAATGCTTAATACTAAATTCAAGGTAAAACATCAGCTGTCTTTGCTCACTCCTGTTTAAAGATTGTGTTTCATTCTTGAGGGTTATTTCCTAATTTTTTGGGGGTGCAGGCAGATTCATACTCAGTATGAGAATTTTAAAAGGGTTTACATTCAAAGTTTCCCACAAGCTAATGTATTCTTGAGGACACACAGTTGCGTTGAATGTATTCCTTCTTAAAAACAGTTACAAGGCCAATTTTTATTCTGCAAAACCTGCACTGTTAATATTACGTTTGCTAGTTTGCAGTCTTCATTGTCACTGCATACCATGTCACCATACCTGAGATAAGCAGGACAGTAGTGGAGATGCTACTGTTGAGTACCTCTCCGATGGCGATGACGTTGGTATAATAGACGATTCCACAGTGGAGGCCTTCTACATTACAGAAAGGGTCTATACTGTAGCAGGACAGAGAGTGGCCATCACGCCCAGCGAGACGGGCCTCGTAAGCCACCGCACCATAACTGGCCTCCCATGACACTGTTCCCATGTCGTTCTGGCAGTTCACATCGGTTTGCACGTTTTTGGGTGGGCAAGGCTCTGAGGGCAGAAAAAGAGGCAGAACTGGTTTTATCTATGCTGCATAAAGAAAAAAAACCACAAATACACTACATGATCTTATTTTGAATACTTTTGAAACGCAACATTAACATCAACAGATACTGAAAAGTCCTGACTATTAAGAATCTCTCAAGCACAAAGATGCATCTTTTATGAACGTGCTGTCTTACCTGTCGTAATCGCAACTGGTTCTGTCGAGGTTGACACGCCTTCGCACACATGATTATGTGCCGTGACGTTGATGTTGTACATCTGGCCACATTCCATGTTGTACAAGGCACAGTAGGTGTCATTGGTGACGCAGGAGACCATCAGGCCCTGCTCTGTTACCGCTTCAACTGTGTAGTAGTCAGCACCAGGGGTCATGTCCCACAGCACCTGGCCGATCGTCAGGCTGTACTGAGTGCTGATGTGCTCAGGGATGCACGGGTCTGGAACAAAGTGTTGATGAGTTAATACGACTACGTGAAGTGACAATAATTGAAACACATTACTGAGCAGAAGGAGCCTTTAAGCACATATGTAGCCTTAGTAAACCCCGGTGCCGTCACTCACCAGTGTCCAGCTGTCCTGTCATGTGAGCAATGCAGCTGCAGGTCTGTCCCACAGCTGTCACAGAGACAGAGTAGCTCTGGCCACAGAGCAGCCCGTCCAGTTCACAGTTGGTGTTGTTGGTTTCACAGGTGACAGAATGGCCTGACGCAGTGGTGGCAACGACCATGTACGACTGAGCTCCATCACTTGGGTACCATGATACTATGGCCATCTGCAAGTGGCAGTCCATCACTGCCTCAATATGTCTCGGCTTACAGGGAACTGAGAGGACAGGGAAGACAGCCATGATTTTATTTACTTGACTTTTATTTAATGACTAGTTTATGTTTCTAATGCATTGTTATTACAAAGCAAAATTTAGGGTTTAAAAGCACACATTTTCATTAAATTTAGAAGAGTTTTAGCAAGATTAAATCTTAGTTGAGAATAAAATTAGAGATGTTGAAAGGGTTTCATAATACTAAAAGGGTCAAACAATCTCCTGAACTCCAAGAGAAACTATAAAAGCCTTTATTTCAAGTATGAAGCACTCTCTCTTGGTATCTTTAAACATGTTCCTGGCCTGATTCTAGCCTCCATCCTGACTATACATGTCCATCACATGACTCTCTGTCCTACCTGAAGATGTGTCAACCACAGCAGTGGGCGGGCTGTCGCAGTATCCATCAGAGGAGACCACGGACACATGGTAGATCTGACCGCAGCCGAGTCCTGTGACATTGCAGGAGCCCTCGGTCGTGCCCCGGCAGGTTGTGGTCTGACTGTTACTGTCCTGCACTGTGGCGATGTAGGAGTCAGCTCCCAAGCTCTCAGACCAGGACACAGACAGAGTGTTGTCCCCACAGTCCACCACAGTGGACACGTTTTCAGGTGTGCATGGCACTAGTGAGAAGAGATAAAGAAGATGTGGTGTACAGCTTAAAATCTTCTTTTGTTGCCTTTGTCACCAGAGTTAAATAAATATTTTTACATTTAATTTTTGAGTTTTAAAGAAATTATAAGCATAAAAGTGGAGTTTTTGATTTAGAGGGAGATTTATGACCGTTCCCATGGAAGTTTGAGAATAATTTGTTTGTTGCAGCTCTGAATAACTTATGTTCCTTGTGACAATGTGTAAATAAAAGTATTTCAGGATTCATGAACACATACAGTGAAAGTCTTAACATACCAGTCTTGATTGTCACACTGTCGCTCACTTGGCTCTGGCAGTCTTGGTCCTCTGCCATCACAGTAGCTATGTAATGCTGTCCACAGCGCAGACCTGTTAGATCACACCGGTTCTCGTGGGAGCTACACTCATCCACGTGGCCATCAGTTCCCACAGCCCTCACTCGGTACAGCTGTCCTCCCCTGCTGTGGTTCCACGTCATGGAGGCCACATTGTCTCTGCAGCTCAGGCTGGCTTTGAGGTCCTGAGGAACGCATGGCACTGCAGGGAGAGGTCGATACAGACATTTATTGTTGCATTTCTTCATTGTAATTGTTTATTTCATAAATCCTGAACACTGCAGTTGTGATTATTTTATTATCTGATCATTTTTATTGTCAAAATTTCTAAAATGGGTGTGCGTATGTTCGTGTGTGCGTGACATGTACAGTATATACCACACCTGTCCTGACTATGTTCCCTTCGCTCTGACTGCTGTTGCATGTTCGTCCCTCAGCCATTACAAACAAAATGTACATTTCTCCACATGGCAGATCGGTGATGTCACAGCCGGTGTCCGACGTGGAGCAGCAGGAAGTGCCTCCGTTTATCTGCTCCAGCGTGGCCGTGTACGTTACTGCACCAGGGACGGCTGCCCAGGCGATGCTGACTGTGCGGTTGTCGCAGCTCACTGATGTATCTATGTCCTCAGGAGGACAGGGAGCTGGGGAGGGAGAAGCACTGTGAGGTACAATTGAAAATGAACTTTCTGATTGTTGCCCCTGTATGGCATAAACCTTGGATCTGTACTTATACTACAAAAACCAAATACCTTGAGCCAGGATACACGAATCAAAAGAGATACAAAAGCAACAAATGAAGCTGCTATTAGAGGCTAGAGATTTTTAACAGTGTGAAACTGTTGTGTGAAAAATAACACATTTAAAAAAAAAACATAATTTTAATATTTATTGATATTTATAGTTTCACTATATTTTTCACTTACCAGTCTCGGCTGTGACAGCATTGCTGGGTGCACTGGAGCACTGCTGGTCCCGGGCCTTGAGGGTGAAGGTGAGGTTTTGGCTGCAAATCAATGGCGGCAGAGCACACACCCCGTCTGATGTGGAGTTACACTCGAATGTCACCATGTCACCCTGGCTGTCTGTCGCCATGACGACATAGTCCTCAGCCCCGGCAGACTTGTTATACATCACCCAGGCCGAGTTGGACAGGCAGTCGATCTCCACGTCAGACAGGTGAGGTACGCAGGGAACTGGATGTAAGGGGTCAGAAAATAAGTTGTGCGTCCTCATTTTTATTACACATAGTACATTTTAAACCTGTTAATCCTTGCCTGTCTTGATCATTTTTGTGGGGCTGTCTCTGCCCACACATCCGTCCCTGGATGGCGTGATGGTGACGTTGTACTCCATCCCGCACTCCAGCATGCTAAGATCACAACCGCTGTTCCTGCTGGTGCAGCTGTGTTGGCGACCTGCTGCGTCAACTGCCGACACCATGTAGTCGACCCCCACCACGCTGTTGCTCCAGGTTACAGATACAACACCGGTGGAACAGTTGACAGTGGGGAGAAAGGTCGGGAGAGGGCAGGGAGCTGAAGGGAAGAGTAGAAGAAGAAGGGGAGTTGAGGTGAGAATAAAAGAGGACAGTATAGCTAATGCACGATTTAAGAATGGACTAAATATTTACTTGGAAGAAAATAAATAAATCATAGAATGTAAAAAAAAGACCACTTTTTTCTGAACTGAAATACTGAATAAATTTCTGTTGTAATTTAAAATGATCACGACTCAAAATATGGTCCTTTACTCTTGAATCACTTTCAGATTTGATTAGATAAACTCAAAGATGCATGACACTTTTTTGTGCTTACAAAGATAAAATAAAAGAGATTTAAAGATTTTGCACAGCAGCAACAATCAACAAGCACAGAGAAAATGACAGCCATGCCTTTTATACCTCTATTTCTTTGTAATCAGTGTGCTGTAACCATCACTTCGAGTTAAACCTACCTGTAAGGACCTGCTCTGTGGGGCTGTGGGAGCTGTTGCAGGCCTCATCTTGGGCCACCACTGTAACGTTGTAGGTCAGGCCGCACTGCATGTTGCGCACTACGCAGTGATGCTTGTTCGTCTGGCAAATGCTGACATGACCTTTGCTGCTCACCTACGGAGGCGCGGAACTGGGAATAGTTACCCATCGACTGCCAGGTAACGTTGAGGACGCCTGACAGACAGTCAAGGTCGTTTTGTACGTTCTGTGGCACACACGGAGCTGGAGAGCAAGAGAGACAGCAAAGAGAATACAGCTTTAAGATCACAGATTTGATGGAGGATGATACTGATGTGCTAGTTCCTTCCTTGTAAAAGCACATGCAGTGGCTTTATTGAGGGAGGAAGGGAGATATGTAAAAGCTGGAGAACAGGACATGTGAATAAGATAACCTCAAGTGATCATAGACAAACCAACATGACTTGGGACTTAGATACCTACCAGTATGAATCACCTGAACGTCACTCTTGGCTCCGATGCAGTTTTCATCAACACCAGCAACATAAACCTGGTACTGCTGTCCACAGAGCAGACCAGATATCTGGCAGGTGGTGCTACTGGTGTTACAGGACCACCGGCGACCCTGTGCATCCATAGCCACGGCCATGTAGGAGAAGGAGCCCTGCGAGGCTTGCCATGACACCGAGATGTCGTTTGACTCACAGGAAGAGTCGACCCTCAGCTGGGTTGGAGGGCAGGGAGCTGGAGGAGTTAAGAAAACACACGCTGAGTCATCATTTACATGTATCATTACATGCATTAAAAGGGTGTTGACAAGGATTTTTTTCCCCCTGTTGTTGATTTATTTACCTTCATCCATGCATCCATGATATGATATTATCAAAATACTTAAGTCACGATCAGTATTATTGCAATTTTGAATATGCTGCAATATGCGGAGTACTGTGATAAAATATATTGTGATATCTTGCAATTTATTACCTTTTTTAACTGTAAATTAGGTCTCCAAAGGAAAACTTTGTCACCATCTGTTTTATGTCATGAGATTATGTTTTCAGCCTGTTCATGTCACTTCAGCCTTTTTCTTGTAAATGGCTTACGTGAAATGTATCCAGTAGACTGAAAAGGGTACCTAAAGTTTAATTTGTATGAGCAGTATTAATAATAAATAGAATAAAAAAATGAATACTTGGCACTGTGTGACGATACGATATTGCCACACAAAAATATCATGATACTATGGTATATAATTGATTTTTTTCCCCACCCCATGGTTGAAATAATTCATTAAAAATAAAGCTAAAAATAGTTAATAAACAGCCACACATTTTTAGTGTGGGTTGATGGATAAACAGCGTAAACAGAAGGCTAAAAGTAACAGGTAAGAGATTAATAGAATTAATATAATTCAGCTTAAAGTAGGTTATAAACAGATGAAAGTGGCATTTGGGGCAAAAGAAAAAAGATAACCAGTTGAAATACTGGCTTAAAGAAATGGATAAACAACTAATAGTTAGCTAAAAGTAATTCAGTAGAACAGTAGAAATAATTAGCTGGCTACAAGCAATGGGTAAACTGTTGAAAAAAATAGTAGCTGCAGCCAAACAAAGTTACCTGTGTTGATTCTGTGCCAGTCCTGGGCAGGACTGGGGCAGTTCTGTCCCTGCCCACTGACGCTCACCCTGTAGCTCTCCCCGCAGCGCAGATTGGTGATGTTGCAGGAGGAACCATTGGTGGAGCAGGTCTGCTGGTGTTCGATGTCAAAGGCATCGGCCACGGCGTTGTAGTAGAGGATGCCGCTGCCCAGTGTCCAGTTCACAAAAGCTGTGTTGGTGTCACAGTCCAGAGCAGCCTTTAGATCACTGTGAGGACAAGGACCTAGACAGAGAGGGATGTAGAGAGGGAAAAAACATGGACTGAAGGAAAAGTGGGCATGTACTGTGTAAAGTCAAATTTAAGCTCTGTTAAATACAAAATAGATGTTGAAGATTGTTTAGATTTGTTGAAGCATCGTCACACGAATAACCTGTCTGTCAAGCGCAGTTGCTTCTGTTGATTCAGAATTGGACTTTAAATGGGATTTATGAGAACGTGTCATGCCTCCTTGTAAAATATGGTTCCTCAGTGACACCTGATGGCAGCCATGAGAAACAACAACATTGGCAAATCTGTCTTTTTGCACAACCCTTAATGTTTTTTTGTTTTTTGGTTGTTTTTTTAAGGTTGCTGTATCTTATTAAATGTAAGTGACAAAAACTAAAATGATACACAGGCTGCATATCTGCTCAGTGTTATTTCATGCTGGCAAGTTTTCACCAAGTACAATTTGTCAGATAAAGTGATGTCACACCGCTCTGATAGTAACGGGAGTAAATCCTTAGACTGTATGTTATTCCTGACAAATAGCCATCAACGCATCAAATAGAGGATGTGGCTGCTGTTAGAGGATCATAGACTGCTTCCTTGTCAAAAGTAATGTCAACTCTGCATCAGGAAGTTTATTTCACAATGCTGGAAAGCTTACTCAGAGACAATGCCAGGTGCATACTGTAGCATAAGGTGACTAGTTAAGGGTGGCTGGGGGCTGTAGAGCATTTGCAGCAAAAACACTGCAGCTGTGCCTCTTCATAAAGCTTGAGCGTGTCACGGGTCATCAGCGACTGATCAGCAACAACTGAGCAAAACTCAGCTCATATTTTCTCTTTAAAGAGACAGTAAAATAATACTGATGGCACCTTTAAGATGACATAAGGACATAAGGCTGCTTTTGTCTGGTGTCTTATTACCTGTGGTGGCGCTGATGGTCTCGCTGACCAAACTGACGCAGGACTCATGTCGAGCCACCACTGAAATATTGTAGTCCTGCCCACACGCCAGGTTAGGGAAATCACAGGTGGTGTCAGTGTTGTTACATTCAGCATTGTGGCCGAGACTTCCCCGAGCATAGACGGTGTAAGATGTGGCACCAAGTGCTGAGTCCCACGTCACGAAGGTGATACCAGCCTGGCAGTCCACTCGTGCAGTAGGGGTGGGTGGGAGCACACGGAGCTGGTGAGAGAGAGACAGAGGCAGGGTTACTCTCAGCTCAGTCTTCTGTCACTACTGAACACAAGTATTTCCTTCATCACTTAAGCTTGTAATATATTGCCAGCTTTTATGGTGGAAAGTAACCTAAGTACATTTACTGGACCAAAGTACAGCAGGCCTTTCAGTGTTTGACTGGTCATAGTAAAACATGCACAGGTGTTTCTGATAGCATTAATGATGGCTCAGTCTGTCCCAGTAAGTCATGACAGTGAGCCAGCATGCACAAAACCAGGACAGGGTTCCCACACCTTCTTAAACATCAAGTTCAGTGACTTCTTTAAGGACTTTCTGGGCCCAGTTCCCTCACATTCAGGGACCTAACACAGCATAGTTTGAGATACACATGAAGGTTAATTACTGTTATATCACAAGGAATGTTTATAAAAAAGAAGTTGCAGAAGTTCACAGACCACAAATATAAAGAGAGAAAGGCTTGAATGTGTGATACGTTTCCATTGTGCTGTTTTACAGTGATGACAGACAATAAGAACTTCAATTCTTATTCTTGCACAAAATACATAAATTCGAGCACTTTTAGTGACTTGTGTCTATTTATGTCTGCTTTTGAAAGACTTTCAAGACCTTGATTTTTCTCTCAAACTTTCAAGGATTTCAAAGATACAAAGGAACCCTGCAGGAGCCTGATACTGAAGCAGCTAAATGGAATTCAGCCATCATTATTTTTTATTATTTACATCTCTGATTTTCCGATCGTGATATATCAAAATGCCTTATTTTGAGGCTCTTGTTCTTCCTGTTATTATTCTTTTTTATACTACTTTATACATCGACTTTTCTACATTTAAGAAACAAGTATTGTACCTCTACAAACCCCTACCTGTACCATGTATCTACCTGTACTGTGTATTATCACTGTACAGATTTTGTTTCTGTATGTATGACTGCTTATGAAGAATAGACAAATAAGTGAAAGTGCCTCAAAATAAAAAAACATTTTAACATATCACAACTGTAATATACAAATCACATGATCAGGTTATCAAATAAAATGTTCTGTCATAGATAAAAAAAAAAAAGTTGCAACAGTTTAAATTGCTGCACCTACATTAGCTGCAACATGAAAATGCTGCATCGCATAAATGTGTCAGTAATATTAAAATAACCATTATACTACCGCTGTATATTTACTAAGGTAAAACTTTAAATGCCGGACTTGTACTTTCTTATTTTTACTTTTGCTACTGTTATCTCTAAAAAGAAGATTTTAAAATGATTATATGTTAATATATTATATATTCTAATTCTAAATGATTAAAATAAAAATGTAATACCTGTAAGTACAAAACTTGGATGTTGATGGTTGTAAAAATGTAGTCCCTTTTTTTGTTCCTCTAAAATTAGCTTTCAGTCACACACATCTAGAATTGCATTATCTCTGCTTGTGATTTTATTGATTATGCTTTCAGTGTTGCTCTTATGTAGACCATGTAATGCTGATAGCTTAATGTACGTTATTCTTTGCTAAATTATTAGTACCTGTTTTGACAGTTGCAACAGCTGGTTCACTGCTGCATGAATTTGTGTGGCCGACCACACTGATAACGTAGCTCTCCCCGCAGGTCAGCTGGTCGAAGGTGCAGTTGGAGCTGCTGGAGTTGCAGGTGGTGGTCATCCCTCTGCTGTCCACCGCTGTCACCACCTGGGTCTGGTCCGGCCCCGAGTTTCCCCAGGTCACCAATGCCATGTTAGTGCTGCACTGCAGATCTACCATCACCCCCTCTGGTTTACAGGGTGCTGAGGGTGAAGAGGTGGATGAATAAAAGAGGTAGGGTGTGAGGATAATTCATGATAAGAAAGAATGAGCAGATGTGAGTTTACATTTAGAGTCTTTTGCTACCTGACTGCACGCTGTAGTCAGAGCCCTCGATGGTACCACAGTCGATTGATGTTGAAGTGACGACGATGCTGTAAGTGAGGCCACATTTTAGGCTCTCGATGTCACAGTTTGTGTTAGGAGAGTCGCAGGTAACGCGGGTGTTGTCGCTGCCAATGGCAATGGCAGTGTAAGAGCCGACATCGCCGATGCTCGCCCTCCACTGCACCGCAAAGGAGTTGGCATTGCAGTCCAGGTCTGCTTCCACCCTGTCAGGCAGACAGTGAGCTGTGGGAAGGGGCAACAGGGGAAGATGATTGATTTAATCATTCATTCATTGATTCTGAGCTTCAAAACATTGAAGGTGCAACCCAGACATCTGCAGGTGTTGTCTACCTGAGTTAAATGTTAAGGATGCTCCTGTACTGCTGTTGCACGTCGCACTGGAAGCAACCACAACCGCTGTGTACTGGTGTCCACAATCCAGCTTCACTGAGCAGGTTGTTGTGTTGGATGAACAGGAAACTACATGGCCGTGGGTACCAGTCACCGTAGCTGTGTAGGAGATAGCGTGGGTACTTGGCGCCCAAGTCAGCGTTCCCAAGTTGGTGCCACAGTCGGCTCTGGCAGTCAGGTTGGTTGGAGGACATGGAGCTGGCAGGAAAGAGATTTAGGAACAAATCATTCTGTGTTTCTCAGAGGAATAAACCAAAACAACTGCACATACAGACCGAGCTGGAAGTGAAAACTATACAGACTTTTAGCTACTTTAGCTAAGTTTCTTATTGTAACAGCTCTGCATTATTGTTAGTGAGCAACAAGGATTCATCCAGACATTAACCTGTTTCAGTCTGTACAGGCTCGCTGAGGACACTGGTGCACTCATTGTCCCTGGCAGCGACTGTCAGTGTATACAACTCGCCACACTGCAGCCCGGTGAGCACATGGGACGTCTGGGTAGTGGAGAAGTTCGCACTCGCCCCGCCATCTTCCTGTGAGTGGACGAAGTAGTCAACACCACTCTCTGGACTCGGGTCCCAGCTTACTGTGATGTCATTGTTGTTGCAAGTTGTCACTCCGGTCACATTCATCGGTGGGCAGATGACTGAGAACGAGAGAGAGACTTTTTGAAAATACTGTCAATCAGCTGATTTAAACAAGGATTTTTTTTTTATTAAACCAATAAGATATTTGATTGTGACACTTTCTAATTCTAAGGATTGTAATTGTTAAATTCTTATAAACATCTATATTTTCTGCTAGGTAGCAGATATGGCCCCAGGAAGGAAGAGTAAATTCAACAACAAGGGTCACAGCTTTCAGGAGCATTGGAAAGTTGAGGACTATTTCACTTAAAGAGGAAACAGTTATGTTTGTGTCATTTGTATTTCTTTTTTTTTTTCTTTTTTTAATAACCTATATGACGCGAGAAGCAGCCATTAATAGAAGTTGATGACTCCTGATCTTAGCTGAACGTAAAGACTGGGAGCATGTGGCACCACCTAGCCTGACTCTGTCACTAATTAGTCTCAACTTTACACATGGATCTTCTCATCTACTTTTCAGCAAGAAAGGAAATGAAAAAAAAAACATCATACTATTCCTTGAATATCTACATATACGTTCTCTGACCTGACTGGAAAGTAAAAGGCATGCTGGGCTCGCTCATGCATCCCCGCTCTATGGTGACCACCGTGACAACAGACGTCTCGCCACAGTGGATGTCCGTGAGGCTGCAGCCCGTTCCGTTGGAGAATGCAGGTGTAATTGTGTTCATCCACAGCAAATGGTATCGCTGTGGCCACATAGTGATCTGCTTGTAGGGCAGCACTCCAGGTCACATGACCCACATTACCGTCACACTGCAGGGACACATGAACGTTGGTGGGAGGACAGGGGCCTGAAGGACAGAGGAAGAGGGGAGAGGGAGGGAAACACTTTTAATATCTATTCATTCAAATAAGAACAATGATAACAGACTAAATCCTGTAAAAGCAGCAGTGAAACCATGTAGAAATAAAAGTAATGCATTCAAAACGTTACTTAAGTAAAAGAGCAAAAGTATTTGCATTAAAGCATACTTAACATACTAAAATTAAAAGTACTCATTATGCAGTGTGACCTACATCACAATAACATTACATCATATTATTGGATTTTACCGTACTTTAATGTTGCAGCTGGTAAAGGCGGAGCTACCTTTTGTGCGTTTCCCAGAGGATCACAAAAGTTTTATTTTAACTGATAATGATACATTATCATTTATTTATTGATAATATATTGTATTATTCATCTGAATCTGCAAAGAAACTCAAGTTATTTAATGAATTTGGTGGAATAAAAAGTACAATATTTGTCTTAATTGGTAAGGTACAGTAAAAGTACTTTTGAATCATACTGAAGTACAGTACTTGAATACTTTCCCTCACTGACATCTGGTGGCATCTGGAGGAAACTGCACCATCATTCAGTATAGAATAGAAACAATGAGGTTTTACTGAGGACAGACTCAGAGCTTATATTTCATCAAAGTGTGTAGAAAGTGCATTTTTTCACCTCACCTGCAATGTAAGTGTGTGCGTTGCTGTCGAAGCCCTTGCAGCGGTCAGAGAATGGGGTGACAGTGATCAAGTACGTCTGGGCACAGTGCATGTTGGGTAGGAGACAATTTGTGGTGTTTGTGGTGCATTGCTTGACATCACCATCTCTGCCTTGTGCCGTCACCGTGTAGGAAACAGAACCTGGGCTGTGTCCCCAGCTCACCGCCGCCGTGTTGTTTTCACACACCAGGGAGGCACTGATGTTCACAGGAGCACAGGGTGCTGATGGGAAAACAAGAGGGGAAATTTCACTTAGTCTTTATGTGTACGCACTAATGTTCACTCACAGCTTAAAGCATTTTTGCCTACTGTGTTTTTTCTAGATTACCATCAGAAGGGTCCGGATGCAAGCTGCTACATCTGTCCCACTGGGAGTCTTACTGATCAAGTATCATTAAACACATAAACTTTGCACATGTAAGCACTGCTTGTCTTGTGATAAGCTTAAATGCTAGCCTACCCGCCCACCATTGCTAGCTTGAATCTTACACTGTGTCTGTAAGGTATTAATCACATATAGTGTCAGTTCTGCTGTTATTCTGTCATTAAGGTGGACATGAGTCGCACACACGTTGCCATATGATGACCATGGTTGTTGTCGCCCTCCATTGTACATGACTATAAACCAGAAATCTAGCTAAAGCCATGTTTTAGCTGATAGCTGCACATTTATCCCTTAGCTAAATCAGGGTTTTGTCACAGTGCCTTCATGTTATCTGTGTTTCCTTACTCTGTCAACAATGAAGAGCATTAAGTGTTTCATGGATTTTTGATTGTGAAGGCCTTGGGCCTGTATGACTTCCTCTGCTTCCCTCTTTCAGGTCCTCCATGATTTCCCGGCCCCTCCCACATCATTAAGAGATTAGCGTCAACTGCTGGGAGGTGAGCTACATAAACTGGTTGGTTCCAAGATGGCTCTCTCTCTTCCTTTTCCTACACCCAACTTGTGCCCCTTCTACTCATGCAGTCTGTCCCTGAAGTGTCCTGCATGAGGTCATGTGTGAGAGGGAGCGGGTATCGATATTCAGGTAAATCTGCAGTGCCTATTTCACACCTAAAGACCTGGTAGAATTTCAGGGAAAACGTTTATAAATCTGTGTTGTGAATGACATCAGTAACTTTGCAGGGACATAAAGGATGGCGTCCCTCTGACAAAATACGCTTTAACATGTGGAAAGCAGTCTAATCAGAGGACTCCTCTGATGACATATTTGAATCCGCCACGTGTACATGGTTTAGCATTTACACTAGTGCTTTTGCAAGTACTGTGATAACTAACAGATCTAGAAAGAATGTTAAATACAATACAAGAACATTGGTACTGGATACCATGTTCCTGAAAATAATAAGAGATGTCTTCTGCCACTAACACACAGCCTACATCTACTGTGCGTTCCAATACCCATATATAGAATGCCAGAAAAAGATTTAGTATGTCCCAGTACATAGTATGTCAAATGCAGTATGTCAAAAACACCAGGATGTTCTGATGGTCCAGTTTCGTAGTAAGCTTTTCTGACTATTCTGACCCACAGTCCTCTGCACAGCAAGCGCATTCAGGTGACTGATGACCAGGTGATTAGTAATAATAGTAATATTAATTGTTTAATTGAACAACATAATCATAAATATAACCAACAACAAAAGTGCATAAGAGTTAAATAACAATGACAGAGAAATGTATAGCCCATGAAATGTTACTATCATGTTACTATCATGAATATAATATGTTAGGATTTCTGGTGAGCTCGGTGAACGGCATTATCTCCATGGTAACGCATATATGAGCAAGAGGGTCAAAGTTCAGGGCATAAGGGGTATGTCCCGATTGTTTGCATACTGCATATAACAGAACGTACTTTTTAAGGACAGCTGTAGTACACACGAAAAGTAAAAAGAAAAAGTGTGCAATTTGGAACACACCCAGAAGAAAGAAGAAACAGAGGAAGAAATCTTCTTCTTCTGTTGGGTTTTATGGGAGTTGGCATCCTCAAATGTTGCTTTAGCACCATCTGCTTGCTGTCTCTTGCCCCATCTATTCCAGCATTGCTATGGCATGTGTTCAGTGGTGCAAAACAGAAATTTTCCTGAATGCAGTGCACGTGTGAATACTGAAAATGACCAGCAGTGCCTCAAAGGTTATCCCAGTAATTTACCAGGAACTATGTGTCAAAGAGGCTTTAGTTTTGCTTTATTAAAACTGCTGGCTTCATCATAGTCCACTCACATTGAGGTATCCTTATGATTTGTTTTCTTATATTGTTGCTGTGTGGACCTTTTTTTTTGTTATGCTCCTGAATGAGCTGAGCATAACTTCTTACTGACTTATAATGGATCATAAGAGAGGTTTTGCTTATATAAACCAGTGCTTTATATTACAGCTAATCATTTTGCAAACATTTGTACAGTATTTTATGCATTTTTTTCCACAATCACAGACATCTTTGGCTTCCATCCATAGCCATTTGAATTGCGTTATTTGTCACGGTGTTTAACAGTTTAAAGTTTTAACAGTCTGCTAACTGATTTTTATAGCATACAAAAATATAATGGAAATCAAAGAATGCCTGAAATGGTATGAATAAAAGTTCGTTGCTGGCACTCCAAAAAAGACAAGTATGTCCAAAAGGTCAAGTCGACTATAAATTCTTTGTATTTAAGAGGATAAATATTGCAAACACACTGGTTTAGAGTTGAGTGGAGAGTAAACCCACAGAAACTCCTGTTACTGAACAACCAATTGTGCTCTCTTACCTGTCTGTATTTTTGTTGACCCTGGCATTGTGCTGTTGCAGTGGTCAGCCACAGCTATCACGTCCACCTTGTACAGGCGACCACAGAGCAGTGAGGGCAGGGGGCAGTTGGTCTCAGTGGTGTTGCAAGAGGCCATGTCGTCTCCAGAGTCGACTTTGGCATAGAAACTCTTTCTTCCCAAAGCGTCGTCCCAAGTCAGGAAGGCGATGCCAGTATCACAGGAGTATGTGTACTCCACGATTGCAGGAGTACATGGTGCTGAGTGAGAAGGGAGCACGATCAGTTCCTGAACACCTCATACTTGAATACCTTGTGAATATTTCACGCAACCTGCCAACATCAAGTGGCCCTAAAGCAACAGCCTTAACACAAAGATAGTCTAAATTATAACTTACCGGTGACAATCTGAAAAGAAGAGCTTGGTTCACTATCACACTGGATTCCTCGTGCAACAGCCTGCACAGTGTAGGTGTGTCCACAGCGCAGGTCGTCCAGGACACAGCTGGCGTTAGTGGAGGAGCTGCAGGATGTCGAGTGTCCACTGGAAGCTGCGCTGACTGTGACGTTCATGGCGTCCTCATCTTTAACCCAGGTGACCATGGCATGATTGGAAACACAGTCCAGGGAGTGGTCCATGATCACTGGAGCACAAGGGGCTGGGCAGAGGATTGTCACACAGATTGTCACATGAGATACAGTATACAGTAGTAGTCTTTACATTTCGTAAGATCACTTTCATGTCCCCTTTTCTGCAATTATTAAACTAAATTAAATGTTTACTTTAAAGAGGCTTAAAATTTAAAAGGGGATACCTGCATGCTGGTTTTGCATGTAAGACAGTTATTAAAGCTGTTCATCAGACTAAGCTTTTTCCTGTAGCTCTTCATTAGAATATGTTAACATGTGTCTGTCAAAATTACAAAATTAGGATTGTATAGTAAATCACATAAGAAGGGTCGTAGCTTCTACTGAGGATATAAAGCTCATGTCCTTGTATTTTTATTTTTTTTTTTGCAATTTGGAGGAAGTTTACATTTAGTATTTTTAGAATCCATATGTTTGAATTTTTTTTTTTCTTTACCAGAGTTGGAGAAGTTGTTGGAACACAATTTTGACCTTTATTTTGGTAAATACAATTTTCAGAAAATGAACATACACCATCTTCTATACCTTCTTTTTTATTATTTTAGGTCAAAATATTCTGGGAGTGATAAGAGGTGCATTTGGGGGGAAATGTGACAGCAGTATTTCTAAACACTGTTGTTTAGCCCTGCACATGAGCACCACCTTTGCAAAGACGAATTCACTGATGACTGTCAGTGTCCTGCATCAAGAAGCATTACGTAACAATTATAATTTGAATGAACACAGGATTAAAAGTGATAAATCCATCCAGCATTCCCTAAAGATTATCTGAATATGGCGACTCAGTATATCCTAAAATAATCTGCGCTTGTGCTTCCAAGTAAAACTAAAACTAAAGTCTCTTCACTCTCACTGTATCTTTACCTGTTGTTACATTGGTTTTGGCGAGTATGGAGCTGTTGCATTTCCCGTCCTCTGCCAGTACAGTGACAGTGTAGTCCTCCCCACACTGCAGCTGGGTCAGCTCACAGGACATGCCGCTGGAATGACAGGAGTCTATGTGTCCACTGGCCTCAGCAACGACTGTGTAATGGTTTGCTCCGGCGCTGGGCCCCCAAGTCACCGTCGCCACACCCGAGAGGCAGTGCAGGTTAGCGGTAACATTTGTAGGGTCACAGGGTGCTACAGAGGGGACAGGTAGATGAATCAGTACGACCATATTTATATTATGACTTCATAGAAATATGTATTTTTTATCATTTACCGGTTCTGGCTGGGATCATGGCACTCTCAGAGCTGTTACACCTGTCGTTCATGGCCACCACGCTGAACATATACGTCTGAGCGCACTGCAGATCAGGGAAGAGGCATCTTTGGTCAGATGTGGAGCGGGAAGAAGAAAAACCTCCTGTTCCTTTCAATATGGAGACATAGGACGCTGCGCCGGCAGCTGCATCCCAGGACGCCTGCAACGTGTTAGTGGAGCACTCCACCATGCCTTGGACGTTCACAGGAACACACGGAACTGAGGGAGAAATGATGATAGATGACGAAGGAGAAAAACATTTTACTATCAAAAGATCATGCCTAGTTAGTTTGCCACATTTTCTGTATTTATGTAAAGCACACTGCTCTGCTGGGGCAACTGACAAACATACCAGAATTAACAATCTCTGTAACGCTGCTGTGTCCTTCACATGTGCTGCTGATGGCTTTGACTGACACATTGTACTGCTGTCCACACTGTAAGTTAGTCATCGTACAAGTTGAACCCTCTGTCATGCAGCGGAGTGTAGTGCCGTCTCCAGCCAGGGCAGTGACGCTGTAGTTTAATGCCATGGATGCAGAGTCCCAGCTGATGGTCAGTACATTGGTGCTACAGTTCAGGGTGCTGAGCACCATCTCCACAGCACATGGGGCTGACAGAAAGCAGAGTGAGACTCAGTGGTAGTTCAAAAAGGACTTGTAGTTGTAGATTTAGTTTTTTGGCCACGTGGGGACAAAATAGCTCCACAGCACAATCACAGATATCCAGTACTGAAATCCTTTTTATTGTCTTAAGAAAAGCAGAGGTGGGACCAAGTCATTGTTTTGCAAGTCACAAGTTAGTATCAAGTCTTTGCACACGCGTCCAAATTCAAGTCTTAAACAAGTCATAATGGGCTCTTCACCAAATGTAATGCCATTTTAACAAGCGAGTAATATGATATTACATTTACAACATGAATGAATACTTTTTAAAAAAATAAGTGGAGCTGAACTTAATCGAAATTTAGTGTCCTGCCACAACAGAATAGATTTTGTATATTTTTGTCCTGTCTTGTTGCATTTAACCTCATATTCGAAAATGCCCATAATTTTCTCTTCCCAAATTAAACTGGGGGAAGGTATTAAGTCTTTTAAAGTCAAAAGGCTCAAGTCCAGGTCAGGTTACAACCTTCTGTTGAGCTGTCGATAAAGAGTGTTAGTTAGTTAGAGTGTCCTAGTTCCAATACAAAATATATTACTGACTTTTAAAACAGCAGCTCTTCTGGAGCCTTCAGCTGTCTCACAAAACAGGATAAGCAAGGCAGATGAAGAAGCACTGTCAGGTAAAGCTAGAGACAAAAGTAAAAAAGGAGATCTCACCAGTTGTAAGGATGACTGGCTCGCTCTCAGGACTTTCGCATTCGCCATCCGAGGCTGACACAGTGAAGGTGTACTCCGTGCCACAGTGTAGATCCTCCAACTGGCAACCCAGGTTCATTTCTGCATCGCAGGTCACAATGTGTCCGTCTGCGCTCATTGCCTTGCCAATGTAGGACACAGTATTGGGGCTGTCTCCCCAGGTTAACATGGCAGAATTGTCGGCACAGTTGAGAGAGGCGTTGAGCTGAGAGGGAGGGCAGGGCGCTGCAGAGGAAAGACATAGAATGTCAGGATGGTATGAGTTGGACTGTGAGAGAATGCACATATGTCAGAGATTGATTCCTGCTCGTCTCTACCTGTCTGTAGTGTCTCCACAGAGCTCTCATTGCTGGTGCACGTGTCGTCCATAGCAGTCACCACAACGCTGTAAACCTGGCTGCACATGAGGCCTTCCAACATGCATAATGTCCCATTGGAAGAGCACTGCAAGCGTTCACCATCTTCATCCACTGCAGTTACTTGGTAGCGTAGGGCACCACGGCTTGCTCTCCAAGTCACTTCTGCAAAACTCTGGCCACAGTTTTTTGTCGCTGTGACATTAGTGGGCACACACGGTGCTGGGGAAGAGAAACCTCTGATCAGTACAGTATTTTAAAGAACTGGCTTCATATCAGAGCACAAAATAAGCACCACAACTGCCCACACATCTGGGAGGGGAAGCTTGTTCTCACTTTACAAATGTGGTTTTCATCATATGATTAAAAACAAGTGTAACGCACTAAGACATTAGTATAGCTGAGTATTAAAAAATACAGAAGGACAAAAACATTGAAGTCATGAATCTATTTCCATTACATTTTCTCTATCCTAAGTCACATTCATATCAGGCGCTTACCTGATACATGATTTACAAGTGTTTTTATGACTGATTTCAGACACCTCATGTATGTTGAAAGACGAAACAAAAACAACATAACACATTAGTCACAGTGCTCTCTTACTTTCCCTGATAGATAACTCTGTGGGTCGACTGACACAGGTGCTGTTGAAGGACATCACTTTCAGTGTGTAATCGTGTCCACACTCCAGTGTGGATATCATCAGGCCAGGCTCTGTGGTCATGTAGGACATTTCCCCATTGCTGTTTGTAACCAGAGTTTCATAGCCATCCACATTATTTGATGCGTTCCAGCTGAGGGTCAGAAGTTGTGACTGACAGTCTAAGTCAGCATCCACTTTGGGTCCACAAGGAACTAGACAAGGATAAGACAGAAAGGTAAAGTATGTTACTCTCAGACATTCTACCTGCAGGTTTATCTAGACACTGTGTGTGTGAGACTACCTGCCAGGCTGTAACGCACATTACTCACCAGAAAATATTACTGCTACAGAGGAAAATAATGTTAAGTTTGGCCTGATGGTGGCACCAGACTATAAGAAGCTAAAAGGCTGAACTGCTGAACTTGTATTGACTTATTTATTTTTGGCCACTTGGGGTCAGCATTACACCCTGTAAACACAACATGTGACGTATTATCACCTTACAGTCATCCACCTGACAAATAAATCAATCAATAAATTCTCATGTCTTTCCTGAGGGAAATGTCAGGTCCTGTAGCTGCCGAATGCACCACTGTATTCACCAGCTGGTCACTGTTTAGTGCCGATCAGGTAGTATCCAACATACGGTGAAGAGTAAGATCCTTTTTGTTTAACCAGAAACAGGCTGAAATCTCCATTGCCACACTCACCAGACCCCATTTAAACAAACAGTAATTTTATCCACGTTAAACACACTTAATTGAATGTTGCCAGAAATGAAATAAAACCAACAAAAACCCTCTTTGTCTTTCCACTGTTCCAACAATACCAGCTCGGGTTTGGTTGACATAAACCCTTAATTCAACCAGGTATACGGGAAAATATGCTGGATCTATACAGGCTAAAATGTTTATTTAAATGGAGTCCTGTGAGTTTGGTGACGGCGATTTCAGGGCCACTTCTAGTTAAACAAAAATTACTTTAATCTTTAACAAAAAGGTCTGTCTCTGTAGGAATTCTTTCCTTAATGTTGTCAGGTATTTAATAACAATCTGAGCCTGTCGGTGGCACGAAAGCATTTCTAGTGGATGTACACTACACAGCGTGAGCATGCCCCGATTGGTCACATTGAAGCCTGTTGCACCACTATCAGCTGCAGCCAACTGCTCAATACTGGACCAATTTAAAAAACTCCCATTCACATTAGTCACTTATAGACACAAAAACATGGGATATAAAGTCCAGGTTGAAAAATACTGAAGTTGCCCTTTAGGATTTTATGTATAACAGGTAGGATAATATAAAATATGATGTATTACAATAGTATAAACTGCCCAACTGTATACAAAGTGGTTAAAACAGCAAAACGCTAGTGTGCAGTGAAATACATTTTTTTTTCTGCACCATGAATACTTGATGCTTTAAGTATGTTTTGCTTAAAATATTTAGGTACTTTGACTGAAGTGACCATCTGAATGAAGGACAACTTGTAGTGTTTTTACATCGCAGTGTGATACTGTCACTTAACTACAGGACAGGAGTACAGTACTCCCTCCACCACAGCAACCAGCACAGTTTATCTGTGTGTTTTGGGGGGCTGGAGGTGGTTGCCTTGTCTAAGTATCTGTATTCTGAACTATTTGTGCTGCTTGAAACCTCTAACATTTTTCAAAGGTTTACTGAAGGCATAGTGATGATAAAGTGACACAAAGGGAGGCTTGAAAATATACAAATCACAAGCAGAATATGTTCCTACCAGACTCCATGTAGATGGCTTCAGAGGGCATGCTGGGGCACACGCCATCATGGTGGCTGACAGTGACAGTGTAGAGCTGGCCACATTTCAGGTTAGGTACCCTGCAGGTGGTGTTGGTGGAGCTACAGCTGAGAAGTCCTTGGTATTCATCCACGATAGTGGCGGTGAAGGAGTTTATCTCAGGCTGGCCATGCCATGAAATCTGAGCCTCATTGGCTGCACAGTCCAGGGAGGTAGTGACCTGACTCGGTGGGCAGGCAGCTGCAAAAAGCCAAAGAGACATTTAACTCGCAGAATGAAACAAAACATCACTAGACTTTGGATATTATGAAATGAAACACTGATACAGAATTTAATCATGAAATCAGCAGCTTTAGATTCTCATTTTTAAAAGGTAGTGTAAAAAACTGCTCTGTGCTGTCTGTAGTCAGCCTGATGTAACTGTATATATATAACTCTGAATATATATGTAAATAAAAGCAATACCTACATCCTTCTAAGGTTTAAAGATTTGAAAATTATCATTCCAGAAATGTGGCCAACCCACACAATATAATACAAACTGTGTAAACAAGTTTGTTAAGATTGTCCAGACAAAGTTATTCACATCTTCAATCTTAATAACGTTGGCTCAAAGCATCCTTCAGATGGCAGATGCAAGTCTCCCCTCCCACTTTTGTGACACAAAATAATCTTTACAGTGAAATATTCCAAAACAAGCAGCCACACAGTACCTGTCTCTATGGTGACCATCTCGCTCTTCGTGCTGTTGCACATGAAGTTGGAGGCAATGACGTACACTGTGTAGTTGGTGCTACACGTCAAGCCCATGATCTTGCACGTCAAATCCATGGAGCTGCAGCTGTGAATGATGCCATTACTGTCCTTTGCCATGGCGACATAGAAAAGCGCACTGCCGGATATTAACCACGTCGTTGTGATGGAGGTGGCGTCACATTCCTTCACTGCTGTTACATTTCGAGGAACGCATGGAACTAGAGGAGAGAGGACAGATCAAAATGAAGATAAATTCCGCCATTAAATCAAGGATGCCAGTCTGTCCCCTGCTCAAACGTCCCTTTGTCTTTGATAAAACTGCTAAAACTAAAGATAATTTTAATTATCAAGGAGAGATCTTTAAAGTGCAACAGTTACAGTTTACATCCATGTCTGTGAAAACATGGATGGTTCACACACCTCTTTCCTCAACAGCACACAAGATCTATACAATTAGCATAGTTTCATGGTGGACACCCAAGATTAATGTCACCAATTCAGTATCTCATCAAATGTTTCCTCCTCTGTTTCTGAGTTATGACATTATTTGCAGAACATTATGATGTCACGTTTGACCGTTTGGATATATAAGGTGATATCTTCATTGTTTTATTGAAGTATAATATTTTATTAGACATTTGTGTGAAATTTTGTCACAATTAGTATTTTAATTCTTGAGTTATGGCCAAAAATATGTTTTGTGAGGTCACAGTGACCTTGAACTTGACCTTTGACCTTCGGCCTCCAGATTCTATCAGTTAATTGTTGAGTCCAAGTGGACATTTGTGCCAAATTTGAGGTTATTTTCTCAAGGCCTTCTACATATATTAAGTTCAAGAGAAAGAGACAAAGACCAAGACCTTTGACTACCAAGTCAGTTAATCGCCGAGTCCAAGTGGACGTTTGTGCCAAATCTGAAGAAATTCCTTTCAGGTGCTCTTGAGGATATTGGTTTCACAAGAATGTGATGAACAGGGTCACAGTGACCACACGGTAACTACTAAATTCTTGTCAGATCATCCTTGACTCAAAGTAGACATTTGTGCCAAATTTGAAGAAATTCCCTCAAAGTGTTCTCGAGATATTGCGTTCACGAGAATGGGATGGGCAGACAACCCAAACCCCCTGGCCACAGCAGTTGCCAGCTTGGAGGCATAATAAAGTGGAAAGCAGCAAACTTTTAGAAACTTTTAGAAACAATTTACTTGTGTAATTACTTCTACATTTAATCAGTTATCAGAATAGTTGCAGATTACTTGTCAATCGACTACTTAACTATTTTCCTTTTTTTCTTCCAATTTTCAGTATCTGTTTTTTTCCACTTTCATACAGAAAGAACATTCATAACTTTATTCTTGTCACTGTTAAAAACAGATTTTTTTTAAAAAATATGTAAACTTGCCTCTTAGGCTTTTATTTGTAGTAAACTGTAACTCTGTACTTCACAATTCACAAGTTGCACTTGAGTACTTCCACACACAATATTTACAGCAGTGTGTAAAGTAAGGTACTTTACAGATTAATATTTTATATAAAAAACATGTGATTATATCATGATGCTTGATATTCAAGCATCTAACAGTATATATATTAGTTCAAATTAACCTGCTAGTGGTAACATCAAAATGCTGCTTCCACATTAATATATCCGCACTAATTATTTAATGTACAATAACATTGCTCTGCTACTGCAGCTACTGAACTTTTGATGCTTTAAGTACATTTTTCTGATACTTATGGATTAATTAAAGGGATCTTAATACTTCTTCCACCGCTGCTGACATCTAATAAACACACACAAACAGCATCTCCTCACCTGTCTGAGCCACAGGCCCCAGCTTCCTCGGGCTGGCACATTCATCGTCGTAAGCTGTGATGTAGACGGTCAGGAACTCTCCACAGTGGACCCCCCCTATGGCGCAGCTGTTGGACATGGAGCTGCAGTTGTAGTGGCTGTTGTTGCCCTTGTTGCCGAAGGCCTCCACGACGTAGCGCAGGGCCCCCTCGGCGAGGTCCCACTTGCTGAGCAGAACATCTGAGTTGCAGTCAGCTGAAGTTTGCAGATTCTGAGGGATACAGGGTGCTGGAGACAGGAAGAGGTGTTTTACTTAACTTTTAGTTTTTTTTTTGTTTGTTTTTTTTTTGCAATTTCAAAAGACAATAACTGGAAATTGAAAGCTACAAAGAGCTTAAAAAATATTGTTGTTTATAATAATATTGTTGCAGTTGCATGTGACTCTAGCAGAATCCACCAGAGGGCTCTCACATGAGGATGGACAACTGTCCCAGAGCTCAGTTCAGCCACTCCTGGGTGTGTTTCATTGCTTTGTACAAAAGTTGCAGCAACTTGAACAACTAAATTATGGAAATTAAATTGCTATATATATCCACTTATATTTATTGTTTGCAGTTTAAAAAAGAGTTTTTTTGTCTCTACTTGTTTTATTTAAAAACTTGACTGACATGAAATTATGAAATAGCTCTCAAGATAAAGCAAAATCAGAAAAAAAAATATTTATACAATACGACACATGTATGTGTGTATCTCCTGCTGTAGAGATAACATAATCATACCTGTTCGAATGTCCACAGTAGAGCTAATCTGGCTTCTGCACTGCCCTGCGATGGAGTAGACTGTGAAGTAATAGTGCCGTCCACACACTGTGTGTGTGAAATAACAGGAGTTGTCTTCAGTCAGACATTCCTGGACCACTCCCTGGGTACAGAGAAACCACAAGGCATTTAACATGTACAGTAAGTTACAGATTGTTCAACATTTATGGGAAATATGCTTATTTATCTATTTGTCAGCAGTTAGATGAGAAGATTTATACCACTCTCACATCTTTATGCTAAATATAAAGCTACAGCCAGCAGCTAGTTAGCTTTAGTACAAAGAAAGAAACCAGGGGGGATTTTACCTTCAGACCTTGGGGTTATCTCCAGGTCTGGAAAGTGAGGCCAGTGTGGGAATGCCTTAAACCTGCATTTTTTCTAATAGCCAGCAGGAGGCCACAAGACGTCTATTTGCATAGAGGTCCATGAGAAAATGACCCCACTTCTCACTTGATTAATCTTTTCCTAATGAGTTTTGTTGTCTCAATCTCCAGATTCAAGTCTCCGTCAATACAGCATGATGTTGATTTTGTAAATTATGGTTCCATTTACAGCTATATTAGACAATAAAGTAGGATATGCTTTAAGGCATGGCTACAAGTCAACAAGTCACTACCATGGTGGTGTCCTCAGATCCACCCCTCGCTCCTCCACAGCTCCACCCTTTCCAAATATGCAGTGACCAAATATGGTCACGTTTGATTTAAAAAGAACAAGCTGGCGACAGCCAAAAATGCCAAACTCGAGGGTTCAGAACAGTAGTCCACAAACATATGGGTGACATCACAGTGGCTACATCCACTTGTTTTATACAGCTATGTTACACACAGAGCCAGCAGACTAGATATGTGCCCCACGTTTCCAGTCTTTATGCTGAGCAAATAATTTTGTTTTAACTTGAAGGAATTGTACATATAAATTCATTTCACATAGACAGCTGGTGCTGTAAACATTTTTAGTCCAAAACAGAGTACCTGAGAGTCAACTGCCCGGGCCATGTAATGGTCTGTATTGTTTGTGTGCTCCCAGGAGAAGACGATGACTTCGCTGGAACAATCTCGCAACAACGTCAGGTTCTTCGGAGGACAGGGAACTTAAAAGAAAAAACATTTTAAACTTTAGTTTAAACTGCATTAACCAGTTTTAGACCTAATGCCCTCTTCACCATCAATACTGCATCAGATTAATAGATAGATAGATAGATAGATAGATAGATGACATTATTAAGGACAAGAGAGGTAAAAAAAAAAAAAAAAAAAAGACTTAGTAAATGGGGTTAAATATCATCATCAAAGGCGAGCGTCACAAATCCCTTTTGAGGTTAAAACGCCCTGATACTGAAGATTATGCTCCACTGTTGCTTTTCATTGTATGAGGTTTCAGGTTTTACACAAACACAGGCTCATTCTTAGCAACCTGAACACAACAGAATATGATATAGACAGTAGAACTCAATGGGAGACCCAGTTTTCAAAGGAAACACCTAGTGATGCATTCAAATAAACATGTGAATTTAGACACCAAACAACACCGGGGGGAGACAAGTTGTAAACAGCTATTCCCAAATGACCTAAGTAATCCTTATTCTGAGGTAAAAGCAAATAAGATTTAAGGTGTATGAATCTTGAATCTAGTTGTCAATTTGGTGTAACTTTAATGTCAGAATTCAAATGTGTACTTCGTGCTATAATCCTGTGAATCAAACTGTTGCACAAAGTCTTAACCCCAGGCTATAAAAGCCCAATAAAAGCTGTGTTATTACAAAACTAAATCAAACACCATGTAAAGATGACGTTGTTTCCTTTTGCTTGCACCTTCAGGCTTTTCCAAAAAGGTTTTATGTCACTGTATTAAGTTTTATTAATGTTTTCCCTCAAGTATTAAATGGCTGTATACTTGACATGTAACAATTACTTGTCATAAAATCATATTCAGCATCATCCAAGTCACGAAAGCTTTGCGGTGGACAATGTGGCCCCAGGGGCGGGGTTGGACAGAAAATCTCGACCAGGCTCTTCAATAGAATAGAGTTGATATGTGAGATGAAAGGATTAACTGCCTGCAACAAAGTAGATGGCAGGGTGGAGCGGTAAAAATGTTTCATCAGCCAAAATTTTAACAGACACGGAGCCATTCAGGCAGTTGACTGGCATTGATGGGTTGGTTACTAATTGGTTGGATGAGTTTCTATTTTGGAAAATGATAACGACTCAGAGCTGGGTTTGGAGTTTGGTTTTATTTTATTATTATGTAATCTGCTTTTTTTATATAATTGTATGTTAGGGCTTTGACTACATTTTCTCAAAACTGATTGTATTTATTTTCTGCTTCCTGTTAAATGACGTGCAGATCATTTCCATTGGTAGTCGAGAAATTAGAAATTAGCAAATGATTACAAATGGATTGGTTTAAATTATCAATCCAATATGATTCATGAGTACCGTAGATAATAAGGGTAACATCACTATGGCTGTTTTTATATTAGGTGCAATTAATTCATGACATGCGCAACTACGACTACCCATCCCCAACCCTTCACTGTCCTGCTGCTCAGCTTTCACATTAGTAATATTTTTACATACAGTGTAAAAAACCACACAAACCGAAACATCCCAAGTCCATACTATACAGTCAACCTTCGCATTATGCCACTAGGGATTGTATTTTGGAGACAATTTCAAGAATGACCCTCTCGCCTGCCTTCATACGCTATCACCCATGGTTGTGCAATGTTGAAGATCAGATCAGCACTTGCTGCATTCTTGATTTCAAAGGAGACTGGCGGCATTGAGAAATGCCTTTGCAACATAATTGCCGCTGCTATTCACGTTAAAAATCAGTCCACCTCCATCCTTTGGTACAGGTGATTTTCATAGCTGATCTGAACCAAATCGATTACATGTAAACCATACTCAATACCATCTTTTTAAGTGGACTCAGGCTTGCACTGACGCACCATGCTAGTTGTTGTAAAAGCCTTGTATGTACTTTAACCATCACTGCTCAGACAAACACTCAGCTTTCATACAACAGAGGTCAAACTTTTTTCCAAAAGTAAAGTACTATTCGGTTTGTGAAAACAGTTGCATAATGTCTTCTGTAGCTCTGGAGGAGCTCTCAAAAGTTTAAGAAAATAATCCCATCTGATGGCATTGTGATACCACTAAGGTTAAAGCCTCCATTACAAGCTGTAAGAGTGAGTTTGAAAGATGTGGGTGTTTATCAGGCAGGAAGGTTCTGATGAAAAATGCTACTGAGTTGCATCATGGAAATGAAATAGGACCATCTTTTAGAGCCTCTGCCAACTTGATTTTAACCAGTCCTCTTTTTATGACCCTGTCACATGTTTCCTAACAGTACCAAATTGCAGAGGTATCCCTTCAAGGCAACATCACCGAGATGCTGGATGAAACTGGGAGTTTTCTCCTTGTCCTCCTGCTTCAGTTTTCTTTTTCTTTCTAGTGGAGTTCCTTTAAGAGCTTTCACTCTGTTCAAAATTGGGTTAATTGATGGTGATTCAGATACACTACTGCTGCATCCTGCTGAAACAGACTTTCCAATCCTTTGCCTGTGAAGACAGTCTGGGTCCTCACGTGATCCCCACAAAGATTTTAAACTGACATGTGAAGAGAATGATGCCTCTATTGTACATATACTTTGGACATGTCCAGTAGAGGAATAATATCCGGCAGATAATATCTGAAATTCTGAACAAGCAGTCGCGAGTCTATCTTTGGCTCAACCACTGAACTTTAAGACTTCCCCTCCTTTGAAAGGGGAAGGATCATTTTTGCCAGAGATTTTGCTGAATCACTGGAAGTAAAACCACTTGCTCCTTTATGAAAAATAGGGCCGCAACAGTGACTCAGCAGCAGGGTGGCTATGAGAAGGTCACACTCTCTGTTAAACAAAGTTTTTTACTTTGTTATAATTGTGTCTCACCGGTTTGGAAAGTGGCCAAAGTGGTGTTTATCGTGTTCTTGCAGTTCTCTGACATGGGTGTCACATGCACCACGTAGCTCTGGCCGCAGGTCAGTCCACTGATCTGGCAACCGGTGGTCTCGCTGGTGCACGTCAGCATCGTGCCATTGTCGGCCCAGGCAGTGGCCTTGTAGGATTCGGCCCCAAACACAGCCGACCATTGCACCATGGCGGAGTGAGTGGCGCAGGTGTAGTCCACGGAAACTGCTGAAACTGGTCTCAGTTCTGCAAGTCACACAAGACATTGTTTATTGATCAGAAACTAGTAAGAAATACAGATGGAGTAATGGTTGACTGTACTTTAATTTTGTATCTCATCACCCATTTTCTGCACTGATCCTGATTGCAGAGTTGTTTAATGAGTAAGAGCGTTGATTTGATCTGTTCAAAACTATCACATTATCTCTACCAGGAGCAGCCTTACAATATACTGTTAGAGCTGCATATTTCTATATTTAATATCCTATAAAAACATTAAAATAATCACCCTCAATTTCAGTTTTATCAAAGGTTCATGTTTACACGACAGCCTCAGCAACAAGTAGGTTGTCAGAGCTTCTGAATCATTTTTCCCCTGAGGATCATATTCTGCATGTCTGAAAGGAGCGCCTCAGAGAGAATAGCTGACCTAGATCATAATCACCAAGTTATTGATATTGGTTTGGCTCTGCAGACTCACTGTTGGTGGTGTATGTGTAGTCTGTGGGCTCGCTCGGCAACAGGAACTTGTTGAATGAGGACACTGATATCAGATAGGTGGAACATGGGAGGATGCCGTGAACATCCATTTGAGTGTCTGTAACGTTGTACGTAGACGGCGGGCTGGAGGGGTCATCAGTGTCCTGGATGGTGACTAGGTATAACAGAACATCTTCCACTGGCTGCCATGTCACCCTCGCTGTGCCACGGCCTGTCTGTATTACTGTGACTTCTGCAGGAGGCCGCACCACTGCAGACAGACATAAGGACTTAGTTAGAGGAGATAACATTCAATCTGATAATGTAGAAGACTAAATTATTATTGCACTGTTATACACTTATTCACTGATTTGGAACTAATTATTGTGGCCTCTTAGATCGCAGGGTCACTGCTGCCATTCAGTTTATAAATTCATATTCTGCTTTACAGTCAAGTTCAACAATATCAAAAAGCAGGTTGAAAGTTTTCACTTTCTGTGCAGAGGTTTTAAGATATTCACCTCTGCGTCTGGCTTTGCCTTTCAATACAGTGGAGTGGAATGATTCAAACAATTAAAAGATTACATGTGAAAAATCAACAGCATTGTGTCTTCCCAGAAACGTTATCCATATTACAGATCATTTACACATCTTTCTGTTTTTGTAGAAACTATTTCTTCCTGTAGTAAGTAATTTCAATGGAAATTGTCCACACTGAGGTCTGGATTTTCAAGACAATCGATCTGACAGTTATCGGACAAATTGTTCCTGGAACAGTGTGAAACACTGGATGCATTGGACATGTTGCTATGGGGTTTTTTGAGGTACTTTGAGCACCACAAACAAAATTCCATTCAGCTTAAATGTATTGAGGTGGGTGCAAAAATCTCAGACACAGAAATCTCAATACTTAGAACTGAAGAAAAGACTAAACTATAAGATAAGATAAGATAAGATAAGATAAGATAAGATAAGATAAGATAAGATAAGATAAGAAGATACTCAAAACTATCTGCATGGCTTTATAATGTATGGCTCAAGATAGGAGATTTTTTTGTGTGTGATTTGGGTGTACTGGCCCTTTAATTACCATAAATTCTGAAACTTTGTTGCATATGTGTGATTTGTGATTTTAGGGTATATGAATAAAGGTGATCTCTTATTTAGGCTGACCTTGAAAAATCAAGACTCAACGATACTAAATCGACATTTGATGGATAAACAGATCTCTCAATAGGGTTAAATGCTACGTTCATACAGGCTGTAAACACTGACCATAGAACAGCAATAAAACATGATAACTAGACTCTTTTTGATCTGCAGCAGTTAGACAGTAGACTACGTGGTGCTTTTACAGCCATAAAGCTTAATTCAGTGAAAATAAATTAATAAAATTCTTCTTCTTCTTCTTCTGAGGTTCTGTCCTGCTGTCAACTGTGCTTGTACATGCAGAGACATGTATGCTGATCAACCCTTCCTAAAAACAATTTCAAGGCTCAAAATGGACAGAAACTGAACACTCACAGGTCGTGATGGTCCTCACTTTGCTTTTGCTTCCATGGCCGGCCTTGTTGGCTGTGACAATGTAGCAGTTGTAGTTGGTGGAGGGCTCCAAGCCTTCCACCACAGCGGAATTGTTGGTGTAGGTCAGGTTGACCATCTGTCCATCAGCCTGAGAATGTATCAGCAGGTAGTAGTGTTCCGCAGAGGATACCTTAGTCCACTTTACCAAGATTGAAGTACTCGACACTGCCTCGCCAGATACTATTTGCGATGTGGCGGGGACTGTAAGGAAAGAGCAGGGTAGAGGGCATTGTTTAGTATACTCCATATTTGCTTTGTCTCTGTGTGTAAGCTCTTAACATATTTTTCTTTTTAAATAACTCTTACATGATTCTGATATTTCACTTGATAGGTATTTATACATGTATGTTGCAGTTTGGCCTGTGATAGAGAGTGAACAGCATGGCGATGCTGCCCCAACAAAACTAACAATCATTCCAATCACCATAGGAGTCGATTTACTGGGGGGAACGCAGGGGACACGTCCCTCACAATATTTACAACATATGCATGTATCCCCTCCACCCATTGAAAAACATGAACATAGCAGATGGCTTTAATTTTGAACAAATTAGAATTATTTACACCACAAATTGATGCAGAAAAGGTACAAATTGTTGCATAACAAGTAACCACAATTGAGGAAATTAAGTGTTTGATGCTCAGAATTGTCTGGAGGAGGAACCCCAGACCTCCTGTTTTATAAATGCCCCCCCAATGTTGAAACAAAACCTGTGGCCTTGCTAATCACTATCACTTTTTAAGGTGTTACAACTATACTTCATGAATGTTGTATTAAGTGCCGTCTTTTTTTTTACCTGTGGATGCTTCATCTGTAGCCGTACACACCACATAATAGAACTGAAAGACTTTGAGAGTCACACTGTAGTCGGCTCCTGGTCTCAGACCGTTGACCACCGTCTCTGTCCTGGATGATTTCATGGTCACCACAACAGGTGCAAAATTTGTATTGTTTTTCACCCGAAGGTCTAAAAAATAGTTTGTTGCCCCAGCATTATTGTCCCATTTTACCCGAATCGCAGAGGGCCCTGAGGACTTTGCTGACAAGATTTTGCACCCTGTAAGAGATGGAAATACATAGCACTGAAAACAGTAGCTTGAATTGAGAAATAAAATGTGTTATTGAAGTTATGATTATTAATAATATACTACTTATTTCTTTAAAAAAAATCCTATGGCAACACAGATATTCTATTCTATATTATTGAATTTCTTGGTTTACTTACCTTCCACATGATAAGGTATCTGTAAATAACAGACACAATTCAATCAATAACATGCTATAAATATTTTAAAACCTGATTATATCCATATTGTTGAGCTGACAGGTTTTAACATTAAAAATAATATTTACCTGAGTTAGAGATACCAGTGCTAAAGAAAAGCCTATGGCTCCCAACAATCCCATCTTTGACATTGACTGCGGGATTACAATTAGTTTAGTATACAAGGGAGTCAAATACAAAAGGTGTTCTGGATTCTTTTGAGCTTCAGCCCAGTGTGTGGGAACCAATCAGTAGGTCCCAAATGAGGGCAGGCTGTCCCACCAACCGCCCCAGGCAGTCAGGAGGGCGGGATGGATGGATGAGAGTTTGTTGAAGTCACAGATGGGAAGAAGGTCCCTCTATCTGTCTCTCCATTGCTCTCTCTCTCTCTGTCTCACACACACACACACACACACACACACACACACACACACACTGCCTCTTACGCATCTATCAGTTTGCAAATCCTCCATCAAGGCCATTTAGTCTCATAACTGATCTGTCTGTCTGCTTGTAGTGTGTCATTGTCAAAGTAATTTTCCAGCAGCACCAGTGTGATCTTGTGTTACACTCATAGGTCTCGTCTTGTATTTGCCAGGACCTATAAATAGACTTAAGAATACATTTATTATGTAAGTTTGATAGAGTTCTTAAAAAAGTTGTACATATCATGTTTTATTTCATTTTTTATTCTTTTAATTTTATCTATCATTTATTTCGCCAGGATGGTCCCATTGAGATACGAGACGTCTTCCTGGTCAAGATGGCGGCACATCAGCATCTCTGTGTTATACTAATGTTTTGGGAGGTCCAGAGGATGTTCTCTAGATCAGTCATTGTTACCAACAGTACACTTTATTCAGCATGACCGCAAATCCAAAAGAACACATGTATATATGTGTTAGTAGCTTATTTGGATTTTTGTTATGGAGGTCTATAACAAATCGTTAATAAAAGGTTTAATTGATAATAATGTATTTCCTTGTCTGTGAATGAGTTTTTGACAAACAAATGGAAGATGTATCTGTTTATGTGTCGCCCAAATAAGAAGTTGTGAATTATTTCCTTATTTGGTGTAATAGCAGTGCTTGTTTTTGTATTTTGTCATCTTTGTCATCAGCCCAGTTTCAATCAATCAATCAAGCAGGACGCTAGTTGGGCCGGAGCCCATCTTTTCCTTGATGTTTACTAATGTTCACATATGAAACCTCTTCTTAGCCAGCTGGCAGTAGTCCACAGAAGGAGAGTTTACAGACTGGCGAGTTGATTTCCTCATTCTGTTGAGTGACTCGCAGCTGCATGTCACCAACATCTAAAGTCAACCACAAAAAGCACCACCAACACTTGCAAAGCACAAATTTAGTGGCAGTGACAGAGGTGACTGGAAATGTCTGCGCCTCCGTCAGTTTGTGACACAGGAAAGGTTGGTACTTTGATACTTTTCTGAATATTGGAGTCAATAAGGTCAGAGGAAAAAGATGCAACTATTATTATTTTAAAACATGCAGTGAGGTATGTGGAGCTCTAAATAACTCCAAACAAGTAAAGCCAGTGCAAACAAAATATAAGGTTTCATGTGTGTGCATGGAAAAAAGAAAAAACTTAACGTAAGGTCCACTTACAAGCTTTTTTCTGAAGCTTTCACAGCCCAGTCACCAAAATTAGAATGTTGGGATTGTAAATTTCCACAAACCATGGAAATGTTACATAAACATTTCATAAGTATCATATTAACATTTTTAAAGTAGCGTAGTTCAGATTACATGTATGTGAGCTGAGTTTCTCATCAGGAGGAGGAGGGAATGATGGATGGCGTGAGAACTAGGGGGAGACGAGCAGCCAAGCAGTCATACACTGCTGAAGACCAGGGATGCCTCCAGACATGTTTAAGGCGACAAAACTGGGTATTTTGAGCCAAAAAAATATAGGTTTTCCTAACCCTAAAAAAGTGTTTTTTGTGCTGAAACCACATCACAAAGTAAAATTGGAACGTAAAGAAATGTAAAGTTTTAGCATATCAGATACATAAAACATATAATTTTACATATGAAACATACAAATTCAGTATATTATTTACATTTATTCTTGCAACTGGGTCCGCTTTCAGCCTTCATCAGCCAGAAACACACTGGACATACACACGCACAAAAAAAAATAATAATAATAATACAATTCAGATTTTAGGATCTAACTCTCTGTTGGCTTTTCCAGGGTTGCAGCTTAATGTCTGCTGTTTTAAACTGTCATTTGGATTTATAAATATTCGTCTGGGTGATGTTTTCTTAGAGTTGTGTTATAGGTTAAGAATTTGTTGGCGCTAAATTTATCACCATTTACTGGTCGGGCTACAAGTTGAGACTGAATGCCAACCCTTGAATATCACATCCTCTCAGAGGAAATGAAAACACTAATGTGACATATTAACCCAGACTCCAGTTTTATAATGAAATTGTGAAATGTGCTTAAATTAATTTTATTGATGTACCAGCAGCAACAATTCAAGGGAACAAATAATGAGGTTATCCACTTAAAACTTCAGTTCAAACTGATGACAGGTGTCTGACCGACATTGATCTTATCGCAGCATGCCATAACTTTTGTGTTCTGAGGTCCCAGTTTACATGCAGCTTACACTTTCCTGACCTACTTACACAACCTATAGAAACACGCTGCTGATCGTAGAATCAACCCAAACAATGGTCTGTTGTTTAAAAACTGTCAAGACATTATTATGTCATCCATTTGTTTTCACCTTGTCTCTCTGTTATTGTTTAATTTCTCTCTAGTTCTTTCCATCCTTCCTCCATGATTTCAAGTTACTGTAAATATCAGGCATCTGATGGCATGCTGCGACTTCACACATGGCCCTGTTTCTGTGTTAACTGTTTTCTTTTTTTCATCCTCTAACAATACATGAGAACACAGTGAATGACCTGAAGCAAAGAGATAAAGACTTGGGAGGGGCCGCCCAAGCAAAGGAGACAAGTGCCACTGAAACCCAAGTCAAGAATGCAAACTTGGGAATTGGGACTCAATCTAAAAGGGATGAAATAATGAAACACATCACTCTTGGAACCATCCCTAAGTTGTTTCTTTCTTAACCTGTTAACTTTTAAAGGGTTAAAGGTGTTCGGGTAATGGATTTTAATGAAAAATGAAGTTGATTTCCTCCTGGAGAGGCTAATCCCTGAGCTTGCTCTATGTAGGGTACATACTGGGCTGAAAAGGATCTTTTATCTCAGGAGAATAAAGGGCTATCACCTCCTGGTTCTTCATCGTGTATTAGAAAAAAAGGAAGTCAACATGAAAGTGGATACGGGCAGTAAACATGCCAGGAAACTTAAGCTGCCCTGCTTAAACAATAGAGCAATTTTGCAGTGCAGTGAATAAGAACAAGTGGTGTGAACAGCTTGATATTTCATTGTATTTTTATGTGACTGTGATATTGTCCCAAAGTAGACACTGTTACAGGTCACAGGTGTTGCGCATCTTGTGATGCAACTTCTCACAAATTTCTCAAGTCATTTGAAGTCAGAGCTGTACCTGTTCCTAAAAATGATATTATACAGTAACGTTGTGTCAAAAACGTCATCTCAGGTGTTATTAGAATTCAAATATAGAGTAGGCCGTGTGGCCAATCAGTTTTATTAACAACATATTTAAGTCCTCTTGACAATGAAAAACAGGGCCGACTGTAAATCTAGATGTCTAAATCAACAAATGAATATTTCAGGTGTATAGTTACTGTAATCTAAATATGTGATATAGTGTGATATATCAATTTCATACTACTAAACACTGTCACTGTCTGATGCAAATACAATGTATTTCCTATGACTTAATGAGACTTGAGGAAGGACAAGAGTCTGGAAGTGACGGTGGCAGTGAGGGGGTTGAGTTACCAGAATTTACTCCTGAGACCATGTGGCCGAATAAAATAAATAAGCCGGAATGGGAGGTCCCAGCTGACCTACCTGTTATCGTCCTTCCCCATTAAATCAGAGCCCTGCCTTACTCCACTAAGATGAAATTAAACTAATATTCACAAGAAATACGTCATCATTTTCACACCACTTTGACAGAAAACTAGAACCTGATTGGATGACTCATTGATTATCGACCTCTTGGTAAAAACATAATTCACAGCTCATCATGATGGTATGAGATCAGACCAGATCAGATACCCTCCATAAGTCTACAGTAGACAGTCACTTGCTATGAGAAGGATAAAAAATAAAATACAATAAGCACCTCCTGGTTGTCTGCCTCAGCGAGCCGGTGAAGTTGCAGTTGACATACATTACTGTCCAGACTGATATGTAGCCATGAGAGCTTACAATGCTCAATTAGTGTCTGACCAGATGTCTCACATTCTGTTCCTGTTTTATGATGTTGAATAATGGCCAAAAAACATTATGATGTAACAGTGAATTTGACCTTTGACCTTTTGGACTTGAAAATGCCTTCACATTATCATTTAAATCTATTGGACACTGATGTGAAATATTACCATAACGAACATATGAATCATTGAATTGTGGCCAAAACATGTTTTGTGTCGAGTTCTCAATCTGACAGGTCCCGATGGGTCTGAAAAAGCCCTACAGGTTGGGCCGGGTTCTGCCCGAAAATGTGCGCTGATTAGCCCGGTCGGGCAGGGCTTGGGCTGTGGGAAAAAAATAATTAAATTAAATCAAATTAATAAAGCACTCTGTGCTTATTAGTTCATTATTATCAATTTAAGATGCAAATTCAACTTGTTATAGATATCAAATATTGATTGATAGATTGACTGATTTATGTCATCTCCCATTTCTTTTGCTGTAGCATGGTGGCATTTTTCAGCACCGGTCAGCTCCTAAACCACTTCATCTGTTTCTGACCCTCTCCCTCTCGCCATAAGGCAGGGAGACAAGGAGAGAGAGCAGTCAGGGTCAATGTCGGACTCTCTGTTCCTTCTTCCGACCAGAGCAGGGAGTTTCTCTGGTGGGAAATACAGCGTGGAGAGTCGGTGACCTGCCGAGCTGGTACATTTTCCGCTGGAGACACGTGTGGCTTGTGCCGCCACACAGCCGGTGTGTCCCGAGCATTAGGAGCTGACAAATGCTTTTTTGGGAGGGTTGGGCTTGGTAGGACTCAGGCTCAGTATTTTATGTGATGATCTTAAATGGGCAGGAGTTCTAGTTGTAAAGCTCTAGCTCTAGTTGTGTGAGGTCACAATGACCTTGATCTTTGACCATTAAAATCTAATCAGTTCATCACTTCATCTGAGTGAATATTTGTTTCAAATTTAAAGGAGGTCCCTCAAGGCGTTCCTGAGATATTGCTTTCACAAGAATAAGATGGACGCAAGGTCACAGTGACCGTGATCTTTGATCACCAAAATCTAATGAGTTCATCCTTGAGTCCAAGTGGACGTTTGTAAGAGATTTGAAAAAATGACTTTAAGGAGTTCTTGAGATGTACATTCATGAAAATGGGACAGACGGACAGACAGATGGACAAACCAAAAAATCGTCCAGACACGTTTAACACAGGCTTAAAAAAGATTAGTAAAAATGGAGCATGAGTGGTATATTTAGTTTGAGTTGTATCCTTTTATATCCAAAATCATTTCCTGTCATCTAATTAAAATAGAAGTCTTAGTCATCTGATCCACTTAACTTGTGGCAGGTGAATTGCTGAGGACCCTAGGAAGTGCAGTGTCAAGTGTAAGCTTTAGAGATAGATCTATGGGACATATTTATTAGTAGTTTGTTATGAACACACTGTGTAGTGTATTGAGAGGGGATCCCTATTGACTGTTGCAAAGCCAAAGGCATGCTGAGTACAGCTCACTCTGCATCACTCACTACAGTACAGATGAAGAGAGACAGACTGGAGATGTTCCATTACAGCATTGTATTTGATGGAATAAGTACTTTTGTTCCTGGAAATAGCCTGGTTCTCAATTGCTGGCTGTTAGCAAATGACACATAAAAATTTAACACTGACAGAGGACCCAACTATGTCGTGGCAGGTGTATTGCTCAGGACCCAAGGAAACACAGTGTTGAGCGTAAAGTTTGGATTGTTCGGACTGTTCGGATGAGCAGTTGTCAAGAAAGCTGCACATATTTTGAATGGGAACTAGTTGTTTAAAATCTGTCTTCAAGGCAAGCAGAGATTTCACACATCAAAAAACTAGGTGTTCATGTGTATATACAGTACATGTGTCTGTCTTGCAAGGACACTTTACATTGAGATGCCTGCAGTTATGTCAAGAAATGTTGAACAGTCTCGCCAGATAGTTTTTCCCAACAGTGGGATGTTATGTAAGCTGCTAAAAGACCTCCATATCTGTGTGTCTCAAAGAAATGCCACCTCTTCGGCTGAGTCATGTCCCACGTTTCAGCTGTGAATGGTAACTATTCCCCAATGAGTCACCACAGTATCATTATTGATAACCTATACTGTTTACAGTGCACTGGGAATAACACCAGACTCATCCCTTTTGTGTTTCAAGGGCCTTCAGCCAACTGAAACTTTTGCTGTGAAAAGGGGGCAGGGCGGCACATGTTTCTGGGATGGGTGCCCTGTGACGCTGGTGGCTGGTTTTGTTTTAAAGGAAAAATGCACTGAAACATTCAGCCATACTTTCAGATGTGCACTAAGTTCACTGTAAGGACAAGTGATATGGTGTCTAATTTGATATCCTGAGGTCACCCTGGTAGTTGACCTCTGTACTAAGGATAGAAAGGCATTATAAGCTCCTGGTGCCCGTGTTAATGACATCAGCTGCCAGGAGCATTTTGTTAACCTGAGTGCTCCAGTATCGTCACGCACATGAGCTCTGGTGATGGCAGGAAATTATAGATTGTAAACAAATATGGAGAATGAATCCAGGAGGATGTTGAGTAACTTTGGGTGTCACCAAATTGATAGAACCTGAGCTACATGACCTCCTCTCTATCATTGAAACCTGGGAGAGGACAAGCTACACAATCAAGATGCAAAATTCCTGTATGAACATGAGCGATAAAGATGGGATAGAGCTGTTAGTGCTCTTGAAATGCATGAAACTGCTCAAAAATTTCCCACAACAAGACAACGGCAAGGCTGCAAAGAAAATGTATCCATTATCCCTTACTTAGTCAACTATTTTCCTATCATTTTGAAACACTGTCTTTCTCGGCTATTTACTGCAAAGCACCTACCACAGAAACACACTGGGTTTTATTTAAAAGTTAAAAGTTAAGATGAGATCCTGAGTGACCTTAACACTCTGTATGAACTGTTAATTGTAGCTGTATAATCTGACACTGTAACTGTAAATATCAATTTGTATGCTGATGACCTTTAACTGTATTTCTCTATTCAACAGGCAGTTGTAAGCCCACATTTTTAATCTGTTTTATTAGATTTATAGAGGTTCCAAAATTGTATGCAGTCAAAAAGTGATAAATATATGGAAAAAGCAAAAGGGGTTGAAAAAACCCCCACAAAGAAACTATTACTAAAGGCTAAATTCAGGAACATTGACAAACTATATGATCAGGGAAATGATTTGTAGTCTCAATCAGAAGATGAACGTGACAAAGTTCAGAACAGTAATTTTCAAAGTGGGGGCCTTGGCTTGGTCTATGGTTTTTCCAACTCACTTTGGATGAAACCATGGCCATTTCCGCATGACCATAGCAGGCTGCCAGACGTCAAGGCCAGATGATTGGTTGCCAGCCCAGCCAGTGCCACTGAAAGAGACTGATACTAGGTGGCTAGCACACCCGTGGATGTACTCCACGGCCACTCTGTCTCACTCCCCCAGAAAAGTTTGTGGGGAGTGTTTCCAGCAAGGAGTCGGGGGTGCTCCATCCATTTAGGATCCATCTTCATGAAATATACAGCAGCTTGGAAAATAGCAAGTAGTTCAAGGGATACACTGATTTTCAACCAGCTCTTTGTCATCGCAGTATGTGCAGTGTGTGCACACAAAAGTTCAGCACTTGTGGCACGGTGCAGAAGCCTAACACAGTTCTCACTGCCCATATAGCAATGATAGAGCTAGTGGAAAGCTGGCAAAGTTTCCTTTTAACAGCTGTAACAACTTGAATTCAGCCAGCGACTTTTAGTAAAACAGATAAACACAGGGGAGGCAAACATGTGTAAACTAGACTTATAGATACAAAAAGGAGGTAACATTAGAAACCCAACATTCTGCCTCTAAAAAGAGAGATTAGAAGGGGTAGAGTTCCTAAGTGTTTTTTGGCAAGGGAGGTGGTTAAAGCCACTGATGATCTCAAGCTGTGCCATTTCACAGGGCGCCCAGTGTGCTGCAGAGAGAAGCCTACTACTTGGGTGTGGTTTTCTCTAAAATGTGTAAAACATGATACACCCCTTGGAGGCCTCCAGGGATCAATAATTATATTATTATTATATGTATTACAAATGTAATTATTATTGCTTTAATTAAAGTTTCATTCATTCATTTTCAATAACAGCTTATCCTGTTGGGGGCTGGAACCTATCCCAGTTGATAGTGGGCAAGAGATGGGCTACACCCTGGACAGGTCGCCAGACTATGACATAGAGACAGACAACCATTCACACTCACATTCACATCCTTGGTCAATTTAGAGTCACCATTTACATGTGCATGTCTTTGGACTGTGGGAAGAAGCCAGAGAACCCAAGGAAAACCCATGCTGATATGAGGAGAACATGCAGACTCCACACAGGGGGCCTTTCCGACCCCAGGTTCGAGGCAACAATGGTAACCACTGTCCCACCATGCTGCCCCTAGTATCATCATTTTATTTTGGTTCATATTGGTTGTTTGTGAAGCACATTGAGCTCACATTTTATGAAATGTGCTATTTAAGTAAAGATTAAGTATGGATTGACCTATATCAAGTTTTGGTTTTAGATTCCTCATGTCATTTTATCGATTTATAATCCTATTTGTTTATGACTAACAGTTGATGTTGGGCATTAGTACATTCATTTATGCATCTTATAAGGCAATGTCTATATACTGAGCTTTTAGAATTGGTAAATTTCTGTGTTCAGCCAAAGCCTTGACTGTTTGTTCTAGATTGGGAGGTTTGCTTGCCTCACTTGTTACAGTAATGAAACTAGGACACACCTTTCTACCATGATGCCTGAGATTACAGACAAGCTATGAAAGGCTGAGAGCAAACAAGCTACAAAAGGTCTTCCAACTAGACCTCTTTCTTTGTAGCAGGGGAAAGTGGAAGCGTTGACGCACTGCAATTGTGCTTACTCATCTTTTAGTTAAAAGAAAGAAAGTGTAAAGATCTTTGTAATAAACTTAATGAATGGCAGCTTATCATAAGTATTCACTAATAAAAATAAATCATTTGGCTTGACTTAAATATTAAAGTTTAATTGCTGCCTTAAATATTTAAGTGAAACCAACTTGCCTTTATTAGTTGTTTGAACTTATTCTGTTGAGTTTAGTTTAGCTTTGGATTGATCAATTTAGTTTATTCAACTCAGTTAATGTTACACCACTAAAAACCGTTACTGATTAATGGTGGTATGTGTTAGTGGTATGGCACCACCCAGAGATGCATGTGGAAGGCAGCTGCCAGTCTGACAAGGCCTGCAGGTTTGTGAACAGTGTTATGGCTATATATGTTCATTGTTTAAGTGGCAGCTCTGTAAGTCAGCCTCACATAAGGTTTGACACTCTGGGATGATTTTTGCATGATGGAGTTTATTTCACCACAAGGGAAAATCATATTTTTAAACAGTTTAACTGAGTCCAGTAAAGCCCAACTTCAGCAACAGTGAAAAGTTCATGTCTGACAGTTTGTTCCCTGCTGAGGTTCAGTATTACCAGCTCTGTCCTACACCCTCTCCTGTTCCATGTGTCCTCTTCTCTCATGACCTCAGTCCCACCACTCCATGGTCTTTGACACTCTCTGCCCGTATGTTGGATGCAGTTATAACAAATTGTAAATACTTTAAAACAGTAGTTCAGTTAGGAGTTCATATATATACTTTGAGAGAGGTTATTACTGGGGCAAGTCAGGTTGCCTAGTTGTCTCTTTCATAAGTAAATCAAGAATCTGTTAACATGAAAAGACTTCAGAAGAGCTTCTTCCCCCAGACTGCGAGCCTGCTACATATAAACTGTCTCACACATGAAGACTTATCATGAATAATGGCTCCTGTATATTTTACACCTTACCTCCATTACTGCTGAAATAATTTTTTCACTGACTGTTGTACTATCCTGACTTTAATTGTAAAAGCAATTTGTATTCCTTCACCTATACCAGGATTTGGACTGTGCTCACTGAGAGAACAGACTGCTGCACCAAGCATTGTAAGCTACACACAAAGTACTGGTTTTATATTGTGGTTTCTCATGTTAACCATTTCAGCTGTAAAACTTACTAAATGGACAGAATGTTGCGCTAAATTCAATTATCTCTTTTCATTCTGCAAACTTGTCTTGTGACAGTTAAGTTCGCCTTTTCCTTAATCTACAGCTGTGCTGTCACATTATTTGATTAATCCCCTTTATCAAACTGTTTTATATATCTTCCTGGTGTTGTTGATGGATAATTACATTGTTAAAATGAATGCAGTTTTCTATGTTCACAGAGGTATTGATAATGATCATGCCCTAAGTTTGTTGATGGTTTTTATGGTGCATATTTGGTCAGAATTTTTAAAATAGCAACTCGTACAGACGTTCCAGAATTTGTAATTAATTACAGGGATGTATGTTAGCTTTAACTTTTAGCTTTAGCCTTGTACTCTTGATACAGACATTACAATCTGTATCTGCTGTAAATATTCTAATCTGCACCTTATTTATAGTATTTATTGCATTATATTTTATGACAAGGACATTGTAGCTGCTACAAGAGATGTGCCGAATGAAATTTCATTGTACCCCCCCTGCAATGACAATAAAGCTTCTTCTTCTTCTTCTTAAACCTTATGCCCTCCCATGGCATTTTGTACATTTTTCTCAACCTTTTTTTTTTTTTTTTTTTTTAAATGTGGTGATCATTTTGGCTGTGTTACAGCATGTGGCATGAATCTTTGCAGGAAGATTTTTGAAATTCAATGTCTTTTACTCTTTTGATGCATTTTGCACCCTTTGGACACCTTTGTGGCAAAAATATACACGCACAAAAACACTGCTATTAATGCATCATACATCAATACTTTTTCTGCTTTTATTTTCATAAATCAGTTAAACTTCAAACTTGCTCAAAACTACCAAATATTCAATAATTTTTAGGATTTTAACCCTTTAAATGCCAGATTAATTATTTGAATTTATTTGAATTATTTATTACAAAAAAAACCCCACAAAAAATATTTTCCATATAATAAATAGGAGGGGGGCCCCAAGAGTTTTATTTTTTTTCTGTGTGTGTGTGTGTGTGTGTGTGTGTGTGTGTGTGGGTGTGTGTGTGTGTGTGTGTGTGTGTGTGTGTTGTACGTTTGGCATGCATTACAGCTAACCTTCTGCCTATCACAATTAACCCCACCCATGGGAAACGTTTTTTTACTTCCACCAATTCTCAGTGCAATTGTAGAAGAAAGGTAAGTTCTAGAAAAAAACAATAGCTGTTTATTTGTTGCAGAGATGTGCATGTTCTTAGATTAAAACAAAAAAAATATCAGTCTCAAAGAGTTTTAATAACATTCAGCCAAAACTAAAATGTATTGGGTTATGTCCCGCTCTCCCTAAGTTAATTTGGTACATTGAAATTTACATGTCATTGAACTGGCTCATTAACCTGACTTGAAGTAATGACTACTCATACACTTAAGTTTAAATTCCATAACTCAATATGTTAAGTTAAAGCAAATTAAAATCCTTTTTCACAGTGTTCTTTTTATAACTGTTAAAAAAAATACCAGGGTGAGAATTTCAACAGCACAAATATGACTAAATTTAATTTAAAATTTTGTAAATCACAGATCTATATCCAAAACAAACCACAAAATGCAACAATAATGCTGGGAATTCTTTATTAACTGTCATATGCATCAGGTTTACACAACCTCAGTGACACATTTATTAAACAGTTAAATACATCCTGAGAACAAGCGACCGCACATTGCAGAGATGATAGGCTACAGGGTGACACATGATCAGACGCAGAGATCGGTGTCTGCCACTTATTGTCAGAAGGCTTCCTACTTGGGGTCGGAGCTACACAATATTTTTTTTAAATTTGGTAAATTCTCCAATCAATAATTCTTAAAATAATGGGGCAAAATTGTTGGAAATGTGTGTTGGGGCACTGTTACTGTTCTGCTAATTGATTTTTTTGTCAATTAGATAATTTATATAGACTTTTTTAACTTGATAACTCTGGGATAAAAATAAAATACATTTGCAATTACCCAAATTACAACTTTCTCAGATCAGCATATAAATTTAGTTCTGGTTATTTGTTTTTTATTTTGTCACGAGAAACTTCTTTACATTTACCTAATCCATACTAATGATATTGTCTCATGATACATATTTTGAGAAGCACACACAAAATGCACTGTTGTTGTTTGCGTGTTTTAACATTTTTAAGTGCTCGATCGTGATTGTTGAGGGCACAGTGATGGTTTAGCTAGACACCAACATCGTTAAAAGCAGATTTACATCACTGAACAATATTCCTCACAGTATCTCAATAATCTCAACAATATCTCAGACATTTATTTCACAGTATTCATCATGGTACCACCTATGTATCATGACCAACAGACAAACATGTTTATTTTTGGGTAACAGTTGTTCTTTTATTCAGCTATGAGCATGGCTTTGTTCCTGTGGGGCAGAGGTTACGCAGGAAGAAGAGGAGGATGAAGGTGGTGTTTGCTGCATCTGTGGAGAAGACATTCAGTCACATTAAGTTTGCAGAACTTTTATATTTATTGCAGGTGGTTCACAAAAATTTGACATGGTATGACATCAATGTGTCGAGACAGTGGTGGAATTTTTATGCAGAACTATGAGTTTAAAATGCAAGTAATGACTCATTCTGACCAGCAGAGGACGACATTAAAGCTACAGTAGGTAACTTGCTAAAAAAGTAACTGTATCCTGACAGTTATGAGACAGATAATCTGTGGAAAAAATCCTGTTCCTCTAGCTCCTCCTAGTGCTACTCATCTGCAAGAATCTATCACACCTGAACGTAAACAACCAATCAGAGACGGGAGGAGTCTCGAATGCATGTCAATCACTGCTAGTGACAGCTGTGTTTCAGGCTCCTCCTGGCTCCTCCTGGCTCCTCCTGGCTCTTTTAGTTCGAGCACAGTGAGGTCTTGCAAATGCCAGTAGGAGCACCAGGAGGAGCCAGAAGAACAGGATTTTTTTTTAACATAATCTGTCACATGTGCTACTGGATGTAGTTTCAGTAAATATAGCAAAAGTTATGTTTTATTAAAGTTAACCACTGTAGCTTTAATATAACTAACATTATGCAATGGATGTGTTAATATGTCCTCAGAAATTTATGTATATTTGACTTTTTAGTGGACCATTTCACATTTTATGTCTTGACAGAGTTGCTTTAATATTTGGGTTTTATATATATATTAGCATCTACCGTTATCTCCAGCTTCCACTATAGGTTCGACTTACTGTTTACTTACCATATGCTAGTCCAAACTTCGTTTCCCTCTGTAAATCACTGCAGAGGAACAGATTGAAGTGACATTAGAAAAAATCATACATTTAAAATGCTTTGGTAAACTTTTTTTTATCACTGATTGTTGGGTGGTTTCAGTGATTTTGACTTTAAATAACTTTTTAAATATTTATGCAGATTAATATGCTCACCTGAGCCAACGTTGTTCCCCAAGCAAGTGACTGAGAGGGCAGAAACAAAAAAAAAGTTTAATTCAGTAAAAAAAAAAAATCCATAACCAAATCCAATTCCATATCCACAATTTTTCAGCTTCGTTACCTTGTGTAGTTCCTGATTGTTTAAAATGTCTGAACTGTCTTTACAGCTGCTGTTCTATCCCAAATAATCTCACATAAAACTATTGGAATTCCTTTACAGAAGGGTTTAAAATGACTGAAACAGTGGTGAAACTACTTATTTGTAATATAAACCATCATGAAAGTAGCATCATCAAAAGGGTTGACTACTATAATTACAAACATAGGAGGGAAAAATAAGCATAAAAACAAATCAAATACTTTTCATCACCAGACAGCGCTAAGAGATCCCACTGTCATACCTGAGTACATTCTCTGGGGGCAGAACTGGACTTTGCTACCCTCTGGTGTGAGCGGAGCCACCACTACATTATAGACGTCCCCACACTGGACGTGGCCAACATCACAGCTGCCCTCCCCCATAGAGGCAGTGCAAGTGTAGGTGTTGTTGCTGCTTGTCATCTCTGTGATGTAGCTGTGGCTGCTGCCAGCACTGCGCCAGAACACCCGTAGAGAGTTACCGGCCATCCTGTAGAGCCGCACACCTGACGGACAACAGGCACCTGTGGGACAGAGAAAGTGATGATGTGTTGTGTCTGTTTTTGCTTTATTATCTCAGATGTTGGAGGATATTTAATGTGTTATGCCTAATCTCTACTCATGAACAAGAGGCTTGTGCTTGTGACAGCATGAAATACAAACATTAATAGCATCCTCCTCAGCTAAGCTGTAACGTCAGCTGGCTCAGTGGTGCTAGGTGAGCTAGAAGTATCGGTTTGCCATAAACCAATCTCAACAATCTAGCAGTTTCAGAGGATGCTTTCTTCTGCGCATTGATGGCCAGTGTATAATAAAATAGTGAAACTGATCACATTACTCACCGTGTCATGAGTTTTAGCAATATATCTTGCTGTTAAGTTTTTCAAATGTTACAGGTAAGAGGCAAAATGTGTATTTTTGATTTTTAGAGGAACTATCCCCTTTACAGTATTTTGATTTAAGGATATATTATGTAACTTTTTTTAAGAAGAACTCAAACATTCTTCCTCTTACAGCTACAATACTGAATTCATATGTAATAAAAGGCACCACTGCTCAGTTTAATACAGCCTTACTCATTGTGGTATGACCAGTTTCTTAATGCTGCTAAGGTTAGCAAACTAGTAGATATTACTCTCACACTACATTTTAGCATTGAGCACTATCTAATTTTTGGTCAGTAAAAGCAACAAAGGCTGGCTTTAACATGTATCAGGGATCTGCTTATCATTAATCAAACATTCTTGATGAAGGCAGTGGAAACAAACTGCTCCAAAGTATGTTGTTCTGTTGTTTTATAAAAAAAAAAATCGGCCTTGTATTGATAAATGTTTCTATGAATATTTACAAAATCCCAAATATTGAACAATATTCTATATATGCTTTAATATTAATAATACAACTTTGGGAATTATATTTTGTTTGTGTGTGTAAAGGTCTCTGAAGCAGCATGCAAACCTTGCAACATAAATTTGACTCTTCATTTAAACCTTTGTAGTTTATCTTAAAGATTTTGAGGTGAAAATGTCCCTGAGCACATTGTGTCTGTGGACAAAATTCTATGTGTGATGAGTAATAGATTGATGTTAACTACTCAAAACACGTTTTTTGGTTGCAGATACTCATTAATTAAGTCTGTCCTTCTTGCTAGAAGAAAACATCATCACTCACTGGAAGAGAAGCCCTGATAGGTGCAGTTGGACATGCGCCCACTGTGGCTGTACGCCTCCATGGTGACAGTGTAGTTGGTTCCACAGGTGATGCATCCCATGAGGCAGTGGGAGTCCTCAGTGTGGCAGCGGGCATGACCACGTGTTGACGTCAGAGAAGTGATGAATGTATGCGCCCCCTTGGCATGAGACCATGAGACATTGGTCACTGCTTGCGTCACCTGTTCCACTGTTAGATTCATCGGGCAACAGGGCTCTGTCAAAGTAGATGATATACATGGATGTTAGGGGTGTAACACAAAGCTACTATCTATATTTGTTAGTGTCACAAAAATATCTGTATTTGTATCTGTAGTTCTATGACACAGGTGAGGGATTAGTTAATATGAATATACACAAACGTTGTCTGATCAGCTTCAGTTTCTGCATTAAATTATTTTTAACTGTCATTTATACTCCTCATATATAGTATATGTATATGTATATGTTAAGCTGCCAAAATAAAATAGTGTTTTATGAATCGGAATTAATCAAATGATAAATATATTTAAATTTCTGTGTAATGCTTTTAGAGCTTGATTCAAATCTGTCTCTCTTAACTTCCCCCAACTTTATGGCATTGCAATACTGCAGTAAAACACAGCAGTACCCTTTAAATAAATTGTATTTAATAGCTTGCAATTTACACACTATTTGAAATTCCAGAAATACATTACATACAGTGAAATTATCATTCTTGAAATCAGTCTTTATGCTGATGATACATACTTTTACTTTAGTAAGATTGTGAACGTGGGACTTAATTAATTGTAATGGATTTTATTTTTTACTTTTTTTATTGCTACTTTTATCTAAGTAATTGTAGATTTTGGATCAAACAGCGCTCTAAGCACAGTTACTTCTAAAATCACAGGGGGACTGAAGGTGTTCTCGAGGCTGATGGTCACTAACTTATTTTTAGATTGTTTTGTTTGCTTGTTTTTTCTTTAACTTGATACCTGTCTGTAATTTTAATTGAACGGATCAATCCAAATCTTTAACCACACTCACCTGTTTCCACAGAGTCAGAGTAGCTAGGTAAACTCTGACCAAACGCGCTGGTTGCAGTGACGCTGACTTCATAAGTGGAGCCGCAGGGAAGGTCAGTGATGTCACAGCTGTTTCCGGTGGTGGTGCAGGTGTGTTTACCGTCATCTCCCAACGCGCTCACAGTGTAATTAGCAGCCCTGTTGTTTGCTGTCCAGCTGACACTGACGCAGGAGGAGTTTTTCGGATCCAGCATCAGATTCATCGGCATGCAGGGAGCTGATGGGGATGAAGGAAAGAAGTTTTAAAATGGCTGAGTTCACTGAGTATGTTCATAACTTTGAGGGTCTAACCTCAGAAGTGAAAATAATTACAAGGCTGTGCAGGTAAATTTTGAGATACTGTAACATGTTTCTCTTACAATCAGTAAACAAGCAATAACAGATAGTTACATTTAACTAGTAAATTATACTGGTTTAAAGTGTGTTGTGAGTTGTTCAGTCAATTTTCTTAACTAATCCTTTTAAAAAACTTAATATGTCTAAGAAAATGTTTTTATGCTGCTGTGTTAAACTCTTAACTTTGAATCAAATTTGAATACACCTTACAAATAAAAAGTCATACCACAAAAACTGTACATGTACTAAGAGATAAACAGAAAAAGGTGAAAAATGTAACAGGATATTTGCTGGATATGTATATACAGTATATGAACATAAGTTTTTTTTACCTGTGTTTTGGGTGTGAACTTTGCATGAACGCTCGCATCCGCTATAGTCATTGCAGGGTGTCACCACCACACTGTAGGCACTGTCACAGCTGAGATCAGAGAGGGCACACACCGGTGCCGTGTCATTACACAGGATGACCTCTGAACTGTCTACTGCCCGAGTCTCATACAGATCTGCCCCCCGTGAGGCCATCCACGTGATCTCCAGTGTGTCAGTGCTCACCACGGAGACGGATACACCCTCTGGACAACAGGGCACTGAAAAAAACAGGTGATACACAAGAAAACAGATATAAACATATAGTGTCATAAGCAGGAAAAGGAAGAAAATCAGTCTCGTAACTCAAAATCTCAAAACATGTCACCTCAGCTTTTACTTACAGGTGGTGTAGTTGAGAACTTGCCCTGGAGGACTGCAGCCAGCCTGGTTGTACGCGAACACAGACATCAAGTAAGTGTAGCCACACTCGCAGTGGTAGGTGCAGTTATTGCTGGTGGTGTTGCAGGTCATCTCGCTGCCGTCACTTCTCTTGATGAAGGTCCCGTAGCTGTCAGCATGAGGCACCGTGTCCCACGTCAGCGTGCAGTTTCCTTCTGGTGACTCCTCGAGAGCCAAAGACTCTGGTGGGCAGGGGACTGACAGAACAGAAGGGCAGTGAGTTTAATCACACTCATGTATTGACAGGGCCTTTAGAGTACTCTAATGCTCTGTCATTTTGGATACATAACTATCAATGATGTGGTCATGTATTGTATTTTTCTAAATCAGTTCTCTCCAGTAATCACAAACTAGTCATTTTAATTTCCAAATGTACTTGTTCATTCTTACATATAACACAATAATGGTTATTTCTATTGGATAAATAAGGGTGATAATAACTCTTGTAGCATATTGTAGTGTATTTTTAATGTATCTGTATTATTTACCTATAGTTATCATTAGTTTTAATCTATTAAATTGATGGGTACTGCAGCATGATTTGTCTTTTTACATTTTCTTATATCTGTTTTATTATTATATTAAAGTCTCTTATATCTTTTATTTTTGAAGAGAATATTATGATGATACAAACTAAAAGTTGTCTCATAAGCACATCAAGTTGCTGCAGTCCTTAAAGGTGCAGACCTTTTTTTCTTTTCCCCTTATGTGTCTGTGCAGTTTAAATGCAGTTTAAATACAATTTAGTTGTCTGCATATTTGCCACAGATTTAATACCCAACAGTGTGAAATCTAAATATATGCAGTTGTAAAACAAAACAAAACTCAACACGGTATCTTTTATTCTTTCTATCTGTCTCTCTACACTTACCTTTAGCCTAACTTAGGTCTTCTACTGTACATACATTACCATATGCAACCCCACCTAGACCGATCCCTACTTCCAAACTGTTTACTATTTTTATGATCCATACTGTCATCCTGATTTGGCGTTGTATACACTGTATATATTTTGGGATATTGTTATTGTTATTTTTGACATTTTATGTTTGCACTCTTCCTGTTCAACTGCTGCAGAGCAATTTTACTCAGGATGGAAGTTTCGTCTTATATTAACTCTTGTGGTGTGGATTAATTGTTGTGACTAGTTAGTTCTCACACACTAAATTGAACTCTAAAACACTCAAACTTTTCTTGTTATGTACATATTATTTTACAATTAAATGCTAAATGTGTTTTTTGGTATTAGACGTAGGCAATATGTTAGAAGTCTTTTTTTAATGTTATTTAATATAATGTAGTATAATAAACTATATGGTAGTTCATAGAGAAAATAACCAGATGGTAATGTTCCTAACTACTCTAGAGTTCATGAACTAACTGACACATCAAAGTGCATCATTGTATTGATACATAAATAAAGAAAATCCTCATTAAATTAGTTTTAATTTGTATCATGCATGTATTCAAGATCAATTAAAAAAATTTTAGCCAATATTATAAGTGTATGGATCTGATCAGAATCAAATCTCTAATACTCACAGGTGGTAAACATCACAGAGCCAGATGGCAAGCTGGGCCCGGCCGAGTTGCAGGCGGTGACCTGGATAGTGTGTACCTCTCCACAGCCCACTGGCGACAGGGTGCAGGGGCTGGATGTGGAGTTACACGTGAGGTTCTGGTCACTCATCACATGGTACTTGATGTATCCATAGACGTGCTGATCGACCTCCCAGGATACAGAGAGTCCGGCCACACCGTTACTCATCTCCAAAGAGACGCTGACAGAATGTGGTGTAGGAGGTCCTGTTCAAACACAACAAGAAAACATAAAGACAAGCCCAATAATGCATCATACACAAGTACAAATGAAAACACACACATCTACACTAGCCAGGCACAGACTTGCAAATTTAATACACAGAAGCTAGAATCATTTTAAATACCATTTTGATGTTTGGTTCTTAATTTGCATTTTTGAGAAGATATTGTGGTCTTAACTCCACTGTATTTATGAGATACATCAGTTAGCTTTTTAGATTAACAATAAATTGATCAAATATTATATATTTCAATTGTGGTGTACTCTACTGCTCAAATTTGTTTACTTTTACTTTCAGTACCTTTGTGTAAATCTTTGCCCTGATGGCATAAGTCTTTACAGAAAAAAATTAGACAGCCCTGGCAAACTAGTCAGCCAAGTCATGCTTCATATTACCACACGGGGTCGCCAAAGTAAAAAGAACTTTTACTTGTTAGGAGGTATTTTTTCTATGTTATGTAAAAGGTTTAATACTATTTTCAGTGCTTTCAGAGGCTTCAAAGCTCATAGATTCATTCCATGATAAAATGGGAAACATTATTTAATGCTCCATTGCAGATATATGATTTGACTTTATACTGGGGGCTTTAATGCTTTATAATATTCACTCAGGTCGTGGTATAGGTCTCTTTCTATTTCTGACTACTAGGTTTGGGATGTCAGGAGGTTTTAAATGTTTCTGAGAAAGTGTTTCAGCTGTTCTCTGAGACAGGATTCAGTTTGGACTGTACAGCTAGATTAAAACAGTGTATCCAGGTCACCCTACACACTTAACGCTAATAAATCCCAGTATCACACAAAAAGGAGTTTTCTGATATGTAACTGTTGCTAATTATTTGTTATTGCTTTTTATCACTTTTTTCATGAATAATATTTTTTCTTTATAGCTATAGGCGCAAGCATGTCGCTCTCCCCTATAGAAAGTGATTTGATGCACACAGCCATCCCCAGAGTATAAAAACAGTGTCTCTGTGCTTCCTTACTTGTCGTCTGGTTGAAGTATAGACTCTTCTCTCCCTTTCGGCCCTCGGGGTCCCAGGCAACACCCTTGATGAAGTACAGTGAGCCAGCATCCAAGCCAGAGACAGTCAAATTGGTGTCTGAGGTGTTGTACGTCATGTCATTGCTTGAGCCAAGCTTGTATATAGTTATGGAATATTGGACGGCATGAGCAACAGGAACCCAGGATACAATGATGCTGTCGTTGCTGGGAGAGGAGGAGGAGAGCTGAGGAGGAGGCAGCACTGGGGAAGAGAAGAAAGATTGACATGTTTTACATGTATAAGATGTTTTGGGTAATGGAAACTGTACTTAATTACTAAAAGATGTTTGTTGTTGTTGTTTTTTATTTGATTGTTTTTTGTCCTTAGTTTGCCACATATCTATGAGTCCTTTTGTATGAAAATCTATTTTTATGTTGTTTTCTGGCTAGGTGAGCAACTGACCTCAGATGTGTGAAATTGAATTTAAACGTGAAAACCTTTTTTGTTTGTTTGTTCTTTTTTGTCTTTTGTTTCCAACATGTGACTGAAAAGTATTTCTTCAGATTTTAAACATGGAAGGATGTATGATTAAGTAAATGTATATTATAGTTAATTTGAAGCGAACATATTACATTTGTGTTATAAAATAATGTCAGAGATGAATAATGGCAAACAGTGAACAAAAAAATAGCGAAACTGCTCGTAGGATGTTTATTTGGCTCATGTGGATCAGATTTTCCCCCCGGGATGGGGTGAGAGTTGACAGCTATGTTGTCAGGATGAGGTCAGCCCATTGTGTTTGACACAGAAGGGTCAGGTATAGTTACCACCAGTACAAGAGGCCTTGAGGGCCTCTGAGGCATTTATTGGATAAGAAATACCTGGATTTGCACAAACACTGGAGATGATGTGTGTATACATATACTCACAGTACTGTATTTAGCGGGTCTGCTGTGAGACAATGAGGCAGATCAAGTGACTTCTGCAGGGCGTGGGGATTTATGAGAACGGTACACGCTGTTTCTCAATGAATGGGTGACTCATTTCTTCACGTAAATCAGCCCTTGGGTGTTTTTTTCCCCCACTTAATATATTTATGGGGTTTTATTTCCCAGCTGTATAGTAGGAAATGTGTAAATCCAACATTTCTTAGAGAAATAATGTGATGAACAACCATACCTGTTTTTGCAGTAGTGGAAGGAGACGGCTGATTCCGGCCTCCACCGTTCACAGCCATGATTTTGAGTGTGTACTCAGTATACGGTGTGAGGGACTTAATCTTAGCAGGGGAGGAGGACACTGTGTCTTCTCTGAAGAAGCCTTTGCCGTCCTCAGTTCGTATGATGTAATGAGTCGCCCCAGTCACCAAACTGAACTCCACCATCAAGGTGCTGCTATCCTTCGACTTCACTGTATGGATGGGATCCATCATCTCAGGGGCTAAAAGAGTCACAATCAGAGCAGATCAGAGATGGCATCCAAGCGGAGGAAAATAAAAAAAAAGATAAAATAAAAATTTTAATTCAAATAGGAAGATTTTGGTAAAGAGATGTGAAGAATGGCCTCTAACTTCCCAGCAATTGTTGGCTGTGGAATCTACCTTTTTAGCTACAAATTTCGTAATTTAAGTAAGAGGAAACAATGTTTGTCTCATCTACCTGGGTACATTTGAGAAAACTACACACTGAATGTAATAACAAAAAAATTTTGATCGCAGTTAAGCAAGTCTAAATGTGACTCTTCTATGGTCCTTTGCTCAGTGGACATTAGCATCTGCCCATCATCAAAATAACATTTAAGTGTTTACATTTTAACTGTAGTACTTGTTGACAGTGAGCCACTGTGCCTGAACATGGCAGCATAGAACTGTACTGTAGAAATTTTAAACATGCAAAAAGTTTTTACATGCAAAACCAAAACAGTAAAAAACTGCTTGTTTTTTAAATGGAAAATGAAACAACATAGAGGCACAAAACAGAGCCTTGTGTTATTAAGTGTTTGAACATTACAAGTATATGAACACAAGTGTACCTCACCTGTAGATGACTCAATAGTTGCAGTGCTTAGTGATGTTTGGGAATTATCCAGAGCATCAACTGTGAATGTATACATGACGTTTGGGAGCAGAGAGTTGATAGAGCCCATCACTGTGTTGGGACCGAATGTGGCAAAAGCAATGGGGTTGCTCGGTGAGTTTTGAGGGGCAACGGTGATCTTGTACGCATGGGCTCCAGAGTACCTGGTCCATCTGAGAGTCACAGTCTTGGATGTTGCTGAGAACGTGGATACTTGGAAAACTAATGAGAGAGATGTAAGAAGTGGAGATCATTATCACACTTTTTTAGCATCCTGAGACATGTGTTCTTTTCATTCTCATTTATGTAAATATAGGAGATTTATAGTAAAATAAAGCATACAGTACCTTGAGCTGCAGCCTGCAAAATTAGATGAGAAAATGTTATTAACAATATGCGTGCCTCTGTTCACAGCATTGTTGTGCCTGAATTTGAAATTAACAATCTATTACAACAAATTTGATTCCATTACTGTACCTGTGAGCATATACCCAACGACACAAAAATCACCAGCCACATCATAACACCCATTCTTCACGTCTGTCTCTTAAAACACTCTTCTCACTGTTTCTCACACTTCGTAGCTTCTGTTAGATTGTCTGTGCTGGTTGAAATACCTGCCTCTGGTCCCTCCCACTGGAGACAAATATCCAGTCACAGGAAAGCAGAGAGATGCACCTTGGGGCAGGTTCAGCTTGGGTAGCATGAGAAGGAAACACCTTTGTAGCTATCAGCATGATATTCAATATCCAAGGATGTAGTCAAGATACCACAGAATGCAGCACAGTTGTCTGACAAAGGTGTTAGATGCCATTAAGTTAAGGCCTCAAATTACCTCCTTTTACATTGAGGCATGAGAACATTTTCTAAATTTCTAATTAGTATCATGATTCATGAGGATAGGAAAAATAGCTGAAAAGTTGGGAATAAATATATTCACATTTACAGGTTAGTAAGTCAAAATGGGGATCCTAAGTTAAGACTTTTAACTTAGCCCAATAAATATTATGAGATGGTAAGTAAAACTCAACACATCACAGTTGTGACTTTCATCATTTGAATTTAGTAAGTCTAAGGTTTGACTTAATATCTTAATGTTATGACTAAGTCATCTCATTATTATGATTTAAGTAAAATCCTGATTCATGATCTCATATATTTATCTTACTATCTCAATTATTACATAATATCTCATGATTTTGACTTAAAATGTAAAAAAAAGACCATTATGTCTATATAAATACATAAATGAATATGGCAGCAGAAACCCGAGAATGCAGAAGAGGAGGACAAACCATAATGGAAGGACAAGCCCCTGCAAAGCATGTACCAGCGACAGACTGAAGAAGTGGCGGACATCAAGGAATCCTACCAGTGGCTGAAAAAGGCTATACTGAAAGACAGCACCGAAGCTCTGATCATGGCAGCACAGGAACAGACACTTGGTACAACATCAATAGAAGCAGGGGTCTACCACAGTAGACAGGACCTCAGGTGCAGGCTGTGCAAAGTTCAGCACATAATAGCAGGGTGTAATATGCAGACAGGAAGAGCATACATGGTACGCCATAACCAAGTGGCTGCCATAGTGTACAGAAACATCTGCACTGAGTATGGGTTGGGAGTCCCAAGGTCACAGTGGAGGACATCTCCTAAGGTGGCTGAGAATGACTGAGCTAAGATGGGAACTGGTTTTGGCTAATCAACCGGACATTATGTTGATCAACAAACAGCAGAAGAAGGCAGTGGTGATAGATGTAGTGCAGCAATCCTGAGTGGCAGAAGCTTGAAAAATACCAAGGGAGTTAGAAAAGATGTGAGGAGTAAAGGCAACAGTGGTCCCAGTGATAACTGGGGCACCTGGGGCTGTGACCCCCAAACTGGGAGAGTGGCTTCAGCAGATTCCAGATACAACATCTGAGGTCTCTGTCCAGAAGAGTGCAGTCCTAGGAACAGCTAAGATACTGCGCAGAACCCTCAAACCCCCAGGCCTCTGGTAGAGGACCCAAGCTTGAGGAAGACACTATCTACACACACACACACACACACCCACACACACACACACACACACACACACACACACACACATATATATATGTTAATTATGTAATAAATTATGATACATTAGCCTATAGGTTGTTGAATCAGCAGTATATAAAGTAATTAAAGTTAGCTCCTTCTTGACTAGCTGCAACATTAAAGAGATGTACACAGTAATATCACTAAGCTAAATATATTCCATATGTAATTTATAAATAACATATTTTTCTGAAATGGTCTTTTCCTCCTGATGAATAGGCTACTGTTACTTTTAATATGCTACAGATACTTTTTTTTACTGTTACTTAGGTAAAACTTAGAATGCAGGACTTTTACTTCGTTTAGTTTATTAGTTTGTTTAACAGGGGTCATGCACAACACAAAAGTTGGGCCAGATTTTGCTCTATAGCAAATTTGCATCTGAATAATAATAATAATTTGTATCTGCGGTACCTGGGCAGGCAGATATTAAAAGACAAAACAGTACATTACAGACAGTACAATGCCATACAATACCTGTAACTCTTTATTTACACAGTGGTACTGAGCTACATCTAAAAGATCTGAGGACTTCCTTAACCATTGGTCTGTGGTATTAAAAACTACAAGCAGCGCTCCGTCGCACACTTGTTGACGCCAGTGACGTCAGAGTGTGAGGACACGGGACAGGAAGAGGCGCAGGGGAAAAAAAGAAACAAAATGGCAACGAGCGCAGATCACGGGCTGAAAAGAATAGTTTGGAAAAGTAAGTTCACCCTAACAGGAGAGTGTTTATCGTGCAGGTCAAAGAGCGTAACGCTTCGTTTTCAGAACTTAAAGGCTATTAAGTATATGCTGTTTTTATTTACTGTTTTTTGCGTTGTGACTTTGCATCTGAAGATGACAGTTAACGGCTAAGTTTCATTCTGCTGTTTATCGTAACGGAAGTTTACAAACTTGACTTAAGGGAGACTCGATAACACTTGGCACCCTCGTTTATCACAAGTTAACCGACATTGACTTGTTTTATTTCACTTTTGAAGAGGTAATGTTGGTCGGAGACAGTGAGGTCACTGTCGGTCGTCTGGAGCCCCACCTCATATATCAGCAGGCTAACGTTCACACAGCATTGTCCTAAATAAGTTAAGCTAACGTTAACTGACACAAACATAACGTCAGCTGGTCGAGGTTTGTTTTCTTTCCGTTCAAATGTTTGTGTTTCCCGCAGCGCTGTCATTCCTTGCAGGGGTGGGTTATGAGTAAGATGTCGCAGACATGACTGTTTGGGGTTGGGTTGAGGTTAGAAGAAGGAAAATCATAACATCACACTCAGTTGTCGGATTATTAGGCAGCTCTACATGAAGCTAAAATGAATCCAATCTCACTATAAAGTGAAGGTCCAAATATTTCGTTTTTTATGTTGAGGTGTTGATTCAACTCCACACACTGCAAATCACACTTTGCAAAATTACTGCAGAATTGAATTGTCAGTTTTTGAACTGAGCATTGGACTCCTCATGAAGGTAATGTTAGGATGTACTGCGGGGTTGTTAGCCTATATTCAGCCCTGGGTGAATGAATTAGATCCTGTACTGGAGTAAAAGTACTATAACCACAAAATAATCAATTTTAAGTCCTGCATTTAAAACCTTGGTTAGGCTACATAAGTATTATCAGCAAAATGTAAGTTTGAGAAGTGAAAGTAATCTTTCTGTAGTAAAAAAAAAATGTCCCTGCCATTGTTTTACTATGATATGTGATATTACTGGATTAATATTACAGCTGCATTAATATGTATGATGCATGTTGTTGTTGTAGATGCTTATAGTTGTGCTAACTTTAACACCTTTATATACTGCTGGGTAGTTTAATCTACATGAATGCATCATATTCTATAAGATCACTGCATGTTTGTAGGGTCGCTGTATTGTGAGAACCACATATCTGTGAAAAGTGAACTTTTCATGGTGTCAGAATACCAGCCCTGTTTTCAGCTTTGTATCGATGCACTTCCCAGCTCATCCAAGAAGGTTTTATATAGTTTAGTTAGCTTAAGAAGTAGGAGAATGCTCTCAACCCATCAAGGAACATTTTATCCTTCAGTTTATCTCAAACATTCAATGTTATCAACACATCTGAAGATGCTTTGTTTTCATTGGACACAAAGGGAATCTGTAATCTCTAAAGTAAATAAAGCTGTCAGGCAAATGTAGTGGAGTAAAAGTACAATTGTCATTTCTGAGGTGTAAGGGAGTAGAAGTGTAAAGTTGCACAAAATGGAAATGTTAAAGTTAAGTACAATTACCTCAAATTTGTAATGTTGGCCTGTTGTACTTGAGTAAATGTACTCAATTACATTCCATTGCAGGTCATTAGCCTGCATCAGTTTTAATCAGGTGTACCTTATGAAGAGACAGACACTTCAACTACTGTGGTTTCAACAATCTTTACATCATTTCATAATCCAGAAAGTGTAATCAAAATCAACACACACACACACACACACACACACACACACACACACATCCTTAACTGGTATAACACACACTAGTATGATCAATGACTGATGTAACTAATTGGTTGTTATAACTTCTTGAAGTGTTGCCGCAATAAAACAAAGCTGCAGCTCAAATAGTGTTGTCATAACAGTACATTTTTTCTGGTTTCAGTTATGTTCTTCGTGCTGTTTTTATGAGTCATGTTCTGCATTTTCTTACAGGAATAAAAGATACAATTATTACAGATTGCAGGAAATCTGAAGTATGGAAGGTAGGACAACCCTCCATGTACTCATTACAGAGTCCTAAGCTTGTGATTGAACTCCACATTACAGATCTGACTTTTATGTGATTTATTTCACTAATGCACCGTGACTCAGAACAGAATTGTAATTTCTGGTAACATATTACAGTGTGATACGTAATTTGACTGACCACTACCAATTCATCTTCTTTACAGATATTGATTCTGGACCCCTTCACCACCAAGCTCCTCTCATCATGCTGCAAAATGTCCGATCTGATGTCAGAGAAAATAACAAGTAGGTTTCCATTACAGTGAAACCCTCATTTTTACATAATACTGTCAATAGACCAGATTGACTGCAGCCTGTATGTGGATGTCTGTAGTTACTCTGATAAAACAATGTTTCTTTTTTTTTAGTTGTCGAGGACCTGTACAAAAGCAGAGAGCCTGTTCTAGAAATGAAGGCAATCTACTTCATGTCACCAACCGCTAAGGTTTGCCATTATAACCTTGTATCATTTTGTATTCACATTCAAGTTTTCATGTCTGCAAAATAAGTCTTTTTTGTGCCAAACTCTGTTGTGATATATTAAATTTCATTTCATTTTATAGTGTGTGGATGCCTTCATTGCTGACTTCAAGCCCAAACCTAAATACAAAGCAGCATATGTTTATTTCACTGACTGTAAGTAACTTGAATCACTACTATCACCAAGAAAATAGGTCTTTTTATCAAACGTGATCAAATTGATTTGATGATCTTTTTTCTTTAAAAGATAAGATACAAACTAAAAGCTTTTTCTGTCCCACAGACTGCCCAGATGACCTGTTCAACAACATGAAGCTGTACTGTGCAAAGTACATACGAGTCTGTAAGGAAATAAACATGTCCTTCCTGCCACAAGAGGCACAAGTGAGTGGCTGCGGAGTGTGTTCTTTTGTAATGTCCTATTTCCTCTTTTTATCCGGAGTGTAACTTGCTAACCAAGGAAAATTTACTTAGTGGTCAGTGTCATGTTGCTCCTGGGAGGAAGAGATTTGCAGTGTTCTGACTGAGTGTATCTAATGGGCGTTGGCTGCTTTAAGCTATGATGTAATGATTTTACAAACTTTGTATTTCGCAGTAACTTGGAAACTGTGACTGATTGTTCTCTGTTTGTTGGAAAAAGGTCTTAATGCTCTCATTGTTTTGAGATTTTTAAATTAGACTTATTTATTTGTGTTGATATGCAGGTATTTCATTCATGAAGAAGAAAAGATCCACAGGCAGCTTTATTTTATAATTACATGGAGTATTTTATTTTATTTATTTTTTACTGAAATGTGTTTAATGCTATTCAGGTGTTCACATGTGATAATCCTGGAGCTTTCCAAAGTATCTACAGTCCCAACAGTCAGGACAAAAAGAAGACACTGGAGACGCTCGCAGACCAGCTCGTCACACTGTGCGCCACGTTGGATGAGTACCCAGGGGTCAGATATAAGAAGTAAGCCAGAGAAGATTTGGTTTCTCACGCCCCAAGCAGAGACCTTTTATGAGAAAAGCTGGAACCAAGACCATAGAATATGTTATCTAACTGTGCCAGAAAAGAAACAAAGCTTAATACAGTAGCAAAACTCACCTTGCTATAGCTTAGCCTCAAATTTAAATGTAAATCCAAACAACAGCAGTGTGTTGCTTTTATTATCTTACATGAAGTATGATTTTATTTTTCACACAATATACCCACAAACCATACATATACATGTGTCAGTCAGACCACATGAAGCCAAAGAAATTTTGTCAAAAACACTCGACTAGAGCAACTTCAAACCATTTTTCCACAAATGGCTTTAACCAGGACACTGCCTCTAACTATTATTGGTATCAGTGCAACTTCTTTGTGTACTTACTCGACTGTAATAACTCATGAAAAAACATTTATAACACTACCAGAGACGGCAACATGGAGAACGCCAAGACCCTTGCTGAGCTGGTGGACAACAAGCTGGCCAAACACTACGAGCTGGATGACAGCGGCAAGAAAAAGGTGAGACACCTGCTGAACAAAAACTGTCGACAGAATAAGCACGATCTTAGCCCAGGGAGTAATGTGAACCTGAAAATACGGTATTATTTTCCACTGACAGTTTGTAAAGGAATAAAGATTCCCTCCTTTGCCTTAAGCAGATTGGATTAATGTTGCACTTCACCAGAAATCAGAAATGGGGAAAGCTTGTGGTGGCTGCTTAGTAGCAGTTAAGCAGGATGTGTCTGAGAAAGCGAGGAAAAAAAGCCAAATGTCACTGTTAGACAGTAGCTGCTGTTTTTATTTTAAAAATGCTGTGTTATTGCTGATGTTTTAATCTGTGTATTTCCATCCAATCAAAAGGGAAAGACCCAGGCTCAGTTGCTGATAGTGGAGAGAGGGTTTGACCCTGTCAGTCCCATCCTGCATGAACTGACCTACCAGGCTATGGCTTACGACCTCATTGATATACAGAGCGACACCTACAAGTAATAACAAGCTTTTTCTACCGAATCTCAGCTGATCCACACATACATAGTATGCTTACAGTACCATCATCACCATGCTCATATGGCCTTATTGTCATTTTTTACATAAAAAGTTTGGTATTTTTTAATCTTGATCATATTTTCCCATGCTTTTGAGTCCAAGTGTCTTATGGGAACATTTATTTTAAAATAGGTCCAGAGTTAAGCAAGAAAAGATCTGTAATGACTGTTTATTGAAATGATATCTGGTGGGTTTGGTGATGGATATTTTTGAGGCTGTTTCTGGTTTAACAGAAAGGATCTTACCCTTTAACAAAAGCTCTGTCTCTGCAGGGATCCTTTCCACAATGTTGTCAGACATTGAAAATAATGATCTGACCATGTCAGTGGCAAAAACAAGCACTTTACGTAGACAGAAATTGACAATCCAGACATGCTCCAAATAGTTACATTGCAGCTTGTTTCATTGCTGCCAGCTGCAGTGGTCTTGCTTAATACTGAACCAATTTCAAAACTAGTTGTTCCCATTAGTCACTTAGAAACAAAAACATCAGAAAATAGAGTCCAGTTTAAAAAAGTACCAGATTTACTCCTTAAGGCTATACATTTCTAGCTAAAACTAACTCTCTGGTTATTTTTGCGTTCAGGTACAAGTCCAAAGATGGCTCAGAGAAGCAGGCCCTGCTGAATGAGGACGACCTGCTCTGGGTTAGGCTGAGGCACAAGCACATTGCTGAAGTCACCGAGTAAGTGTGCAAGATCTGAAGAATGGAGGTGTCGCATTTCTGTTTTCCTCACCTCCAACCCTAACCCCTTGTTTTTCCTCATAATAGAGCAATCCGCAAGTTAGTAAAGGAAATATCTGCTAGCAAGAAACAGCCAGATGGGAAGGTACCGTGCTGTAGTTTCTTCTTATCTGCTTCCCTGATCTCTTAAGCTTAGGGATTCTTTATACTTACAACGCATTAACCAAACATTTTATTTTATTGTTTTCTAGATCACAATTAGCAATTTGGCCCAGATGATGAAGAAGATGCCCTGCATTCCGTAAACAGGTTACTGAGGTATGTGTTACCAGTATTAATTAAATTGCTTTTGGAGTGGTATCTGTAATTATATGCTCTGTGATTATTATGGTGTAGCTGGGTGTGGTGCTTCCAAAGCCCACTGTAATGTGGGGTTGACTTCATAATGTTTCTGGCCTGACTTCCATCAAAGGAAGTAGTTTTTGAAACTCCAATAACAATACTTGGCTCTGGTTATGGTGTTCTTAACTTTTCTCTCTGTCTGAATTGCAGAAAACTATTCACCTGCAGTTGGCCGAGGACTGCATGGAACACTTCTCAAACAACGTGGAGAAGCTCTGCAAAGCTGAACAGGTCTGTCTGTGCTCTGTCTTCTGTTTTGGTGGAACGAATGCTAGAAATTGTTAGCCTTCAACCTTACTTGAACAAGTCAGTGGGTGGGCAGTGGTTGGGATAACACCTGGTAGAAAACCTCATGAGTGTAAGCATCTGCCTTTATGAAGTGTCCTTGAGCAAGACACTGACCCCCTTAGAGCTCCGGAGACTCAGAAGAAGTTATACTCATCAGCTTCCACATGTGGTATATGTGGAGCTTTATTTATGAATACATATGTAAAAAGTCCAAACTTTCACAATATTCTCATTTTTTTAAATGGTTTGTCTGTGTTAGGACCTTGCAGTGGGGTCAGACGTTGAGGGAGTGAAGGTGAAAGATCCAATGAGGACCCTGCTGCCTGTGCTGCTCCACCCATACAGCATCCACGACAAGATCAGAGCTGTGCTGCTCTACATCTTCAGCGTCAACGGTATGCCAGTTGTCTCCTGCAGCAGACTGGTCTCTTTTCACTTCCTGGTCATTAGCATTCTGTAAAGTGGTGTTTTGCTTTGTAGCTACTGAGGTTTATCAACCTTACAGAGTGCAAATTCACCAAGAGATGTTCAAAGAACAGCAACAGGCAATGACAGTCATTTAAGATATTACCTGTTGAGCTGTCCTTACTGGAAAAAAACCCTTAGGTGACTATTATTCTGAACATTTTTAAAGTCTGCCAAAATGCCTTCCAGTATTAAATAGACCACATTACACAAATATACCACTGCATATAAGTAAATACTCTGCCAGATATGTGGATACATTTTCCAGCTTAGAATATTAGATCATTCCCTCCAAAAAGACTATAAAATGGCCGTAAAACCTAAAATTTTCCTTGTTGATCAAGACTAGGCTAATTATCAAGGCCAATTATTTGACTAAGACGCAGTCCTAATCAACTATTATCAGATATTTGCACTGGTTTGTTTGCTTTGTGTGTGTTAACAGGAACAACAGACGAGAACTTAAGCAAACTCATCCAGCACGTGAAGATCGAGGACGAACGAGAGTTCATCCTGAACTGGAAAGAACTGGGGGTCCCCATCATCACATCGGTATGTGAAGAGGAAAAAGGAGGAAGACATTGATTGAGTTGATGCCTTTGATTGTGACTTGTGCACGAGTGTACCCATGGTTTAAAAGGATCAACATGAGGGCTGCATGATATGCAGAAAAAGACATTGCGATCATTTTGTCAGATATTATTAAAAAGGAATGGTCGTTTTTGCGTGTCATTTTACCGAGAAAAAAAAAGTAAAAGTAAAAATGATTGTGATTTTTGCTAGGGGTCTGGTCTAAACAAGCATGTTCCCTTATGTCTGGTATATGATTTGTAGACTGGGACATCTCTGTAGCACCATAGTACTTCATTTATAATGGTACGTTGTGACACATTTTACCTTAATCAAAAAATTGAAGTTCCTGCAATTTGGATATGGCACTTGACCATATTGCTATGTTGATAATATTTTGATTAATTGTGCAGCCCTATCAGTAATCTATTTTGATGATTGTTGCTGGCAGCTTGATTTTTCACAGTGGTTCATTCTGGGTTTCTTTTTCATGTGTCATCTTTTTCTTGTCTTGTTCAGCTCTTAAGTTCTGTCATTCAGTCTCAACTGAATCCGGCTTCCTCTTTCTTGTGCTTTTGTTTCTAGCCAAGTTTCTTCTCTCGCAAACCAACCAGGCGAGATCGTTCCCAGGATCAGACTTACAACCTTTCCAGATGGACTCCTGTCGTAAAAGATGTGATGGAGGTATCATCTTTACACGATCACACAGCATTTACACATTTAATTTATCAAATTTACATACTGTTCCTTGAAAACTCTTTCTGGCTAGATTTGCTTTGCGTAACAGGAAGTTAAGCAGCTGTAGATACCACTATGAATTTAGTGGCACAACCTCAGGAAGCAATGCTATAAAGTGGGTATAGATAGGATGTAGGATAGGAAGGAAAAAGAAAAGAAGTTCCGGCAGTAACGTAACTTTCTTACAAATCTCAACATGGAGCATGTTCTAGGTCACTGTGCTAGCTCAGTCCCCTTTGAAAGGCGTTCATGAGAAAAAATATGAACAGAACTGTGACAGCACCACAAAAGGAGGTTATCAGATTCAGGTCATCTGATAGGCAGTGTCACATACATGTTTGTGTTGTTGTGTACTGCCTCATCCATTTACAAAACGACTGCATCTCACCATCTATAAGGGACAATAACGCACCACTTGTGTTGATCCCAGGGGATGATTTTCTGTTTCAGCAACATCCCTCTGCACCGATCCTCAAGAGCCTTTACAGTATTTCAATTGTGTTCAATTTCAGATCTTATTATATTGAAGTGATTGTATATTGTATATATTGTGTTATAACAGAGGAAGGGCGTCCCTGTTACCTGCTACCTTGTACAAGTTTGTTCTCTAGAAAGAGACATGTCACGCACACAGCTCATTAACTTGCTTTTTCAGCCTGTCTTGTAATGTGGCTTGTGGCTGTTTGTTTTTGGGTCTGTTAAGTTATTTGAGCTGTCAGTCTCAGTTAATGTGTCAGCTTTGACGTTGTTGCATTAAGAAATCTCTGCTTTTGAGTTCAGTTCGCAGAAATTGATGAGGAACTGAGAGGCAAAGTGACTCCTGCGTCCTTTGCTCATAAAATTAGGTTATTTCTAAAACCTGATTACTGCCTCTCAGTTCTGTAATTTCATAGGACGGAAATTCCACATTTTGGTATCATGTGATGCCTGGTAGGTAAACAGTTGGCCACAGAGAAAGTTGAGATTGTCGTTTTAGAAGTTTTAAGTCTCATTGTTGCATTTTTTCAAATAGCATTTGTATAGACTGTAAATTTAATGTTAAAAACTGTTTAAATTATTTTAAAAAGTACCAATCCATAAAAGAGGAACTGGCTGATCTGTAATATAATGAGTTCTTTTGTGTCCTCACCTCATTTCACTTCCTGTTATTACCTGAAAAGCTAACTTCACCACCCAGACTCCTGGTTTCCTGTAAGCTGTCATCAACAGTATTCATTGAGGTTGTGTCTCACAGCAGGAGACTGACTAGTTTGTGATTGTGTGGCAGCATAAAATCAGGTTGTAATCTAAACTATTGAAAAAAAATCTGTGTATTTTTCAGTGAAAATGCATTGAAGCACCAAAAACAATGAGCCTTACAAGTTTACAAGTAACCACATTGAAGTTTAAAGTCTGTATGTATGCATTATGTAAAACCACTGCCTAATAAACAGGCACTTGCTGAAGAGCACTGCTGTACCCAACTATCATGTAAAAATAATAAATTAGTAATAAATAATTAATTAATTAAAATTAATAAATTAAATAATTATCATGCAGGCCTTTTTTAGGTGGCTTAAAAACCTCATACAGCCCCACTTCAAAACTCCAAACTAAGTGTTGTTTTGATGGTCAGACAGAACTATTTGATTATAATCATAATATTATTAAGGTGACCACAGAGCTGTAAAACTCCAAAACTTTCAGTGTAACCTTTTTATGAATACCTCAACATCGCTTAGAGGTGTTAGATTTATGTGCATGTGACTGTAAGTATGATACCTTACATAAGTACATGCAAGAGTCAGCACTCAAATTTATGTTATTGGCTTGCCAAAGAGATGTGGTCTGTGTGTGACTTAACTTTTACAAATGACAGATAAATAAAAAAAGTCTGTTACTCTCAGGATGCCTGTGGAGAACAAACTGGACACCAAAGAGTGGCCTCACCAGTCTGAGTGTCCTGCTGCCTGGAATGGCTCCGGGGCTGTCAGGTACAGTAGTTTTGTGTTTATTACACTAGACCTCGGTCAATAGCTTCTGGAAATAATGAAAAATGCTGTTAGAAATGCTTCAATCTGGCTTTTTTAAGGGTTATTCCAATTACTGACTCAGTGTCAAAAGCTCCTGCATATCATTCTGTGATAGAGGCCAACACTTTTTCCTTGTTTCCATGTGTTTGAACACTACTGAAAAATATCAGTATATTTCTTTTTACTGTCTGTTCCTCAAAAGGGACGTCTTCGACACACAGAAGGTCCCAATTGGCTTTTGAAAACACATGCAGACAGTTAAGAGGGTGATAAGTTAGCGCCCTCTAGTGATTATTTCTGGTCCTACTCTTAGCTACAGCTTTTAATGTGGTGGTTTTTAGGTGGTTATTTGAGGTGTCACTGACAAGAATGACAACAAGAACAAGAATAACAAGAAAGATCTGGGTTTGTTTTTGGAATCTAGAGTTAGTTCTGAATATCTATCCATCACTCTCTCCATGTTTTTGTTGCCACAATGTAGTGTTATTTCTCTTTCTTTCCACAAGTTTCCACACCATTCAACTCCCACTTCTTCTCTAGAATTGTTTCAGTCAGTTTCTGTTGTCCACCCTCTGCTCCTCAGTGCCCGCCAGAAGCACAAAGCCAGTGCTCAGGATGAGCGCCGGACTGGCTCACGCCTCATTGTTTTTGTTCTTGGAGGAATCTGCTTCTCTGAGATGCGCTGTGCCTACGAGGTCACCCAGGCAGTAAAATCCTGTGAGGTCATCATAGGTGAGCATTGATACGGGATTACATAAGTGACGGGTGAAGTCACCTATTTTTGTGGGCATACAAAGGATTTTGCATCTTTCAGCACTTTGAATTTCTGCAGGAGTTTGTACTCACTGATGTTGCAAGGAACATTTCTGTAGTTTTCATCAAATCCAGTTGGTAACTTCAGGTCAATTTAATACAGCATCATTAACTTCATTTTAATTGGGCTTTTGGCCTGGGAAACACCCAATGAAATTTAAACCAACTTAGTTTTTATATTGCGTGGTATTAACACCACCTGCTGGAGCCAGTCAGAATTGCATAAGAGTTTTATACTCCAGTTCGGGACCTAATGTTTGTTTGATATTTTGTTTCCAGGATCCTCTCACATCTTGACCCCGACTGGTCTCCTGAATGACATCAAGGCTCTGAGCAAAGGCCCCATGGAGACATTTACAGTAGAGGAAAGGAGCAATGCCTGAGAGGTCTCTAAGTAACACCTCCCCAAGCTTACCCAGCCTCCCTACATCTCATATCACCCAGCACAGTGCACTCAACTGGACTTCCTGTATGGAAGACTGAAGGGAATTTACCTTATACTTACCTTTGTGTTTAATACTCTTTTCAAACGTGGTGCACATTTACAGTAGGCATGAGGGAAAATTCTCTTTTAACTTGGTCAGTAACTAAAATTGTGGCCTTCTTATGGCATTTATAGTTTGCTAATTGTCCTTTGATTACATAGATCATATTAAAAGTGAATTGACCTCATCCTACTCTCAATATTTCAAGTAAAAACTGTCTGCCTATCTGTGTATGTGTTGTCCATATAAAAGATTCTGGTTATGTTACATGTTAAATGACGTTTGAGAACCTTCAGAGAGAGAATGTTGGTGGAAAGTGGTGCAAAGCTGATGTATATATACTGTATGTAAGCACTGAGTCCCTGCTGTGTCATTCTGACTTTTTCTGTCACACTTTATGTAATTTTGAAGAGTGTTTTTAACATAGAGTATTTACGTTTTCCTTGATTTGAACAACTGACTAATAAATGGATGAAGTGGTTCAAATCTGGTCTGAGTTCCAATTACAGTTGATATTGTTGTGTTTGTGGACTAGCAGTACAGCTGAAAATATTAATATTTTCACAACGCAGTAAACAAAACGATGAAAGAACATAAAAAAAGTACTTGATCACCTAAATTAAAACCAGATTTTTATATATTCAGCTTGAGTTGACCTCAGTCAACTATACACCAGAAACTCAAAAAAAAAAAAAAAAAAAAAAAATCCCTTTTTCAGTAGAAAAGTACATGTTCAATAGACAGGTCTACAGGAGTGTATATACCTGCTGAACAGACAATAGATGAACCAAAGGCTTCTGTAATGTTATACATTTAATTCTGCCCTACTTCTACAGGCATTATGCTTTAGTTACATGGTATTAAGGTTGTTAAATATGTATTCAGGACTGTGCACAATACAGAACGTGTACATATTTCCTTTGTTATTGAAACGAGAAAACTTGAGAGGGGTGTTAAATCTCTGTGTGTTTGGAAGCGTTGTACTGAAAGTTAATAGAACAAACTACAGCAGTTCAGATTTGAATGGAGGGATGCTTTAGTGCAATTTGTGGTGTGACTGAATACCAACAAAAGAAAGGCGAGGATGAAGCTAACATTGATATCTGGTTGGGTAAAAGTTGAGTAAAATACATGCCAATGGCTTAAACTCTGTCGCACATCCTAATACATTCATACAGTCAGCATTTTCACTGCATCTCAAATCTCCCAGCTCATGTGTGCTACGGGGGGCATTTCATGGGATTAAAAGAACAAGTCAAGTAAAACTTAAAGCATAAGAAAGAGGAAGACACAAATCTGGTTTCCTGTGATTCTTCAAAACACAAACATGATACTTGTGAGAGTATCATGTTTGTGGGAAGGAGAGCATATGAGAGCTCGTCAGATGTGATGAAACTGGAGAATAGGGCAGCTGTCATGTAGTGAGCTTTAAATCAGAATCACATTAAAGTCATTAATGTATGAATAGTGTACACTCGTACAGTAGCCATAAAAGCAGAACCAAATTTTGTAACGTGTTCACTGGGGTTGTGTCTCAGGAATTTGTTTTTCATTTCGTAAATATTACTGAACCAATGCTGTGGTGGAGCCTGTACAATATAAATACATTCAGTCAGAATGATAACAGTCCTGTTGTTTTATTGCCCAGTACAGGCTGGTTTTATACTCTTATACTACTACTAGTCCTTATATTTGCACCTTAAACTGGTGGAAAAGTCCAGAGCCAGTGCAACCAGACATTTTTAGCTTGGCCATGAGAGTGAATTAGCTTTGTCTTTAACAAAATCTTTTAAAACTACAGTATGTAAACATATTAAGTCTTAATAAATTTGAATCATCAGCCCATTACTACTAAGGAAAAAATCAGTTCTCTCAAACATCACCATTTAGTTTAATTGAATGTTTACTGCCTCACTGATACTTGTTGACAGTTTCTGCTTTTTCTTGGACTTCGCTTTGAACTTGAATAATTATCTAAGGTAGAACATTTTGGATGATACACACATATATACAATTTAAGTTCTCAACACAGTTCTATTTTACTGTAATGATAAGCTGTGATGTCAATTAATGTCATCCTCCACCACCTAACTAACTGCAGCATACTGAAGGCTGAAACCAACATTTCCAGTGTCTGTTACAGGAAGAAGTGTCAGGTGACATATCAATACACACACACACACTCACAGGGTGGTCTTGCTTCATTGACCTTATATAGAGGAGCACTTACACTTGACAAGGATAGGCCTGCTCTCTGACAATAACCTACTTTCATTTCTCACTACTATATATATATTTAATTATCCACTACCTTCAGCATGTGGGGGTACTTCCTTGTTTCAGTCAGGGGTCACCAAATAGGAACAAACTCATATGGTTCACTCGACTCGTGCCTACAGTTTAATTTCACTCCTGTTGTTGAGACTAACACAATAAAAAGCTTTTAATTGTGAATTTTTAATGTATAAAATTCCCCCCATGTTCCATAGGAAGAAAAGACTAAAATAAATAAAAATATTATAATAAAAATGTATATAAATAGAATCAAATGCTGTTAATACCCTACATAATCCACGAATCAACCCATAAATAAATTCCAAAATAAATCCAAGATAATTTACTGATTAAAGATATTTAAATTGAGATTTTTTTTCTTTTAGTCAAATGGTGAAATAAAGTGTTTGTATTTTAAACATTAGTGTTAAGTATCCAGATCTTTGTTGCTTTAATTGGTGTACAAAGGAAACGTTAGTAAATGAGCTACACAATAACATTACTGAAACTACAATCTAGTGTTTTCAAGTTTTGGTACTTTGTCTGTCGTCTGCGCATGCGTAAACCACCGCTCCTCCACCAGCACAGGATACTACTGTTGTCATGACAACGTCGCTTACAGGAAAGTCAAAACTCCAATCTGACCTCTGTTAGATAAAGTTTTCTCCGCCGAGTCGTTCCTGTAACGTTAACTCTAACATAATTGTTGCTGGTTGAAATGGATTTAGGTGAATATTCTTCAGAGAGGAAACGTCCCCGTTAAAATGCTGTCGACCTGTGAAGGTGTTGCTGCAGACCCGGAGCGAGGAGGTGCGGAGCCGGGGGCGGGGAAGCAAAGCGACGGCCACGGAGGAGCTGAGAGCGGGGAAGAGAGACGACAAGGGGTCGGTGTTCAGGAGTGGCCCGACGGATCCAGATACGAGGGAGGATTTGTGAACGGGCTCAAACACGGCAAAGGGAGGTACACCTGGAGTAACGGAGAGGTAATGTCACATTAACAGGAGAAAGAATCAGGCAAAGACCTCACAGCGAGCCCGTTTTAAGTTTAGGTTTGCTAACGCTAGCTAGCTAAGTTCATTTTATGAATTAAGCTATAGTCCTGAAAACATATAGTCAGTTATAATAGTGTTATTCTGTTATGGTTTAAGGTGTGTCAAAGTCAGATTTTTTTTTTTTTTTACTGTTTCCCATGTTTCCTATAGTTAAACAAAGCAATTCAGTATTTAATTTCCCTGTCTGCTCCTTTGTGTAGTTCTATGAGGACTCTTTCTACAGAGACTACAGACATGGAGATGGAGTGTACTGCTGGCCCACAGGCCACAAGTTCACTGGCAAGTTCTACCTCAACAGAAAGGAAGGATACGGACAGCAGCTGTTCCCGGATGGAGCCACCTTTCAGGTGAAACAAATGGATGACAGGCATTTGGATATTTTTTTAGTTTATAAATATCAGTAAATAGCAATGGACCTCTCCTCTTCTCTCAGGGTTTGTACCACACTGACCAGAGGTTTGGTCCAGGTGTGGTTAGCTATCCAGATGGGCGTGAGGATGTGGGTCTGTGGCACGGGGGGCGCCTGCTAAGGCTCTGTACCCCTGTAGAGGAGAGCTTTAGCCTGAAGAACTTTCCAGAATATGCTGCCTACATGGAGCCAGCGGCCACCACAGATACCCTGACTCAGGTACATGCTGACCACTGTCTCACCCAATGGTGAATAGGTATGACAGGCGGAAACATCTTCATTTTCATACATGTATTTGCTTTTAAAGTATCATGTCTCATTGTTTTTGAAATATTGTTGAGATCCCGGTCTTAACAATGTTTGATGCAGCCAAGTATATGTTAACCATCTCTCCTAATTATATTGCCCCAAACCATCTCTTTAAGAGACTGGATCAATCTTTTTGTTGTTGCTTTTAGCTCTACTGATTTGTTTCTAGTATCCTGCATGCTGGACAACACTGTGAAAGCAAAATGTTGTTCAGAAAGCACAACCTGGAGACTCTCTTTGTGTATAATGTACATGTTCTTGTACAAATTTGCAAAAGATTCTTAAATGACCTCTTTGCTCCTCTTTTCTCCTCCCTAGCCTCCCACTAGAGGTCTACAGACAGAAGCCAGGGCAGACTCGAGGGTATAGTACTACAGTGAACAACTAGATTAACTTTGTGACTGAACTCAAAACAGATTAATTAATTCCCCGTCCTCCTCAGGTGGATACAGACGGAGATCTGCTGTCAGATGAGAATTTTATCCTTCCCCCCGGCATTGAAAGTTACTCAACAGATGGTGACCACTTGCCACTGCCCCCTGGTCGGAGAAAAGAGCTGGATCACCTCTTCTTTGGCAAGCTGTGGGAGCCAGATGCTTATCCGCATCAAGGCTATAAGCGGGACCCACTCTCCACCCTGCCCCTCCAGGCGCGCATGCAGGCCCACATACACAAACACAGGTCAGACATTTATCAGACAAGTACTGTTTGCATATTAGTACCAAAACACATTTTGCTGGTGCCACTGAATAAAAGAGAGAACATATATAATCATGCACAGGTATGTACAGTTTTATCAGTGACCACCTGAAATAATATTTTTACTAACATGTATGTACAGTATTTCTTTGTGTGTCTCTCAGACTGCAGGCTGAAAATGTGGGCTGGGAAGTGGCGGCTGTCCTTTCTCTGAACAGGGACAATTTTGGTCCTAAAGGACCTTTGGAAGTCAAATCAGAATTGTTGATCCAACACGCTTCCCGAGGGGAACTGCAGGCCGTGTCAAAGATCCTCCAAACCAGTTTGGTCCACCCTGATGTAGCAGATTCACAGGGACACACTGCACTGATCGCTGCCACAGTAACACATTATTACAGTTTATTTGCTCATTGTTGATATAGCTGTTCAGTCATTTACAAAATATTATTGTAACAGTCAAATATTAAACAATTACAGTTAACAATTACAACAACATAGAGAAATGAAATATTAAATTTCGATTTGATTTATTGGACATATCAAAAATATATATAAATATAACAGATCAAACACTGCGACAAATACATTTTGGTTGAAAAATGCAGAGGATAACAGAATGAAGTCAGAAAATAATGTATTTATTGTGGTCCTTTTGCTGGGAAGACAACAACAGTGATACAAGTGACAGATGACTAAGTTACCCTGTACCATCACATAGGCTTATATTAAAGACAATACATCCTTCTATATAGCACTAAAAAGCAGGGCAAACACACATACCAGCATACTGACACACATACCTACATATGTAAACCCACATACAGTTTTAAATCATTCTCTCATTTAAAATAATAATTTCTCACATACATAAAAGGGTTTTCTTTGGTTTTAGTCTCATGTTTGTCTCTTTAACTGTTTCATTTTGTTTCTTGTGCCTGTCAGGTAAACTGCCACAATGATGTCATCCACCTGTTGTTGGATATGGGTGCTGATATTGACAAGTTGAATTGTGAAGGCATGTCTGCCCTGGCTGTGTGTCATGTCCTCTACTACCCTTTTCAGTCTCTGTACACCACTTTGGCTGAATCACTTGCCAAAACTCAAGTAAGTTTTCACTTAATGTAGTTTTTTTTCTCTATGTTTCCTCCTTAACACTACATCTGCAGTTCACATGTATGAAACCATGTTTTGTACAGACAATTGAACTGAAACAATTTGCTCTCTAATGTTTCATCAGGCTTTGAGGTCTCCATCTGCATGTGGGAACAGTCCCCAGATCAGCCAAGTGGACTTCACAACCGACACACCCAGGTTAAACAACAGACCTTAGACAACAAACACAGACAAAGCAAAGTCACTGATAATGGTTCTGAAAATATTGTATATATAGATTTGTCACTCCAACAACAGTGTTATCGCCGTTTGACCAGTGATGTCTCTTAAACAAGCTGATGCATTCATTTAAGTCCTCTGTTTGTTTTTGGTATTTTCAGGACAGCTGCAGATCTAACAGAGCACATCTTACGTCACAGCAGTAAAGTGTCTAATAACAGTGAGCTCATCACTGAGGGCTGTCCTGGCCCGAATGAACCTGAGACTCCTGCGGACACTGAGCACCTACAGGAGGAGGAGAGAAAAGACAAAGAGGAAGAAGGAGAGGAAAGAGACTGCAAGGAGACCGAGAGAGAAGAAATGAGCAGGAGTGAGGATGAGAATAAGAGCAAAGAGGAGGGAAGAGAGATAGAGAGCAGCTGTGATCAAACGTGGGAAAATGGAGAAAGTGAGGTAAAAGTGGACGAAAGAGAATTTAAGAAGACAGAGGAAGATTCAGAGCTTGGTGAGAGGAGTGAAACTGAGTCAAGTAAAGAAAATATGAAGGTGAGGGAGGAAGATGAAGAGAAGAGAATAAGGAATATTCATGAAGAGGATGTAAAGGAGGGAGAAGAAAGAGGACTTGCAGATGTGCTTGGTGTGGAGCGCTCCATTCAGGTGCTTGATGGTCACATTGTCGTGGGCAGCGTGCAGTGGAGGGACTGCCAAGCTAAGGCAGCAGGAAGAGTTCAGGTATAAAGCACAGAGATACCATCCTATAATTGGTTTGACAACTTGGTGCTTTTTTGAACATGCTGTTATCTACTCAACTGTCTATCTGCAGCAGGGCAAAGACAAAGAACGAAACCAAAAACAAATCTTTGACTCCACCTGCTCCGTCAGCAGCTACAGCATCCATGTCACAGAGGAAATGATGCAGCTCTCAGCAGAAGCGCTGAGTTGCACAGGGATTCCTCAGCGCTCTGACACTCAGGAGACTGTACGCAAAATGGCTGCAATGAAAACTAAGTCAGTTAGTGTTTCCCTCAGTCCTCTCACTGTCTGTCTATTTTTGCTGTCTGTTCTGTCCTAATTACACTGATTTTGTGTGTGTTGTGTCTGTCTGACCAGACACCGTGTTTGTTTGAACACCCTGAAGCTGTTATTGGAACGGGGAGCTGACCCCAACGCATCCAAGGTCCCCATGCCTGTTCTCTTTTTAGCCATGATGGCGGCTGACACTGAGGCGGTCAGGCGACTGCTGCTGTGTGGAGCTCGCACTGACATGCCCCTTCCACCTGAGGTAGAAAATATGTTGAGCCACAGAGAAAACCACAGAGTCAAATCTCACAACTCACACATCTCTCCCTCCCTCTCATAACCTTTCAACCATTATTTCCAAAAACCATAAAATAACCCACCACCTCTCATGTTTTTGGTAGAGAAAAGGCCTGTATCCCCTGCATGTAGCTGCAGCACTGCCAGGTCCAGCAGGTCCCACAATCACAGAGTTTCTGCTCCACACTATCACTGACCCAGACGCACAGGCTTGTGACCAGAACGAGATTTATGAACCGGATAAGGTATGTGTGTTTTTGTCACAGTTCATCAGGACAGTTCATCCCAAAGTCAAAAATACATGTTTTTCCTCATACCTGAAGTGCTGTTAATCAGTCTAGATTGTTTAGTGTATGATAGGTTGGCCGCTTGTGGTGCTTAAAGTGCCAAAAAAAGAAACATTTAAAAAACTAAACAGCAACGTTTTTTTTTTCAGAAATTGTGACCCATTTACTCAAGATAATCCACAGACCTTGCAAGCAGTTTTATGTAGCGACTATTTATTTTTTACCGAACTACACCCGCCAACTATATCACTGCAGAAAGAAGCATGCGTCTATGTCTAGCTCACATAGCACCACTGAGCTAGCTAACGTTATAGTTAATTCGAGGAGGACGCCATTAATGTGTACACCTTATGCCGCCATGAGCACGAGTCTCTCGACTGTGAATAGATGCATGCTTCCTTCTGCACGGTGATGCCGTTGGTAGGTGTAGTTCGGTACAAATAAAATAGTTCCTACATGAAACTGCTCACAACAAGTTTGTGTTTGTGAATTACCTTGAACAACCGGGTCATGATTTCTGGAAAGAGAGTTTTTCAAATATGTTTTTGTGGTGCTTTGAGCACCTCCAGCCAAATGCCATCTAGTTCCATTATATTCCAGAGAAGGCAGACACCTTAATGACTGATATCGCCAACACTCTGCAACTCACCCCAAAACAATCTGGACTGATAAGCAGCACTACAGGTAGGAGCAAAAACAGGTAGTTTTGATTTATGGGTGAACTGTCCCTTTAAATGTTTCAAGTCCTTAGTAGCAATTGTTAAAGCAATGGTTAAACTGGTAAGAAGGTCTGAGATTTATTACAGATTTTCATGGAGGCTCAGAAACCGCTGAGCACCAACGAGAGCCCACATCTCAAAGAAGGAGGTCGAACGGCCCTGCATGTGGCCTGCCAAAGAGACAGCGACTACCGGGTCAGTTCATACCCTACATGCATATGCTCACACCTACAGTATATACACCCTCACTGATAAAACATGATGCAGTTAACAGTTCTATATGTGTCGCTATATGTGTCGCATGTTGCACCTGTTATCACTGACCATATTGAGTATATTTACCCAGTGTTCAAGGACGACAAAGGATACATGTTACACTCAAAAATACACGCAGAGCTCAAACTGTTTGTCCTTTTTAGTATAAAGAACAGCATGACTTTCAGTGTTCCAGGAAAACTACAAATACAAAACTTTGTAAGGCTGTTGCCTCTCCAAAAGTAAACTACTGCAGGATAAATATTGCAAGGCAGAAAATTACAAATATCATGAGTCTTGCTCACAAGAATATTATGTTGTGTTTAAAGGACCTGTGTTTGTTTTTTGCAGAATGCCAGCAAGGTGGTAGCCCTCCTGCTCTCCCACAGAGCCAGCACAGACCTCCTCTGGAGTGGACACTCACCTCTCTCCCTGGCTATAGCAAGTGGGAATGACCTGGTAGACTACACACACACGCACACAGACTCACACTTCGACATATACGTGCCTGCAACACCTCACTTTGTCCTGAACCTGTTCCTTTTCCCTGCCCAGGCAGTGGAGGAGCTGTTGAACGGAGGCGCAAATCCAAACATCCCTCTGGGCTGCAGAGTGGGCAGCGCCCTGTGTGCCCTCGCCAACATCAACTACCACTTAGGTGGCAACAGAGCTAAGCTGGTACAGCACAGGCATAACGTAGATGAAAATGTTTGACGGACAAATTTGATTCCACTAAACCCTCTTTTAGACATGAGACACAGAAAAACAAAAAATAATTCTCACAGGCTTTCAGCACAATTCATTTAGCAGCTGACTTTTACAGCGGCAATTCTCCGGCATTTCTACATTTCCAAAGTGAAGATACCTAATTATGTGGACATGTTGATAAGGTTTAGATTTTTTGCTCACCACACTCTTATTTTTATCTGTAGTTCAGGTGTGCAAAGACTATTTTTGACTACCCTCCGATCCAAGGCCCCAGTGTTACCATGCTGCCTGCAGAGTCTGTATTTACGCCCCTGGGTTGAATTGTGTGTATATGTGTGTGTCTTTGATGTAGTTGGACATGTTAGCTAAGGCTGGTGCCGACATCTTGATGCCAGTAACGGTGGGTGATAGCGTAGGAACTGCAGTCGACTATGCACACTACTCCTTCAACCAGGTAAAACACCAACACTGCAAAAACACTGCACGCATTTCATTTGAATTCAGTCAAAGCTGAAGCTTTTGCGGAGACTGTCAGAGAGTTGTTGACTCAACTTTGTGGTTCTTTTTAAAGTCATTAGTGGTAGAGTTGTACTGGACTGCGTTATATTGGCTGGTGTGTCTAATATTTTGCCCCCCTCAGCGGTGATGGACATGGGAGGAGTTAAATCTTTTCTGCAGAATGTTATCTGGCTCTCTACATGTTATATGTTGCTATCTAGGACTCGCGTGTTGCCAACACTCCTTTCCATGCTCTGAACACGCGGGAGAAGGAAGCATTCAAAGCACGGCGTCAGCTGCTCAGCATGATGGGAGATCTACTGAGACAGAGTGCTGGCCAGAGGGAGAGAGAGGATTTAGAGCGAGAACAACACATCACGTGGAATAGTCAGTACAGTGTATTTTTTCATAGGAAAAGAAAAGACTATTATTTTGTGTTTTTGAGTATGGCTGTAAATCACAGTGTGTGTTTCTGTGTGTGCACTATAGGTACCAGTGGTACAGAGAGCTCTGTTCACACAGGGGCAGTTGCCATTTCCTCAAATGTTCCCCTCCCCAGCTGTGAAAGTCACAGGTACGTATACACATTCATGAAAAGGCACCTACATTTGTCCCTTTTATTTTTCTCTTCTCTGTCACTTGAACTTGTTCCTTCTCCAGCTTAACATCAAATTTTAATCCAAGAGTTCAGAGGCAAAATAAGGAAACAAATCTTTCCCGACTGTACGTGTATGAATCTTTTCTCAGGAAACCAGTGTTCAAGTTCTGCTATCACTGTGGTCGCTCTGTGAATGTGACGCTAACTGCTTGTAGCCGCTGCCACAAGGTTTTCTACTGCTCCAGGACCTGCAAGCTCAAAGCATGGAATGAAAGACACAAAGAAGAGTGTATACGGGCGTCAGGTGGGAATCAGAGAGTCTCCGTCCAACAGTTAGAACCCAGCAAACCCAAACAGCACCAGCCCCCAAACTCTTACCCAGGTGCACTGAAGCTCAGACCAGAAAAATCACCAAATACATTTTTAATAAAATGACAATGTTTAACTTTGTCACAGTGTTTTGAATCTGTGATTTCTGTATGATAAAGCCATGATGATGTACAATATCTGGGAAATACTTATTGTATTTTACATTTTTGATTAACGGGGGATGTAAATATATCATTTATCTGTCTTTCTCGATGCAGCATCTGCTGATGGCGTCCAGAAAAGATCTGTGTTTAAATCCCCAGGAGGCCCCAGGCCCTTGACTGCCATGTTGAAATCCCAAACAGTCCCCAAGCCTGTGAGCATGGCAGAGAATGTCTTGGAGAGCCAAATCAACCTGAAGGAAAACTACAGCTGCAACTGATGGATACTTACATTTCACTTACTTAAAAACAGCTGAAGTACTTTACTACCTAATATCACACTTCTGTTACATCATCTCTTTTCTGACTCTGAGTCATTAGTGTTATATGTTTGGCTGAATAGTGATGACTACATATTGTGCCATAATCATTTCTCTTTGTGATATTTATACTGGTAGGTTCACAAATCTGTTATAATATTGAAATAATGGTGTAAGAATGTAAAATGAACAACACTAAATAGCTGCATTTGCACATTCACAAAATGAATCTAGTGGGAGCTGGCACTAGATTTTGGTGTATGACTTATTTTATATCTGCACCTTCTGTTTTAAATTATTAGTGGTGACTTTCATTGCCAAACTATCCTCTGGTTGAAACATTAAAAATATGACTATATATATATTAACTCAAGTTTCACTTTTACAGAGCTTTCAGTTGCATCTTGTCTTCCTCAGCCATTTCATTAGTGTAGAAGTTTTGAAAAAAATTGAGTATTTTAATATTTCAAGAACATTCTGCAGAGAAATGACTGATATATTACTAAATATACCATTATCAGATTGTTAGTACTGATACAGCACTGTGCAAGAAGCATTTTACTGTTGTAGTTTGAACTACTTTTTATACTGGTTGGTATTTTAGCCAGATGGTTTCCAAACTAGGGGCCCGGCTCCTCCAAAGGGACACAAGATAATAATGAGGGGTCATGATATGATTAAAGAGTGAGGAAAGAAGAAGAAAAAAGTTTTGCCTCACAAGTTTGTATTAATGTCTGGGAGTTTTTTTCTAATCTGCTTTTTTGTGAAATATTGGATAATTTTCTTCTTTGTGCCTCAAACAATTACATGAAACCACCTTTAACAATAAATTGTGCTTTATACATTAATTGGCCAAGTATGTGTGTGCATACAAGTGAAGACCACCCAGCAAACATTTTAATGTTGAAGACTAATAAACTTAATAAATGTAGTGGAGCAAAAAGAACATTTTTCCCTCTGAAATGTTGCAGTAGTATAAAGTAGCATAAAACTGAAATCACATGGAAGAAGTTTGCTCGAGGCCTTTCTACCAAAAAGCCCTCTCTGATATTATGGTCTCTTTGTCTCCTCGTCTCCTAGTGGCAGTGACTCATGGATGCTCTCTGTATACACACTTATCTTGTGCTCAGGAATTAACCACAAAGTGGGAAAGTTTTAATTACACTGATAGAACAAGTTATATCTTGTGCACACATTCAAATTTAATTTTAAACCCACAAGAGGCTCAATAGAAAAAAAACATAAAACCACAACAATTTATCGTTCAATTAAAAACAACATTTACATGTAGGCCATCTGGCCAGTGTCATCTGAGCCTGGATGAAGAGCAGCATTAAGGTGGTGGGTTTTTTAACAGATGCACAAAAGTTTGTCCTTGTAGTGCTCTGTTAGTTGTGTGTTTGCTCTAGCTGTGCCAGCAGAGAATCCAGTCCATTGAAATCAACCACATTTTTGGCCTCAGCTTTTCGTGTCCCCAATGGCAGTTGTGGCTGTGGCCTGAGGGGAGGGGGCTCAAGGTGCTCCTCCAGCACTGAATTGAGTCTCTCAAGCTCAGCCAAAATAAAATGTCCCCCACATGGTGGCTCAGGCTCAGGCTCAGGGTCAGTGTCAGGCTCAGGCTCAGGCTCAGGCTCAGGCTCAGGGTCAGTGTCAGGCTCAGGGTCAGTGTCAGGTGCAGGCTCAGGCTGATGCTGTCGTTGTTGCTGAGGAAGAGGGCATGGCTGTGGCTGAGGCCTGAGAGGGAGGGGCTCAAACACCTCCTCCCACAGTGAATCAGGATCTGGGACGGCGAAGTAGTGGGACTCTGTTGTTTGTGTCTCCATTGGTGCAGCAGGGGAGACCATCGCTGTGCATGCTTCTGATGGTGTGTTGTTGTCTGTAGCATGCACAGTCACTGGAGCCTGTGCGTGAGGATGCTGCATCAGGACAGTCTGTCTCTGATGACCCTCTATCACGCCTGACTGGGATGAAGACGGCTGCATCACGCTTGTGTCCACTAGGGTCACACGCTGCCTCCTGCCCTTGCTTCTGTCCCTCTTTCTCTTTTTGCCCTGCACAGAAACAAACACAACACATTAGATTTTCCATTTGACATCAGCTGATAAAAAGAGACCCTTTTCAGATACTTTGTTTTCTTCTAGTGTAGTGATGTTAATATGTATAAGTGTTATGTCAGCAGGGTAAACATACATAGTTGTCCAACGATGACCAGCCAGGGTATCGCTGTTCATGGAGCAGCCTCTCTTTGTTTGCCTCCACAAAGTATTTGGCCTGCTCCTCCTTCGACAAGGCCTTCCACTGTGGAAAGACAACAATATACTGTCAGCACACACATCAATACACAACTATACAGGTTGCATAAACAGGAGCATAAAACATATTAGCAGATGCATAAATATGCACATAGGTCTATATTAATGAGAGCAGGCTCCCACAAACTCCCACAGTGCATTTGTGTGTTAAAATGCTGGAAATCCTCAGTTTAAATTTAGATGTCAATTATTGACTGTCATTACTGTCAAGATGTGACGATGTAAAGTTAGAGAACTAAAGAACAAGCACGTTTGCAAAGCCTTTAGCAAACTGTCATGAAGGTTGTGTAAAATGGTGTGTATCCCAGAACGAACACACTTACCCTCTGTCCCAGGATAGCGTTTACCGCCGCACTTCCGCTCATGCTCATTTCGGCTGCAAACTTCGGCCTCTGCTCCTTCATGTACAGCATGAAGGCATTTGGCGGCTTCTTAATGTACGGACGGTCATCTTGTTGGTCGTCACGCTTCCTCTTCCTGTGGGAATACAGGGAAAAAATTGATACATTTAGAGAAAACTAGTGGAGTAGGAATAACACAAGATAAAAACAAAATGCTTCCTTGTCTGTTTTGTGTTGTTCATTAAAACCCATTGAAAAGGACTGATTTTTATAATATTCATGCTGACATCTTGGTACTTAAATAACAGACTCCTGCAATCAAACAACAGCTGCAGGAAATCAAATGTGGATGTGGTGATTGTGGTTCGATTATATGCTGGTGACCGCTGCTACAGATCATCAGCCAGTCTCAAAAAAGAAAAGCATTTTGACCCAAACAGGGCAGCGTTCACTTACTTTGACATGGAGGTGTTCGGTGGTGGACAGGCAGCAGAGATGATGGTGAAACCTGCTGGAATCTCAGGTAGGTCTCATCACTGGTACATAGGTACACTGGAGACACAAAAACATACAGCACAGGTGGTTAGACAAGCTGCATTGGTGATATAATGCTGTCTACCAGGTATTCCCCCTCTCTTTTAGCCACAGTAACTGCTTAGCTGCAGTGGCATGTGTAAATGACCAAGAGAGGGGTGTATATGAAAAGCTAGATGAGTTTATTCTATTTTCAAAACAGTCACTTAACAGTTGAATTGTTACCTCTAAATTATGACTAATTGGCAATTATTAAGCTTAGTGGTGAGCACAGTCTTACAGGGCTCATGACATTTCAGCAGCACATGGGATAACAGACTGGACTTTGAGTCAAATGAACCCTTTTCTGTCCTTATGTTGGCCTAAAGCATCCACCATAGACAACAATGATTACCTTCATTATCGATTAATCTGTCAAATATTTTCTTCATTAAAAAAATGGTCTGTACATTTTAAGAAAATAGTCACAGGTTTTCAAAGCCCAAGTTGACATCTTTAAATTCCCTTTTTGGTCTGACAAACAGTCCAAATCTCAAAATACCAGCTAATATTCACATTTGAAAAGATGGAGCCAGTGAATTATGGATATATTTGCTTCAATAATACAATTAATCAATTATCAAGATAGTTGTCGATCTATTTTCTGTCAATGGTCTCATTGATTAATGGGCTAATCCTTTCACTTCTAACTGATCATTTTGTGATACAGGTATTGATAACACTCTTATGACAGCTATCCCTAACCGGTACTCGTATCTTACCTGTCCCTGGCTATGAGCACCTCCCTGGCTGTGCAGGTGAGCTGGCTGCATTACAGCCTGTAGCTGTTGTACAGGAGCAATCTGTACAACGTTCAGTCCTGGAGCAGCCATCAGTAGAGGTGCTCTCAGGGGGCTGCGCCCATCATACTGTCCACCAGCCAGACATTGCACTGGCTGAGGGTGGATTGTAATGTTTTGTCCAGCAGGGGCAACAGGGCGTGGAGCTGGACCTGGTGGAGCTGGAGTTGGAGTTGGAGCTGGAGTTGGAGGGTTGGATGCGTCCCCCAAATCTCCAACCTCTGCCCTGAGAACTGAAAGCACATCCTCGAAGAGCAGATCCACGTCTTCAGCAGGCATTTTGTGTGCTGTATCACTGCACTCGTCCAGAAGAATGACTTTTGTCAGATTCTATCTGAAGTCTGCTGGGCTCCTGTAAGACAAACATTGTTAAGAAACTGATTTTTAGACATTTTATAGGGCATACAATCAGGGAGAAAGGTGCTAGATTCTTGGCTAGAAGCAGGGTAAGAGCAGCATTTGTAATTTTGCCTTACAGTAAATACCCCAACAACAGCAACAACTACAATAATAACAATAATAATAATAACACCTACAATAAAACACACACCTATAATAAGAGTCTAATAAGAGCCTATTACTGAGAGAAGCATTAAATCACTGTGTGACTGTAGGGAAAGTGCCCACAATTATGAGTTTGTTTGTTTTGTTTTCTTTCATTTCTGCTAATTCATACCTCTGCTTCATAACATTTCAAAGGAAAATGCTCTACATTTTACTTATTTATGCAACAGACATAGCTCACTTTGCAGATCAACATTTAATGCAGATGCGTTTACAAATATGCTGCAGTTTTAGACTGAAGACTGAACTACCCTGCAACATATAAAGTTGATAACTGGTTTCACCTTGACAGCCTGCAGCATTTAAAAAACATCTTACATGTTGATGAATCAGTAACACTGATCCAAAAATTAAATATATTATAAAACTTTGAAGGAGCCAATCTGCATGATAAGTACTCTGATAATACTTCTGAACCTTTAGTTAAATAAATGCTGCATTTACATGTAGTATTTTTACATTGTAGTATTGCTAGTTCTGCTTAAAGGCTGTGAATATTTCTTACACCACTGTGTCACAAGGGCACAAGTGTTACTGCAGTCAGCAAACATCCCAGAAAACTAAGTTTCTTAACTTTCTTCAACAATGTGAGTTTAGGGATACAGCATATTGACAACCCTGTTGTGAGGGCTACTTATAACATGTAATTGACATGTGATTTAATTACATAGAGGCCGAGTAATTAACAGATCAGAGGAAAGTATGTTTTAGAAATGTTAGCTGTCTGTTTACAGAGCAAGGAGCATCTCAGTCCGCATAATAAACTGTGTTTGAAAGCAGCACATTTACACTAATCTACAAAGCTAGTTAGCTAGAACTTAGCTATAACTTACCTTATGTGCTTGGTTCAAGTAGCTGAGAAATCGGACTTTGTCTTTGTAACGTGAAGTTTGAAGTTTTTCTCCAGAGAAAATGAGTGCTTCACACCGTAAAGTCATCAGACGAAATGATCCTCCAAAGGTTTTTACGCTCTATTTAAGGACTCTGTGCTGCCTGTGTCGTCATACACGTTCTGGCGCCAAAGGCCTCACATTCTGACCGAACGCAAATTACAACGTCATCATTCTGACGTTACTATGGCATTGTACCCTAATGTTGTTATTGTATTGTCATAAGCCCTAAATGTTGCTGTTTTATTAGCCTAATGTTATTTTCAACACCTCTTCACCCATAACTATATATATTTTTTACTGATTATTTGAAGAGGTTGATAGAACATTTACATTTAGACCATATAGGCCATATTTCACCAGGATTTGCAATAGTGAGATTTCCAGTCTCTATAATGTGCAAATACCTTATTGTCATTTTGGTGCCTGACTAAGAAATCACATGCAAATTTATATATATACAGTACAGGCCAAAGTTTGGACACACCTTCTCATTCAATGCGTTTTCTTTATTTTCATGACTATTTACATTGTAGATTCTCACTGAAGGCATCAAAACTATGAACAAACACATGTGGAGTTATGTACTTAACAAAAAAAGGTGAAATAACTGAAAACATGTTTTATATTCTAGTTTCTTCAAAATAGCCACCCTTTGCTCTGATTACTGCTTTGCACACTCTTGGCATTCTCTCCATGAGCTTCAAGAGGTAGTCACCTGAAATGGTTTTCACTTCACAGGTGTGCCTTATCAGGGTTAATTAGTGGAATTTCTTGCTTTATCAATGGGGTTGGGACCATCAGGTTGTGTTGTGCAGAAGTCAGGTTAATACACAGCCGACAGCCCTATTGGACAACTGTTAAAATTCATATTATGGCAAGAACCAATCAGCTAACTAAAGAAAAACGAGTGGCCATCATTACTTTAAGAAATGAAGGTCAGTCAGTCCGGAAAATTGCAAAAACTTTAAATGTGTCCCCAAGTGGAGTCGCAAAAACCATCAAGCGCTACAACGAAACTGGCACACACGAGGACCGACCCAGGAAAGGAAGACCAAGAGTCACCTCTGCTTCTGAGGATAAGTTCATCCGAGTCACCAGCCTCAGAAATCGCAAGTTAACAGCAGCTCAGATCAGAGACCAGATGAATGCCACACAGAGTTCTAGCAGCAGACCCATCTCTAGAACAACTGTTAAGAGGAGACTGCGCGAATCAGGCCTTCATGGTCAAATAGCTGCTAGGAAACCACTGCTAAGGAGAGGCAACAAGCAGAAGAGATTTGTTTGGGCCAAGAAACACAAGGAATGGACATTAGACCAGTGGAAATCTGTGCTTTGGTCTGATGAGTCCAAATTTGAGATCCCAACCGCCGTGTCTTTGTGAGACGCAGAAAAGGTGAACGGATGGATTGCACATGCCTGGTTCCCACTGTGAAGCATGGAGGAGGAGGTGTGATGGTGTGGGGGTGTTTTGCTGGTGACACTGTTGGGGATTTATTCAAAATTGAAGGCACACTGAACCAGCATGGCTACCACAGCATCCTGCAGCGACATGCCATCCCATCCGGTTTGCGTTTAGTTGGACGATCATTTATTTTTCAACAGGACAATGACCCCAAACACACCTCCAGGCTGTGTAAGGGCTATCTGACCAAGAAGGAGAGTGATGGAGTGCTGCGGCAGATGACCTGGCCTCCACAGTCACCGGACCTGAACCCAATCGAGATGGTTTGGGGTGAGCTGGACCGCAGAGTGAAGGCAAAGGGGCCAACAAGTGCTAAACACCTCTGGGAACTCCTTCAAGACTGTTGGAAAACCATTTCAGGTGACTACCTCTTGAAGCTCATGGAGAGAATGCCAAGAGTGTGCAAAGCAGTAATCAGAGCAAAGGGTGGCTATTTTGAAGAAACTAGAATATAAAACATGTTTTCAGTTATTTCACCTTTTTTTGTTAAGTACATAACTCCACATGTGTTCATTCATAGTTTTGATGCCTTCAGTGAGAATCTACAATGTAAATAGTCATGAAAATAAAGAAAACGCATTGAATGAGAAGGTGTGTCCAAACTTTTGGCCTGTACTGTATATACAGTATACATACATACATATTTTCTATTTTTTTTCTTACATTGTCACTCTCCAATTTCTGTCTGTTCTTTGAGCTGCTGTGACATGTGAATTTCCCCAGTGTGGGATCAATTAAGTTTATCTTATCTTATCTTATCTGGTTCTGGCTTTAGGATGACAACAACAGCCCACCAACAGCATACAAGTTACATACTGAGTCACACTAACACATTTACAGCTTCCATTTAAAGATAAAGACGACCATGTGACACATACTGCAATACATTTATATTTATTAAGCAGCAATTTAAATATAACATGAACAATGTTCTTTCAATACAATTACAATGAATTAGGAAAAGACATAATGCATGGTCCCCATGGTTTGTCCTTTTGGTCATAGGAAGATGTTTGATATGGTGGAAACCTGTACAAAACAGGGATTAATAAACAAATATATTTTCACTGAGAAAGGGGTGCATGTCCATTAAGGGTTTGAAGTGTATCTGTGAGTATGTTTGTAATTAAAGCATACAATGGACAAGTTAAGATAAACATACTATATTACATACTCTATATTGTTTATATCTTGTTGTATGCCAAACGTTTTGGCATCTTGTTTCCACATGACTTTACTGTCACATTAACTCCCTCTCCTGTCCAATCTGTATAGCCCCTCTCGCTTTATGTAGAGTATTTATGAGGCAAAATGGCCTAAAAATTCAATTTAACATGCTACAGCAACAGTCCATAAAGCCTGTCACATGAGCAGGCCACATTACACACACCCTTGTGGTGAAAATACTCTGGCAGCATGTTTATGTTTGCTGTTGGTCCACACCGCAGCATGCTACAAGCTAGCATGCTAACATCAAGCTAGCTTGGCACAGCGGCATAAAATAAAACTAATATTGCTCATTTCTAGTTTGCTTGAAACACGGTAGCACAGATACTTGCAAAGTATGTCGGTGGCGTGAAGACTCGTATTTAACTCGCCAGCTCCTTCACCTGGTCTGCAGGTACCGCTGAGTCGCAACATTTCCATTTGTCTGAACAAGTCCAAGTTACTTGCGCATGCGCATTGCAGCAGTAAGCGCAAGCACACAGACTATATAGTTTGATGACATTTTATATTAAACAATAAAAGCGTTAAAATGACATCTTTGTGCAGACCACATTTCATCTACCACTGCAGTATGAGTTTGGAGAAATACTCTATACACTAATCAGTATTATCTCTCTTTTGACTTACAACTGAACAAAATATAAAAATAATTAAACAATGTTGTCATTTTTTTCATTATAGCTGGTTGAAAATAGGGGGAACAGAAGTGTAATAAGTTCAGACCAAATGTCGCCCTGTTCTCAACTAGAAGTGCTCACTGGGCAGAGTCAAAATCCTGGTATATGCACAGTTGGCTAATATAGCTGATTCTGATGAGAATGCATCATGTTTTTATGCCTTTGTGCCAGTGATAGCCATGTCTGGAGGCAATATGTTTTAAGGTTGTCTATGTGTCCATCTGTCCCATTGTCGTGAACATGATATCCCAAGAAAATATTAGGGGAATTTTTTTCAAAATTTGACAAATTTAAACTGTTCGATAAAGTGATGAGAATTAGGTGGTCAAAGGTCACTGTGACATAGTCTGTCTCATTCATGTGAGCACAACATCCCAAAAATAACTTGAGGGAATTTCCTCAATTTTGGTGCATTCATCCACTTGGACTCAAGAATGAACTGATTCAAATTTGGTGGTCAAAGGTCAAGGTCACTGTGACCTCACAAAACATGTTTTGGCCATAACTTAAGAGTTCATATGCTAACTGACAAAATTTCACAAAATATCTAATAGGACATAATCATGAAGTGGTGACATTTTTTATCCAAAAGGTCAGGTTTACTGTGACATCATGATGTTCTGCAAAAGCACTTTGCAGAACAGAAACAGAAGGGGAGATATTTGGTCAGAGGCTGAACTGGTGACACTCATCATGGGTGCCCACCTTGAGACTGTGCCTCCTGCATAGATCCTCTGTACTGATGGTTAAAGATTGTGTGTGAAGCATCCACGTTTTCACTGACATATATGTACTGTGTAAGTCCAGTTTGACTAATTCGCGGAGGCATATAGCCAAGAGGCTTTAATACTTAAAAAAAAGTAAGATCTGAATCAGAAAAGTAGCCACAACTATCAATAATTGTAGGTCAGGAAAATATTCAATATTTTCCTCTGAAAAATCATTAAGCAGGAGAAAATGACAGGTACAGTACATTATAGTTCACCAGTGTTTCTTTTTAATAGCACTCATCTGTTTTGTGTTTTATATGTCAACGGCAATATATTTATTCTATATCTGAATAAAGAATTAAATGCACAACTCTATTTAAATGTCTTACACAGATCTTTATAACAATGTCAGAATATATTGAGTTTTTTTGTGCAGAGACAGGTGGGTTTTACATGATTACCGTAAATGAACTAATATTGGACTGTCCTGTGCAGTCCTAAAAACAGCAGTAGGGTGAGGTTGCGGCTGTGTCCTGCGCCTTGCATCATTTACCGATGAGTCACAGAGGGACGGGCAACCGTGGACCAGGAGCAGGCTGACATACAGACTGTCAGTAAACACAGAGGACTAAGGACGCATTTTAAAACTTACACTAAATAATATTAACAGAGACTGAGCCGCCGGAACAACTGCAACTCCAGACGTCTACTAACTAAACTCCAGCAGGAAACAATCTAATTCAGAGGAGACTGTGCGAACAACAAACAGTGCGAGGAGGAAGTGGAGTTTCTTTGGGACAGGAGGAGTATGAGCGCTGACAGAGAGGAGCAGGAAGACGAACTGCTCGCGCTCCAGAGTATCTTTGATTCGGAGGAGTTCGCCCGAAATGAGTCGAAGTCTGCCGGAGAAATCCGAGTGTGTGTCGAGCTGCCTGCGGCCTTCACTGTAACTCTGAAAGAAGGTAAACAAGCCGGTTAGAGAGATGATATGTTGTTGATGACATTAACAGATGGGTGTGGATTAAAACTGCTATTAGCTTTGCACTTGAAATAAATGAGACACCTCCTCCTGTAAACAAAATGATACTTTTTTATTACACATTTTTTTCAGTGTGTTATTTTTTAATAATATAGTGTATTATGTTGTAAGCTGTAATATACAGTTGAGACTGAAATAAAGTGTCATGTGTGGATAAGTTCAGTGTCCACACCCCAGGTGTGTAAAAGCATGCCAAACAATGAGTAAACCAGGAATGTTTTTGAGGTGAGAATACTCAGCATTTGTAATGTACCTTGGTCATGTTGCCTTGTTGTTTTCCTAAGGGGAATCGCTGAGACAGTATGAGATATCATTCCTTCCACCTCTGCTTCTGACCTTTGAACTCCCGGAGGACTACCCATCGTCCTCCCCTCCCTCCTTCACTCTCACCTGCAGCTGGCTGACACACACACAGGTAATCAGTAGAAGCCATGTGGCTCAGTTTTAAACATTATTGGTCACATTTACAACCTGCCAGGTCAACACAGAGAAAGATGAGTGCAGACTGCAGAGTATGGAGCTAAAATCATGCCAAAACCTCACAAACACACATAACATGTTTTACTCACGCCCAACGATCCACAAACAAACTCAGTGTGGTTTGCAAATACAAAACATCATTCACAAACTAATGCATTTCGTTTTGCAAATAAGAAACATACCTATCAAACAAATACATCATGCTTCAGACTAAAATCTTTCAACTACAAAAAAATCCTTCAAGTACATAAAACCAATTCTACAACTACGAAAATCTTAAAGCCATTCGTGTGTGGATCAGAAGCTGTGCGTGTGTGGATCAGAAGCTGTGCGTGTGTAGATCTGCAAGGCAGAATATTACTGCCAAAAGTCACATGACTTTTGGCAGTAATATTCTGCCTTGCAGATCCACACACGTCACTTCCTATAAACTTTTCACAATAAAAGCCCCCCGTTACTTTGTTCTTTCAAACCTTTCAGTGTGAAGCAGCGAGCAGCAATGTGTGTTTTGTTTTAGCACCACCTGAGGAGTTGTGTTCAGTTACTGCAGATAAATGTGTGTGGACTGAGGTCGTCTTCACTTCAAAATCCCGTCTTAAGACCAAGACGTATCAAGTTATTAACGTTGTATGTGGCCATAGTTGAATCTTTGTTGGCAGCCTTAGATTGAATCAACAGCGCCACCTGCTGTTGTGGAGTGCGAATTACAGGACATTTCTTAGAAAGTTCATTGGCATTCGTGTGTGGATCAGAAGCGGTTCGTGCATGGATCTGCAAGGCGGAAAATTAGTGTCAAAAGTCATGTGACAGTGGTAAGATCGTGCCAAAAGTCACGTGACTTTTGGCAGTAATTTTCCGCCTTGCAGATCCACACAGGCACAGCCTCTGATCCACACACGCACAGCTTTTGATCCACACACGAATGGCTTTAAGATTTTCGTAGTTGTAGAATTGGTTTTATGTACTTGAAGGAATTTTTTGTAGTTGAAAGATTTTAGTCTGAAGCATGATGTATTTGTTTGATAGGTATGTTTCTTATTTGCAAAACGAAATGCATTAGTTTGTGAATGATGTTTTGTATTTGCAAACCACACTGAGTTTGTTTGTGGATCGTTGGGCGTGAGTAAAACATGTTATGTGTGTTTGTGAGGTTTTGGCATGATTTTAGCTCCATAGGCAGAGGCTCAATAAAGATTACATCAGTGTGTTTGCCCTCACCTCCCACAGCTGTCTACACTGAGTGCTCAGCTCATTGATCTCTACCAGGCCACTGGAGGCGCTGTGGTCCTCTTCTCTTGGGTACAGTTTCTGAAAGAAGATGCCCTTGGGTTCCTGGACATCAATTCTCTGCTGGAGCTCTCCTCTGAGGAACACAGCACCCAGGACGATAGCCAGACTCCTTAAGTGCTGCACTCTCAGACCCAAAGAATAGTCAACACTCTCCAAAGCCAGGACCCACAGATAACCAGAGCTGTAATGTCTCAGATCCAGGTAAACCAGACCTCTCTGCTCCAGCTTTGGAAGATGAACATCCAACAGGGATTTTTGCTGATGACCACGACCCTTCAACCTCGGACTCTCAGGAAGCTGTGGCATTGAGCCAAAACACCTCTAATGAGTCTAACCATGCTGCACAAGCCTCAGATGCAAGGGCGGCCCTCCAAACCACAGAGTTTAAGGCTGACGATCAGAGTGATCTGTCCTCAGCAGCAGGCACATTGAAGTGTCCTACATTTGCTCAGTCAGTTCAAAGTGGCCAGGAAGATTTCTCAAATGAAGGAAATGTCTCAGCCTCATTATCAGGTTCTTCTAGCTCCTCTCACCCACAGGATCTAAGTGAACAAGGAGCTGCTTCTCTGCCAATCCACCCCAGAGAATCCCCTCAGAGTGAAGACCAAACATTCTCAGGTCTCTCCTTAACTCCGTCACAAACTCTCCTGTCCCAGATCTTAATCTACAATGAGACCCAGAAACAGAAAGTTTTTGCGACCACTGTGTTTGACTGTGCCGTGTGTTTTACGGGCTGGCTCGGTTCGGAGTGTGTAAAGTTGCTGGAGTGTGGCCACATCTTCTGTCAGGGCTGTCTCGTAGAGTTCTGCAAGGTCCAGATAACAGAGGGGAATGTGCGGAGTGTCACCTGTCCTGAGGCAGACTGCAGTGCCATTCCTACACCTGCACAGGTACAGTCCTGATCTGTCTGTCTGGTGTCTCTGCCAACGACAGCTTCTTTCTGTGTAGTAAGGTTTAGGATGCTGAGCATATGCTAGAGCTTTCCTGAAAGAAGTATTTAGATCCCTTCACTTAAGTGAAAGTAACAACACTACAATTTAAAAAATAAATTACAAGTAAAAGGCTATTATTCAAATTTTTACTTAAAGGAACAGTGTGTAAGATTTAGGGGAGGTTATTGGCATCTAGCAGTGAAGATTGCAGATTGCAACCAGCTGAAGCTTCCTCCAGTGACAATTCCTTCGGTGTTCGTTGTTCAGGAGGTTTTTAGTGGGAGGTGAATTATCCGTAGAGGTCTCTTCCTCTCCAAAACAAACGGGCCCAGTGATTTAAACCAGTAAAAACACAGAATAAAGCAGTTTTAGGTTACAATGTCAGAGACGGGCCTCTAGCCTAGCACCCATTAATTTGTGCTCACCTTTTTTCTCTGTTAACTTAAAATATAGAGAACCAAATTATCCGCAGAGGTCTCTTCCTCTCCACAACAGATGGACCTGGTGATTTAAACTTGCTAAAACACTGAATTAAGCAGTTTCATGTTTAAAAAAATCAGTGTTTTTCTAAAGCTTTTGTCTTGGAGGGGTTGTAAACTATGTTGGCCGACATGAAAACACGAACGACCCTATGCAGAGCCAGTGTTTAATTTTTCTGGATATACAACAATTCTTATTTTCAGGTGATTATCCACTGAAGAAAATGTACTTACATCCCATTTTAGCCCCTAAATCCTACACAATGGACCTTTAGTAAGAGTACAAGGGTATTACTTAAATGTACTTAAAGTTTCAAAAATAAAAATACTCAATTTGCAAATGGAGTTCATACGATGATATATCACTGTTGATGCATTAACATGTAAGTATTCTTTTGAAGCTACAGGGGTTTGCTTCATATTTTGTAACCTAAGGTATCAGCTTATTATCTAGTTAGTTAATTGTAGCTGTTCAAATAAGAGTACTGCAGTAAAAGTATAAAGAAGCTTAAAAAGACAATGCTCAAATAAAGCACAAATACCTGAAAATTGTACTTTAGTACATGTTCCAAGTTACTTTTCATTATTGTATACACAGCCAGGATGTGTAATTAGAGTGACATTTTGCAGTGTAAAAATGCAATATCTGCAATAGACTAATAATGACTGATATATTGGTATAGCTCAGCAACTATTTATAAGCCTTTTGATTTAGATGAACTCCCTAACAAACATTTTGTCTCTGTGTGGCCTGTCTGGTAGGTGAGGGGTCTGGTTGGGGAGGAGCTGTTCAGCCGCTATGACCGTCTCCTGCTACAGTCAACTCTGGACAGCATGGCTGGTGTGTTACCTTATATTCTTTTTAAACGGAGAATATATTCAAAGCCCTTATACATCAGAATGACCAGAGATAAGAATAGCGTATTAAGATGTGTTTTTTAATAGTTTCACTTAGAGCATGCATTTTTTAGCTGCTATTCTCCAGTCAATTGTAAAAACAAGACTAATATAAGAAAGCTACACCCTTTTTTGCTAAAAAAAAAAAAAAAAAAAATCAAATTATACATTTTGTTCATGAAGGAGTCTCTGCTAATGTCCCTTCTTTCTTCCCCTCCTTGTAGATGTGGTGTACTGTCCTCGGCTTACCTGTGGTTCGGCTGTCATTCGGGATAAGTCCAGCAATGCAGCACTGTGCTCTGTGTGCAACTTTGCCTTCTGTGTCACCTGCAGGAAGACCTACCATGGAACAGAAGACTGTCAGGCAAAGAAAAACACGAAACTGCAGGAGGCACTGCAAGCCAATGTAAACCTGCCACAGTCAAAAGGTACACAAGCGTGTGTGTGTGTGTGTGTGTGTGTGTGTGTGCATTTGTGTTATAAACTGGAAAATTTGGAAGAAGCACAACAAACAGCGAGGAGATATTCTGATGTTCTCATATCAATATCTGTATCAGCAGTGTGGAGGACTAAAGCTATTTACAAGGCGAGATGAAATGATTAGTCAATTAACTGATGAGTCAGTCACCAGAATTTTAATCAGCAACTATTTTGATCTTTGGTTAAGTAGGGGTGAGAATCTCCAGACACCTCACAGTTCGATTACGATTTCAGAGGGCAACGATTTAATGATAAAAAGATTATCAATGCATTACAGTGTATTAAAGTTTTCTATCCATGATTTATTTTTCTCACAGTGTGACTACCTGATACTTTTTAAACATACTGTATTTGTAGTGATCCATAAGTAACAGATGAATTTGCTTTCATATAGTGTGGCTCTTATCCAGGTACCTTTTCCCTTCTGAAATATCAAACTAATGTTGTATGATCAGCAGCTCCTCAATCCTGGGTGATCTACACATATTAAGTAGTGCTGTAGTTACAAATTGAGAGTTGTACAGTCAAATAACTATTGAAGACTCTTCTCATTACCAGCACAACAGAACTTTATTTGAGGAATTAAAATATTTTTGTAGCAGGGGTGAGAGAGGAACCTCTGTCTTGGTGGAAGCAGGTGACATGACTGATATTTTGTTGTTTATACTGTACATAACATATGGTTTTATTGGTTCTCTGAGTAAAGACACTATCTCTCCACTCCACTGTGCGGGGCTGTTGAGATCGTCTTGATTTTTGGTCAACTTAATGCTACAGTCCCATCCTGGATTGAATGTTCAGTTTGTGTGGATGCAGATGTGTCTGGGTGTGTATCTAAAGCAATGCTGTGTGTGTGTGTCTCTCAGAGGGTTTGATGGCTCTGTGGCAAGACTATGCCAAAGGCAGTAAGCAGAGGAGGCGCCTCCTGGAAAGCAGATACGGCCGTAGTGTACTGCGGGGCAATTTGGAGGACTGCCTGAGTGAAGACTGGATCGTCTCCAATAGCAAGAACTGTCCTCATTGCTTCTGCAAAATAGAGGTATTCAGTTATTCACCTGTAAGCTCACATACACATGAACTCATGAGCACAGACAAACGTGTTCACAGACATATCTTTATTACAGTGTGAATTTCTGGCTGTTTTCGACCACCATGTCTAATGCATGTGTTGTTTTGTGTGTTGTAGAAGAACGGAGGATGTAACAGGATGACGTGCTCTCAGTGTGGACAGCATTTCTGCTGGGCCTGCCTCACCAGACTGGGATCAGGTCGTATGGGCAACCACTTTTCTGAAAGTTCCTGCTCTCACTTCAGCTACTAACCGACCCAGTGCTTCAGCTCCTTTTACTACCAGTCACTGGCCACCAGCCATGGAGGGCATGGAGTCATCAAATGTTGCTCTGAGTATGCTGTGTTCAAATCGCTGTCATTTTAAGTGCATTTTTAAGAGATACTTGAGAACACACAAGAATGCAGATTTTTAAGTAAAAAATGATGCAAACATGTAAAGAATTTAAAAGAACTACAATAATATGAAGCATGTTGCCAAATAATCATCGCAATATAATTTGAATCGATCACTGGTGAAAGAACCACACAGATATTTTACATAAGGAGCAGTAATACAGTGTAAAAATACTCATTGTAAAAGCTTTTATTGTGTAGAATTACCCATTTCAGAAAAATTGTACTGCTTTATCCATAATAAGACATCATAATGTATTGGCTGATTTCTATTTTGTATTAATAATCCAAACCGGCAAAGGAACCGGTAACTTTGTCAGATGGAAATGCTGAAGTAAGGACAAATACTTCAAAACTATATTTAAGAACAATATTTGAGTAAATGAACTGGAATCTGTGCACTATAAACATTATAGGCTATATGGTCTTTTGCCTCAAGCAAAATAATACAAAACTAAATATTTATTTTTTTACTATTACTGATTCTACTGAAGCCGTACAGTCGTTCACAAAATTACAACATGTCACACTGTGTCATGACCACTAGAGGGCGTTAAATAACAAGAATGAGAAAACGGCTTGGGCGCCTTCTTAATTAACTTTACAAGAGATTCCTTATAATAATAAGAAATGCACTTTGCTTTGAGCATGATTTATCATTCAGTATCCAACAATACATGAGTGAAAACTGTTATTTAACATGCATATCTGCAGCTCTAGATGTATAGATGAGTAACGTATGACAGGAAATCACCCAGTGTGCCTTTTATAAACCAAGTCAGAGAGTTCATATCAAAGCCTTAATTTCCCTCCAGTAATAATTAGGGTGCCTTGTGGGGCTACAGGCTGATTATTAACTTCCTACCAGTTGTTTCTTAGATTAATTGATTAATCATGTGGTTTATTAAATCAGCAAATAGTAAAAAAAATAGCTATTATAAGATTCCAGATTCCAAACATATTCTGTTAATTGTCATATCAGAATAAGAAAACATGCAGATATTAACCTTTGAGAAAGCGGTACGATTCTTAAACGATTAATGGAGTATCAGAATTGTTGCAGTTTACTTATTTTGCTAGTTGTTGCAGCTCCAGTACCTAGAGAGTCACTTCCTTAGTTCCCTTTAACTTCCTGTAATGTACCAGTTGTTGTATTTTCAAAGAGTGTTTTATCTCAAAACATCTAAGGAGTTGCTCTACAAGAGTTTCAGCTGTGCAATGACTTTAATGATATTATGTTATGAGGCTATGGGACAACAGTGTGCAGTAAAACTGTAAAAGTATAATGTTTTCAATAAAGGGTACGATGTTTCTGCAGGTCCTTCTTGGACTATTGCAAGTCGCACATTTGTATGCATGCACATGGTCAGAGGGACATACTCTTATGTTGGTACTTGTTTTTTTCACATTTGTTTTTGCATTATCCTTTGTATCATGTTGTTTATTCGTGTACTGCTGCTGCTGTGACATGCAAATTTTCCTTCAGGGATAAATAAAGTATCTATCTATCTATCCATCTAAACTCAAAGTGATTTTGTTGGTTAAAGCATCCTTATTTTGATCTTATCATCCTAGTGAGTGTTGAGCCCAGAAACAAAAGGTTAATTATTATACAGAGTCATAGATATTAGTTGCAAAGACTGCTGGGAAATATTTTATCCTTAAAATCCTGAACTTTTAACATTTATAGGTACATATTCAGCCCTTCAAAGGGCATCCTGTAGGTAGTTATTGGGGCATTTTGTATCTACTCACTGGTTTACTTCCTGCCTCCCTCCTGTCCTCCACTGTTTTGTCATAACAGTGGAACAAAGACCACTGTTGCATGTCCCCAGGCTGGCTGGCTGAGATATGATCGGAAATCTACAGCAGTCTTTCATATTAAGCCAAAAGTACTGACCCTCTCTTTCTGTGTGTGTGTGTGTGTGTGTGTAAGAGAGGAAGAGAGAGTTACTGTGTCACTTCCAGATAAAAAATCCAGTTTCCACACAGGGGTCATCACTTTCTCATAAATGTCTAAACAACTGTTTGCCTTACTGACCCACAGTCCTCTTAGCAGGGCCTGAAGGACTGGCCATGTGTATGTGCTTGTCAAGCCTCTTTGGTGTTACATATGAGATATTAAGAACAAATAACAAGAAAAGGCACACACACACACACCCTTAGAAAATAGAAAGGGAAACTTTACACAATAAAAAAAATAACTGTCAAAATGGGGATAAAATAAAGAAAGTGTGATATAAAAATGATCCATCCATCCATGCATTATCTGTAACTGCTTATCCTATTCAGGGTTGCAGCAGGGTTGGAGCCTATCCCAGCTGACATTGGCAAGAGGCAGAATACACTCTGGACGGGTTGCCAGACTATCACAGGGCTGACACATACAGACAGAGAAGCATTCATGCTCACATTCACACCTGCAGGCAATTCAAAGTCACCAATTAACCTGCATGTCTTTGGACTGTGGGAGGAAGCCAGAGACCTGGGAAAGAACCCATGTTGTCACAGAGAGAACACAGAAAGTCCACACAGAAGGGCCCCAGCCAGCTGGAGGGTTTGAACCTGGAGCCCCCTTTTTTTCAAAGGCATGACACTCGTACAAGTGACCATATAGTGACTTTATTTTATTTGATGGTTTAAGAAAAATTAGTGTCAACTCATAAAAATGAGTCACAGTGTGTTCAGCTCATGGTTGACCTTGGTGCTCCAATGTAGCATCTTAATATTGTATTGTAATATCTTTTATTTGCTCTGTAGGAGAGGTTCATATTGATCTCTGAGTGAAGCACAGGATTGACAATCACAGACTCAAACAGCCTGTTTGAAGCAGATGCTTATTGAGTCTGTCTGGACCACAGTGACACTTTCAGACTTGTGAGCTATGCTGCATGGATAAACATTCAGTGTAGAAAACTGTAATTGAGTCTGTTTATTTGCTGGTTTCAGTCAGTGCTTAAAACTGAATAAAACATGTGCTGTACTCTAAACCAGTGGCAATGCACCTGCAGCATTTGTGGACATGAATTATGCAGAAGAGTTATTAATATCAAAGTGCAAAAATCCAAGACAATATGAAGTATTAATAGTAGTTCATGTGCATGAATAACTTTTAAAATGTACCCCTGATAGGGGAGCATTTATGAACAGAGGATTTTGGATGTGGAGCTTTTATCCAGTGTTTTGTGGCCAAACATTTTATATCTCAAACAGCAGCTGCACAGTTTTTTCTCCTCTTGTTGCTGGTTTAAGTTGGAAACAGGCCTATTTAACAACAGCACTAGTGCCCTACATACATTTATTTGTACTGTACTGAGTAATAAGGAAGTTGGACAGATATCTAATGTACTTCATACTGCTGAGTGCTGGCCCGATTCAAGCACTGATTTCATAGTTGCAAATAATAATGGTAGAAATCCAAACTTAAACCGGAGGCCAGCACACCACATTTCAGGCAATCTGTTCATACGGTTTGTGAGATATCCCGCTGACAGGCAAACAAACAAACTACCGGGGGCACAAGAACAGCTTTCTTGGCAGAAGTAATATCAAGAATAATGAGTAAAGCCTGGCTATCAGTGCAGTGGAAACTAGGCTATGGAGAATGTCTCCTCCCTGTGAGCCAATAACAGCGTCAGCTAACAGAGCGGTTATTTCCCCCGGAGCGTAAGGAGCTGAGCCGTGGAAGAGAACACATGAGACACACATTCACTGTAATGATCATCAACTCTGCTTGGTTATTAATATCATCTGCACGTTTATTCATATTCATCTGTCAGAAAACACACACATACACACACACACAGCCTCAGAAATCAGTATATCAGTCGTCCAGGCATCCATCCAGTCAGTCAGTCAGTGGTATATTGGCAACGTTGTTCAGAGGCACTGAGAGTGTGCTGAGGTTTTCACAGAGAGTACAGGAGTATATACTGTCCTGCAGGGGGCGCTGCTAGGAGCCCCCTGACAGGAAATGCAGGTGAGTGGTCCTGAATTCTGTCAGTGTACAAGACTGACTCAGTCCATAGACCAGGATATATGGGCTTTTCATGTGACACAAGCATAACCTGTTCTATATGTTGTTTATTAAGTAACATAAATTAGTAAGGTGGAAGTGGACAGGCACATTTAGTATAAGCAGGAAAAACAGACAAGTGCGACATTTTGGGAAATGCCACTATTCTCTTTGAGGGCGAAGGTTAGATAAAGAGATTGATACCACTCTCATGTCTGTATGCTCAGTATGGATCTGGAGCCAGGAAGGTGATTAGCTTAGCTTAGCATAAAGACTGGAAGCAGGGGGAAACAGCTAGCCTGGCTCTCCGTAAAGTTAAAAAATCTGCTTACCAGCATTCTTAAAGCGTATTCATTAACATATTGCAGCTTGTTTCGTTAACCCAAACACAAACAGAAATTTAAAAAAAAGACCATATGTTGTCTGTGATGAAAACAATTCTTAAATCACGTTCACTTAATTAAATATTCCAAAGGCTTTAGGCCATATCCCACAACCTTCATCTTTTCAGTAATTTTGGACTCTCTTCTCAGAACTTTGAGGACCTATAACATCCACAATAGCGCAATAATTCAGCATGAAGAGGTAGTGCAGGTTTTTTTCTTGACCTTGGAAGCAAATATGCATGACCAACTCATTGTTTTCTTACTTAGCTCGTCATAAAATTTAGGTTGAGAGCTTGCCACAGCTATACCCAGGTCAGGAATGAACCCTGTAGAGTCAAATATTTGTGGTTTCATGGGGAGTTACTTGCCGTAACCATTTGTCGGCAAAAAAAACCAACAAAAAAACAAAAAACAAACAAAACAAAAACAAAAAGAAACGGGGACCAGAGACTTTCAAGGAGAGGTCAGCGGAGACGTTGCACAAAAGTGCTGGCTGGACAGACAAATTGTTCTATGTCTAGAAACAGCTACACAACATAAGCTCCTGAAACAATAAAGACCGTGACTGACACCCAAAACAAACCAGATACATGTTAATTAGTGAGCTTTGGAGGTGTTGGTTGGCAGAGTTTTGAATTTTGGACAGAGTCAGGCTAGCTGTTTCCCCTGTTTCTAGTCTTTATGCTAAGCTAAGCTAATCACCCCCTGCCTTAGCACCACACTTGCACAACTAACAGACATAAAAGTGGTATCAGTCTTTATCAATCTCAAACTCAGCGGTCAGAAAGTACAAAAATGTATTACCAAAATTTGAACTGTGCCTGTAACAGACGCTACTTTGCAAATCCTGCTACAAAACCAATGATGTATGCGAAAGACCTTTTCAATCACCCAGCCTGTACGATGTCTGCAGAAAATTAAAATTCCTGGACATGAGTCATGAGTCAGACATTTCACTGTTCATCCAAAGAGCTTCTTTAGTTCTTATTGTTGTGGGAACCTGATTGTAAGCAAGGACTCTTACATGCCCTTATTTTAACAGTGGATGGTCCCACGCTACTGGAAATACCTCGTACCAACAACAGCTGGACTTAAGAAACCTTTTAGATAAACAGAAAAGTGATGGCCCAATAATCTGGATTCAGATTTCTCCAGACAACTGATTTACACACTTTTTACCTACCATTTGTCACTGTAATTTCACATAACATTTGTGTCTTTGATGCAAAATTGTGCCAAACACAGACAATAAAACTGTGGTCATTATTAACTCACAGGTTCCTTGTAATCATTTAAAAACACGCCACAGTCCACCATCTCTTTGTTGTGTCAAAATCAGACCAGCAGTGTCTAATTTCACTATTGGATAAACATCTTTTTGATAAAATCATTTGTGCCGAAGTAAGTTTCACAGGTTGTAGTCACAGTGTTGCCCATCTGCCCTGGTCTGTCAGTCCAACAGTTCAACACATGGATAAACACACAGAATTACAGATATGATACACATCCATAACAGCCTCAACTTCTCACCTTGTAAACATTAGGTTACAAATTATTCAGAGGCAAATAATGACAATGGTAGCAAAGTCTTCACTTTAACTAAACAACATATACTTTTCTTTATAAGTATCTTTTTATATTCAGTGCAAAATCATGATTCTTTCCAATGCCCTTTGTAGATTCAGCACAGCGTACAGACATTTCCAACCAAGCGAACCTCAGAAAAAACATTCTTGAACCGCATCCTGTCTTTCATATTTTCTCTCACTAATAGAAACATTTCAACAGTTATTAAGTATGACTTTACTCATGCACAAAATAAACCAGATACAATTTATACGGTGCAATATGTAACACTTCTCTGTCATTTACAATGAAGCACTGACGATCAACTGAAGTTATGGAGCTGAAACACATCAGCAGTCGGGTAACAGAATTGGCTAATAACAGTGAAACCAATAATTCTCAGTATATTATTACAGTCACAGGACAAAAGAAACAGTACTCCAGGTGTTAGAGCTATTTCAGCATGTTACCAGACCATACGACAACTTAACAGTTTTGACGCATGAATGTAATCTTATCAATTTCAGTGAACGCAGAGCAAATAAAAGTGCCGATCGCCAAAATATTAAACCTGTTAACAGTTAATGGCCGTTTGTAGATGCCTTTATTTACCACAGTGTTTTTACGATTGGATTTTTTGGTTGTTGGCTTAAAACATTTGTGCAACCAGTGAAGATCCTTAAATGCAGAATGGTGTTTAGCTGCAACAATATCCATCCAAAAATAGTCCTGTTTAAAAGGAGAAGTTTACCGGTGGTTTGGCATGTTTTAGCCCATTAACTACAAATGGTGTTTACTGTGTTATTTCAGGCGACATTTATTTGTTTTCAATTAGGGCTTCCTGGTTTCAAAATGTTCTTGAATCAAGTGAAAATACCATCAGACCGACGCTTTTTGAGTTGTTCCCTTTGAAACTCTTTCAAATGAACGAAGAGGCTTTGGATGAAATGTTAATTATCAGAAATACTTGTAGATTTATGTTGTGGCCTTCTTCAGTGTCTGACTCACACACTGGAGGGCCAGTGATCTTTTATGTTTTTCTTTTAGGTTGTTTGTGTTTTCCACCAGTCTACAATCATAGCTGTGATAGCTGCAGTATCGTCATAGCAAAGCAGAGTTTAGCTCAGAGCAGTGGTTTCCAACCTGGGGTCCCAAGACAAGTGTGAGGAGTCACAAGATGGTTTAAGTGAGAGTATAGTCTCTGCCACACAAAGTCATGTTTGTCTGTTTTTTACAACTTTTCGCAAAGTTTTTTTTAATTCAAAAATACTGGACACTGTCACCTCAAGTTTTAGACACAAGGCTGAGCTATACCTGTTAACACCTGTTATACCTGTGTCCCCAGGGCAGAAACTTACTGTCAGGCCCTTGCTCACCCCCCAGCTGCCACCCTCTGTACAGTAAATTGTGTATATATCCTGTTGCCTCTGTGTTCCATCGAAACACAGTGCAACCATATGTAGAAACTTAAAAATGTGCCCAGACACAGACATGCTAGATGATACCGCCTGACGAATGCCCTGGTTTTCAAGTGTACTGTTGAATGCCACATAACCTCAACATAGTCAGGGAAGGGCCAAGAACCTTAGCTGCATGTCTTACCCCTCTTCTTCCCCTTGTTTTGTGTCTGCTTTACTAATATGGACTTCACAAAAAAAAAAAAAAAAGCCAACAAAAAAAGAAACGTTTTCAATATCTCAGCTAGGTTGTTTGATTAAACAAAATTTTATGTAGGAGTATGCAACATGTGGGCATCATAGAAACTAAAATATAAGCCTGAAAAGATCTTAAAACTTGGCTTTGACACAAGGTTCCTCTACAAGACAGGAGATTAGCTAACAATGCAAAACTTATTTCAGTTAATGTAGTTTAGCTCTGCAAACTCCCAAAAACATTTTCAGTTTTTTTAAAATTAGAAATCCAATTGACATGGAATAAACCTGGGATGTCTGGGGCCTCTGGAGCATTTGGGCCCCATCTTGTTTACAGTAGTGTTTTCAAAAATATGGATTTATCGATATATATCGATTATAAAATGGCTTCAATTAATACACCTGTACCTGCTGCAATTTCTCGCTCTCTCTTATTGTTAATGTTTTCACAGTCATTCTGCTGTTGCCTGTTCCTAACTACGAAAAGAAAACCCATCGTTGTCATGCTATACCTTTGTTATATCTATCTAGCACTGGATAGTATCACTATCTAGTATCGAAAATAGTATTGATATTTTTGACCAGTAAACATTCATCTTTGGTTGTCCACACTGAGGCCATAACCTGTGATGGGGTCTCAAGTTGATATTTTAAGGGGTTCGGAGGCCAAAAAGTTAAGGAACCACTGGTTTATTGAGTCCAAATACATGACTGAACGTCAACAAAAAAGGTTTCCAGGCTATTGTTTCATCTTAAGAGCTTTTTAGGTGATGCCTGTCAGCAGCCTGCTGTACAGTCTCCTCATTTCCTCCATTCCTTTGCAGCTCATTATTTCATGCATTTGCTGAAGGTGTTCAGTAGCTGCTTTGGAGTGTGAGCCTGTCAACATAATAAAAGGTTATAGAACCCATTCTTTCTTGTAAGACAAAGCGTGTTATTTCTAGGAGGAGGAGGAGGAGTGCTATTAACAGACTGCAGTTCAGTTTAATGCGAAGAACTCCTAGCTGCGTCTCACCCACTGCTTTGGTTACAGCTCTGCTTTCATCAGCTCATCATTGTTCCTTTTTTATAACACTATACAGCACAGTGGGCTAACAAAACAGCGGTGCCTGTTATTTTCTATGTTTTTGTTTGTCTCCGGCTCTCTGGCTGTGCCTCTCTCACATGTTTAAATCCCTACACACCACAGTACGTTGTCCTCAAAGTGCTTTTCTCCTGAGTGTCCTCATGTGTGTGATCAGGTGTGTGTGATTGTGCTCTGGAGACGAATAGAAGATGTGAGCAGCTGCCTCTCCCCACAGCTAACTAAACCAGGGTGCTGCTTTCATTTCACTTTATAACACCTCTGATTACGTGACCAGATCGGGCCTTTGACTGACTGAATTATGTGGTGTGTGCATGTGTGTGCGTGCACTCAAGTTGGAAAAACAAATTTAAAGTGAAACAGGAAGGTTTTTCCTCTTTTTTAAACTACAGATCTACTCTATCATTGTATACTGTATAGGTGAAACATGTCGAGATCTGTAAATCTAGATGTAAAATTCTTTTAACTTCCACATAAAATGATTTTGAGGCATAAATAAAAGCAGCTTTTTCTATTTAAAGGATCAAAGAATCGTCAGTCTGTAAATAACATTTCAAAAGACAAGAGCTGTTCGTTTCAAACAATACAAACGTAGAGTTTTTGACCCTGTCATTGTCATCTCCGAATGCAATGGAGATGATAGCCAATCTGAAAGGCACAGTGCACACTTTCAGTCATTTAAAGAGTGACTGTCTTATACTAAATGTCTTAGTGACTGCACTGTGTTCAGCTCAGCATCACCGAACTAAAACAGATAATCAAATAAACAGAAACAGAAAATCTAATTTGATTCTGATTACATAACTGATCTTTTCAGGACAGGCTTAACACTGAAAAACAGCTGGACTGGGGTCATAGGGGATAAAAAAAAGCCAAAACAACATAAAAAAAAAAAAACAATCTGTGTACAAATCCAGGGAAAATCCATGTCACTCCTGTGCAGCTGCTTCACGCTGCAATAAAACCTGGTTATGTCCCCTCTGGGAATCAAGATTGATTGGGAGAATTAAATGATATGTCTTACAACCAGAAACATCCATGAGCACTGCACACGATCAGCAGCAATTTGCAAACTAATTAGAAGTTTGGAGTTAAATGCTTTCGGCTGCAAACATCGAGTTCCCAACGTTTTCCTCCCTTCTCTTCTCATCACAGTGCCAGTTTGGCTGTGTTGTCAAGACAAAGATTGAGCTTGTAGCCTGCCTCAATAGAAGCTTCAAAGCCAGGTGTCTCCTGGCATGTGGTCCTCCGGCACAGTTGCAATGATGAGACTAGCAGTTTTTAACTAGATGGATGGTACCAGAGTTACTCTACCAATGAACAAGAGCATTAACCAAAGTGGTACAGAGGGGCCTACAGTAAAATCCACCCACAAACATACAGAGCTGATGGACAGACATTCAGTCAGTGCACACTTTGTACAAGATTCCTGATAATTATTAAATAGATTATGAGTATTTACAAGATACGCTAGGCTAACATTAACCAAAGAATCAATAGTATTTTTGTATATTATCCTATATTTACATCTATAACCTCATCTGAGAATATGTACATAATATTTATGTGGATTTATCACAAGAAGAGAGATGACACAGAATATAGAAAAATCCAATCAATACTGTAGACTGGTTTCCACTATATGTCAAAATGGCTAGCCAAAGTTTACTCTTTAGCCTAATTCTCACTAAAGGCACAAACAAGGCTAGCCAGGGTGTAGCCTTCAGCCTGATACACACCAAAGGACCGCTAAGCTAAGAGGTCGGCTAAGGCTAACAGAGTCATCTAACACTGTTTCTACCAGATGTTTGTTGTGCTTTGTTGTTTTAAATTAGCAAATAGTGCTTTGGATTTTTTTTTTCCTGTGTTAGGTTATAAAGATGTTGAATTTGTGGCGCAGTGGTCACTAAGCGGCCCTGAAGTCCCTGCTGTAGGGCCTGTAGAAAAATACCTGGAGGGCTGATTCACACACAGGAATTGAAACAAGTCTCAAACTTTGTCCTCAGTGATGATTGTGTTCCCAAGGATGAGACTTGTTCTGACCTCAGGTGTTTGCCTCTATTCTTCCTTTTACTTCCACCAACCACTTTCTCTCTATCTTCCACATTTTGCGCTCTCTCTTAATGCTTGAACCAGAGAAATAAAATGAGTCATTCTATTTCTATGGCTCGAACCCTCTAGATGTCCTCGTCTTTCCTAAGTGTGCTTCCTCTCCTGTTATTTTTGCACTCTGTGCACCATTAATTCTCTCTCTCTCTCTCCAGTTCTCCCCCTGTAACCTGAACACGCTCAAGATTTGCTTGCAATTCATTTGCATTCACCTGGATCCTGAGTCAGAGTACAACCCACTCAAAACCTCAGAGGAAGGTTGACCAGAGACAGTATAACAAAAGGTGATGGGTTAAAAACGTGATCGGTTTCAGTGTCTTAAAAAAGAGACTTTTTTGAATTCCACATCAAAAATCACCCTTTTCACAAATCCCTGTTCTCTGCACACATGTTCCAGCCTGCTGTAAAATACAGACTACATTTCAAGAGTAATACCCAGATCAAATAAATCCATCAAATCCAATTATAGCTTCATGTGGTAGAGCATTATGTCAAATACGAGGATTTAAGTGTTTAAGCGTATATCAAATGAATTGCAACAAGATCTTGAGGTCATTTGGACTAATCCCTTCACTAAATATGCCCTTCAAACACAGGGTAGTATTTGCTTTCCTGCACTTTGGATTTGCACTGTCTCTCCACCTATACTGTCCCACTCTAATCTCTGTCTATCTCCCTCCCCCTCCCCTCTTGCGTCTCTTAGCTGTAGCCGAGGTTCTCCATCTCGTGGCGGTATCTTAACTCCGACACTTTTGCTTTGTGCTGCTTGCTTTCAAGATGCTGCCTGAAGTCCGTCTCCTGTTCGGCTCCGCAGTTGCACATGGAGCAGTAGAACTGTCCACTGGGAGTCACACACATGGCCAAGTCCCTGGGAATGCGCTGCCTCGGTCTGGGGTTGTAGTACGGCCCTAGAGGGAGAAGAGAGAAGAGACAACAGACAGGAGAGAAGTGAGTTGTAGCTAAGCACTGAATGGCTGATTCTTATCAGATTTGTCTATCAAGACAGCTGGAAGATTACTTCAGTGTAGGACTGATGGTATTATTTTGCCATTGGTTATTAGTTATTGTAATGGTACGTGAGAGTTTAGCGAATAAAATGTCAGAAAATTGTGAAAATTGCACGACTTTTGCAGAGCCTACGGTCCAAAAATGGCTTGTTTTGTCCAGCTGTCCCAAACCCAAAGATATTCAAATGTTGTTCTCTCGGTCAGACTAAATTTGAAACAGGTACTCGTAGTGCCCAGAGGAGGAATAGGCCTACAAATGGTGATCCCTGACTGTTCCTCTAACATCGCCATGAGGTTTACATTTGTGGTTTTGAGTGAAATGTCTTGGCAAATATTGGATGAACTGACATGAAATTTGGTAAGGGCATTCATGTCTTCCGTAGGATAAATTGTAGTAACTCCGGTGTTACGCCACCTTCAGGTCAAAATTTTAATATTTAGTAGTAATAGTCATTTATGATCAACTAATCAACCTGCAAAACTCATGACATTCCCTTCAGCCTCAGCTGTTCTTTGTGTGTAGTGCTAATTGGAAAATGTTGAGATGCTAACATGCTAAACTGAGATGCTGAACATGCTCAACACTATACCTGCAGCATGTTAACATTGTCAATGAGCATGCTGATGTTAGCATTTAGCTCAAAACACTGCTGTGCCACCATTAGCATGGCTGTAGTCTCATAGGGTTCTATCTTACACCCACGACAAAGCGGCGCACAGTGCAGCGCAACTTTGATTGCTAGTTTCAGACCAACTCAGGCGTCAATTTCATGGTCAGCTCCCTCATTGTGTAAGCAGCAAATGCACCTGCTGTACCCATCTGTTTCCCCATAGGTCTTAAAATGAGGTGTGGTCAGGTGCATTGTTGGTGAATTGCCATTTTTAGGCAGCAGGAAGTGAGTGCATTTTGGGTGCATTATTCAGATAGTAAGATGCGCCTACATTAGTGGGTTCACAGTGTGCATACGCTCTGCTTGTTACACACACAGGGACATGCAGGTGGGTTGCGAGTGGGTGAAATAATACATGATTAATAAGGAAAATATTAATCACATTCTTTAAAATATGAACGTAGCAGAGATCACAGCAGAGCTGCTGCTACTACTCCTACGCTGACTCTCCATTACTAAAGAGACGCTGTGCATATTTATGCACGAGTAGCAGCGTAACTCGATTGATTATTTCAGAAGCTAAAAGTTTAGTTCTGTTTCCTTTGTCAAGTTTATAACTACAGTTTTTAGTTTTGCTGTTTAAATGTCCAGTAATATTTGCTGCAGTGACATCACTACTCTTAGCAGAAAACCACTTGCTTCTCCAATTTACTGAATCTGCTGTGTTAATAGCAGTGTGCCAGGTGCAGGCTTTTAGTTGGAATGGGAGATGACACTGATTGGTTGAATTCATGTTATACCCAAAACACCCTTGCACCTTACACTGTTCTCAGATTATGCTCCATTTAATTAGCAAATGTGGCTGGACACGCCTTATATGTACTTGCAGCATGCACTTCAGCCCATGTGCTATAGATCTTTTAAACAGGGCCCATAGTCCTGTTGCTTGATAATGACTTACACAGTTGATAAGAAAATTCATTAATTCAACACTCATCTTAGCACAAATTAAATGTTTTCCACATCAAATCTTAGGCTGGGGACACACCCAAAGCTACATGATTTTGAATATTGTCCAGCACCACGCACTTACATTGGGATATCACTGATGTGTGTGATAAAGATACACAAGTCATCTGGGATTACAACTAGGTGGATCATTGGAAAGCGTATTGCTTGTGTGTGTGTGTGTGTGTGTGTGTGTGTGTGTGTGTGTGTGTGTGTGTGTGTGTTACACAGCAGAAAAATGAGAAGGAGATTCGAGAGAGAGATACAAAGACAGCGAGAAGGCAACCGCAGGAGAGAGTGCAGCTATTTTGGGATTTGTCCATCAAGAAAACTGATTAAATCAGCAGAACGTTGTGGTGTGTGTGTGTGTGTGTGTGTGTGTGACAAAGAGAGTGGACGAGAAAGAGAGCGAGAGAGGAAGTGAATTGGCTCTACTTTATGATTTATCCTGAATTATCTTGATCCGAGGTCTTACTGTTTTTGTCTGTGGAAAGACAGAGACATAGCGGCAAGAAGGAGATGGTTGTTTGACGTCAGCAGAAAGTCTGACGTTATCTACTCTGTATCTGTTTTCACACACACACACAAAGGTCGAAAGCAGACACTCACACAAACACACAGACAACATGGTAAAGTTAAAACAAGCTTTCAGCCAAAAATGTTGTCAGCTAATCCCTTAAGTCAAATAAAAAACTGGTTAAATGTGCACAACCATGTTTCTCTCATAGCGCAGCTTCGTGTCAGCTTTTCCAAAACATTCGAGGAGGTCGATAAGTGGGTGCTCCAATAAGTGTATGAAATAAAATCAAATAAGAAACACTGGGTGAAAAAGGCCACTATTTACAACAGTATTTCTTAGATTTATCTGCACAGTGTCAACTGCTGCTACAGCCAAGAAATGCTGCCTTCAAAGGCTGTTAGTAAAGAAAAATGTAACCTCTGCTGTAAGGCACTTACAGACGCCAGTTAAGTGTCAAATAAAAAGCTGACTTGTTCATGATACACTTAATAAAGGCTGTTTTCAATTCAGAGTTTCCATATGAGATATGTTTAGTATTTTCTTGTGTGCATCATATCCTTTTAACCAGCTGCAGCAGTTTACTTCACTGACGTATTCTGACATCAGTAGATGTGGAATTTTTCTCTCCCCCAGGGGATCCACTACAGCTCAGTGAGCTATTGGAGCTCATGGCAGCATAATGGGCAGCAAAACTGACTTTTCAGCACACAGTACAGTATATACACTGTACATATACGCTATGTGTGCAGAGGTCAGTCTGGATTATAGCATGTTTAAAATAAATTCTGAGCAGCCACAGGCCATATAGCTGTGCTGTTGCTCACTATGCTGCACAGTTTTAGTATGGACTGTTGGATGCCAGTGCAAAGGGATTGTTAACAGTTTAACATTAACAGTTCAAAATATAAATTTGCATCTAGGTTTATGTCAGTGGTCTCTGTTTTTAAAGGTGTAATTTATTTATTTTTTTCATATTTTACCTGGCATGGAAGCAGGTAGCTGTGGGCTGCGGCGGTTTTTCACCAGCCTGTACTCGCTGCCATCTTTCCTGTTTCTTCTTGGGGCTGCCTCACTGCCACCTTCCCTGAAACAGGCACAGCCAGAGTCAAAATTACTTCAGTTTTATCCAAAAGATGAGTAAGACACATCATCTAGCTATGTGTTTCCACACTTTCAGCTTGGCTCGTTCCATAATTAACGAAGCCAAAACCAGCTATTTTTCTCAAATTACAACTTCATATTTGGGAGAAAGTCAAACCAGGCAATTTTCTTGGTAACAATTACTGTATATCTTCTTGGATCATTCAGGTTAACATAAATGAGGCGTACAACAAAAATATGACTTCAAATTCATACATGTCTTGGAGCCCTTAATTCAGCTGTGGCTTTCAGAAGATTTGAAAGATAAATGCTAGGGCCAATATAAAGCTAAATAAGGACAAGACCTCTTACCTTGCAAGACAAAATTCTTTACTTAAACCTACATGTTATTGGAGTTCTGTTGGGCCTCAGCGAGCCGTAGTTTCTTGGCATGGTTCTTGCCCTGGTAGTGAGCCTGTGCCACTGCCAGTGAACTGAAGGAGGCGTCACACAGCTTACAATAGTCATTCTCTGTGGCCAAGATGACCCGGGTCGCCCCCTTGTACTGCGCCTGTAGACACAGGACAAAGCAGTACAGTATACATGGTGAGAGGAGTTAGGGAGTAAACACTGAGAAAGACAAGAAATACATTTTTAGGTCTGGCTGGAGGAAGGAAAGAATTTTCAACAGAAAATGTACACTGATGAAAGGAATTAAATCATGACGGAAATCATATCTACAGGCTTAGGTCCAAAATAGTCATATTATTGGTTTGACATTTTTAAAAGATAATGAAAACAACTGACACTTTCAGGTTATGTTGTCTATCTTATGACAGTCATGTGCAAAAAGGACAGTTGCAGCTACAAAATTTCCTGAGGTCTAAATTGTAAAGTTATGGACTGGCAGATTTGTTATTGGTTCATGTGTTTAGTTGACGTTTTTATCAAAAGTGGACAATGATGACAGGAACACAAGTATTGCGTACCCAGACCTGTCTCCAAAACGATGTGTCAGGGCTAGAGAAAGGTCTGGAATCACCGCTTATCTTTTTGCTATAGGGGAAGAAAGCGCTCTGGCTTGTTTGGGTTTCTTTGAATCAGCCACAGTCGTCTTGAGCGGTGCTAAGCAGCAACAGTGCTCTTGCAAAATGGTGTCGGAGGTGAACTTGTTTTGGTGAAAGATTTGCATGTGGGTAGGCGAGCCCAGTCATTAAAAAGTCTGTGCAAAAGAAAACATCACAAAAAACATTAACAGTCGTACGTCACTCTGTGATTCAACTTTTAGTGATAAAAAAGACAAACATGATTTGATAATTGGTGCCCTAGAGGTGAAGCGTGACTGTAGCTAAGCTCTGGAGGAGCTCAATAAACCCGTTAAAACCTAGGACAATTTGCTGGCTATACATGGCTCTTGCAGAACATAAGTACGACAATATCACATGTGGATGAATCGGTATGTTTTCAGAGTTAATGTCCCTGGCACACGCTGCTGCCAGAATTAAAAGACAAGGCAAATCCCTTCTGACTAGCCGTGTCAGAAAATGGATCAACGTCGTGCATGAGAGTCTTGCTATGTGGATTCTGGGCCTTTATGAGGTGTGTTGTTTTACTCACTGCAGATCTTTACAACAATTCACCAAAACAACAAAGCAGGCGTGCCTTGTTGCACCATCCAAATCTTTGTCAAAACTTCCCATTTTCAGTGTGTAACTTGCTAACTTAGAGGTTGTTGTTATTTCCCATAGAAAAGGGGATTTGGAAACGTTAACATGCATATAGCAGAAGGAAGGGAGAACACTATCGGAAATCAGCCACCCAATCACAGGCTTATAGCCACAGTCTACATCCACTACGTCTAAGTCAGAACAGTGTTTCAATGACATGGTAAATCCTCAAACCTTCAATAACCAGTTTTTTGGCGACGTTGGGACAGCAGAAACAAGTATCAACAATGACATTGTTAGCAACGAGTTGCTTATCTTCACATTCAGCAGTTACGGAGCAACACTATCATTCACTTGAAGTCCAGTTTCTGGCTGCCTGGTGAATTTAAGTCCAATATTAACTGTCCTTTTAGCTCTGATTTTGGTCTGCACCAGAAATATCTGTCTCGTTAGCTGCTAAATGCTATCTCTCAAAAGTACACCATGAGAGCAGTAAGAGTGAACCAACAGAGTAAAGTTGTGCGTCAGACAGCTGAACATTGAGCTGAAACTCACTATAAAGCGCTGCAAAGCTGCGGGGAGCTGCAGATTCAGCTGATAATTCTCTGTAGATACATGACTACAAAGGACCCCTGTCACATTATTATATTGTTTTCACACTGTCACTTGATACATTTAACTCTGAGACAATGTAGCATTACAATACAATATATTATGTATAATAATTTAATTGCAGCAGAATGTGTAGAGACAGTAAATTGTTCAGTGGTGAGAAGATGATGAGTTTCTGCTGTTCAAATAAAACAGAATGACTCTGCAGTTCCTTACCGCCTCCTCACAGGGAAACTACCTCTATCAGCAGACTGGCCACTTCAGCAGCAGTCCACCCACATTCTCGACTAAAACTGTAGCATTTAGGTAGGCTGGTGCTGAGTTTGGATCTGACCTGCCTGCCTGCGTCACTGTCGTTTGATCCTGAGCTGAGGGATGTCTGGCCAGCCGCCTCGAGGACTTCTGGGATTCTGATGGCTGGAGGCTGTTGACTGCCAGCGTAGAAATTTCTTAACTTTTTACTGTGATTCTTCCCCTAAACAGACAGATAATGAGATATGTATTTATTTATTTATCTTAATATTTTACATGTTTCTTACATATGGATTTTAACTGACCTGGTAGTGAGCTTGTGCCTGCTGAGCAGAGTTGAGGGTAACGTTGCAGAGTTTACAGTACAGTGGTTTACACAGTTCCCCCAACCCCAGAGAGTCTTCCTGCTCCTCCATCCCCAAGCAGAGAGCCCTCATCCTGGGGCTGCTCGCTTGCTGGGGCAGCCTGACCCGGCAGAGGACCAGGGATGAGGCAAGACATTGGGGCTGGAATTAGAGCTGGTCCTGGGGGTCTTGGGGGGAGGTGTGAAGGGTCTGGGCCCGGAGCAGGAGGGGAGGACATGGGGCTGGGAGGGAGGGGGAATCGACCGGCTCCGGGCGCAACTACAGGTGGGGGCACCAGTGCTTGGGCAGGGTTCAGAGGTGGAGGCCCCAACGGTTGTATGAGGTCCATGGTTGGAGGCACTATAGCTTGTGTGTGATCTACAGGTGGGGGCCCCAAGGTGTGTGCCATTGGTGGAGGCCCCAGTGGCTGAGCTGGGGCCATTGGAGGGGGGCCTAAGCTGTGTGGTGGGGTAATGGGTGGATGTCTTAATGTGTGTGTAGCAGTCATAGGAGGAGGCCCTAGAGTCTGGGTGGGAGCCATAGTTGGGGGTCCAATTGCCTGAGCAGGGGCAAGGGGTGGTGGACCGAGAGGCTGCGTAGGCGCCATTGGCGGAGGTCCCAGCTGGTGCAGAGTGTCCATGTGGTGGAAAGGCTGCTGGGGATGGCTGAAGAGACTCAGGGGAGGTTTCAACATGGTCTCTGGGCCTGTGAACAGAGGCACATGCATATTACTGTTAGACAGGAGCAGATACTGAAAATAAAAGACATTTTTTACAAGGAAATTCAGTACCCTTGATGCAGGAGGGAAGCTCTTACTTTAATTTGTGAACAAATCCCTGCAAAACTGATGGGATTCCCATCAGCCTCCCCTGTAGTTTGTGTTTAGCTCAAAGTATCAATTGTTAGCATGCTAACGGGCTAAGCTAAGAAGCTAAACATCAGTATTTTAACATTGTCGTTGTGAGCATTGCTGATGTTAGCTCAAAGCTCAAAATCAGTACAGCCTATCAGAGCCACTAAGGTGTCTGGAGATTCACCGTTCATACTCTGCATCTAGATCTGGCTCTGAATCAAAATATATACAAGCCATGATAGTCCATGATAGTAATTGGGAATCATCCATATTTGTTATGTACCAAATTTGGTAAAAACGGGATAAAGTTTATAGGATGAGCAATGAAAAATGATGCAATCAAAATCTGTTAGGGAGACGTGGATACGATCACTTCTGGCAGGTTTGTCTTAAAGCAAGGACTCCAGAAGAGTGAATTTTGAGTCAATGCCACACAGTTCAGAAGTTATATAGAAAGAATCTGCTTTCTAAATGGCACCAGACGGTGGGCCCATATTGCTTATATCTACACCAAATTCCACTGAAATCTGTAAATCTGTAAAAGCAGACTGACTCAGGAGGTCGAGCAGGACGTCCACTAATCAGATGATTGGCAGTTTGACCTCTCGCTCCTCTGGTTCACATGTCAGAGTATCCTTGGGCAAAAATACTGAACCCCAATTGCTGTGTCTGCATGATGTCTCAACTGAGTAATACTGTAAGTAGTAAGCACCTTGTATGTGAATACGTGTGTGTGAATGGGTTGATAAGCATGTGATTTGCAGTAGATTAGAGTTCTGATGATGCTTCAAATACTGCAGACTTGAGTGGATATTGGAAATTGAGGAGGAACTTGGTAAAAATCAAGTGACCGATGTACAGTGACACTGAAGAGAAGAAGCATTTTTTTCCTTGGAGCCCTGAGGCAGGAGGGATGTAAAGAGATGGGCAAATGGAAACACACTCTCGGACAGAAGAGCTTCACACTCCAGTGGGCATGAGAAAGATTAGGCTGAGCCTCCAGCGCCTGCGTTCATGCATATGGGATGTTACATACACATGCATGTGAACACACACAAACGGTGACAGTGACAATAAAAAATCCTCGAGCTTCTTTGATCTGAAGAGATCACAGCCTCAAGAGTGACTGCTCGAATAGACTGATGTAGTGTCTGTGTGTGTGTGTGTGTGTGTGTGTGTGTGTGTGTGTGTGTGTGTGTGTGTGTGTGTGTGTGCACACATGGTAGACCTGGGCGTGTATGTATAAGAAAAACAGAAAGAAAGAGCATTATATTAGAAAAGGCAGTGTGCTCATTTCTGTGTGTTTGTTTGTGCCACTCTAATGCTCCATTCTCTGTGTGTGTGTGTGTGTGTGTGTTTATAACCACATATATTGTCAGGTCAGTAATAGGCCAACAGCTGTGTCAAAACTCCCCGTGCTGGAAGCTTTTATCTGGAATCCACTTGGACGCCCAATGGCAATGATTCATGTACCCAAAATAACAACCCGAGGTGTTTGTGTTTCCGACTGCTGCTCGCTGTCAGTCTGTCTGTCCAGTCTGTCAGGCTGCCTGTCTGTCACCTGGCCTGGCTGACCTCAGGAGAAAGGTATGCTGGACGAGGCACTGACCTTACAGTCCTGTCAACTGCAAGATGAGACTGTGGGAGATTCAGCAGGGCTGGAGATGTTCCTATACATTAATAAAGTAGTATTATGCAGCAGTTTTGTGTAAATAAATATCAGTTTCACTACGTATTGGCATTGTTAGTGCTGTTTAAACATATCCTGCTTAAGAGAGCTTGTATATTTGCTGTTTTGGGAGCTCCTTCTTAGGAGATATTCTCTGGCATCCGTAGGGAGCAGCAGTAGTGATTTACTGGCAATAAACATTAGAAGAAGCTGGTCTGAACTGGCCATTATGAGTGGACAGTTAAAAGAAAGCAGCTCTAACAGAACCTCAAGCTTCATAAGCAAAAAATCTAAAGAGAAGTCCCAGACACACTTAAAGTCAATATCGGAAATATCCTAGCAATGAAAGCCTTAGTACTAAAGATGAAGGCAAAACAGGGAAAAAATGGTTTTAATGTTACAATAAACATACCAAATTAAAATAATGAATATATTGTACCCAGTAAAAGGTTAAAACATGGACTAAGAGGTAGTACAATACAGCATGTTTTGAGTTTGTGCCTCAAGTAGTCATATAAATTTGTATTTTTCATTGAATGAGACACCTCCTCAATGCTCGATGATCACTATAAACGCCACCCTGAACCAGATCCACCAATCAAGTTCTACACACAGCACATCATCAACCTAATCAGCAGCAGCCTCATGAGAACTCTTCGACCCGGCTGAGACAGGCTGCACAGCAGTCTGGAAACCTCAGCGCAGCCGCAATTATAAGCACAAAGGGCGGCTGGTCCTTATGGCTTGATATCATCCATTAGGCAGTTCAGAGTACACATTGTGCCACCACAAAATAGATGACTAACTACGTGCGCATTTATTGTATATCTGTTACAATATAATGTAAGCTTAAAGAACAGTGCCTCTCCACAGTGTTTTCTGTTTCCTGACCTCTTTCTCAACTCGTGGTGATGTCGTAAAATTACTTTGCATCATGACTTAATGTAGCCTTTACTGTAGTTTAAAACAGGGCTGTGAGCTAGATGGGCCAAGGTCAGTTTTGTCCTCCTCCTCGGAGACCCAGATCCAAGCCCATAAAGCACAATCTACAGAGCTGCAGCACATACTGCGTGCATGTTCACAGCAGTGGACCTTGCTGCAAAGTCAAAAACACCTTTGTTGTTTTGAGCTTTTTGGAGAAGAATCAACTTTGCAAGTCAAAGTCGGGCTTATGTAATGTTGCTCTAAAGCAGAAGGCAGTCGATCAAGAGGTTGACAACACGGTAATGTTCATCGGAGATATTGTTCTCAAAGTCTCACAAGAATCAGCCAGATTTGGGAAAAAATCTCAGAAGTTATTCATTAGTTCATCACTCTGTCTGATAATATCATGTCCTCCACTGAGAATCTCTAAATAGGCCAAGTCTTTATTTTCTCTAGAGTTTCTCTTGCCGTACTGTCTTGTGTCACATCAATTATGGAGCAATGAGAAGCACATGCCTCCTGCACTTATTCCATCTGCTTCAATGAGCACAGGACGACCGCAGAAAACAGCAAAGACCACATATGTCTTACTGTACTTTGCAATTTACTTCCTGTAACATCACAGTAAAGCATGGTTTCCACTTTTATATTTCAGCAGCACCACAGGTTTGAATATCGTTCATGATAATTCACATAAAGTGAGCGGTATACTCATTTAAAGGCTCTGAGCACCAGTCACCTTGCCTATGCATTAGGCTGCTATTACTGTATTGATTAGCAATTATCCATTCCTCCTGATAGAAAACAAATAGCACTAAACATAGCTTTATCAGAAATACGGACAAAAGCCCATCACAAGTGACTGAAGTCTAACATTGCTTATTTTAGCTAGCAAATAGTTGTCAGATTAGAAAACAGAGGAAGGCGAGCAAATGCTTGGTTTTGGTTATTTAATCTAGCAAATCTTTGGTATTTTCACTCCTATGATGACATAAGTGACTGAAGTGATTGTTATCAAAAACATCCTCTTTAATGAGCTACTATGCCACTGACTTCTGTGCAATAGAAATGACAGTTTAATGGCAGGAATGTTACCTGGTGGATTGAATAACTGTCTCATCCTGTAAATTTGGATCATCCATATAGTCACATGACCATGATACATGATGGCCTCAAGACCCTATAAACCAACAGTAAAGCCTGCCTGTGCAGGTGCAATGAAAAAACACTTACTGTGTAATTGCCACATGTTACCATCATCTGTGTAGATCAAGCAATGCAGCGAAGGGAGCAGCAACGTTTCTATTTCTTCCCTTGCTCTGACAGCCACTTGATTAACTGCCATACACCAGGGATGAAAGTGAACATTGCATTGAGGGTGCACACTGTTTCAAATTACAGCCACACATCAGCTGAAAACCTGAAGTCTCCCTGGAGCTCTCCTACAGTAGGTTACAAGAGACCATTAGAGTATCTCCACAACCTCAGATTTTGCATCCATTCAGCATCCATGCTTTATAAACTGACCAGAATGATGGCTGGTGCACCCCTCTACATGACATTATGATGATGACAGCGGCACCAAGGCAACCGGTTTCAACATCCACCTTCCCCATCTGCAAATGTCTCTGGTTAGATTTTCTCCATCCCTGCACATTAGCGCATAAGCCTGCTGACAGTCAGAGGGGAGATCCTGTGTGGCAAGCCTCTCCTTACCTGGCAATCGGGCAAGATAATGGTTGCTGTCACCGTAGCTGACAGGCGGCGAAGTGTAATTTCTGCAGTAATCCGCACTCTGGTAGTACGCTGCATCCCCGTTCTTCAGCTGCAGCGCCATCATCGCAGTCACATCCCTTTGCCAACTTATTCTCTCCAAAAAACCGGGCGGCCAGGCAGGATGACAGTCCCTACCACACGCTCAGACACTGTGGCTTTCACCGGAGGGGGGATTCAAAGAGGAGAGCGAAATACAGACGGCGACAGCCGGCGACAATACACATTAATCCACTACCTGAAACCACATTGCGTTTTTCTTTTAACGTAACGCACTGAATAAGATGCTCTCCTTGTGAAATTAGATTTTTTAAAGACATAAACCCTGCCGAGGCTCCTCCAGCGTCCCTCCTCTTGTTGGTTCAGTCCATTTCCGATGGCACCGCTGCTGATTTGCATGGTTAGCAATCATGACACATTGTATAAATATGTTACACCTCTGTGGTACACTCTAATCACCCATGGGTGGCTATTTATGAGTCCTATACCTGTGGGGAAAATAGTCGAGATGGTGTTGTAATAAAATGATGTTATTATGTGGGCAAATAAAATACAATAGTCTGTATTCAAAAAGAAATTTACAAATACTGTATTCTTTCTTTAATCATATTATTGTTATTCTTATTATTATTATTATCATTGTTGGTAGTACTTGAAGTAAGTAGCCTATTTGATTCAATTATTGCCGAGTACACTACACCACACTATTTAAGCTGCATTACTTATGCTATAATATTGATATTACTGCTCCACATAAAAAAAATAGTTAGTGGGATTTGAGTTAATATTTTTTTCTCACCTTTAAATGTATGTATTGTTTATTAATGCATTGTTATTATTATTATTATTATCATTATACTGTGTGCATTTCATGTTTGCCCATATATGCTAATATGATATATATCCCAGTTATTTATTTAGTTTTTTTTATGTTTATAATTTTTTATCATATCTCAAAGTGGCTGAACTACCTCAGTTAAGATGGCAGAGTTTAAATGTACTTCCTAATTTTATTTTATTTGTTTCATTTAAATTGTTACATATCTATATCCCTGTCCTCTTTAGCCTGTCTTTGTGTTGCTGTAAAGTGTGAGTTTCTCTCCCTGGGGATCAATAATGTCTCATCTTATCTTCTCATCTTGTCAAATTATGGGGTGCTTTGCGAAAACAAGTGGGTGTCACGCCCACAAACACTGGGACATGGTGTTGTATCTTATTATCTGTGTGCTTTGATGGTTTTGCATGACCCTGTGATAAGATTTAAATTTCAAAAAAATATGGTTATGTGGTTTGAAGCACAATTGAGGCGACATGTTTACCACTAACACATCACAGAGACAAATCACACCCAGTTTCACTTTGTGTATGTGTGTGTTTGTGTGTGAGAGGAAGGGAGGAGGGCCCCGGACAGACAGCGTGGCTGCAGTGCCGCAGCAAGACAACTCGTCCAGTCGACCAGCAGTCCAGCTGCTCATAACATCCTCAGCCTGAGCCCCTGTGACTGGACATTTTGGGACATATTTTTCTGTAACTGTACGCCTCACAGCCCACATCACGAGAGGATTTATTTTCGGTGCGGAGTAACGGCTGCTGTCTCGGATAGGTGGCACAGAGGCTGACAGACGGTAGATAACAGCCTTGCTTGTTTGCCCGGCGCCGGGAGCCACCAACCCGGGCCGTTTGGGACTGGTGGGGTTGGCTAGCTGGTAGGCTAGCATTAGCTGGGGAGAGCCTCTCAGACCAGCATCCGTAAACACTTCACTGCGTTGACGCCAACTCAACAGGGTGAGCTATCATGCTAAATTGGTTATTTTTATACCTTTTTAATAGACAAATTGGTTGAGTTTAATGTTGAGAATGTATTTACCAAAATGGGGATTACAGGCTCAGCGTTAGCCGTTAGCTATAACAAGACAGCTAGCTAGCCATTCCCAAACTGGTCGACAGGCATTATTCGAAAGAGATATTTGTGGTAAGACAAGGCCGACATGGTTGGAGTGGTTGCTCTTTAATCATACTTTATTGTTATATAGATAAAACGATATCATTATATCGAGAGCTTACAGTGCTGTGCAGCTGTCAACTCTGAGCTGTCATTCCCAAACAACCAGCGTTAGCTAACCTGCTGCTAGCCCGTGTGAGTCTGCTGTTAGATGCACAGTGTGTGTGAGATGTTGTTTGTTTTCATGTCTTCTCCTCCCAACACATATTTTTGTGACAGCATGAAGATGGATTGAAACATGAAGGGTGGAACTGTCCCATCATCCAAATAGGAGGGCGTCTCTCTTAGGTAACGTTATGCTTCACAAATTCCTCTCTTCTGTTGACAGTCCAGCAAAAGACATTTTATATCTGCTGTTGTCTTCTGTCTTGTAACTGACGAAATTGCATAATTTAATAGACAACGTGAAATTGAAAATCGATCATGGTTTCACAAGTGTTTTCTCGAAACCACATTATTGGGTAACGCGATGCAATTTTGTTAACCACAAATATATAATATGTGGTACAGGACTGAGCATATGATCTTGCCATCCTGCCACTGCTAGCTATGTGCCACTGCAACTAGTTGTGCAGTTGTGTTTCAGTATTCAAAGCAAGCTTGTGTCTAGGCCAATGTTTCCCCATTCCCCACATCCTGTGTTGTGAGGAAGCTTCCTCTTTTGTCCTAAAGTGCTTAGCTGCATCCTGATCAGGGTCACAGATCGCAGAGCTGCTCAATGGGTGGTTTGTTTTAACTCAGGGTTTTCCGTTTTGGCTTGTTTTTGTACATATTCAATGCTGCCGTATTTTGCAAATGAAGTTTGTTGTTTTCCTTTTTCATTAACTGTCGGTGACATGCATTGTTATCTCACCCGCATCTCTAAACTTAAACTGGGTGGAAAATTTTCCATCAGTTGGAGGGTAAGTGTCAGAATTTCAGAGGGTGCTATCCTGTTTTTCTCTTTGTCGCTCTTTGTACATAAAGCAGCCATCCACCCATATGCAAAACGATAGAGTTGTCATTCCTGTATGTCAACCTTAAGACAGTCGTTATAGCTGTGTCAATCTCACTTATGCTTTTTGCTATTTCTGTGGCTCTGGCACAGGAAGGTGATCTTAATGAACAAAGCTCTGATTGGCTTGGTTGCTCATCCCACCAGGGAAACAGCCGTCAGTGAGCACAACACCAGATGTATTTGAATTACTGGAAAAATGTGAGATAGGGTGGTGATTCAGAGGCTAAAGTTCATTCAAAGCCAGCAAGGAGACTTCCCAGCATGTCATAGATATGCCTTGTGGTGTCCTCCCAGTTACAAACCCCCAAAACATTTCCAGAGTCTGGTGCAGGAGGGCATCTTGCCAGGTGGCTTTACAATTGCATCCAATCCAGGACCGAGGTGCAATCTTGTTGGGTGCCTGGACTGCTTATAGATGGTACAGGGAGATATGAAAGTAATATTGGTACTGTAAAATGAGACAAGATATCACGAGGGATTCTGATTATTAAATTGGCAGATCAGATAAGTGTTGTTCTTAGGCGATACAATGACCTTCACTTATTTGAGTCTCTAGCTGTGGGAAATGAACAGTAAAGGCTTGGCCCCTATCCTTATGCTGTTTGCTAATGATTTTTTTCTCACAGAAAGTATCCGCAACCCCTAGTTGAAAAGATTAAATAAAATATTGTTTGAACACACCAATAGTTCTTTCATCTTTTCATGAAAGTGTTGCAGTAGTGTAGTTTAATCAGTAATGGGTTCTTTAAGGACTTCATTATGTTATCTTCAATACAGTTTGCTTATGTGCAGCTCTATATAAGAGAAGTCCTCACTCTCATAATGTTGTAATACAGACCTGGTCAAAGTGAGGAAACACAGAGCTCCTACGTGCCAGTACAGTGCGAGGGTTGTGAGGGTGTACGTGAGGGTGTACGTTTTGTCTCCAAGTATTTTAAACTAATATAGTCTAGACAGCTAATATAGTCCTGACAGAAGAGCAACTGCAATTGCAAGAACTATGCTAATGTAGAAGAGCAACAAAAACAAAACACTAATGTAATGAATAAAAGATGGATATTTTCTCGATAAATGGCGATAATAATAACTCTTGGTTTTCTTCTCATCCTGAAGCATTTCTGAGAGTTGTTTATGGCCACAAGTTGGCTGAAGGTTATATTAAGGCATGTTGTAATTTTCGAAGAGCCCACACAAACACATACTTTCCCATCACTGTGTCACAATCTGTTGCAGTTGAGTCACTGTGTTGTTTTTGTGTTTGTGAGTGTTGGACATGAGCAGTCTGTCTAAAATACTCTTGTCAATGGAGTCCCACAAGACTCTGCTATTTCCCAGTACTCCAGGACAGAGAATTGAATGAGCAAATGTTGACTGGTAGAAATGCAGCTACAGCTACTAAGCACTTGTCTTGGCTAATTGTCTTAAGAAATTATTTTCACAAATTAAGTTAATGTATGCTTGACGATCTCTTGAGGTTTAGGACAAAAGCCAGTGTCAAGAATAGATACAGTTCTTTACTCTGTTGGCCACAGATGTCAGAATAAATATAGTAAATAATGTCAAACCACCATGGCTTTGGACCAATCAGCTTCCTGTGAGGAGTTGCTGGTGTAGATGTGTGTGGTGACATGGAGAGACAACTGTTCATTCAGAACAACAATGGCAGCTCCTTAAAAGGTTAGCATAGATGCTGCAATAGCACCAGTTATATCAGAGCTGGAGGATATTTCTTCATTAAAAGAAGAGCAAGGAACAGCATTGAAGGCTTTTCTCAATGGAAAGGATGTTGTTCTCCAGACTGACTTCAGCAAGAGTTTGATTTACCAACTGGCTCTGCTTGATGTGATTGGTTAAAGTTAGCCCATGATAGATGGTGATAGACAGATGGTTCATCCAATCACCAGCCAAGTATGTTTTGAAAGTGCCAGCCCTTTTCCAAACTGCTTGTAATGATGGCTTGTCAGATGGTTCTGTGTAAAAAACTATCTGGCTAGTCACGTCACTGCTTTCATGCTTTGTTGCAAAAGACCTTTTTTGATTACCTGAAGACTCATCTGTCCTCATGTTTAGATCTCTTTTTTTAGAGCACTGGTTTTACGTTCATGTTGTACTACATTCCTGCTGATTAACAAATATGGAATGTGATTGCTTTGGTTATTCCAGTCTGTCCTTTAGAGCTGGATGGATCCGTATCCGACGCTAGTGCTGGGCGGTGTGACCAAAAATTTATATCACAGTATTTTTCAAACTTATATCGGTTTCACGGTATATGACTGTTTTTTTTTTTTCATGCTCGACTGGGTGTTAACCACATTTTTTAATGATTTAGAGAAGAGTTACTGCAGTAAATTGGCTTAGAATGGCCTATTTTACTGTCATGAGGAGTGAATATTGTAGAAGCACATTAATGTCCACACTAGTATTGATACAGGTTTGCATGGCCCTACAAAATGATGCTGTTTACAAAGAGGTGGCACTCATGATTCTAATGAAGTGAAGGAATCAATACAAACGCGTCTCTGAGGGACATCTGACTCGTCTTTTCTCTTGCAGTGCCACTGCCAATGTTACCTGGAGGACGCAGATCTTAGTTTCATGCATTCTTGATATTCCGAGACATGTTTGTGTCTGAGATGGTGAAGCATATTGCTCGTGTTGCCTCCTGTGGCTACAACTTTAGCCCGACATTTGCAGAGAATTGCTGTTTGATTGACGGCAGATTTTTTTAAAGCCGAAGAACTTCCAAACAACAGACACGGCTCCTTTTTTCGGTACAAGTTCTTCTGTGTCATTTTCTACTTGTTCTGTAACTTCAGTTTCGGAACTTTCACTGTTTTTATCCATTTTCTTAACTCAACAGCTCACCGTTGTGCCGTCACATCACCTTGTTTAGTGCAACTGCAAAACAGTCCCCTCCCAAACAATGTCCTGCAGCGCTACGTTCCGCCGCTCAGCTTTCTCAACGTAGTGTGCGCTACATACTCACCGGTATTGGGGCATATCAAAAATTCATATCATAAAAAAAAAAAAAAACACCAGTATTCGGTATGAACCAGTATACCGCCCAGCACTATCTGACGCTATATTTTTTATTTAGTTTTCTAGCAGCCATTTTGCCATGACATAGTACTGTGTCTAATGCTGTACAGCATCGCTGTTAATGGTTTTTGAGCTAATGTTGGGCAAGGACGGGGATTCTGTGAGTGTCATGTTAGTGACATTATTTATCTTGGCCCTCATGCATTCATTGCACTGCAGATTGTGGTGTGTTTCTTAGGTGGTTTAACAAGTTAGTTGTGTTGCTTTGCAGCGCAGACACAAGTCTCATGCACTCTTTGCATATGATTTGTTCTCCCCTGAATCCGAAATACTTCAAACAACAGATGAAGATGGTTAATAAATGGATGGTTTTCGTTTTGCCTGTCTGCTGTCGTACAGATCATTTTAATTTTCACAGGCTGCAGCAGTATGGAGCATGCGTAGCGGCATGACAGATCTTCAAAAGTGGAGGCTGGCTGTTAGTTTAGGAGGCGCTTGATTTAATGTGCAGCAGAGTTTTTTATGAGCGGAGAACACATTATAAATATCAATATTGCAGTCAATCATGTTAATTTAGTTGTGGGAAGCCAAAATTGTGACCTTGATTAATATTCAATTAATTGTGCACCCCAAATGTGCAAGAAACCGATACTATGTTCTAGGTTGATCTGAATACATCTGAATGTGTCAATGTCTAATATAAGGCCTGACTTTCCTTTGCCGACAAACCAGATGGAATTTCCATTTATTTCTACTTTAATTCTTTTTGGACTGCTGAGGTAAACTCAGAGATGAAGGCAGTGATTTAGTCAAGGCCTCTTTACTATGATTGACCAGGGTTGAATGCTGGTCTAACTGGCTTTGATGGGAAAAGATGATCTCACATCCCTATGATAACGAGAGGACTTTTGTAATCTTGACTAGAATTTCATTTTCTATTTTCAACACTGATTCTTGGTGCTGTGACTCAATCATTTGTGAAAGTGGCAAAAAAGTTTTATAGCATTTTTAATGCACTGATGTAAGAGGGTAGGCTGGGAAGGCTTGTGATGAAGGTCTTTTGCTGGATTTGATCTCACTGTTTGAGTAACATGGCTGAATGTCCAAAAAGGCAGTGACTTCTTTTGTCTTTGCGTTTAGTGTCAAGTGTCGAGCCAAGTACTGTTCAGTGAAAGAACCCATCAGAGTCTGAGTGAAGAGACTTTTTCCAGATCAGATTGGATCTCAGCAGAAAGATGAGCAGGGTTTCTCTCAGGATTGTGCCATGATGGTGGTGCTGAGTTCTCACCAGCAAAGGATATTTCAGACTGAGGGTTGACTTTCTGATAAATGGACTAGAGATTTTACAAGATGACACCCTTAATATAGGAGAATATTGGAGTAGTAGACCCGAGGCAGTTGATTGAAGCTGAATTAATACAACTTGGCCCTGTCCTATTACTGAGTTCATAGTAACATGTTTGTTGGAACAGACATGGTTTTAGGATGAGTGAAAATGTATTTTCTTTCAAGAGACAGTGGGGAAACTATTTGTATGGACCTTTTATCAGTTAATTGTTCAGTGTGATAAGAGTGGTAAGATAAACCTATTGCTTTCATTTCAGTTGAAAAGCACCTTTTACGGTAGATGTTTCACATGTCTTTTACTTTGAGGACAAGTAGAGATGTCTTCCAGCTTGTTCTTAATTTTTGCATGGACACGCATGTCTGTCTGCATTTTTTAGGACATGCCCTTTGGGTGTTTGTGATCACCCACTCAGGTTGGATCTAAGTATTATTTCTGATGACATGATTTAAATCTATTTACCAAAAAAAAAACCAAATATCTGGGCTGTAAGTGCAGCCTGTTGGTAAGATATACTTGAGTGACATAAAGCACTAAGCTATGCCCGTTTTACACATGCCATGGGTACTCTACAGTCAGTCACTGTACTTGTTTTAGTTCTGCTTTTGTGTGGTTGACTGAACATGCTTGTTCTTTTTAACTCAGTGAGCACAGCTGAGCCTCAGCCACAGCGAGTAGGCATGCCTTCAGATTTACTGAGCAATACTGGTGACTTTCCTCAGCAGAAATTAGCTCATGTTGAGCCAGACGTCACCAGATTTGCCTTTCTTTTACTAAGTTGCCATATGTAGAACACAGTTGTTAAATCAGCAAATTGTAGTTGCATTGGATCACTGAATTAATATTTTGTGATAGAATAGTTTGATGGAGTTTTTAAAGTCACAAGGCACATTATCAGCTGCTCAGTTGGCAACGCCAATGTGGTTTCATTTGCACCATTGGTCAACCCAATTACTACACAAACAACATTTTTACATGTAGTCTGAACAGATGCAACAATTAAACTGAATTTAATAAACAAACTACAACCTATATTTTTACCTTAAGTATCACCACTGGGGCTTGAATTGAACTGGGCTTTCAGCCTGTTGCTTTACAATGTGAGGGTCAGAACTTGCTTGAAAGTGTTGTTATCTTTCAGGTTGTGCTCACAGCTTAACTGTGTGACTGAGCTGGGAGACATAGAGGAAGATGCCTCCCAGGCCGTCCTCAGGGGAGCTATGGGGCATCCACTTGATGCCTCCCAGGTATGCACACTGGATTCTATTGTGGATATAAGTGCATTTTCTTTTATTATGAACGCAGGCACCGACAATTATTAACCCCAAATGCTCCAAAAATTCACATGCCTATATAGTTATTATATTATTTCGTATACTGTATATATTGTCATTGAATGTTAAGAAATTCTAAATAGTGTGAAAGGCCCAAACGGAGCATAGTAAGTGAAAAATAAATAATTGATTTAGTCATCAGCATATAATGATGCTGAGTGTGTCTGCAGGATCCTGGTGGACTGCCTGCTGCCCAACGGGATGATTCTGACTCTGGAGTGTCTCCGTGAGGCCACGCTCATCACCATCAAACATGAGCTGTTCAAGGAAGCCAGGAAATATCCCCTCCATCACCTCCTACAGGAAGAGACGTCCTACATCTTTGTCAGTGTTACACAGGTAAGAACTCTTGATGTTAAGTTGAATATTTGTTGGACATAGGTGTCCATCTAAATGAGTAAACATTATAGAAATCCATTATTGAAAGTTTGATGGTATGACTGCAGACTTCTGTTATTAAAGGAGAACTGTAGTTTCTCTGGAGATTGCATAGGTGTTTGTAGAAACACTCCACCTTATTGTGAATGGAAGGCTCATGAAAATAAGTGGTTCACACCTTGTTTGCCTCTCTACAAAACTCCACACATCCTAGCTTTAGAAAAAGCTTCTCCACTCTTTAAAACACACCATAGAACTTTTCCAAAACATCCATTTCATGAAAAAAGAAAGTGGAAATGTTTGAACACAGCCTATGTTTTTTTTCCTGCCTGCAGGAAGCAGAGCGGGAAGAGTTCTATGATGAGACCCGGAGGCTGTGTGACCTCCGACTCTTCCAGCCCTTCCTCAAGGTCATTGAACCAGTTGGCAACAGGGAGGAAAAGATCCTCAACAGAGAAATTGGTGAGAGATTTTTCTCAGCTGATAGCAGGGATTGTGTTGTAGCTGTGGTTACTTTTGTTTTTATTTCTTTTGTAAGTTAAACAAAAGTGAATTAAAATATAATGAAGAAAAAAATGGTGAGAGTTGCTCTGAGGGAAGACACTAAGTCTAGGTGATTGTAAAAAAATCAGGTGCTCTTCAAGGTTAGGTCAAATAGTCACAAAAGAATAAAAAGAAATGGCTGTCCTATCTCACTCCATGGTGAGTGCTGGCAGTCTAAAAAGGCTTCCGAGGCACTGTGATTATGGTTAAAAAAATACTTTATTCACACATGAATAGACCAACACATTTTGACTTTAGACAGTCTACAACAGGGCATGCAATGACAGTCATTGTTTTTTATTATTATCAATTAAAATAGAATTTGGAACATGTCTAAATGAATGGGAAAGGCAAAATATGCAAAAAAAAGTTTCAGTGACTTACTAGCTGTTTAGTTTAATGTTTCTCTAAACAGACCAGTCTAGCCAGAACTGCCTCAAGACTGAAGAAAAAACACTGACTCTGCTTTTTATTCTATCAGGTTTTGCCATTGGTATGCCTGTGTGTGAGTTTGACCTTGTGAAGGACCCCGAGGTTCAGGACTTCAGGAGAAACATCCTGAATGTTTGTAAAGACTCTGTGGAGCTGAGAGATGCCAACGGACCCCACAGTAGAGCGCTGTATGTTTACCCACCCAATGTGGAATCCACACAGGAACTTCCAAAACACATCTATAACAAACTGGACAAAGGTAGGCAACAGCTTTAATGGTTTTCTTTTTTTTCTGAGCACCATCTAACCGGTTTCATAGGAAAATGGAAAAGGAGAAAAATAAGAAATAGAAAATATTTAGCATTATTTTTTGAAATAATGAAACAAAATAAATCACTTGGAGACAACAGGAGGACAACAGGGAGCAAGAGGCGAACATTTTACACTCCTATCAATACTTGATTCTTACTAGCCAGCCCTAACAATAGAAAGGAACAACAGTAATGAGCAGGGCATTCAATAAATTGATTGAGGTGCTACTACTGTGACGCTTGATACAATACCCTCAGACCTCAGAATAATTAAAGGTGGATGGATGGTTATTGTTTCTGTGTTGCTGCTTGAGTAAAATTTGATTTATAGATTTTTTTTTCTCAGCTTTGTTTTTTTTCTGTCTTTTTAGGTCAAATTATTGTTGTGATTTGGGTGATTGTTTCTCCAAACAATGACAAACAAAAGTATACATTGAAGATCAACCACGACTGTGTGCCTGAACAGGTGAGATGAGTATATACTAAAATTAAAAAAGACAATGAGTCAACCGTGAGCCACCTTAATTTTTAAATTCAACATAGGGACATTGAAGGGTGTCACTCTAGGTCAGTGATACTGAAGTTACGGTCTACGGGCCCTAAGTTGATAGAGTGCTGGGTGGCCTGCCGACCATTTTCGTTTTTTTTTTTTTAAGATTATTTTTATGGCCTTGTTGCCTTTATTAGATCGGACAGAGTGAAATGGGGAGAGAGAGAGAGAGTGGGGAATGACATGCAGCAAAGGGCCGTGAGCTGGAGTCGAACCCGCAGCCACTGCAGCGAGGCAGCATCTCTATATATATTTTCTAATTCACAATAAAAATAAAGTGATTGACACTGGGAATTCTTTTTTTTTGTACTTTGAATGTAAATAAATCGCCAATGTGCATACAAAACAGTGTCAGGAGAGGATTCCCCAGACTTCCTGACAAAGATCCAGGCTAAATCTCAAATGTCGACAAATCCTACAAGTGCCCCGGCGTACACCTGACCCGTGCAGGGCTGCTGCAACCGGCCCCTGGCATCCTATCATTTTGCAAAAGTGGCTCCTGGGCATCGCAAATTGAGTATCCCAGCTCCAGGCCTTACCATAGTCTAATGTAGGTTGTCTGTGTGTATCTTTTCCTAAAGGTGATTGCAGAGGCCATTCGTAAGAAGACACGCAGCATGCTGCTGTCCCCAGAGCAGCTTAAGATGTGTGTTCAGGAATATCAGGGTAAATACATCCTCAAAGTTTGTGGCTGTGATGAGTACCTGCTGGAAAAGTACCCCATCAGCCAGTATAAGGTAAGAGACAAAAAATCTAGTGTCAGCATTGCTGGCTCACATGAATGAAGAGTTGAAATGTTTCTTGGCTAAAATAGAAAAATTAGCAGGCATAGTTGGGGGCAGTCTGCACAGAAACCCAACAAACTATGTTCTAAGATGGATGATACTGGTCTAGAACTTTTTAATAATCCACATCAGGATATAGCCAAAGCCTGATGCTTTTCAGATCATTTATTTATTGTATTTATTTAGGACAACATTGCTCTTCATTAAAACACTGGAATCGATTCCTCGTGCACAGTGATGTGAGCCCACGTTCACAGTCCATGTGAGCCAGATCAAAGTAGAAGATGCACCAAGTGTCACTGTTTCCTCTACAGTCACACTGCAGCTGCTGGAAAATGACCAATTGCTATCACTGGTTACACTTATGCACGCTGTAACTCTAGCAGCTCTGTGTACTTTTGTTCTAACGGTCCTCCTCTGCGTCATTCCCTCCCTCTGTGTTTCTCCCTCTAGTATATCCGTAGTTGCATCATGCTGGGCAGGATGCCTAACCTGATGCTAATGGCTAAGGACAGCCTATACACTCAGTTGCCTACAGATAACTTTGTCATGCCGTCATACTCTCGACGCATCTCCACGGCAACATCCTATATGAATGGTGAGGCAGCTGCCAAGTCGCTGTGGACCATCAACGGAACGCTGCGAATCCGGATCCTGTGTGCCACCTATGTTAACGTCAATATACGAGACATAGATAAGGTGGGGACGCTCAGTGCTTGCAGGAATATACCAGTGTCTGTGTTGATCAGTCAAATTAAGCACTCTATGCTCTATTCTCACATGGATGTTAGGGGAAGACTAGAATTGGCCGGAGTGAGAGGAATCAGGAATCATTTTTTATTAATAAAGATATTGTGAATGGTATTTATTGTATTTTTGCAGGTTATTGAATGAAGATGTTTTCAAGCAATATCAGTTAACTGTTATTTCAGTTGTGTAAAGTGTCCCATCTTCAGCTCCCTCACTTCCTGTGGAAACAAACAAGTCATTGTCCAGGTCTCATGTGAGCAGACCTTTTACCAGGGAGAGCAGTTCTGGTCGTTCATGTTGGTGTGCTGTCATGAATGATTTGTGTAAATGTAGTGCCTTCACAAACCTGCCAGACTCCATGCTTCTTAACTATAAAGATCATTGAACATGACAGCTGTTACATGCTATTAATGATGTTCCTCTGAGATAAGTTGTCCAACAGGAAAATGTTAAAGTGAAGTTATATCACATCTCATACTGTTGTTTTCTTGTTGCATTTTGCTTCTCTTGTATATTTATAGATATATGTGAGAACAGGCATTTACCATGGAGGTGAACAGATGTGTGACAACGTCAACACGCAGAGAGTGCCCTGCTCTAACCCCAGGTAACTGTCCACCCTTTATTACAATACCTTTTTACTCACTACAGCAGTCCTTCAATGCATGACCCTTTAATTACAACAGTAAATTATTTAGTGAGAAGCTTTCACCAAGTGCTTTAACAATTTGAGACAGTAATTAAACAGTGAAAAGTAAAACCAGAAAAAATGACATTAAATACAATGTGATAAATTAAATTATAGTTATAGAAATAACTGCTTCTTTAATTCACTTTCTCTCAATTTCAGTGAAATAGTGCTTTAGACTATTTACACCGCTAATTTACTTTAAGTAGTCTAAGGCAGGAGGGTAACATTAACAGTTTAGTGCTGGCTAGTAACACTAAACTGCTGTATTACATTACTGTTAAACCCAAGTCTGGTACACTCTTCTAACTGTGGAGAGGTAAAAGAAACTGCTGAAGGTATAGGCTCAAGTCATCCCTGTGTAACAGCAGTGTAAGGTGTCTGAGCATTCAGTTTTCTATCATTGCAAGCACTTAAGTGCACCTCAGAAAATTAAGTGGCACAGCTTTCTTTGGGTCCTCCTCTTGGTGGTGGTTGTAAGCAGTGTCAATTTTATTTATGTAGCACATTTCATTACCCATAAACTCAAAGTGCTTTACACTGAAAGGCAACATACAGAAGAAAATACAAGAGCATAAGTCACATAAATATATATAAAATACAATATGACCATGAGTCATCAACATGAGAATACAAAGAACACAAAAACATCAACACAATCAAATAGAAATCCTGTACACTACCAAAAAAGAAATTTAAAAAAATACAAGTGCGATCAAATGAGTACACACACACCAATTAACTGTAAGCCTGGCAGAATAAGAAAGGTTTAACTTTGCTTTTAAATGTGGACACAGTCGTGCTGGACCTCAACTAAGCAGGCAGCTTGTTCTAGAGAGCAGGACCACAGTACCTGAGGGCACCCTCACCGGAACTGGATCCAGTTCTGGGTACAGCTAGAAAACCTTTGTCTGATGACCTGAGAGGCCTGATCAGGTTATAGGCCTGCATTTGAGATTGTCTCTGGTTGTTTTTGTTGGCCCCAGTCTCATAAATTATCTCTGTGTCTCTTTCATTCTTCATCTACAGGTGGAATGAGTGGCTCACGTATGATATGTACATCCCAGACATACCCCGCGCTGCCAGACTCTGCCTGTCCATCTGCTCTGTCAAGGGCAGGAAGGGAGCCAAGGAGGTAGGATAGACAGCAGTGAATGAAATGACTCCACAGTGCAACTTCAGCTGACAGGAAGAGGACATACAAAAATTAGGAAGTGTCTTACTAAGCCATTCAACCAGGTAGCTCACCCTGGCTTGTAAATGTTCCCAATGGCCACTTGCGGTTTTACAGTGAAAAAATCCCCAGTGGCCCAAAAACCATTTTCCCCATAGACCACCATTGTAAAAGAAACGCCTGTAAGACTGTTGACAGGTCACCTCATACTGCAAACATGGTCAATTATGACTCTTTCTATTATGAAATTTTGAGCCACAGAGGATTTATATTTGTAGTTTTAAAAATTTGTGATGTCATCACTATGTAAAGGCAGCGGGAGAAACACTACTGCACATATTCAGTGGGCGGCATACTACAGAAGTAAACCCAAAAGGTAGAAACTGTTTTGGTGTATGCACCAGGCAAGCAATTCCATAGCACTGGATAGATGCCATCTTGGCATACGGTGTCTAGGCTTTGTTATAGATCTATACATTCAACCCATCTAGTTATGAATAATTATGGAACAGTAAAACAGTTTTATGTAGGGGAAGATGAAACAGTACCACAGTTGAATTAAAATACATATTTGTGAAAAGTGAAAATTTTGTAATTTAAAACACAAAATAATCTATAATTTGGCACAACAAACCAAATTTGAACTCATGTTAGCCAATAGCAGTATATGCTACATTACAGATAGACAGACAGTGTGGCAGATATCACAGCCTAAAGATAGCAGAGAGCAGATGACCTCCATGTGTCTAAATCTTTAACACTGGCGTGCTAAGTCATCCTAGAGGACCTTACATGCCTTTTGTGTGTATGTTTGTGTGTGTAGCATGTGCTAGTGTTGGTATATGAACCTACACCCTAATCCATGTGTCAGTCTTTCTGAGCATATGTGTCCAAGGTGAATGGGAGCTGTGGTATCGTCTTTGGCTCTGTTTAATTACTAATCAGCCAAGAGCACTGTGGTGGCAGAAAACATCAACAGAAACACAATCAAGCAGAAGGGACTTTCCATTCAGGTTAGAATATGCTTCATTTGGGCAAGTCACATTGATGGCAGGAGTAAAAGGGGCTAATTGTTCTCTCACAAACTTGTATCAAAGTATTTGAACTAAAGACTTTGACAACGGAAAAATTGAGTACAGAATATAAAAAAGAAATTGCAAAATTAGGGCAGAGAAGTTGGCAGAACAAAATATTGGAAATGGATAATGATTTTTTTTTTCATTTGTTTAGCATAATGTTAACATATTCTAAGGTCTTTCATCTGATTTACAATATAAAGTGACATTTTACTCTTGTTTAGAAACCATGTGGTCTAAATCTGCCTGGAGTGTGTCTGTGTTTTTGTGCGTCGGCTCTGATACTTGTAACACACACCCACACTGATTGATTTTTGTGCCATTTCTCTCTGGTGGAAAAGCTGGAGGAGAGAGAGATGTGTGTGTGTGTGTGTGTGTGCGTGTGTGCGTATGTGCGCGCGCACGCGCAAGTGTATCAATGAATGCCAGACATGGATATTGTAACAGACACCTGCGGTGAGCCGTATCCCGTACTGCGCCAGGCTAGGCTGAGGTCAGGTTAGCGGATGCTCTTTCAAGCCCCACCTGAATGAAAGATAAACACTTCTCTACAGCAGCCTTTTGTTCAATCACTTACTATTAATAGGTGTGTTTTGACTGGCTGTCTGCATGTAACTCTGTCTGCCTCTCCATGCAGCCCTTTGTCACCTGGTTCCATTGCTGCCCCTTAGTGAAGACTCACACTGAAGATCAAGATGTTATCTTAAACATTCCCTCTGCCTGTGTGAAGGCTTACATGGTAGCTTTGGTAAAGTAGTGCCGCAGTTTAAAGGTTGTTCGGTAACCTTTATACATAAAGATGACTTGGTGGTACATATTGCCAAGAATTATGGTTTCACTCCCTTGTGCCATGATTAGTTATCTCATAATCGAGGACTAGAAGGTCCAATTCAGAGTTTCACTGAAATTTCTGCCAGTGTAATAACAGGTGGCCACATTTTCTGGCTTACCAACTTCATCTTTCAGGATGAATAAGTGTAGGCGTTACATCCTAGCTATTACTGTTACTGGGCTGCTTCTTGAACCTGTTTTTAAAACCAATCCAAAGCCAACATATTGAAGGCAAACAGGCAGCATCCACCAAAGAGCATCTCCTCCATCTGTCTCACTGAAAATAAAACTTCAACTATGGATTAGGGGAACATCCAACACCAATAGTTTCATCAGAATGAGCAGTGCATGATCAGTTTTAATAAGTCCAGTAATTAATGGGGAAAGAAAAGGAGTGAGTTTGGCTGGACTAAGTAGACGGCCCTTCACAATAATTACATTATCGACTTATCGTATGATATGTCGACATGACCTCAATCATCTTGCTGACCTTGATATTGCCTGTTTTGGTTACATTTGTGTTTGTTTACATCAGAATGTCACCAACATGATGCCAGAATAAACATTGATGCCAACAGGACAATTTTGTCCTCTGTAAAATTTACCAGCAAACTGCCTGACTCTTGTGCAGTCTTTCCCCATTTTCCAACTCTCAGGGATGTATTGGGTCTTAAACAGAGTAATTTTGAGCTACTCCTATAAAGGAACTATAATTTTATATATGTTATATATTATATTAACAGATAATAATTACATTTTTTAAAAATATGTGAATTTTTTTTTTACATATTCCAGTTCCAAAGTCTGAATATTCTTAAGAATTAAAAGTTAACTGCTCTTTAAAGAGGGTGTACTTTCATTGTTATGATATATTACTATTATATCAGTGGCATAAAATGGCCAATAATATCATTTATCGCAATTAATTCTAGGACAATACATTGTCCAACAAAAGTAGTAGTAGTAGTAGTAGGCCTACTGAGAAGACTAAAACTGAGCTATAAGTGTTAACTTGTAGATATGTATTGTGTGTGCTTTCACTTTGCTAAACTACATTTTTGCTTTTTATTATGTCCAGTGACTATTGTATGAGTTAGTCATGATGTAATTGATACAGACCTTTTACTGAGTCAGAGCTTTAAATGTGTTTTTAGCATAAGGAAACCGTAATGAGATTATTTACTTCCACACTGAATATGTTGGTGTTAAAAGCCTCTTTGAATCAAAATTATTCACCATCTGTGTTTGCATCTGTTTTTTCTCATAAGCTTCTCACATGAAGCTAATGACATTTGCATTTGGTGGGTCTCTCCCTCACTTTCCTTACTTCTCTTTCTCCATTTAGGAGCACTGTCCGCTGGCTTGGGGTAATATCAACTTGTTTGACTACACTCACACTCTGGTGGCCAACAAGATGGCTCTGAACCTCTGGCCTGTCCCTCATGGCCTTGAAGACCTCCTCAACCCCATAGGAGTCACTGGATCCAACCCTAATAAGGTATTTAAATTCAGCATCTTGCCTTCAAAAGTAAAAAAGTACAATTTCGTACATGTTCATATGGGGACTGTGTCAGAAGTGCGGCATAACAAAGTAACAGGTTTACACATTTCATTGAGAGTTTGGCTGTTTTTTGATTTACACATTGTGATGATATTCTTTTCATCTGTTATCCAGGAAACCCCATGTCTGGAGCTGGAGTTTGACCACTTCAGTAGTTCAGTCAAATACCCAGATATGAATGCAGTAGAGGATCATGCAAACTGGACCATCTCAAGGGAACTGGGCTTTAACTACAACCTCTCTGGACAGGTAATAATCTGCTTACCAGCCACAAACCAGTGGGCTGGGAAGGTGCAGAAACACAGCGGGTTGTTTTATGTTCTGAAACTCAAACACATGTAAATAAATATCCGTTTAAGTGCATTTTAATGTTCTCTTGGGAGCTCGCAGGTGTGAGGGGGATGTGTGCTTTTGGAAAAACACTACTATACTGGTGACAGACACAAGTGTGAAATCAAGTGATAAAGAAGAAGATATTAGCCTGATAATGAAGTATAAAAACTCAGTGCTGATGTATACTTCTTGAACTGAGTTGGTCCCCAACTCTTTTCATGTGGCTCAGCGGCAGCATTGTAAGCTGTTGTGATCAGTTATTCATGATGGTGTTGGTGATGCCGTCTTGTGTGGCATCAGAACCATGACATGCATGTGGCTGGAGTTACTCTGCCATGTGAGAGGATGTGAATGGTGTGAGACGATGTGTTAAGTTATCCATGAGGTGCTTGTCAAAGGTGAGGAGGAGTGCCTAACTTAATACATGGTGTGATGATGATATCATCCTACTTGATCCTGACCAGAAAGCTGATGTTTTCTCAAGCACAAATAATATTTCAGTTAACATCCCATGTATACATTTAGAAATCTGACTTGATTGAACTTTTCTACATATTTTGTGCTCTTGGCAAAGTGATGGCCCAAAGAAAGAAGCTCCAATTCGGGTTTTGAGGGTATTGTAAGGGTTTTTGACAGGCTGAGCCTTATGTTGAATGTACAAGGCATCTTGCTGCATCACGCTCCCATTGCGCTGTGCCTCTGTTACAGTTTCAATGTCCGCTGTAAACATATCAGAAGTGAAGCATCTGTTATTTTGCAGCCATATGTATAGCCTCTTAGCATTTTTTGCTGAGATTTTTCATGTTTTACAAGCATAAATACACATTTGCAGCTCATTTAGATGTAGAAACAGATGCTTTTAGGCTGTATTGAATATGTGAACCTTTTGTTCTCCTACATTTTCTGTCATCACTCATTTAAAATGTCAATATAGTTGATGTCACAGCACAGCTCCTGTCATTACCCTGAATTTTTGTTTATCTTGTCTGCTGATGTTGTGATTGTAAAATATTGATTGTACCTGCAGCTCAGCAGCATGATGATGACTGCTTGTCAAAATAGTATGTATGAGCTGTAATCAAATTTGTACTAGTTTTGTTGACTGGCAGTAGAAACAGAAAAAATGTGCTTTGTCCTTTCATACTTTCAGTATCTACAAACACAAACAACTAGTTTTGTTGGGCATTTTGGAAGATAAAGTCAGAAACAAAGGAAATGCATTATTAGAACTAATTGATTTCAAGTCAATTGGCAGAAAAATACAGCCATATAAATACATAATAAATAACAAATAAATTTCACACATCCAAGATGTGAGCTGCTCCGGCAAAAACAGACCTGATGATGATTTGCACACAGCTTTTCATTTTGCCAATGACTAATGTGACTCCAGGGCCAGCAAGACTGTGGTTATCTCCGTTCAGTACACCTTTTGCACTGAGAACTGTGGTTAAACTTTGAAACTGTGGTAGACATGTTTGAATAATTTAAATTATAGTACAACAGTGGGAATCTTGTAAATGACTACAGCAAGTAGACATATTTCTGAGGTGGCCTCTTGTTACAGGTCCACCAGATACTGTGCAATGCAAGAGAGCCGGACTGTTCAGTGTTGATTTATTTATGATGATAGCGTAATGTGATGTATTAAATAATTCCTTTATCTGTGCCCTGAGTTGTTTGAGAAGCTTCCCTAACAGTAATGGGTCTTAATGGGTAACGGTTGTTAATGTTCCAGGCTATATTTGTCTCTCATAATAGCTGCATGTCACAATGCCCAGAAAGGCAAATATAAAGATCCTGTGATGCAAGAAAAATAGTAACAACTGGAAGTTCCTTCAATAAGTGACAAAGTAACGCTGCTGGTTAATGTACTTAGTTACAATAAAAGATTAATAATAGATACTGTGTTTTATTGCGTTACTCTGTTTTATTACAGAGTAAATATGAGGAGGGATCAGTGATTTGAAAGACATGATGGCCAACAGGCTATAAATGGCACTGTTAGTAATGTTATAATGCAAGTATTTTCTTTCTGTTGTGTTTCAGAGCAACCGATCAGGCCAGAGATCACGCCCTGACAGAGAGCGACACTGAGCAGATAAGACAGCTTAGTAACAGAGACCCTCTTTCAGAAATCACTGAGCAGGAGAAAGACTTCCTCTGGAGACACAGGTAACATTCCAGGCAGCAAATATGTATTGCTTTGCCATAAAGCACCACTTTATGTAGAGTCACAGTTTACACAGATTTCTTGTATGTAGCTGTATGTAAAACCACATCCTATACAAGCTTATCCCTTTAGGTTTATGGCTAAAACTTTTTTTTTTTTTTTTTTTTTGTTACTTTTAAACATATATTTTGTTTTAAAAAATTATCGTTTTTTAATCTTGTATGTAGAATATAGATATGTAACAACAACTGATTAAGACGTAAACTGTGCAACACAAAGAAGTAATCCAGTTTGTCTTTCTCTACCAGGCACTACTGCATGAACATCCCTGAGATCCTTCCCAAGATCCTTCTCGCTGTCAAGTGGAACTCCAGAGATGAAGTAGCACAGGTAATGCCATGCCATTATTGCCTTGTCATGATCTGTCTGATTTTGATTTTCTAGTTTGTAAGTAAAAAAATGCAAAGAAGGTTGCAGTAAAGATTTATTCCATCAACTAGATGCTTGACTGCTCATGTCAATTTGCTAGGAACTGACTGCTTTTTGTTTTAAAATTTCAATGTATACTTCTGTAAAAATACATACACTAATGCAGATACACTGTGTTTTGAAGTAATTTTGGCAACTTAGCTGTTTCTTGCAAAATCATTAACATGAAACAGGATTAACAGAATATAATTAAGTTTATTTAGCTTTAATATTCATTTATATGTCTTGGCTTGTATGTCTCCCAGATGTACTGTCTGTTAAAGGAATGGCCGTCTATCCGTCCTGAGCAGGCCATGGAGCTATTGGACTGTAATTATCCCGACCCCATGGTCCGGCAATTTGCTGTACGCTGTCTTGATAAATACCTGACTGATGACAAACTGTCTCAGTACCTCATCCAGCTTGTACAGGTAGGCCTAACTGAGATTTGGGGCGATTGACATCGAGGAACTGATTCATGAAATAATGGGGTAGAAAGGAACACGTTGATAAACTATGAGTACTATGAGTCAGGTGGACTATGAAGTACCTTTCTCCTGAGTGTCTTTGGCAGCCAGTGTTCTATCAGTTGGAAAGCAGCTGTTCTTTTGTGTTGAAGACTTTCCGCTCTGCCTTAGGTTGTATTTGGTGCGTGGTTTAAAGAGACTTCATGTTGAGAGACATTATCGAGTCTGAAATGACTAATCTGAACCTCCTCTCTGCATCTCCTCTGGCTCTTTCCCTCTGATCATTCCTGCCTCTCTCTCCCCTGTTCTAGGTATTAAAATATGAGCAGTATCTTGACAATCCGCTGGCCCGTTTTCTCCTCAAAAAGGCCCTGACCAATCAAAGGATAGGTCATTTCTTCTTCTGGCATCTCAAGTGAGTCACCATTCAAATTGCTTTTTCTTCATGTTATGTACCTTCCTTTCTCTGTGTCTTTCTAGAAAGCTACAACTTCATCTTGCCTCCCTGCTTCCCACTATTTGTGACCCTTTTCTCAGGTCAGAAATGCACAATAAAACAGTGAGCCAGAGGTTTGGGCTGCTGCTAGAGGCTTACTGCAGGGCGTGTGGCATGTACCTCAAACACTTGAGCAGGCAGGTAGAAGCCATGGAGAAGCTCATTAACCTCACTGACATCCTTAAACAGGAAAAAAAGGATGAGACACAGAAGGTAAGGACGGCAACAGCACACACACACATTAACACAGAAACATAGCCAATGTTCATTTTAAAGCTAGACTGCTGCCCTTGCCAAACAAGTTTACAGAATGAACTGATTAAGCCTGTTGCTGCTAGGGAAAGCTCTCTGTGTTTCACAGTATACAGGAATTATAGTGTTTGGTGTCTGTGGCAACCTAACTGCGTTGGCGCATCACAAGTGATGCATTTTACGTCAACCAGCCAGAGGTAAAGGGACAAGAAAGGTGATAGAAACTATGACAAAATAATCCTAAGAAGCATCCAAGAACAGTTTCTAGTGTGGATGCTCCAGATAAAAATAAAGCCAGCGTTCAGAGGAAGGATTAAAATCAAAAAAAGAAAGTAATCAATGGTGAGGACAAACACGACTCACCATGGGAGTAGCTTTTACTCATTAGAGAGCCCTGAAAGAATAAAAGGGACTAAGGGCAGACACACGAAAGCTGCGGTACTGCTCTTGCACAGGTTGGTAAAATACTGGTACAGTGCTTCCTAAAAATGTGCCCGAAATTTTGAAGAGAACACTCCTGGTAGTGGGGGAGATGTGACGAGCTCACCTGCAGACATGCATCATAAGCATGTGTTGACAGTGTTTGTATAATTACTCTCACTGCCAGAGCTAAAGCTTTTTAAAAGCCTCTTATCCAGACAGATTTTAGGAGGGATCTGTGTTTCATTTCATGAAGTGACAATCATTAGAATGCCTTACCAGTTTGATTATAATTCATTCAACTATTTGCGGCTTTGTTAAATTCATAATTTACCCTCAGGTCACAGCACTACACAAAGGCAGTCATTTTTAGAAGATTTCTCTGTGGATGCGTGTGTGTAAATGGTTGCATGTGCACACATTTATGTGCAATTGCACGGGTGTGTTGTTGTGTTTGTGTGTGTGTGTCTTGTGGAGGTCCAGATGCGGTTTCTTGTGGACCAGATGAAGAGACCGGACTACATGGATGCTCTGCAAAACTACACCTCTCCTCTCAACCCTGCGCACCAACTGGGAAACTTGAGGTTAGAAGCAATAGTGAATGAGCTGTTGTGTGTATATGTGCGTAGTGGTGTGTGTGTTTGCATAAGTTGGGCTGTGAGAAAAATACTGACATTGTTTAATAACATGAATTAATCTGTGCACAGGTTAGATGAATGCAGGATCATGTCATCAGCAAAGAGGCCATTGTGGCTGAACTGGGAGAATCCTGACATCATGTCCGAGCTGCTCTTTCAGAACAATGAGATCATCTTCAAAAATGGAGATGGTAACACATGCACACACACAAACACAAATGCCATTGCATATAACATAAATGTGTCAATGCTAAATAAATTCTCATACTTCCCTTTGACGATAAGTCTAAATACTGAGGATTATAGGAAGCTTCTATTTTAAGCATGTGCTATTTTTAGTGCTTATGACTCTCAAAACATGTCCACGTTCCCCCATAAAACCTTTGGGCACTTTGGAAACAACATACACTTCAACATATTAGAAGTTTTTTTTTATCTCACTCCTACCACCATATGCCCTTCAAAAGAAACTCTGAAAACTTTAGCTCAGTTCACTCCCCCTGATTTCTGCTATAAAGCAATGCAGCATATTTCAACGTCAGAATCCTAAATGTTGACACAAACTGTGAAGTGCTGTTGAGAGATTGCAGAGCTTCTCAGTAACGGTTGTCTACTATAATCATACTAACTCGTCCTCATGTTGTGCATGAGTATAATCTGTCAGTCTCCCAGGATGTTATTAACTGCAACTGTCTTCATTGTGTGTGTTTGTGTTTCAGACCTGCGGCAGGATATGCTGACGCTGCAGATTATTAAAATCATGGAGAACATTTGGCAGAATCAGGGACTGGACCTTCGGTACTATCTGTCTCCTGTTATCTCAGTCATTATTTCTCTTTCTGTCTGAATCTTTTTGCCTCAGTTTCTTTATTCTCTGGCTCTTTCCTGCTGCAGTGCATGGGGATAAAATCATCTGTTGTGTGTGTCTCCAGGATGCTTCCTTATGGCTGTCTGTCATTAGGAGACTGTGTGGGTCTCATTGAGGTGGTTCGCAGCTCCCACACCATCATGCAGATTCAGTGTAAAGGAGGCTTGAAAGGAGCCCTGCAGTTCAACTCTAACACTCTGCATCAGTGGCTCAAGGACAAGAACAAGGGCGAGATGTGAGTTCTTCTCTGCTGATATTATTTCCTGCAGCATCTTTGCATCATTAGACAGTATAGAACATTACAGTACAGTATCTGTGGGACCCTAAAAGAAATGAGAGTTACAGCCCATTTACTTTAAAACACTTTCTCATTGTTCATTTATTTTTAAAATACAACAATAATGTTATCATTGCTTACTGGTTTATGTGGGTGTGTATTTGTTTGTTATTGCAGGTATGACATGGCTGTTGACCTGTTTACGAGGTCCTGTGCTGGCTACTGTGTAGCTACATTTATTCTTGGGATAGGAGACAGACACAACAGCAACATTATGGTCAAAGATGATGGACAGGTAACTACTTTATGTAAACATTCACAGCACACAATGTTGGTCAAGGGTGGACAGGTAACAATTTTCACACAGATATACAGACACAGTTTGAGATGATTGGCATTTAACTACATACATGCAAGTTCACACATACTGACTAACCTACTAATTGTTTTAGTTAAAGTCGGATCTTAGTAAGGTTAAAATAAAATCTTATAACTTAGTACAATAAGCTGCTTTGTCCAGCCTGCTTTATGTGGGTTATTCCTTTTTTTCTTCATTTGAATTAATTTACTAGGGATTTGCCATTGTCCAGTACATATTTGATAAAATGAATGAGTTTAAGCCAGTACTCTGCAGACTAAATGTTTATACCCCTCTCTGTAAAACAACTCAATATTGTCTATGAAAGCTGCCTTGGATGCCGTAGGTTTTCCTGTGGGTATACAGTAAGTTTACTGGATAGAGAAAGTTGCTGAACTTTCACTTCCTGCCTTCCTCTTTGTTCTGCTCTTGCCCAGTTGTTTCATATAGATTTCGGCCATTTCCTGGATCATAAGAAGAAGAAATTTGGCTACAAGAGAGAGCGAGTTCCCTTTGTACTGACACAAGACTTCCTCATCGTCATCAGCAAGGGATCCCAGGAGTGCGCAAAGACTAAAGAGTTTGAGAGGTGCTGCAGCATCTTATCTCTTATTTTCTTTCATCTTCTTTGCTGCTAACCGCAGCTAGTATCAGTCTGTTGGTTGTTGGCTGGTCGATCCCTAAAGCTTGGCTCTTTTAGTCCTATCGTCAGCTTCTGCCTCAGCAAAGATTTGCTATAGGTGTGTTTTACTGTAACTGGGTTTTGTAAAAGGTGAAGGTATAGGGTTGTAACCACTTAGCACTGCATTCAGATTGTAGGCAAAAGTGGCCCAAATTGGATTTTTTTTTTTCTCATGTTTGACTCAGATCTGTGGGGTTTTTTTTAATAACTGTGAACAGCACAAATCACATGGGCTTTGACCTTCTCAATTCTGATTTAACTTTAATATGTGGTTCTAAATCAGATACAGATCTGATTTTTTTTGCAGTGCAACCTCAGTCTGAGCAGTTCTTTCAGAATTCACGTGACTATTGCCTCACTCCAGAATGTCAATCATCATAATGCTGTGCTGGCAGGAGGCACTCTGTGAATACAAACAAGGAAGACAGCTGTGATGGAGGTAGTCAGTGGAGGAACAGTGAGGTGTTAGACTTAATAAGTATTTGGGGCCTTTTTCATTGAAGTTACTCATGTCTCGATGCCACCACTCCTGTCTCTGACTCTGTATCTACACACACCTCTGTGCAGAAGTCGCAGCCATTGCTCCACAAAAAGTCATAATTAAACATTTGGCTCTTTCTCTCTGCTGCTCAGAAATTTACTGGCTTCCACTGTGCATCAACTTATAAATGAAACCATAAATGCTGACCTCACTGACCCCCTTGTTTACTTCTATACCACAGCGTGCTGTGTGTGATGCCTTTGTTATTGCAGGTCAGTTCAGGATCATGACCAGTTGTTTCAAAAATAATGTGTGAACAGTCAAACAAAAAAATCAGATCTGAGCAATAAATTCAAACTAAAAACTAAGGCTTGCAGTGTAACTGTAGAGCATGTATCACTGCCTTATTTGATATAAAGCATCGCAATCAGCATCCCTCCTGTCCAGCTAGAAGGTCTAATGCCTGTTTCACCAAATTTTGATCGTACACTTTTTTCTTGCTTTAAGTTTGACTCATTTTTATAATCAAATCCAACACTTGGAATCCATGCATGAGCCCGCTCAGAAGGCATCAAACTGGGAATCAAAGGGACATGCTCACCAAGCTTTGGGCGAGTGTCATTGCCCTATGCTGAGCTTCATTTTTACCTCCTTTTTTCACTTGCAGCCAGTAAACACATTTCATTAAAATGTTCACAGTTTTTTCATCTTTCTCACATTCCTTTTTTCCTCCAGGTTCCAGGAGATGTGTTATAAAGCCTACCTGGCCATCCGACAGCATGCTAACCTCTTCATCAACCTGTTCTCCATGATGCTGGGCTCTGGCATGCCTGAGCTGCAGTCATTTGATGACATTGCCTATATTAGGAAGACGCTGGCCCTGGAGAAAACTGAACAGGTAATAAGACTTCTCTCTTTTGTGATCTGATCCATTCGGTTCTGATCTTATTTCGTGTCTGTTAAATAGCTCTGAAACCTCTGCAAAATGATTCCATCCACTCATTTATCTCTTTATTTGTTTCTTCTTTGTAAAGGAGGCATTGGACTACTTTATGAAACAGATGAATGATGCTCACCATGGAGGATGGACCACCAAGATGGACTGGATATTCCACACAATTAGACAGCATGCACTAAACTGATCTCCTGCACACCAACAAAAAAATACCAGTCCCACCTTGGAGTAACAGCTCACTGATGATGGAAGTTTGCAGCTTGATTTTTTTTTTCTTTTTTAAACACCAGTTAAAGCACTATTTTTATTTATCCAAACGAGGTTCCTGTTTTTCTGCATTTCTCTTCCATAATCATCTGCCTCTTTCTGTGGTCCTGGTGATGCCCTCGCTCTACTCTGCTTGTTCTGGGGTCCACAAGAGAGCGTCGCCCTCTTGTCCTGGTGAAGACGTGCCCAACCTGGCCGATGCTTGTATCTTTGGCTACTATGCTTCCTCTGTTTTTTTTACCCACCAGGAAGAAACTGGGTAACAAAGGAAATTTTGCCCCTTACCCTGCTGCTCTTGCTGGAAAAACACAAATTGTATCTGCCAAATCTATAAATGTAGCCACAAAGTAAGTTCAACTTACTGCCCTTCTGCTGTATAACTTCTGCACTGTGGCTCCATCCCAGAAAGGAGGTGCTTAGAAACCTTTTTTTTTATTTTTTTTTTTTAATCTCATCACTGCTGAGAAGATAGCAGGCAGAAGGAACCATCTAAATGATCTCTCATGATACAGGTGTCACTCAAACTTGTTGCACAGTGCAGGATTACTGGAGTATGGGGGCTTCTATGATGACTACCACTGCGCAGTCTTCCACCATCTTTGTGGTGAAGTTGCCCTCCTGAGCTGATTTGGTGTCAGCTTTCCCACCTTTTAACTCTTTTGTGAGGAAATTTCGAAGCTCAAAAACTGCAGAAGAGGCTCTGTGTTGTTCTGCACAGCTCCACAGTCTCCCACGGCCTCAATAAAAAAGCACTCCACCCATGGGAACATTTGTTGGTGGTGCAGCTTTAGACTGTTGCATATAATATTAACTTCAGGGTGATGATGCCTCTCCATCAGAAAAAAACAGCACTTAGAAATACCAGAATAATATACAGATTTATTATGACTTTTTGAATTTATTTATGTATCTAGTCTCTTTCAGTTTCTACACAAGCAAAACTCCACTCTCCAGAGACACCCCATTGTTTGTGTAAATATATTTGGAGGCTTTTTTTTTGTATTTGTGTTTACCTATTTGCTTCCTTTTTCTGACTACCACGTGCAACAGCTTTCCTCTTTTCTTTTTTTTTTTTCGATTCCAGAGTTTTGCTCATATTCGTAAATTAAGACTGCTGATGCCTTTTTATCCTCCGTCACTTTTAAGTTAAACATCTCATTTGGTTTTATTAGCAGTAGCCCAGTTTGTTGTATTGTGGCTAGTTTGCAGCCCTACTTGGAATTTATAAAAAAAAAATAGTTTGGGGATGCAAATTGGTAAGAATGAAAGTGCCAGTGTCACATTTTATGAATAATGGGACCTGTTTTAAGCCTCTGGATGTCTGTTTTGTTGGCGAGCAGAAGCCCAGGGGAATGTCACGTCTTCCTGTTGATAAAATGCCTTGGCGTCACAGCACAACACTCCACAACACTGCACACTGCTAAGCCCCACACACTCTGCCTAAACAAAGTAAGCCAACCATGACAGCACTATGAACATGAATAGCATGAAAGGCTAGATTTGACCTTCGTCGTGTGTTTTTTTTTTTTTTTTTTTTTTCTAACCGTGTGAAGTTGATGGTCTTTAGCATGTCTCCCATTAGGATGTTTTTAAAATGTCGACTGTGGATATTTTTTATTCAGAGCGCTTTTAACTGAGCCCAAAATCCCAGGCAGTGTTTGAGTCGTGCTCTCTGTTGCTACGCTCTGTATGTTAGATGCTGAGATTTTTATCCAACAGAAACATTTGATTTTTAACAAGTCACGATGAAATGAAATGAAACAATGAATATCGGCAAGATATAATCATGAGAAGGCTTTGAACAAATCCTTCAAATTTGATTGGATCCCTCAAAAGTGGACATAGCCGAGTGAATACAGAGTGATGCGGAGCTGTGGAGGACTGTTGGTCTCCTTCGTCATGTGTTGGTTCAGGAGGGTGAGGATCAAGGTGAAAAGAATTAATTAGATTTGAGCTAGGTTCTTTGCACATGTGAACAAAGTTTTGGCCAACTGATATCCAAACACACACCTCCTGCTATTATATCTCTTTGCTGGCTACTACAAGCCACTAGCTAATGGTAATGTGGTTTAATATGATGGACAGTGTTCGCTAATCATCTCAATCATGTTTCATTGAATTCAAACACCTACAGGTTTAAAATGAGACATCAAAAATATATTATTTTACAAAAAGACAGAAGAAAAGGATTTTGATATTTAGAAAATGCGATTTTCTCAAACTTAGTGTTATAAAAGGTGTTTTTAATGATAAACAAAGACCCTTGAGTGACCGTAAACTTAGCAGCTCTTCAGTTGAATTGAGAACTTTTCGTATGGCGTGCTTCACTGAGAATAGAATGTATTGTGTAAGAAAAGGTGCCTCAGAGCAGCCTCAAGAGCCCCCGACACCCTCACAATGTAAAGACACCTGGATGTGTGCATAGCTAAATTAGTATCCGAGAAACTGAAGTGTGAAATTCAATCTGCCAGTGGAAAAGAAAGTCTGCACTTTGCCTGCCCAACTGTTGATTGTACTGAAAAGCCAAAGTTGTGGTCTGTTCTGATGTGGCGCACGTGTGTGATGTCATATTACTGCAGCATTTAATGGCTAGAATGTATTTATTTGCTGACATGGACATTATGCGCACTCGTCTTTTTTAGGTTTTGCATCATCTTTGTTTGCTTTCTAAAGTCAGATGCAATACCACTAAACACAGTAGGTTATCAGCAGAGATGGTCTTCTCTTCTTTTTCTTAACGTGCCAAATCAGGCATCACTGAGGCCCGTGAAAGCTAATGCTGGAATTACATCACGCAGTAAGGCATATCAGTTACAGACGAGAGAAAAAAAAAAAAAAAGGAAAAGGTTGGGGTATGCACTTAAAAATCCTAGTTCTCATTGCCTTTTTGTCCAAAAGGACTCTGTAAGAAGAAAGTTAGCCTAGTAAGCATGTTTCTCAAGCAGCATAACCAGTGTGTATGATGTACATTTTGACGCAGCATTAAGCAGTATGTATGTACAGTTACAGTCAAACCTCTTTTTCTATGGTAGGCTTCATGTGTGACGAACCTGTAGTGTTGGTATCTTTCCTATCCTTTCCCATGTATCCTCCAAACTGACTGTGTGAGTGCGTTTGTGTGCATTGATTGTCTTTCTGTACAGGTTGCAGAGCTTCATTGGCTGGCCCCAATGAAAACCCACACTGTGTGTATTTACATGTCCATGTGTCTGTGTGTGACGACACTTAACTGTTGAAGTGGTGGTGTCTCTAAATGTTTTGTAAGCCTCTCCTCCCCCCCACTGGCTGCTCTGTGCCAGAGAAGGAAAAAACAAAAAATGCTCAAGTTTTTGCATCATTTGTAAGGAAACATAAACGCGGGGGACTTTTTTCATACATAAGTTGTAAATGTTTTACTTGAAATATCATGAATGAAAACCACAGCTGTATTTTGTTGGTTTAAAGTTGAGATGGGGGTAGTGCAGTGTCTGTTTAGTACTGACTGTGAGAGCGTGTGTGTGTGTATATTGTACTGTTGAAGGTTGAAGCATTGTGTACAAGCTGTTTGTTTGATACTGGCAGTGAATGTAAGTGATGCCACAGTCCAAAATTTCAGTGAAGACGCAACTAAACTAATGAAGGTTGTGCTTGAGTCCAAACTCTTAAGACCAGGTGCATCGAGAACTACGACACAGTGTTTTGCAGGCTTTAATAATCTTAGATTTTCGTCCTCAGCCTCAAAATCATAGAAGTTACGTCCAGCAGCTGGTTGATAGTTCTCACATCTTCTCAGAGCATGTTTGTTAGATTGAAAGTTCTCCTGGCAATGATTGGAGCAGGAATTGCAATATTGTTGCACTAGTTTTCCTCTTTTAAATTTGGACTTTGATGGCACGCATGCACCAAAGTCTCAAGGATGAAAACACAGGCCCATATTTACACATCCGTCTGCCTGTAAAGATAAACAATCAGCAGGAGATTGAGTATCATATAATGATATATAATCACTGTACCTGCTGTTTTACAAAGTAAGATGAAGTTGGAAACAGTTGATCTGAAGCCGCCCATGTGTGCAGAAAAATACTGATTGATTTTCTGTGAAGTTAAACAAAGAGGAGGGAAATCCTACTGTGCCCCTGCTAATACAATCATATCCGAGCTATGACTGCAAGATGAACAGTGGACATAATAACACAAGCGTCCAGAAAATATAATGCACCTCAATGCAATATCCATGCAGTAAATGCTACTTGAGTGAGTCTTTATTCAAAGGTGTTTCTGTTACTGTTCCTTTTGTGTTCACCTCATGGACAGACGGCTGTTATATTAAGTGAATATGGCCGCAGATTTTCATCTGCTTTCTGTAAAGCAGTTAAAAATACAGTCAATCCCAGTTATTGTTGTTTGAACACAAACTGTGTTGTCTGAAAGCCTTTGGATGGGCTTTGAACTGAGTGAATGTCCAGGGTTTCAAACTGTTACACTTCAGACAGCAAATATGACTAATCATTAAGATTATTGATCAATCATGATCATTTCTGAGGCCTCTGAAGTGTGCTAAATTCTTACTTTGAGGAGAAATATTGACTAAACGGTCTGTGGCTTCATGTATGCAGTGCTACATTACAGTGTACAGCTAATATATTTCCATAACATACCATGCTGTCAGAACCTTAACCTATACTATGAATGAATGTACAACGGGCCAATGTATTGTTTTTTCACAGCCTACCTGCATGAGATTGGGTAAAGATGAATTTTCATCTTGCTACATTGTTTGTTTGTTTTTTTTTTGTTTGTTTAGTCTGCTAAGCAGCCATACAGATGTTTATAAATTAATGCCTTAAGTTTGCTCTGTGTAGGAACAGTTTCATCGTCACAATAACCTGCATTTTTTATTTTTTATTTATAAATGTATATTGTGTTTCATTTTGGCTCCCTGGTCACAGAGTAAAGGTTTGTACCCTGACTGACTGACTGACTGGTCATCTGAGTGTTCTGTGAAGATGTACAAATAAATTTGTTAAACATTCACCCGGCTGTTTGCTCTCGCAGTGTCCGGCCTGTAATGAAGCATTTTGTTAAGTCTGGTGCACCATGACTGAATTTAAATTTGGATTTTATTTTCAGGGTTAAAATCTTTTGAATATCTCAGTTTAAAAGGGAATTTCAGCAACTCAGAGGGACTCAATCTGTTTATTCTCTTTAAAGAACATCATCAAAAGATCAGAGAGATTATTTGGGTCAGTGACAGTGCAGTAACTCTGCTAAAGGAAATCATGGAAACAGAGGCAAAAACAGTGAACTATATCTCATGATAAAACAGAGCTGAATATTTATTATTTGTTATCAGTGAGGTGCATTTATGTTCACACTGAACCTAGCACAAAACATTTTATTTTCTTACAATTTTTTCCCATTTGAGAATGACAGATTTCCAAAATGTACTGTGTCCCATGTTCTCACGTCTCTAATGAATCGACACCAGGAGAAATTAATTGCTCACTAATTTGATTTACTCAAACTGACACGGGTTTTCCTCATTTAACAGGCAATTAATGCAATAACAGTCTAGAGCTCTGTCATCATTTTGGTGCTTTTTTTCCAGTGCTTACTGAGGAGTCACAGGGCTCCTTTTTCACCTCAACTGCTTATTTTACCAAGATTTTACTCTGATAGTTTTAAAACTCTGTAACACCCCTTGTCTACAAAATAAACAAATACATTTCTGTTGTGAGAGCATGACAGGTGAGATTACTTTAATATAAATGTATTTCCCTTCAGGATGAATTTATCCCAGCAGGTCTATATCACTGAAGGCCCCGTCTACTGCGGGCTCTTGGGTGCCGTCCTCCTTTGTAGGAGCTGTAGGTTGAACAGGATTGAAGACTTTCCAGGGCTTGGCCGGGCAGTGGAAGGGGCTGTCGTTCGTAGCCTCTGCGGCCGCATCAGGGGAGGTGGACGGCTTGGGGGCTGTGGTGTCCTCCTCAGAGGATTCTTCTTTGGCTGAAGCCTTGGTTGGGGAGGATGCGGCAGGAGATGAGGTTGAGGGGGCTCTATTATACAGAAGATTTCTGAGTGGGGACCAGCCGGGAGGACGGCGCCTGGTGTACAACTGGAGGGGAAAAAAATCACAGTGAGACAAACTTTGCTTCTTTTAGGATTAGCAGCAGTTAAGTTGCTTTCACTGGTGGGCGGTGCTTGGGACTCTATCCAACATGGCGGCCAGGTCACAAATATTTTTCATTTTATTGCTAAAATATGTTTCTGAAAACATTTACGGCAAAAACAGACAATGCAGTAACAGAATCTTGATTCATATTTGATCAGCGCTGCCTAGTTTGAAAGTTTGACTACAGTTCACAGAGTGATTAACAGCTGCTTTAGAGACTCCTTGGTTCCGATTGGTTGTTTTCATTTCATTTGTGTGGCAATATCGTATCGTCACACAGTGCCAGGCATTGAATATTATACAAATGATTAATATTACTAATACAAATTCAACTTTGGGTAGCCTACTAGAGTATTATAATAAACTGCTTTTTTAGTCCACTAGATCCATTTTGCTGCCACTGCAAAAATGGCTAAAGGGATAAAAAACAGACTGACAAGGGACATAATTTACAGCGGAAAAAAGTCTAAAAATCAAAATATATTGCAGTATATTTTATCGCAATACTCAGCATGTCATAACATGTTTAAAATCACAACAATATTGTATTATGACTATCGTATCATGGATCCTGTTGTGATTCCCACCCCTAATGAATATGATTCTTGTTTCCACAAGTTATCTGTCTTATTTAGTGCTGTGTAAATAAAGCAACAGTTTCAGGAAATATAACAAACTTTTTTTTTTAATAAAGTTACCAACTGTGGCTTTAATTTAACCTTTCACTCAACCTCTCCATCAAACAGCTATTGTCCAAGACCAGGAGGTCTTTTTTTTGTTTGTTTGTTTTAATTAACAAATTAATTTTTTTAGCCTTTCTAAAACCAGCACACACACTCCTGAGACCCTGTGTCCTCATATGAGGACATCACATTTTGGGTTTACGTGACCTTATCCTTCATTCTACTCAACTTAGACCTGTTGTCCTCGTTTGTGGACACTTTTTGTGCCATCTAGTGGTAGTAAGAGCACAATACACTAATCCAAGTAAAAACAAGATGGCAGCCATCTCTGCCAAGTCAGTCTGCAGCCGATCTCAACACAAAAGTGGACAAGGTCCCAAACCTGATCACATTTTATGGTTAGAACTTGTTTATTTATGATTCATAATGTTTGTAGTTCGATATGGCAACAAATTTGACCAGTTTATTATCGTCTCATTTGATTATTTATTATTTACTATTATCATGGACAATGTTTGATTTTTTATACTTATCAGGTCCTACTGATCCCAAATAACTAGGAGAAATTACAAACACATATCAAACAAAAGTTTGGGTGTCAAGAGGTTATACTTACAGTAGTACCTTAAATATTAGTACATTTTGATTTGGGGTTTGCCTAAACATCCACTGTGTGGCAGCCGGTATATCACTGCTCCCTGATGCTAATATAAAGTACATAAGGATGTAAGTGAAACTAACTTGATACAGGAATTTTAAAAACCAGGGTAACAAAGTGCTTCATGGGCATAAGATGATGATAAAAGCATTTAAATAAATAATTTTGTGAGTGTCTCACCGAGGGAGGCAGGGCCCCTGAGTCACATTCCATGTGCGCCTGTGGGGCCTCAAGTCTCCACGGTGCTACATCCACTGTAGAGTTACAGTGAGCAAACTCCTGCACACACAAACACAGAGACAGACACATCGGGTCAAATTAACCAGATTACGTTATGTCGGCCGTAATATGTGTCTTGCTGTCATGTTTACCGTATCCTGATCATCAGGGACACACAGCTCGCTGAGGTCTTTGTGTTCAGCCTTGGCGCAGGTGGTCTTCCTCATATCAAACCTCAGCTTGAACCTGAAACCTGCCACCACCTACAGAGATACATACAGACAGTAGGTAGGAAAAACGTCTCCACCTGACCCCTATTTCTCCCTCTCCCTCTTTCTTCATATCACCATGTCTCTACCTGTCTGGTGGCGTGGCCGATACTGTGCAGGGTGAACAGGTGAGCGGAGTTGGACATGGAGTTATACTTGGAGAGGGAGGCGATGACAGGGACCCTAAGTTCCTCTGAGTCCTCGTCTATCTCCTCAGGGCAGCCCAAACAGGGAGCTCTCTCTGAAACGATGGGATCATCTGGATTGTGGACAAAGAAAGATGTTAGGCCTTTTAAAACCAATTTGAATAAGTCTTAATACAGGCAGGGGAGAAAACTAAATCAGCTGATGTTACAGGTAGTTATTAATGCGTTCAAGAAACTTTGGCTTTCATTTCTCATTGTCACTTCCACTGCATGATCCTGTTAGCTCTGCTGCTAGGATACTGATTAGCATAGATCTGTAAAGTGCTTATAAGTGAAATATAACAAACAGATACAAATACTCAGAGCTAAAACAAATGTTAATGTAAGAGGACAATAAAGGAGGTGACACGTGTGATGGAGAGACACTAGCTGAATGCAAGGCTAGATACATATGTCTTGTTTAAAACTGATATAACATGTAACAGAGTTTTCATTTCTAATACTTTGAAGTTGATTGTTCAATAAAGTCATTTTTAACAGATTATACAAAGGATGAGCTGAATGTGCATGATGGCACATTAAATTGTTCATATTTTTGCAAAATAATGTGGCTATGCAAAGCACAGCTACTTGTGTGCAAGAAAAACAACTTCTTTTGCAACCTGATAAAAAAGTACATAAGAGAATGAAATCAGTAAAACAAGAGTGTAGTTGTTGAAGTTGTTGGAAATGAAACGATTCATTGTCACATTGTCAGCAAAGCTCTGAATGAACTGAAGATGTTTCCCAGCTGGCTACTAATTTAGGCTTTAGTTAGGCTATTTGGCTTGAAAAATCTGGAATGAAAAGTTTGGTTTTGTTTGCAGTTCTATATTTCTAAGTAATTAGTGCCCTAACCAAATTAAAAAGAAAGTGTCTTACAATAATCTATCATGGTAAAGATAAAGGCAGATTTAACTTTTCTGTGTCATGACTTAGTGTTTTTTTTTTCAGCCAGAAGAACATTAGTTTTAGTTTTACATTTCAGTGCTGATGTGTTTTTTTTAAAACTGGAGTCCAATGACCTCTCATGACCTCTCACTTCAGTTTTGATCCAGGTAATCATATTTTCTAGTTCATGTGAAAACGTGTGTTGCTTGATTTAAGAGTCAAGTACAGTTATGTCCATAGTATTGTAGATATTGTTTTTTTTTATTTTTTTTATTCCATGTGTTTTTCTTTCTTGCCAAAACCTGGCGCATACATTAACCACAATGCAACTCGGCCAGCCAGAGTCACAGAGACACAATATCAATAAGTATCATCAGCATATGTGTTAGTTTATGTCACTGTATGTTGTCTTGTCAAATAATACTAGGACTAAAGATAATTATTCATGTAAGGGAAATCTAGGGAAAAACTAATGTTATTATTGAAGGAAGAAAGTGATGTATACCTCATCTATTTTAACACCACATGTTTCAAACCACACAACGTTGATTTCTTTAAGGCCAGACCCTACTGAAGCAGACAACAGCTACTTTAATAAACAGATTCTTTATTTCCAAGCTGAGCCTTAAAAAGTTGCAGAACATTTTGGAAGCTGGACAGAAAAACATAGAATCTATTTACTGTTGGCTGACGGTGTTCAGCAAACAGATTAAAGTCTAGACCGTCGCTGCCTTTTATGGTGTGATAAGTTAATATTGCGCTCTTCGTATCTGCAGATAGTGTTGATAGATTACAAAATCAGCTCCTCTCTGTGTGCCCTGCACCCACCTGCGTACATTTTCCTCAATGACTCACTGTTTTCTTATTGAGAAAAATATTCTGTTCTTATTAACAGAGTCATGGTGGACCTACAGTGTGTTGCATGAGTATTCTCCCCTCTTAGTGTTTTTCTACTTGTTTTATCACGTGTAATTTAAATCAATCTATATTTGGATTTTGTTGTAATGGACCTAAACAAAACAGCCGAAACTGATGAAGTAAAATTAAAATTAAAAAAAATGCTTTAAAAGTTTAAAAAATGATAATAAACTGCAAAGTGTTTTGGAGAGGTTCTTTGTCTTTATGGTGCAGGTGCTTTATCTAAATAAAATCTAAATGAAAAAAAACATTCAAAATACAGGCTGTAACACAACAAAATAAGAACAATGCCAAGAGGGGTAAACACTTCTGCAAGGCACTATAATCAGAACACAGGTTCCTGCTGAAGAAATCTGTCCATACATGATCATACTGTGACTGGAAAACTGGATATTACCGGTTTCTCATTATATGAGATGAGGCTTGAATTCCCCCTGGTGGAGACATCACATGACAAGAAAAATAATAAGTATTAATGAGCCACAGGGTCAGTGGGTAATATCTTAAATGAGGTCCCAAGTTGAAAAGGTTACTTAAAATAATCTTGCTTATTGAGAGCATTTTTAGAGACTTTTCACTTTAAACTCTGTTCATGTTTCTGGCAGAGAAAAACCTCTTGTCCTTTAAGTGTCCCAGATTATTTCACACTGCAGGAAACATGAGAGCAAGAGACTTTATCTTGCATTCAGACTTTCTGTACTTTTATTTATCTATTGGAATAGTTTGACGTTTTGGTATATATGCTTTTTCAGTTTCTTGCTGAATTTTAGATGAGAAGATTGAGAGCACTCCCATGTCTATACAGCAAATACGAAGCTACAGTTAGCTTATTTTAGCAAGACTGAAAAACAGAGGAAGCAGCTAAACTGGCTCTGCCCGAAGGTAACGAAAGCTTACTGATTAATTATGTTAAATCTTACTTGTTTAATTTGTTCAAATGTCAGAATGCAAAAACACCAAGTTGTGGTTTTACTGTGGGTTATATGCAGGACTGGACTGGGAACAGTTGCTAGGCAACTTGTGGACACTCCATGAACTCCAGGTCAGGAGATGGTACAGCATAGTGTCCTCTGTAAAACCTCAATTTCATGTTTGTACAGTTTAAACAAGATTTAACATGCTGATTATTGAGCTTGAGAAATGTTGGTTCTTTACCACAAACCCTTGGAACCAGGCTTCGAAGCCAATTTGACACAGTGGCCGAACCACACAATTACAACTCCTCAGCCTGTCATGTGATGTCATGGGGCCCCAAAACTTTCTTTTTTTTCTCCGTAGACTTACACTGTGAGAGAGATGTCTGTAAATCAGCTGACAATTTCCTCTTTGTGGTGCACCAACTTCCCAACACGACCACTGAGCCCTCTTTTGATCATAATGTCCTGAAGTTGTCAAATTCACTAATCGCCACATCCAGAGTTTTTATGAACTGTTGTTCATGTGAGCCAGCCTGAGACCAAGCAGATGGGAGGTGAAGTTAAAGGAAATGCTGATGCACTTGCTCTGGGCCTGTAGCCTTTGGAGTTGGAAGATCTGGGAAATTTTTATACCTGGAAGTCAAACTTTTTTTGGCGTTAGTACCACTGAGCAAGGAGTAGGTACAACTGCAGCTGGAGCAGCTGCGCAAGCAGTCGCCTTTGCCCCCTGGCCCTGAAGCAGAGGTCCTTACAAAAGTGCTAAGTTAGTGATTAGCCAGCTATGAAGTATTACAGTAAAAAAGAGGTGGTTAAGGTTAGGCTACGGGCAATGGGAAGGGTTACATTTCGTTAAGAAAATCACATCTTCATGCATTAGGAATTATAAAGTGGATTATTGCTACATTTCTTCACTACAGTGTAGACTCTCTGTACTTGTGGTGTGTGGTTTGTAGGGGCGTGTCATGTACGCTACTAATGGATTATGTCTGCAGCAATACAGATGTCTGACTGAGCAACTTTTACAGGAATAAACAGGCCCCGCCTCCAACACTGTATCCAGTTGCCTTTATACATCCATAATTTCCCCGCTGTTTCCAGTCTTTATGCTGAGCTAAGTATGCTGGCTCCAGCATTACATCTGTCCCACAGACATGAACAGTGCTATCAATTTTCTCATTTAAGCATCTCCGAAGGAGGCTAATAAGCTTTTTTTTCCCCCCAAATTGTTAACTGTTTCTTTCAATGAAAAACGTTCTCTGAACTTTAAGCTTACTCTGCTGCTATACTTGTTTGTACTTTTATCACAACAGTAATCAGACACTGGGTTTGTTGTCACTCACCGAGCAGGCAGTCCACCTGTTTAGTGTCAGCTTCAGTCTCTGTCATGTAGACTGTGGCGTTGCATGACATCGGTTCCTGAAGGAGCAGTAGGATAGATGATGTTAGGGTTATGATTTGTGTTATTAAAGACTATAATCCAAACCTTTACGTTAACTATTTTTACCAACTTTAAATAATGCAGTCTCCTCCAGTCTCTCCCAGTGTTTAAGTGCACAGAAAATCTGCAGCTTTGAGTTTAAAGCTTAAATATTTACATGTTTATTTCATCTCATTATTCTTACCTTGCGTCCCTGAGGCAGATAGCCGCAGTCTGTCCAGGGTATGTTGCTCCCAGCTGGACAGTCACTCCTCCTGCTGGTGAACTGCAGCGAGTACACCGAGTCTGAGCCATTCTCTGACTGTGGACACACACACACACACACACACACACACACACACACACACACACATACACACACAATCAGTGTTTAGCAGAGGTCAAAGTGTCTAAACATGTTTTCCCAGAATTTCTTGGTAATGGTCACACAGCTTTAGCTCCCCTTGTTTAATCACTGTCCAGTTTAAGCTCTGAAATGTGACATGTAGATTTTTAATGAAGCCAGGATCCATCAGATCTGTTCACAGCTGACTGATCCATCACTAACTTCCTCATACAGTCATTTTAAAGGTATACAATGGGTGTAAAAAGTTGCTAAAAACAGCTACAAGAGTGAGTCAGTGCAAGAATATTACAACACTATAAAAGCAACCATTCCTCAGTGAACCCAACAGTACCTAAAAACTCTACACATAATATCATGTTGCAGTTTTTGGGTCTTGACTGTACTAAAATTTAACCTGAGATAAAGCAGGTCAAGTGATAATGCAGAGAGTCACATTCTTTTGCAGTCACTGTACCTTGCTGGCTGTTAGTATCTGATAGAGGGCCAGCTTGTATCCAGTGCTCAGCCTGTCGTTGAACTTGTTAACAGCGCTGTCGACGGCCTTCACCACAGATGGATCGTCACAGAAGATCAGGACGCCGGGCTGCACGTCCAATGCCTCCAAGGAAAGCACAAACAGAGGAAAATGTACTTTTGCTTGTGAAATCCAGATGATGGTGTTACTTTTTCAGGCCTTTATTTGCTTATGAAGACATGTGAGAAGGGGAAAGTACTCTTCTGACAGGTTATAAGCATGAACAACATGTGACAAGTAGTGGAAGAAAGTAATAAAGTAAACATTTGTGCTATTTGTACTTTACTTTGTATTTCCAACTGCTACTTTATACTTACTCCACTTTGTTTATCTGACAGCTAAAATTACTTTACAGATTAAGTTTTACACAAAATATAAAATATTTGATCATCTTATAAAATATTACACTCTGCCATAAATTAAAGTTTAGGAGGTAGTTTAAAGGGGAAGTTCTGCTGCATAATGACTTATACTTTTAATATTTTAGGTATATGTGCTGTCAATAATTACCTACTTTTGCTGAAATAATGCTCAGCATGAAAGACTTGTGATGGAGTATTTTCTTGGTGTGGTATGGTCATTTTTACTTGAGTAAAACTACTTTTTACAAGCAAGTTGACATTGCTTCTTTTTAACTGGTTACAAGACAAAAAAGTTGGGAATGACTAAAAGACACTACAAACATGACACGTAATGATCCAGATCTGTAGCTGTCAGTTAAATCATGCTCGTAATCCAGTGACGGAAACAAGTTAGAAGTTTACATTTGCTCAAGTGTCGTAGGAGCAGTGTGTAGGATTTAAGGGAACCTATTGACAGAATTGCGATATAATATTCAAAACAGTCTTCACTGGTGTATTATCACCTGAAACAAAGGATCACTGTGTTTTCGTTAGCTTAGAAGAAGCTCTTCACATCCACATAAGGAGTGGGTTCTCTTTCAAGGAGCCTACCTTGTTGCACCACCATTTTCCGACAGTCGCCCGGAACAGACAAACCAAATACTGTCTTTCATATTTTTACGTTATCTAAAGGCCACCGTAGGTTCTACCACACTGTTGGAGAGCAAGGGGTAAGTGGAGGGATACTCAGTTGGTTGCAATCTGCAGCCTCACCACTAGATGCCACTAAATCTTACACACTGCTCCTTTAAGTTCAGTTTTGAAAAGCTTGAAATGTACTTGAATATTGTCATTTTATACTACTTTACACCTCTAGACTACATTTCAGAGGAAAATGCTGATCTTTTCACTTTACATATTACAATTGTGAACACAATAAATATGATCATCTCACAGAATATGATGTATATTTGTAAAGTGGTTAAACAGACAGCCCAAAACTGCATCGATAATACAATGGTCACATTACAGTACGAGTGCTTTTAATGTTTTGCTTTTAATTCATATTTTCTACTCATGTAAAGTTTTAAATGCAGGACTTTTACTCCAAATGACGGATTTTGCCAATGTGATATTACAACTTTAACCAAAGTGATGTACCTGAATACTTCTTCCACCACTGCCATAACCCCTGACAGCGCAGTAGTTCATCTGCTCTCACAGTGTAATGCCTGATAACCAGTTCTGATTTCTTTCTCCTTACCTGTGCAAAGACTGAGCTGTGGAGGCACAGCAGGCCCAGCACACACAGCCCCACTCTGCTCCTCATCGTCTGATCCTGATGGATGTTTGGATCTGCTCTGCTACAAGAGAAAAAGATGGTAAATATCACACCAGTTGATGAACATTTTCAGCCAGTAATGGTGATTGAGAACTTACAATGTCTGAAGGAGGGGGCCTGCTTGTCGATGCTGTCAGGCTTTAAGAGGAAAAGCTTGACTCCTCTCCACACGGGGATGGACGACTGAGTGAAGTTCCCCTGAAACTGTGGGAGGGAATCCTGAGAAAGATGATGACACACTGATAGACACATAGGCAGGGGACAGGAGGGCACGGAGGATACACACACACAGTCATGCTCAGAGAGCTCAGTCGGTTAAAGGAGAGTAAATGTTTGCTCTTTTGTTTGCCCTCCTACCTGTCGAGTCAATACAACAGTCAGTATCAGAGATAGAGAGGAGACCATGTAAGGAGATGTACAAACTTCCTTCATTAGAGACTCTGACAGTGCAAACATTCTCCTACATCAACACTCATACCAACATATGAAATCACACATATTAGAGTGTATGGTGGCAGATGAATTCCCTGACTGTACGTGTTTAGGGGGCCGCTGTATGTGTGTTTGCTCGCCGTGTGTTTTGTGTGTTTTAACTGGTACTTTGTCCCTGTCGACCTTTAGCCTATACCACTCTGATTTCCCCACTGCTGCTCTGTGAAATGAGGTGAAATGTGCTCAGATGTTATGCTCCATATAGATCATAGCATCATACAGACATTGTGTTTGCTTTGTCTGCGTGCAAATTATTGTAGAGGATTACACCAAGTTCACCAAGTACGATAAGGTCAACGCACATGCCAACTGATGACAACATCCCAAAATCCCCCATGTGCCCCTGGCTAATCATTGGCTCTGTTACGCTCGAGGAGCCACTTTGGCTCCATCATACACCTCTGTAGAGACGGGAACAAAGCAAGCCATATGTTTTTGAGACTAGACGGAAAAAAAAGTTGAGATTGTTTAAAAATCTAGAAGATCAAAATTTATTAGAGCATAATTCTGCCCTCTTGTGGTCATACATGCACCAAGATATACTGCGCTGTCAGGCACCACAGAGAGGCTCTCAACATAGAGAATGTGACCTATCAAGAGGTGGCGAGTCTAAATCTGAGGGGCCACGAGATGCAGCAGAGGAAAGTAGAGAAAAAAAACAAGAAATATTTTCACAAATTTTGCTTTTTTCCTTTTGAATATGATTTTCACAAATCATGTGCAATACTACTTCTCATTGTTATACCACATATAATACAGCATTGATTATCAGATGCTGCTGATTTTCCCACCATTTTAGTTCATCTTTACTAACTCTTGTACTTAACGTATTCCTATTGTTACTCTAGTAGGCACTGGTTTTGCTTATGCTCCTTGAAAACACTTCTTATCTTGTATTTTTGTATATTTTGTCAGATATTTAATACTCCATTGTTTCTAAAGCTGGGCCCAGTGAGTGACCCTGACCTGTGGAGCACACTGGTTCTTGTGTTCCTGGTTGTGAATGTTGAATTGTTGTCACTGTACTCAGTGTTACTGTAATTTGAAGCATTCTTTGGCACAGGAATTTCCTTCGGGATAAATGAAGTTCTCTTGAACTGAATTAAACTGAATCATAGAATTATTTTACTTCTAGTATATTCAAATAAAAGAATTGTATTGTTTTCAGAAATAGTTAAATATTTTTGGAAATAACCTTACTTTTGCTTATGCCAGAGGCTAGATGATAAGGTAGATACCATTCTCATGATTTTCTGTAAAATAGCTACAGTCCAGCCAGCAGTTGGTTTGCTTAGCTTTGCCAACGCTAGAAGAAGTACTCCAATCTTTTACTTACAGGAGTACATCACCCCCCCAAATGATCATTTGTACATCAGTTACTCACCCTGTGTTGCGTTGCATTTTGGGAAAAAAAACTTTGTTTTGAGTGAAATGGAGAATCCAAAAACAGGGAAAATTCTTGATGGAATAAAGTCATAGGGGATTGTGCTTAACAGCAAAACTACATCAAAACCTTGGTTTACAAACACTAACACTACATCATATTTTGCTATATCTTTTTAGTTAAAATCTGAATCTTCAGCATCACCAGTAACATTTATCTGTCAGCTGTAGTGGTACAGTGTGTTTTAGTGTTTTACTCTGAAGTACAAGTATACAGCTGCTTTCTTAGAGGGAGCTCTGGGGGCTTTTTAAAGTTATTTCAGGGTACAGTGAGGAAGTATAGTATCATAATTCATTTTCTATATTTAAACACCATAACAGATGTTTTGCAAAGCACGTAAAGTTAGGGTTATGTGTGGAGCCCCCTGATTAGCATCTTTTTTAACAGGCTGAGAGGCTGCACAGTTTGCCTGTTAAACTGATGTGCAGTTCCCATCAGAGGTGTCAGCTCAGTGCTGACAGAGGCAGCGGTCTCTGCACCGCCTCCTGTGACACTTCACTTCCTCTGCACAGCTCATCTAGGTGTTAAGGTGTTCAACAGTTTCACATTTAGCCTACAAGCCCACCACGGCTGCAGCACTACCACTGCACTCACCATCTTTTTCTGTAGCATTATTCTTTTCCTTTCTTTATTAAACATGATGTTAATGGGTAACGCAGGTGATGGACTCTTATCTTCCTGGCTGCTGTTATTTCAGGTAAGTTTGATAATATTCAAATCTCATTTCACCACCAGATAACTAAACTCTCTCTGCAGACTGTTGTTTGTCTTTTCTCTTTAACTCACCTCAGTATTTATGAGATTTTTTTTTTTTTTTTTTTTTTTATAAATGTGAAAGTATATGCACTTTTAACATCTTTGTCCCAAAAATAAAACAACTCAGAAACATATAAACGTATATGATGATGCCATGCAGCAATAACTGGTGTTTTATCCAGTAACTCATTCTGTAATCATGTGCACACATATGAGGTGAATCATGATACAATGAGCCTGTAACTGGGACATATCTGAGGATTATCGATTAATTTATCTTCAGAAGATTGAAATTAAAGGTGGTCTTTATAATGCTGTTTCATTTTCTCCTTGAAGAGTGGTATTTCCTTGAACATGCATGGTGTGAGTGCTCTCTGTTGTGTGCCATAAATGAGTGTGTTCTGGTTTCCTCTCCCACACAGTGATCGTTGTTTAGTGGTCTTCAGCGGTCTCACATCTTTTTCTTTTTTTCTCAGTCTGTCTTTATTTAATTTGCTGTAATTGTGATACCTTTGGTGTAATTACTGTCAACTGTAGAGCATGGTTAAAACAGGCTAATTTTTTACTATATAATTACAACTCGTTAAATGTGATTTTTTCTTTTTCACTGTCTTTACATTTTTTGCAACATTTGCTGTTCCAAGAGTCTGTTAAAGCTCTGGCTGGACTAACAAAGTTGACAAACTACTCCCTGGCCTCAATCATCCATTGGACCCAAAAGCAATAATAATTTCATGTTTATAGGGATATCCAACACAAAGATACAATACAAACCAAGGCTCGTTCAGTATATCTTGTGGCCCCGTCTTTTAGAGGGGCCCTGTGTCAAAACATACTCCATATTGTGTTCTAATTTTGAATATTCCTGTAATGGTGAAGTTGTGTATCAGATTGTAATCTGAGACCTGGCTAGTTTCTGTATATCAGAGAAAATAACTAAATATGCAGCTTACTGTGTGCAGTGGATTCCAATTATTTGGAAATGCTTATTTTTCACACTGTATAACAAGTTTAAAAAATCAGTTGATAAACAGGCATTGAGAGTGGCATATCTCTTCCTCTACAGGTGTCCACCTCCAGAGAGACGTTAACTCCATCCAGCCTGCCTCTGACTCTGAGCTGCTCTCTGAGGCTCACACCTACCAGCCGGCGTTTCAGCCCTCTGAGACCGTTCCTCCAACAGGTGCTCACCAACACAACACCAGATTAATAACAAACATATAGAACAAAAGCACCAGTTTCTGTAGCCCATCTATTGTCGAGGGAATCACAGAGATGTTGACAGAATGACATGAGTAGTGACAGAATTAATATTATATATATTATAATGTAGTAAAACAATATAAGTGTCTGTAGGAATTTTAAATAAACATAACTATAATCAATAACAAAAGTAAAAAAAAAATTACACACAATTTGATATATGAAACATCCCTGCAGCATAAACACAGTGACACACTAAATAAAATAAAGCCTAATACATCACTAGGACATAAAGCTAACTGTACTCCCCTGAGATAATGTATTAATTATATGCACAGCAGATCATTTACTCGCGTTGTAAGTAAACTCAACTGGGATTACAGTCCAGTTTTAAGGTAAAGCATTTCTGGAACTGTTTCAAAGCAAGGTTAAAAAATAAGTAAAGTGAAAAAATAATTGAAGGCTCTGTTGGCTGCAACAGCACAATCGGTGTGTAGAGAAAAATGTAGGTGTGACGGACAAAATCTTTTGTGTGTCTATGTGTGTGTGTGTGTGTGTGCTTTGTGCACAGGGACCTACACGCTGAAAAACCATGATGGGAAACCCTGCATCAAAGCTACCATGGGAGCAGAGTACATTGTCATCGAAAAGAAGGTTAGAAGCTGTGACTCACCACTGTGTGTGTGTATGTGTGTGTGTGTGTGTGTGTGTGTGTGTGTGTGTGTGTGTGTGTGTGTCTCACAGGGGTTGTTAATTTGTGAACAGAGTGCTGTGTGTTTGCCTCAGTGTGTACCTGTGTAATTTTCTGGTATTTCAGCACTTTCAGCAGAAGGTGTGTGTTTGTGTCAGCATGTCTTTATGAGGTGTTACAATTCACTGTTCAAACTGTAAATATAAGATCATCAGCTGTTTCTAAGACGTGTGTACTCTGGCTGAGGCTCGATACGTATTTACATGGAAATTCATACACTCATATGTCTCCAATATATGAGTGTTAATACAGTCACATTTTGGCACAAAGTAAACGAGACACTGAACTGTAACACTGTTCAGCGATATAAAGTAATACTTCTCTCCTGTGTGCATTCAGAAGACTTGGTATTTCAACCTGGACCCCTCCAGGGTCAGGATCAGTGGTAACTGTAGCAGAGAAGCTGCTGTTCTCTCTCTCACGCTGCCAGACGATGCTGCCAGTCTGCAGTTCACCTTCAGAAAGGTACGACACATTCAACAACAAAAAGGCTGTCTTCTTACACTGCGAGTTAATGAAAGGGCTTTGACGCTGTGTGTGCAAATGTGCAACAAAAAAGAAGAAATAAAGTCTCTGCATCCAAACTACAGTATGTGATAGGAATATAAGTCATCAGAGCATCAGTGAGTCCTCTGTCGTCACATCTAGATCAAAACATTCACAACAGATGATGAAATAATGTTTGTTACTTGGATATATTCACATTACATGGATTTCTGAATCTGCTTCACTCTCCTGTATTTTTGTCACCAGGAAAAGAAGATTTTCTACGTCACCAAGCTGACTGCTGAGGTGTCTCCTCTGCCTGTCTGTCCAGGATGTGCCAGTAAGACCACATAAAGAGAGAAACAAAGGATGACACATATCATAAAGCTTGTATTTGTGACTTAGAACAACAACCTGCAAACACTGAGACTGTAACTGTCTCTGTCTTACGTCCTCTTCCCCCCAGATAAGGCTTACTCAGGTTCATCGGCCCATGACAAGCTGTTCACCGCAGCTATTGGACAGAGCTTCAAGTGCAAATCTGGGAATCTGATTTTGATGTCATCGGAGCTGAGGATCAGGCTGGTTCCTCTGCAGATACAGGCCTTCACTCTGCCAGGAGGACAGTATGGAGAAGGTGACTGAGCTCTTCAATCATTTGTGTTCAGACAGTGATGCAGGGGATTAAATTAGTCTGCTGGGCACATTTAAATGAGTGTAGCTCTCTAGTAGCTCTAGAGCTACAATTTTCACATGTAAAAGCTCCTAAAGCTCTGCTACATATTATTGGTTTTTGAAGAGAGGGACCAAATTCAAAATGCTCAGTTTTTCATGCAAAAAAATTACATCTTTTTACATCTATATGGACGTGTTTCCTACAGTAGGATCAGGCTATGTTCTTACTTGTAAAGGTCCAGGTCCAATTCACAGTCCTCACTGCTAGATGCCACTAAATCCAACATTCTGCTCCTTTAAAACACTTTAAAAAGCATCTACACAAACTCACGAATAGCTATAGTTTTATAAACTTACCACAGTTCTCACAGGGCTTCATCACAGTCCAACAGGGCAGTCATTTAGCTAGGATAAATTTAAGTTTCTAAAACAAAGTTATAAAAACAGTGGTCGCCATCCATGCTTTCTATCCAGTTTTATTGTTTTTTATTGTTTGTTTATTTCTCTCAGCCATCTGGATTTTGCCAGACATAATAAATAAAATGATGGTTGGTGTCCCTGTCTAAGTGAATGAGGAGACATGCCTGTGTGGACATACTGTGAGGACACTGTGAGGATGAGATTTAAGAGAATCAGATGGTGTGATAATTAGTCCCCTTGGACTGAGTTTAAGCCCAGAGAGAATCAGCTGCAGAACATTTAAGTGTCCTGAAACTAAAGCTAGTGGTGCTGCTGTGTACCATCTATAAATGATGGAAGACAATCTCCACATTGTAGCTTTCTGCAGGATATCTGAGACTTTAAGTGGATGATGAAACACATAAACAAGAATTTGGTAAAGTGATCTGTGTGTGTGTGTGTGTGTGTGTGTGTGTGTGTGTGTGTGTGTGTGTGTGTGTGTGTGTACACTAACTGCTACAATTGTAGATGAATCAAATCATTGTTTCCTTGTGTTTCTGCTTAAATTAAGGTCCTTATTTGCCTAAAATTATTCTCCTCCTTCTTCCTCCTGTCGTGTGCTTCAGAGGTGGAGTGTTGGCCTGATTTTAACAAGCGACTTTTTCCCATCCTTGTCGGGGCCATAGTGGTGGGTTTCTTTCTCACTCCTGTGTTGATCTACCTGTTCATCAAGGACCGTCGCAGAGGAGGATACAGCAGGCTGTGAGCTCATTGTGAAACTGGACAGAGATTTACATCACCTCAAATAATATGTCACTCTCAGTTACTGTTATAAAAAGTTTCAAAATAGCTTTCTCTAACCTGAAAGTAACTTTTTTTGTTCCTTGAATTCTTCACATAATAAGAAAGAGGTCTGACATGTGTAAGTGTAATTGCAAACAGTGTTGTCACATATGTTTATTTGACTATTCATTCCTTGATTTTTAAAGTAACTATTTTCTGTCTTAATTTCTCTTTTATCTGATTTTTTTTGCTTTTAATTTCAGTCTCATTCTGCTGTCAGTGAAAGGTTTTGTTCACTTCTGACTTTTAACATACTCCCATGATTTGTTGCCTGTTCAACAAATAGTTTATAAAAGAGGCGTGGGCTGAAAAAAAGCTATATTGCCCTTACAGTAAATACACTAGCATTATAAAGGAACCAGACTGTATAATGTGATTTATTAATATATAACTCCTGCACCCTGCACCTGCACCAAGACGATGCTGCCAGATCCGTATTACTCAGAGCCCACTATGTCAGTTATGCTCTCACAAAGTGTTAGGCACATACCTGCACATGATGTGGGAATGTCCTGGTGTCTTTTCCTTTTGGCTCAGTATCTCATATATTCTTTCTTGTTTAATCCAGACAGACATACCCTGTCTACCCCACATTTTGCTTCTAAATGATGATTCTTCCTTGAACTTAAATTTTCACAAGAAGAGAGTATTGTTTGCAGGCCTAACGGCAGCAAAGACAATGCTGATAAAGAGATGGAAACCACCACATACTCTGAATGTGTCTTCGTGGAAAATATTATTTTATGAAATTTTGCTACTAGAAATTTCCAGTGCCCGAGCTCAAATGGCCAAAGCAGAAGCAACACAAAACTTGGAATCAGCAGCTGATAAAGTTAAAGTACTGTTTTGAGTTTACATGTATGTATCTATGGAAGTATGTATGTGTTTGTTTGTTTTTGTCTTTTGTTTGTTTTGTTTGCTTTTGTTTTTTTTTTTGTTTCTCCTCTTTTCATCTCCACTGATGTTACCCTCAATGAAATGATATAAAATAAAATAAAAAGTTGATCACAAAAAAATAACTCCTGCACCTAAATTAAAGAGTACTGCAGAATAAAATGTTGCAGTTTCACTGTCCTTTATCAGCTAGTTTTGGTTGGCTAAAGTGAAAAATAAGACACTTTGTGAATATATTTTTAACATTCAAAAAGTGTTTGATTTTTAATAACTGCAAAGGTAAAACAGTACATAACTCAAATATATTATAGTGCAGCCAGGATTGAAGTTACATTTTTTTTCCAACAAATTTCTGTTTAAGAATTTCCATATTGTTTACTGTTATTTATAAAATAAAGTGAATTTCATGTTATTTTTCTGAGTGTGATTTTTCTGTATTTCCTGTAACTCACCTTCAGTTTGACAGAGAAACGCCGCCCTCTGCTGGTGATTTGTTATAACTGCAGCGTCCTCCCCGCCTCCACATCCCTCTGTCTCATTGGTTGTCGATACTACGAGTCCTTGGGAAGGTCAAAAGTGATAACACAGATATTTATACGCGTGTTACAGTGGTCTGTAGTGTGAGTGCAACATTTAAGACTCCAAATATTCCTCTCTGGTTAAAGTTTGGTGGCTTCATGCAGTTAAACTTAAACTAAACTGTGTATGAGTTGTCTAATAAATTACCACTTCGCCTTTTCCTCCTCAGCTGGTCACCAGTGTTAGCTAGCTAGCTAGCAGCTAGCCTCAGCAGCTGGTAGCTATGGCTGCAGTCATTCTGAGTTTCCCAACTCTGCAGGGTCTGAGGATATTTACACAGTGAGTACATCAACGCCTTACATGGCTGTTATGATTTTGTGTGAAAACAGGGTACCCCCTTTCACGTTATCTCCCGCTAACCAGCGTCTTTTTACCTGCTTTTTAACGTTAGCTTACAGCTAAAGTTTGCAACGCTAACTACCTCAGGTCTGAGCTAACTTGTGCAGATATCATTGCCACACATCACATTGTAAATAATCTGTTGGTGTTTATGATCTGTGACCTCGTCAGCGTCACTTTTTTGTCTCCAGAGCGTCAACGTCTTAATAAAATATGTCCCATTTTACAAGACAATGAATCAAATCAAAGCTGAGCAAGGTTAAATAAAGGTAGCAAACTGTCAGCTAGCATGGCTAATGTTGCTGATAGGTACAACATGCACACTGATGTGTATCTGCGACCAGCCTTCACTGAGTATCACATTCAGCTCAGTTATTCAGGCTGGGTGATGCTTTAATGTACGTGCACAATGAACAAGCATTTCCTCCACTGAGCATCTGCTCTGCCCTTCACAGCCATGTAGAGATTTAAAAGGTACTGAAGTTATTGTCCTCTCTCCTCAGAAAACTGTCATGGACCAAAAGAGGCGTGAGGCTCGTTTCGGGAGGTGAGTGAAGAAAATGCTCCTCTCAGTATTATAAGCAAAGTGCTCTGTTTCTTTTGAACCTTTAATAGAAGACAATTGTTGAAGAGATGTTTATGTTTTGGACTAAAACATGAAGTCTCTCCTCCTGGGTGCCAGGATAATCACATACATACCAGTATTATGATGATGTTGGCAAAGTAAAACTCTGTGTTGCAACAGTTATTTGTGATTCTCCTTTGATTATTCCAGCTTTGCTTGTTGTGTCCAACCAGCAGTCCAAAACCCCAGAATATTCACTTTTTGATGATAAAAACAGAGACAAACAAAATCCTCACATTTGAAAAGCTGGAAGCAGATGATAGAAGGTGTTTTAGCTTGATAAATGACTTAAAACAGTAATCGTTTATTAATATTGTTGACCAATTATCTTCCTAATGTTTATTAGTAAATATTATCTGGCAGGTACTGTGGACATTGTCTGTGCTGTGGTTCTTTTGATCAGTATGGCTGTGTTGCATAAACAAGTACAGTGTTATTCAAACAGACCTTTGACAATGACGGTTGCCAGCTCTTTAAATTGTTTTGCACTTTTGACTTATTTAGTGACATGGAGACTGTTGTAAACTTCATTTTAAGAATATTTCGTTATTTGTTAAGTGTCTGCTGTGTCTTCTCCAGGGGTTGGAAGGATAGAGAAGGTGCTGATTGCCAATCGAGGAGAGATTGCGTGTCGTGTGATGCGCACGGCCAAGAAGATGGGCGTCCGCTCTGTGGCAGTGTACAGCGACGCTGACAGACACTCCATGCATGTGGCCATGGTGAGATGCTGAATAGCTCTGTCTTGCAAAGAGTTGAGCCTTTTAGTATTTGTAATCATCTGCTTCTCAGTCTTTGCTCTCTGTGTTCTTCTTTGGTTTCTGCAGCTGCTTTAATAAACTCAGTGAGGCAGCGTGTTGCTAAAGTGGTGTTACTCTAGTTAATTGATAAAAACTTTAATTAGTTATGTTAATTTGGAAACACGTTTTTTGAGTTGTTTGTCTCTTTTTCTTAGGCAGATGAAGCCTACCACATCGGCCCTCCACCCTCCCAGCAGAGTTACCTCTCAATGGAGAAAGTTTTGGAAGTGGCCAAGAAGTCTGGATCACATGTGAGTAATCCTCTACTCCTTGTTAACAGTTTTAGGAAGAGAAGTCCTGCTTAAAGGAGCTACTTCCGAAGGAATAATAGATTATGATGTTCAAGTCTTTTTAACCCCTTTAACTGTTCTCCATGTTGAACTATTCGTCTTCGACCAACGTGATGTTTTAGACAATGTGTTTGTGTGTGTAGGCGGTCCACCCTGGTTATGGCTTTCTGTCAGAAAACACAGAGTTTGCAGAGGCGTGTAAACAGGAAGGCATCATCTTCATTGGGCCACCTTCCTCTGCCATCCGAGACATGGGCATTAAAAGGTGACACACACAAAACAATTCATTTACATCCTCTCTTTAAACAAATAGTTTTATGTTTTTTTTGATACTCTACTTATGGACTTATGATAGGGTGCCAGGTGGCCGGCTGACTATTTTCTTTAGTACTTTGAATGTAAATAAATGTGTCAGAGGACATATAAAACATATAAAAGTTATACTATATGCCACTCATTTTCATTCTTTTTTTTAGCACATCCAAACACATCATGTCAGCTGCTGGGGTGCCAATCATTGGTGGTTACCATGGAGAGGACCAGTCAAATGAGAGGCTGCAAGCAGAGGCTGCCCAGATCGGATACCCTGTGATGATTAAGGCAGTCCGCGGAGGAGGAGGGAAGGTGAGAGGACATGAAAAAGCCTAAATAACTGCTAAATTAACTTTAGGTTACATTAAATAACCGTGTTTGTGTTTGTGTTAAGGGGATGCGTATTGCACGGTCAGACTCAGACTTCTTGGAGCAGTTGGAGTCAGCTAGACGGGAAGCCAGGAAATCCTTCAACGATGATGTCATGCTGGTTGAGAAGTTTGTAGAGGATCCCAGGTAATAATAATAATTCTTTCGTACACTCACTCAGACATCACTAACCAGCCAGTTGTACCACCTTGTTAATCTTATTTAAAAATTGATTTTTCCTTTTATTTCTCTGTCTGTCTGTCTCCTGTAGACATGTGGAGGTTCAGGTGTTCGGGGACATGCATGGTAACGCTGTCTATTTGTTTGAGAGAGACTGCAGTGTCCAAAGGAGACATCAGAAGATCATAGAGGAGGCACCAGGGGTGAGTGAGTAATGCTGGTCAGTTGAGTCAATGCAGACTGCTCTCAGTCTGTAGACTGAAACTGGACAATTAGGGTTATAATCACTTGAATATATTTGTGTCAACTGTTGAGTGTTTTACTGTGTTTTCACTGTTTCTATTTGTAATTTTTCAGCCTGGTATCAGTCCTGAGGTGCGGAGGAAACTTGGAGAGGCAGCAGTTCGAGCAGCCAAGGCTGTCAACTATGTAGGGGCAGGTGAGACACACAAACCCTCAGCCTGCACACACCTCACTATACTGCCTCAGGCCCAGAACAAACAGTACGTTGACATTATATTGTTTGTCCTCCTGTGTAGGTACGGTGGAGTTCATAATGGACGCCCAGCATAACTTTTACTTCATGGAGATGAACACCAGGCTGCAGGTGGAGCATCCTGTCTCTGAGATGGTCACTGGAACTGACCTGGTGGAGTGGCAGCTCAGGGTGAGAGAGGAGGGAGGGAGGAAATGCTGACAGCCAGTTGAAAACATTACCTTTTAAATAAAAAGTTTGGATTTCAGTTACACTGATAGCTCTGTGAAACTCCTCCAGGTGGCAGCAGGGGAGCGCCTGCCTCTCCTCCAGGATGACATCATTTTACGGGGACACTCTTTTGAGGCTCGTATCTATGCTGAGGACCCAAACAACGACTTCCTTCCAGGGGCAGGGCCTCTGCTGCATCTCTCCACTCCCTCAGCAGACCAACACACACGCATAGAGACTGGAGTCAGGGAAGGTAGGGAGTCTAGATCTGACTCTCTGGTTGTGTTCACAGTGATAGTTTTCCAATCTTTATGTAACAACAGAATTAAGTATCCAATTTTCTACCTTTTGTCACTGCCTGATGTATCACAACAGCCCTGCTGGCACATTACACACATAACAAAGATCAAAGACCTAAAGTAGAAACCACAGAAATGAGTGCTTGTTTAGATTTGACTGGTTCCCATCCATTTGTCGAGCTTTCGGACTGTTCTTTTTGAGAAACTGTGCGTGATGATTAAACAATCAAACATGACAACACAGGTTTAAAAAGGTAGAAAATGTGCCTATGTGACTTGTTAAGTATGTGTTGATAATGAAGGACGGGAGCTTTAAAAGTGATGGTGTGCATGTACATGTGTTTTCAGGGGACGAGGTGTCGGCACATTACGACCCAATGATCGCCAAGCTTGTGGTGTGGGGAGAAGACCGATCTGCTGCCTTAAAGAAGCTGCGATACTGCTTACAACAGTACAATGTAAGACACACAGGCACATGATGCTTTACATGTCGTGCAATTTAAGTAATGAATACAGTATTAGCTAAACTTAAAGCCCCTACATGTAGCAGTTGATTTAAATTATGTAACAATTACATACAAAAATGCCTGTAAATAGTTCATGGTTCTGTGTCTGAACTTTCTTTGCGTCCTCTCTGTCCTCAGATTGTGGGACTGAACACTAACATTAACTTTTTACTGAGTCTTTCGGGCCACCCAGAGTTTGAGGCTGGAAACGTGACCACCAGCTTCATCCCTCAGCACTACGCGGACCTCTTCCCCACTCCGAGGGCGCCTTCTGGGGAAACGATCTGCCAGGCGGCCCTGGGCCTGGTGCTGCAGGAGAGGAAAAGCACACAGGAGTTCACACAGACCTCCACTGGTGAGGGGATAACAATTGTCTCATCAGGACTTATCAGGATATACAGCACATTTGATCTGAATAAGTGATGGTACACTGAGTGTTTATATTGTGTGTGTGTGTGTGTGTGTGTGTGTGTGTGTGTGTGTGTGTGTGTGTGATTTTTAGACCCCTTCTCCCCATTTGGCTCCAGCAGTGGCTGGAGAAGCAACATTCAGTTTAACAGAAACATGACACTACAGCTGGGCGACAAAAGTAAGTAACAGACATATGGTGAGCCTTTATCGCCCCCTAGTGTGTAGGAAGGTAGGGAAGGTGGAAGAAAGAAGGTAAAGAAGGAAGAAAAGACAGAGAACTTTAATTTTAATCAACAGGATCAAAGGTAGTGGGAATGCAGAGATACTTTTTTTGTAATTATTTGTAGTAGTTTATCTAATTGTTGCAGTGCCAACCTTTGACCAAATACTCTAGATCAAAAAATGTAAATTTTTATCAATTCATCTCTTGAGTATTTTTCAATGAATTAGTTGGTTTTTGAAATATCATAAAATGGTGAAAGAAAATCCTAAACCACCTTCAAATTTCTTGTCCCACTAACAGCAACCAAACACACAACCAAAACAAGTGTTTTTATTTTTTTTTTAATGGTATAAATAAAGACAAGCAGCAAATCCTCACATATGACACTGAAACCAGCACATGTTTGCTTAATAAATGACTAAAATAATTAATCTTCAATCAAAATTGTTAACTGTAATTTTCTTTTGCAGGACTAAATTTCTTTAAAAAGACCTCAGCTTTAATTTTAGTGCTGGCAGGATGGTAAATTCCTTCTGTGCTTCTCTAGCTGTCAGTTTGACACCAGAAACATCTGAAAACCCAGCTCTGTTTCAAAAAGTACTTGTTTTGAAGTTGCCAACAGCAGCTAACAGGACTTATTTCAAGTTTATTATTACCGTCATACCCATCAGAAGCAGTGCATTAGTGCAATGAAAAACTTAGTTAGGTATTAGGCAAACAAGATAATACACACATGTGCACATGTGTGTATTATTGGGCCAACATGTAATGTTTTAGATGCTTTAGAGTTACGTCTATATGTTACGTGCTAAATGAGTTGAATAAATGGTACAGTGTGTTAGTTTTAATAAGACCAGTGCAGTTAGGGTCGACTCATAACAGTTTAATGACTGTTTGAATAATTAAGTTTAGAGCTGATCTGGACTGTGACAGTGTGTTCATTAACTCATATTCATTATTCAATGTTTCTATTATAAATGTCACTGCAGGGCCAAAAATAAATCAGTGATGATGATGTTCAGCTAAACCCTCTGTGTTAAGTTACTTTACTGTCTCCTCTTGTTTGCTTCCTCTCAAACCTGTTTAGAAGTTGATGTGATCGTCGTGTACAACAAAGATGGAAGCTATACGATGCAGGTGAGCTGGAATATGTCCTGTGTCCTAAATCATTAATCACTGTTTGTGTTTGTTTGTTGTTTTTCCACTGATAGGTACCCAGATTTTCAAAAACAAGCAGATCAGTTTTTTTTATTTCTAAATGCTGATTGTAGCTCACATTATTGCATGACTGTTTTTCTACTATAATCTAGCGTTCACCTATTTTTAATGTTTCAAATAAACACCAATAAGTTCCCTAAACTTAAGTATGAAAGTTAGAAACAGTAGTTTGACAAAATTAACTTAACTAGAGGTCCACTGGCTCGTTATTTTAGAGCTTTCAACCGTATTTACAGCCGTTATCAACAAATCTAATACTTAATAGGTGAATCTGTATCGCAGATCTGCCTCTGTCATGTTTGTCATGAATGTTTGTTTTCTTTCAGATTGGCACAGAGATGTACCATGTGACTGGGGAGGTGGAGATGGAAGGTGGAGCATCATTCCTGCACTGTTCTGTCAATGGCATGAAGTCGCGTCCCAAACTGGTGATCCTGGACAACACAGTTCACCTGTTCTCCACGGTATGTTCCTACCACCACTGTTGACATTAGAAACACTAAGCTGAGTGAACTAGCTGTAAATATACATGAACTGCTTTTCAACTTATGGCATAAATGTGCAGATTTAAAGTAATAAGAAACAAAAGTATGTGAATTGTCAGTGGTGTAAACTTGGTAACTTTGGTACATTTAAGATGATTGGAATTAAATGATTGTATAAGTTTAATAAAAGGAGTATTTGCATATTACTCATACTAAATCCCTCATCATGATTTTGTCCTTTGATTTATTGTTTGTTCCATAAACTGAAGAAAATAGTGAAAATGACCATCACACAACATTGTGGAAACCATCATCAAAGTTCTTGATTTGTCCAAGAAATAGTCCAAAATCACAAAAATATTCAATTTAGTTTTGCACAAGACAAAACAAAACAGTGGATACACATATTTCAGAAGCAGGAATCAGAAAAATATTTAACATTTTCTTAAACCTGAATGTTTCAGTATGGATGTGGGTGGGCTTGCTTAAGCAGGAGAACCTGTTGTCCTAAACACAAATTAAAATGTCTTTATTCCTCAAGTGGTAAACTTCTCCAACTCATTTGCTGACAAATATATAAGTTATTTCCAACTGTCTTTGTGGACCTTAGCTGTTTTAAATCTGCACAAAATGCATGTGTGTTTATTAGCAGTAGTTTGTCCTGTTTACTCTCGACTTTATTGCAGGTTCAGTTCCACAAATAACAGATTTTGTAAAAGCTGTAAATCACTGCTTTTCCCAGTCGATTTAATGAGAACTAAACTCACCTGTCACCGCAGAGACTCTCCGTCTCTGTTTCCTGCCTTAAGCATCTGTCATCTTTAAAGACCGGGGACTGGGGACAAACACTTGATGTCTGACATCAGGGGAAATTAAAGACTGTTCAAATCCTCTTAGCTCTGCTGCCAGTTAACTGTCACCTCTGTTTCTGACATCTTTACATCTTCTCTGCAGGAGGGAAGCTCCCAGGTGTCTGTTCCAGTGCCTAAATATCTGGCTGGTGTGAGCGGCTCCGGGGCTCAGGGCGGAGCTGTGGCCCCCATGACTGGAACCATAGAGAAGGTGAGTTTGGTTGTATTAACATAAGGATTATCATTGGTAGTTAATTACATTTTTGTAATGTTTATTTTTCTTCTGGCAAAACTGGTTATCGTCAGAGGTTTGGAGGACTTTAGTCATCATATTAAATAATGAAATGTAAATAAAAATATATTTGTACAAGCTTTTCAAAGCACGCTATTTCAAGAAGCGTGAAGAAGATAGAACAGTGAAGAGCTGTTGCATAATGCTATTTCAAAAACAGAAGTTTACCAAATGAATAGACTAAATCCATTTATAAAAGTGTTTTTCAAGTTGACATTCTCACTGACTGATTAATTGGTGCTGGTTCTTTATATTTATTGTTGCATATTTATCATGAATACAGTCCATCTGATGCTCGTTTTGTTTCTGTTTTTGCTGTTTCATCACTACTACAAATCCAACTGTAGTTAGTGTCTCACCTTCACTATCCTTGCTTATATTTTAAGAAGCTACACATTATATTCAGCCACAAAATAAGCCTGAAAAGCTGGAAATCAGAACAGAAGTGCAGAGAGTTGTTGCATAGAGATGATACACAGTTTTAGAATGTTGCAGAGCGGCACATTACAAGTAGTCGCCTGTTTCAACTCATCTCGTCGCGAGTCTTTGGTCTGAACTGGGCTTAAGGGATGATACCCTCATGATGTTTAACCAGTATACAAAATGTCCTAATACATGAGACTAATGGGCAAGTTGCAAGGAAAAAGCACATCTGTTATTTTGTTCTTTAAGTCCATTATTTTCCTCATCAGGACCCCTCAAAGTGTATTATGATACTTCTGACTTTGCCACTAACCAAAACAAAACTTTACCAGCTTCAGTTTGTTTAGGTAAATTATTGCAGTTTCAAGTGGACTTTAAAGACACGTTTTTGTTTGGGGATTATGCAAAGTTAGAGGAGACAATTGATACCACACTTGTGTGTGTGTGTGCTAAATATGAAGCTAGTTTAGCATAGCATGAAGACCGGAAGCAGAGGGAAACAGCTAGCCTAGCTCACTCCAAAGCTCATAAATACACCTGCTGTACCAGGACTATTGAAGCTAACGAATTAGCATGTTGTTAATTAGACAGGAAGATACGAAATGTCGATTAATGGCTTTTAGATGTGCTGGTAGATGTATGTTTGAGCTTTGTACAGGCTTGCCGTATCTCCCTGATTCTAGTATGCTAAGCTAAGCTAACAGCCTCCTGTCTCAGCTTCATAATTAGTGCACAGATATAAAAGTGGTACGGATGTTCTTGTAACTCTCTGCAACGAAGTGTATTTTAAATATTAAATATTAATATTAATTATAATATTTCACTTTTTAAGTGAATTTTTTTAAGGTAAAGTATTAGCTGTGTTGCTCAGTGTTGTCAGTTTGTTTCAAAATTAGCAAATGAAGTCGTCAGCACTCATAAATAGTATGTAATACTTTTAATGATGCATATCAGCAAACAGAAACAGATGTGTGTCAGTCGGAGGCTTACCTCAGCATTACCAGGACAGCTAGGAACCTGCTGGCGATTATCAACCAGCTTATTCAGATCATCGAAATAACATTATTTAAAAACAAATACAAGCAAGAACAACAGGAAATTTAAGTCACCAAAAGAAGTAAACTATGTTCTTGCAAGAAGCATATAAGTGACCAGTTGATTTACACACTAACAGGAAATGAGTGTTTGCACAGATGTAAACTCATCATGTGTTTGAGCACTGCTCTAAATCTGAAAACAAGGGTTATATTAAAACGTCCATTGCAACAGCACTTCACATCGTGCCTGCGGTTCACTCACTGGTAAAACTTGCCCAATCAATGCTTAATAACACACTTAATAGAATCATCGATTATTTTAACACATCTTTTTGTTGTTATTGCAAACACTGTAATACACTCCTGTGATACAGAAAATAATTGGCTCTGTGAAAGAAGTGCAATCGTCTGCCTCCACCCTGTCCATTATATTTATTTATGGGGACACCTCTGAGTGTGTTATTGTTCACCCACAATGCACTGGCAGCGTGTGTAATGAGACCGAAGCAGAGGTGATGAGAGCAGGCTGACTGCCATCTTTTGAATAACTGAAAACAATTTAAAGACGACCGACTCATTCATTTAGAAAGAGAATTACAGCATTATAAGTAAGGAATAATGTAGACGTAAATGACCTCCTTGTTATCCTTGAGCGACATCACGGGTCTGATCTTTAAAGTTGAGATGATTGAAGACGAATCGTCCTCTGTGCAGACAAATACAATTAAACAATCTGTGGTACTGTGTTCAGGTGATGGTGAAGGCTGGAGACAAAGTAGCTGTGGGAGACCCGCTGATGGTCATGATCGCCATGAAGATGGAGGTGAGGGGCTCCTGCCAGCTCTGACTCACACACCTTTCCCCCTCCACCTGACAGGTACACACTCTCTCTGCTGTGTTTGTAATAAAGTTGTTTGTGTTCATCTCTGCAGCACACCATCCGGGCACCAAAGTCAGGTGTGATCAAGAGGGTTTTCTTCAGCGAGGGCTCTCAGGCCAATCGCCACGCTCCTCTGGTGGAACTGGAAGAGGAGGCTGAGGAGGAAGGGGAGGGGAGCAGCCAGTAAACAGACTCAAACACACAACCACAGCCACGAATACACACTGACAGGTAGGAGAGAGCCGGGAAGGAGTTACTGTGACGGCTGGAGGGAGAGTGAGTCAGTCTGAACGGGCCTGGTGTCCATCACTTGATTAGTATTTCTGAAAATGTGAGTCAGGACCCAAATCACGTGTTGGGAGTGAGTCTGGTTCAGTCTGGAATGGATTAGACAAATACTTTGACCCTGGGGACCCAACATGCATATAGCAAGGTCAGAAACAGTAACAGTGACCTGAAATGTTCCTGGGTTTGACTCGTGTGATTATGGGTCACCCCATAATAATCTCTTATGTACAGCTGCCTTTTACACATCAGAATTATCTTCATGTGGTTTGTACACTTTTGTTTGTTCCTGCTTTTCTTTCTTGTGTTTATATGTTTGAAACAGTGAATCTCTGGCAACCTGTTTGCAAAATATGTTTTCTCACGTCTCTTCTTTCTGTTTGTGTCAGTGGTGTAGTGTTAGTTTAACAATGGGTTGGGTAATCTTTTGTTTTTAAAGTTTATTGCACTTCCATACTGATAAGGGTTGACAGTTGAGTGTCCTCTCTTTGCACTCATTGTATACTTCTTAATCTTTACACAGTGGCAAAATCTGAAGAGTCTGTCAGCAAATCTGATGCAGGAAAATATTAAGTAGGTTGGATGGCAAGTGTGAAATCAGACAAGCCACATTGGACTATAGGAACAGTTACTGATCTCTGAGGGGGAAACTTCACATTTACATGACTTCAAAATATTTACTGAGTGAATCCCATCAGCGTATAATCCTTTAAAACAGGTTTGTCTGGGGGGAAAACGGCATCAAGTTATTGTCTGTCTGGTACGAACCATGTATTTCAAATTGTGTAAATTTGCATCTTTCTGTCACACGCAAAACTGTCTTGTAAATATCATTGAACCCACCAGTATTTAAAAAGCATAGTGATAAAGCTTAAAGCAATGCTGTTTTTCTGAGTCATTAAGATCTGACACTTTGAAGCTACATGGTTTTTACTCGACAGTGATTTAAAAGAGGCTGGATGTAAACCTGTTTTGGGTGCGGGAAGAAATTTTGTATTGGGGTTTGCTGATGTCCAGTTTTTCAACATCCACATGTTCTGTCCTTCCAGACTGACTCCAACTCTTCATCATGTTCCCCTGAAAGTGTGTTTGCTCTTATGAGTAAAGCAGAGGTCTGCTGGAAGCCTCTGTTATTGTTGGAGAGGAGGCTGTAACATGGCACTAAACAGAAAGGCCTTTTAGAATTGGGAGAAAGAAAACACTCCAGAATTATCAAATGATTCCCAACTTTTGTGAGCGGATTCAGCTCTGATTTGAAAATAACCCGTAAAGGATGAAATGTCGGTCACAGAGGGCTTTAAACAGACAGATGGTTTGATTCTGTGTAAATCCGCCATCAGTCCAAGTGAACTTGACCTGTGTCTGCTGATCACTCTCTTCTTACTAACTGGTGTGTGATGAGGCCTTGTAGCATCAAATTAATAGACACCTGTGTTTCATTTTGTAGATGTGTGACAGATGATTTATTATTAGATACTGGACTGGTCAGATACTGTAATAAAAATGTTTCTGAAGTATGCACAGTGCCATGTCATTTTTGATGTACTGGAAAGTGTTTGAAGGTGGGTTACACTTGTATTAAGAAGAAAAAAAAAACTTCTCCCTCAGCTGCCTAATGCCTTTGTCATGTATTGAGATTTATTGGGCTCCACCCAGCCTTAATTTGGAGAAGGTCTAATCAATCAGAATGACTGGCTGTACAGAGCCATGCTAGGCCACATTACAGGGGGGGAGAAGCAACATCTCAAAATACTCTATTACAAGTAAAAGTCATGCATTGACAACATTTAACTTAACATATGTAAGTATTATCAGCAATATGTACTTAGTACCAGAAGTAAAAGTCTAATTTATGATAAAAAAAATTAACCCAATACAGCTTTTACTGTAATATATTTAACAATGACTTTTTAAATTTTTTTTTTGACATAATATACTGACTTATTTAACATACTATTTTATGACTTTTTATGACATACTAAAGTATTTTTTTAATCATTTTTTTAATAACATACTATACTATGACTTTTTAAATCAGTTTTTTATGACATACTATTCTGACTTTTTTTTTAAATGTTTTTATGACATTCTATACTATGACTTTTTTTTTATGACTTACTATTTTTCATAACATACTGTACTATGACTTTTCCATCATATTTTATGTCATTATGTACTGACTTTTTTTGCCAGGTTTTATGACATTCTATACTATGACTTTATTTTTCGTGGCATACCACACATTCTATATTATGACTTTTTAAATCACTTTTTTTAATGTTTTTTTCTGACATACTATACTTTGACTTTTTTCATCGCTTTTTTGTCATACTATGACTTTTTTAATCAGTTTTTTCTGACATACTATTCTATGACTATGTTTTCATAACATACTATACTATGACTTTTTAAATCACTTTTAAATGACATACTATTCTATGACTATTTTTAAATCAGTTTTTTATGAAATACTATTCTGACTTTTTTTTTTAAATGTTTTTATGACATTCTATACTATGACTTCCATCACTTTTTATGTCATTATATACTGACGTTTTTTGTCAGGTTTTATGACATTCTATACCATGACTTTATTTTTCATGGCATACCACAGTATGACTTTTTTTTTTCACTTTTGTATGACACTACACTACGACTTTTTTAATCACTCATTCGTGACATGTACTGACTTTTTATGACAAATTTCCATGGCATATTTAAAAAAAAAAAAAAAACTTGTTTACTTACGTTTACATTTTTAACATTTTAACTCTTTTTTTTTATATTTTCATATTTTTTAATGGTACACTACACGGCATGACATTGTTTTTTTTTTTCTTTTACACATTTTGAAAACGATATAATATTCTATGACTTAACCATTTAACTGAACAAAGTCACACTCAAAAATGTGTTTCTTAAAAATGTATTTATTTTGTAAATAGAACCGCATCTTCATAAACATCAGCTATAAGACAGATTTACAGACAGGAAGAGGAGGGAGGACAGACAGACAGCAACAGGTATCAGTCAACAGAAGAGTGATGATGGTGGTTTATTATCAGTCTGGTGCAGCATAATTCACTGATGACAGGAGAGAACAAAAGTGATTTAAAACAACTTTCAGCATTGATCTGCAGCTTCATCTCGTACAGGCTGATGCTGAGTCACAGAAAATTGATCTGTTGATATTATATAGATTCCTCTTTTAAACCGACTTGATCAAGAAACCCTGCAAACAATGGCTAAGTTTTCCAAAAGCATCTCTGCACTGACAGCATTTCTAAATGTTTTTCTGCTAAATTTACTGATATTACTTGAAGATTTAGTTTGATCCTTTGTGTCATTTATGATAACCATGCCCGTAGATGTGTTATGTGACTAGTTCAGGATCTGGCCTCTGGATGATAAGGTTACTTGAAAGTATAAAGACTGAGCATAAGTGACTAAGTTTCATTTTCATTTGGTGGTTAAATACTGTTAATATTCGGCCAACATTTCCAGAAGCAGGAGTACTAGGTTAAAAGCCACGTAGGAGACAGAATTTAACAGCTCTTAATACAGTATCCAATTAAACTCAGACTGTGTTTTTGATGGATGACATGATCATCATCTCTAGTCGAGGCATGATAAAATATTAAATGACAATTTTTTGAATTATGTGGCTGAGTAATCTTCTGCTTCTGGAAATATCCCAGGGGCCTCGTATCATAACCATGCTGCTCTCTTGTAATGAAGCTTAGATGACGTCAGTGCTGCGATGCTTTGGAGAATCAGGTCTCGGATTTTGCCACTGTCAAATCTGATTTAAAAAAAAAAAAAAATCGATTTCTGCTTAAACAGTAACAAAGATATTACTCTAGTGCAACATGGGCCCCAATTACATTTGAAAATCTGTACCTGGATACACAGTCTGGATAAAAATGTACCAATAATTACATAATAATTAATGTATTAATAACCATTAATAATATTAATATAATTACATAACACAAATGAATATAGAGACCCAAAGTGTTCACATGAAATAATCACATAGATTAGCATAGATGTGTTTTTATTCTATGTCGCTTTTTTATCATTAAATCTCTGGGACTTGAAATTTCAGTAATTAAGAACTGTCCTCACTATCAATTGTTTATATCTTGTATTTGCTTTATTTTTACGTCTTGTTAGAGGCATTTTTTAAATCCATGTAACCACTACTTATGGTTTATCTGTTTGTAATTTTTAATATGATTATGGATTTTATAATGATTTCATTTCATAACTCTTTGGGTACCTGAAGGTGAGCACAAGGGGGCATCAGAACTGCACTTACACTGCAGGTTTTGGACAGCAGGGACTCCTCTTCCTCTCTGGAGTTTATTACTGATTCCAGAGAGGAGGGTTGTCAAACTTTTAGTTTTTTGTTCAAGTCAGGATACCTCAGCCTCTGCTGCATCGAATTTGACCTTTTTTTGTTTAATTACATTTAAAGGTTATGGTACTCTTGGATTTAGTATTGTACTTATATGTAAAAAATAATGGTCAAAATGGCCGCAGCAGAAGCCAACATATTCTGATTTTAAGTCCCTCGTTTAAATCTATCCCAAAGAACCCCAGATCCTACAATTCCCATACAACCTAAATGCATCGGAACATGAACTCCTGCCTGTTACATGCTCTCATCTGTCAAACACCATGTCCCTCGTTTAAAATGAAGGTTTTCTGGCAATTTCCTTGAAGTCTCAAGAACTCATATCTCATGCTTCAAAAGTGCTTTCACAGCCAGAGGACATTGTACAACTATTTTCACAGACTGAGCTCCTCATGAGAGGCAAACAGACTTTTATGTGTAAAATCGGTGCAGTAACAGTATTAACATATTTTTCCGTATCCAGGTACAGATTACAGGGATCATGGGTGTATCCACGTACACTTCTTATATCAGATAAGTTATAAATAAAAAAAGTAATATCCTGTGTAAATGTGGCCTGATCAGTATCTGTTGGGTCGTACGACAGAGTGATCTAACTGGAAGTTTCAAAGTGTCCTTCTGCTCATTGAAATGTCCTGTAACATTACAGATAACATCCTGTTTATTTCAGACTGTCGCTTTTCAGGTCAAACACAAAAACAGCTAAGACAGAGCTACATCCTCCTGATTACGTGTCTAAGATCAAGTAAAACAATGTGGGAAGTTGCCGCGTTCAGGCCGTGTACAGGACGCACATATATAATGATATGTCGGAGAAGTTCAACACAAACACAGAAAAAAAAGTACCGCAATAATAAATAGACACTTTCATTGTCAGTTGCACCTGTATGAAAAGAGATGATATAACAGGCCCAGGTATGCATCAAACAATGTGTACTATATAGAAAATAAACAATCAATTCAATGAATTGACTGACAAAAACATTACTGACTCTGATTTCTTTAAACAGTAACCGTAGCAACAGACACATCCTATGACTGTATGTTTCCTGTCTGAGCTGAGGCATGTACTGGTCGTTGTTGATGTCAAGTTTAAAACGGTTGTCTTGAAACATTTCTACATTTCACCTTCTGGAGTTAACTGCATTCTCCTACAAAACAAAAAAAAACTTTTCCTTATTTCACCTCTTTTTGGAAGAAGAGACGCCAAACCAGGCATCAAAATATTTGACCTTTCACATGCGGGCACCATGTGGCCACTGACAGCATACACAGAGCTTACAACAATGCTACGTACCGTACTTCCTTCAACCGACATGGCTGCCACACAAGAAACACACACACAGACACACAGACACACACTTCATCAACAGGTGGCCAGAACAACGCAACAGCAAAAACATGATTCAGATGATTTCAATGGTGACAGACGAGTAATGGTTGAGAGACAACAAAATGTGGTTTTGATATGTGACTTGTGCAAACGCTCTGCTATTCTTTTCATCTCTGTAGAAGCTGACTTATATTCATCTGATATAGCTATCTCTCTAAAGATAGAGACATTCTGCTGTCTGGGTCGACATGCGCCAGCCGTGATTTGGAAAAGCATCTCGCCATTAAAGCCATTTTGTCTTGTTTGGGGAAAAAAAAATTGGTACCATTATCTGATTTGATACTCGAGTAATATTTTCAGGCAACTGAGAGGGATGATTCTACCTATAAAACCTCATTAAGTCAGCTTTCAACACCGACCCTGTTATCTCAAAATACTCTCCGAGCATCGTGGTCTTTAATGCTAAGATGCCTTTGCTAACCCAGCTGAATGAGAAAAAGGCATTCAAGGGGAACAAGTTTCCAGACACTAAGTAACAACAGGCTCAAACAGCTTCAATCTGGAGTACCTTCCATAATCTACAATATAACCTCTTGAAAATGTATGGCTTTTCAAACAGACCCCATCCGGCCTCCTTCAGAGCAACGCAGCGGGGGTAGAGAGGTCTGAACAGTCCGACGAGAAAGCAGCACTAACAATAATGATAGTCTTCTTAACAACGATATAAGCTTCTGTACAATCAGGCACAAAAATAAACACTTTTTCTTTTAAACTCCAGTCTGAATGTTTTGGTCTTTGGTTCCATGGGAGAGATGAATCTCCTTGTACAGTATCAACGGAGTACTGTAGGTCCTAAGGAAACAAGTCTAGACGTCGACAGAACCAGTAAAGCTCTGAAAGCTACAGGTAGTCTAACTTTTTCCCTTTCCATCTGAATGAGAAACGAAGGTGCAGCGTGGCCAGGGGCTTGAGGAGAAAGTTTATGCAGCAGTTAATGGAAGCAACATGATGTTCGACCTTAGCTGCTAGCTGATATCTCAGAGATCCTCCACCCCCTAATGTAGTCTGGCTTCGTGGAGCTTCTGTCCTGGTGCTACATCCTGGATATTGGGGTCTATATGCCACCTCAGTCCTGTGTTGAGGTTAATCAACATGTCCGAACCAGCTTGGTTAGGTTACAGTCCTTACAGGCTGCAGTGCTTCGAGCAGGACTGCTGCCTGACATCAGCTAGCAAGATGTCCATCAAGAACCTCCATTCTGTGTCTACAAATATATAAGACTTACAAGGTCATTTTAATGCCAGTTGCATGAAAAAATAAGTTTGGCAACTGTGCTGAAAAAATAAATAGCTGCATTAGAGTTCATGTACCTGGGCTGATCTCAGAGGGGAGCACCTGTGAGATGACATATCTTCTTCTGGCCGTAAAAATCGTCCTGAATTTAAACGTTTTTAGATACTTTTGCAGGACTTTCAGAAACTCTATAAGCAGAAGGAATCTGCTCAGATGCTGATTGGGTCTTCCTTCACAAGTAGCTCCGCAGATGTCAGCTTCATGCCATGCTGACTTGCGTCACACTTCATGTTTTATTTCCTTCCATGTTGCAGCTCCTGTCTGATGTCCTTCTTAACATTGCTACTGAGGACTGATTCAATGAGGGAAACAAACTGGTGAAGAAGAAAGCAGCCTGCTGCACTGAGCCCAGTCCTTTGGTTTCATAAGATTCTGCGTTGCATCCAGCTGAGAATGCATTGAGCTTAAACTGAAGTAGGTCTACAAAATGGAGGCAGAAGGGTGATTATATTCTCCTAATGGAGTCTCCCCCAGCTCTGCCTGTCACAGTCAGCAGCCCTGGGAGTCAGCAGTGGGTGGCCTCCATGGGCGACAGCGTCAGGATGCTGCGATCATTGGAATAGAAGTTCTCCGTATCGCTCCAAGACCTGAAAACAGGCAGCAGTGACTGAGGGTTAGGAGACTAATGAAGTGTATGTGTGTGTGTGTGTGTATGTAATTGTGTGCATGTGTGTGTGTGTGTGTGTAGTAGGGAGACGGGTGAGCTAACACACTGTTGTCCAGAGGTTTGCGATTATCATCTACACAGCTAGGCTGTAAGAAGCAGAGAAGAGCGAGGAATGGAGTGAGGAGTTAGTAATGGGTGTGATGGTGTTAGTGATGAGTATCTACAGTCTCGCCTCAGGAGCTCACACTAATCCAGGTCTGTCAGGGCAGACCCAGTTTCAGACAATTACATTTAAACCAAGCATTTGCTTCAACGAGCGACTGGGTCCTACGAGAACACACTAATTAATTGCCAAAGTTGGAACAGACTTGGTTATTTAACAGGAAACATTCCTGTCTGTCCTGTCCCTGCTTTATTCTTTCGTTTAGAGAGGGCGGGTCTCAGTTTCTGAGTGTTATGCGATAACTGCGGATGTTTCTTTGCTTTGCTTTTCTCCAAAACACCTAGTGATGACAAATCCAGTGTACTTTTGATAGAGGCATGGCTTTTTTAAAGTCCAGGTAAAGCAAAAATGAAACTGTAGTGAGTTTGTCAAACCATGGAAAAATGTGCTACTAAGCACCCAGCCAAATTTGAATGATTAAAAAAAAAATAAAAATAAAAAAATCACCAAGTATATGAAATTAGGTTTGAGAAAAAGTAAGTATTATTCACTGCTCTATAACACTGGGGCTGTGTGGTTAAGTGGTAACGCAGCGTTCCGAGTAAGTTATCAGGAACTTACAGAAACACTGTGTGCAATACTCGACCCTCTCCTCCCCTTTGTTTCTTAAAACCACAGACAGAGCCACATGTGTTAGTGTATCTGTCTCTGTCCTCAGTCATGACAACTGTGCTACTATAATGTAAAAAGTTTGTGGTTTGCAGGGGTCTGGTCAGGTTCAGATGGCTGATTAAGACATTTTGTTGTGGAGTGGCTCTTACAATAGGTTGGGTGGGTAGGAGTATTAATACTAGCTGATAGCTAGCTAGCGAAACTGTAGGCTGTAGTTAATACAGTAAGGGTGTTCTCACACCTGACCTGTTTGGTTCAGTTAAACTCACGTTCGTTTTCCCCCCTAAGTGCGGTTCGTTTGGGCAGGTGTGAACACAGCAATCACACTCAGGTGCGCACCAAAACAACCAGACTGAGACCTTCTTGAAGGGATGGTCTCAGTCTGGTTACAAACAAAGTCCGGTGCGGTTCGTTTGTGGTGAGAACGTGTTCTGACTTCCATCCGAACCAACTGCAGTAGCATTACACATTACCGAAGGATTATTAATGTGTGCCTCCGCTGTACTGCCTTAATGTGCGCATTCGGCACATCCATTTCATCAAAACATTGTTTTCTAGTTGGAGCCGCGCCTCATTTTCAAACTGTATGGTTTGACTAAAGTAAACAATGCAAGCAATATAGTACATAATAAGCAGCGCTAAAATCAACCCATGTAGTTGTCCCTCCACTGTGACATTAGAAAGTTTAGCATTTATCTTGCAAGTGTACTCTTCCTCAACGTTTTGTTTACTTCCTGGATTTTTCCCGCTTGGATATTCTGACAAATCAAGAGCAGCTTCTCACGCAAGGCATTTGATCTGGTCCGCTGTAAATGCTGCCGTGTGAACACGGACCAACTCTAGATAGTTATGCAACTATCAACAAAATTAGTCCCTGATTTGGACCAAAGCAAGACAAGTGTAACTTGCGATTGAGTGGGGGAGAAGAGCCACTGATACACTGCGCTCTACTGTTTATACAGAGTAGAGGAGGGGGTATGATAACGATGGCTTCAGTGTGGCATCTAGCCATGATTTCAGGACAGCCCAAAAAAAAATCTTGTGTATTGAACAGTTCTGTGTTCAGGATTTATTACTGTAGTAGCTATATTGTTAACAGTCTTTTCACATTTTCAGCATTTAATTTCCAACATGTACAATGTGTTTACAAATAAATCTCTGATTTTACTTTACCCGGACTTTAAAGTAATAATTGAAGTATGAGAAAATAATTTTTGAGGAGCAATAAAGTCCATCTGTGTTTAGCATAGCAGGTACAGTGACTCCTAGACATCGCACTGCCAATGCTGTTCTGTATTAAAACTAAACATAAAAATAAGGTCAACAATAACTGCACTAAGGCCTTAGATTTTGCAACTTTAGGACCTGCTTATACCCTGATCTGGCTCAAACAGAAACCAGGCTGGATGGGGGGAAAAAAAAAAAAAAAAAAAAAAAAAAAGTTAAAATCTTAGTATATCCGCTCTAATCTCTTATTTGCCTCAACAAAATCTGCAGAGTGGAGTCATTGTAGATCGATGTTCTTACGCTGCTTTAAATGCAAATGATACGAAGGTCTTCAGGGCTAAGATGGTCTCAAGGTTTAGATTTGACAAAGCTGTTCAGAGACACCTCATTAGCCCTCAGGTTCTGTACGTCTCCAACCTCTCATTTCAAAAGTGATGGTTAAGGTTCTTTGTTGCAAATGCTTGGTGCTTCTTAAAACACATATTGAATTTCGTTGTACTGTAAGCTGTTTGAAACCGGTTTTGTTTTCTAAATCTGTCTCTGGTTTGTTCTGAAAGGAGGCGAGGCGAGACTTGAGCTACTCAACTCATGGATAAGATCAACACAAGCATCATAAAGAGAAATAAATCATAATAAACAAGCATCATCAACATTCTTGCCTCATGTATCCGCTCTCAAGATAACCAGGACTAGCATCTGACTTTCTGCAAAATATATGTCCCTAAGTTTAGTTGGGCATTTAAATATCACTTTTTTTGTATTAGAAAAATAGGTACCATACTATCTTCCACAATATTAAACATATATGCATATAGTATCAAATCTAGTGTATATTTTTATGTAGAGACATGTAAGAGGTACAGTCCCTTTCTGTTATTAGCTTAGCAGGCTGGATCTCCTTTGGAATATCTAACAAAGACAGAACTAGTACACGACTTCTTCCACTTAGACCACTCAAAACATTTTCCAACAAAGCTGCCAGTGCTCGGGCGACACAAGAAAAAAAACACAACATGGATACATCATGAAAGTCACAGCTTGTTTGAATTGTAAAGGTCACAAAGCAACCAACGCCATGCTGACTCGCATCAAAGTACAACCAGAGTCAATGATCAGAGCTTCTACCTCAAAGCACCAGCAGGGAGGAGCAGAGAGACTGTGGTTCAAACAGTGTCTCCGCTCTGGGTGCTACAGCTCATCTTCACATGACTGCACGAGTAAAGCCTGAAACGCTGAATAGTTTTATAGCTGAAAGTTTGACAGGAGAACAACTGCACCTGTCCATCCACATCTTCAGATATTTTTTGATTTCTAAATGTCAGCTGCTCTGAATAACTCTCTCATGACCTTTAACTTTGACGCTGCTCTCTGAGATGAAGACAACCGTTTTAAGACCTGGTAAACAGGAAAACAGGGACACCAAGGGACTTTAAATAGGCTGATGACTCAAATGCTGGTTTGACTGGAGGCACTCTCACGTGCTACATCACCAGCTCGGCTGTCTAGTGGGGCTCGGGTCAAACTGAAACATCAGTGCTAAAACCATCGTTGCTCCCCGGGTTACGGCAGAACAAAGAGGACGTTAACACTTTTGGGATGAGCCGGTGGGAACATGAACCCAAGAAAAGAACAGAACAGGCAGATTTCTGACAAGACGGAGCTCACGGGGGACGTTAACAGCACATGAATAATTAATCTGGAAGGTCGAACAACATTATGCAGATTTCAGACACAGAAGGACAAGGACACAGACAGACAGAGAGGACAGAAAAAAAGACAAGTGCAAGAGGAGGAGTGTGAGAGGGGGCACAGATACATACAGGTTTACATTGTATACAAAGTACGAAAGGCAACAGCAGCCCCCATGCAACAAGACAGAGTCTGGGCATTCTTGTTTTGTAGCCTGCAGTGGACAAGACAAGTGGAGTTATATACTGTCATTTAAACCAGCAGAGAAGGTAAACTCCACCCACCTGGAACACCCCTGGTTATAAAACTAGCATGCCCCCAAAGTTGGCCTCTTCACAGAAGCACATATAAGGCTTCAGGATCCAGTAGAAAAAGACTAATAGATACAGGAAATAGCAAAAAAAGACTCTCTGAGACTACATTTCCCAGCAGCCTCTCTGGTTTAGGGTCTCCTTGTTCTAGGAGAAGAGGAGGATGCGGAGCAAAGGATGTCAGTCAGCAGCTGAGTTTCCATCCAAGGATTTTTTCGTTATGATGCATTAAGCTGGAGAAGACGAACAGATGTTGTAACTTTGAATCAAATTTCCAAAGTTCAACAAACTGGTTTTAAAACAGACTTGAAGAATTAAGTTTGTTGATGAAATAATCACAGAGGATGGTTCAGCAGCTTACAAGAGGCTTTGAATGTTTTGATTTCTTTCTGGATATATGTCTTATAATTGGAGCATCCAATATAAATAAAGATTTTTTTGTTTTTTGATGTTTAAAGGAATACTTCACCTGCCAAATGAATATTTGCATATTACTACTCACCCGGTTACCTTTAATATGTACTGAAAACTTTGTTTTTCTCGCAAGCCTCCACTGTGAATGAACTATCTAAAAACGGAGACAATTCTTGATAAATTAAAGTCATAGGTGACCATGTTTTACAACAGCAAAACTATATCAAAACACTGGCTAATAAACTCTCACATAACCAGTGGAGTATAATCCAAGTCTTATGGTTGTGTCCACAGTACTTCACACATAAATGGCCCTTTCCGTTGGGGAGCTGAACTGAAAGTGAAACCTATGCTCTTTTGAAAGCCAAACTTTGCTGATTTAAAAGTAAATTTACCTTGTTGAACAGGGGAGCTGCCGGTCTAACACTGCCTCAATCAGTTAGTTACTTTGTGTTACTGTTTCATTTTGGTGTTTCAAAGAATTAGTTCAGATTCACCGACGTCACACAATAACACAAACTGATTGAGGCAGCAGACCAGCAGCTCCTGCGTACAGCAAGTAACATTATTGTTTTTTCAATGGAGTCTGGTTTAAAAGAGAGCACAGGTTAGTTTGGATAAGACTTGGATTTAACTGCAGGGGTTGTGTGAGAGCCTGTAAACAGATGTTTCGATGTAGTTTTGCTGTGGTTAAACATGGACCCCTATGACTTCAGTTTATTGTAATTTTCTCAGTTTTTGGATTCTTTGTCCACCGTGCAAGTATGCAAGAAAAACAAAGTTTTCTTCAAGAATTTCAGGTAACACAGGGTGAGTAATTAATTTACAAATGATCACTTGGGGGCTGAAGTATTCCTTTAAACAGACCTTTTTTGAAAGTGTCAATCAAACAGCCTGTTTCATCTGGACTTTTGTTTTTTCACATTTAAAATGTCTGAGTAAAATTTGTTTGACATTTGGATGGAGACGCAGCTGTCGGGATTTGACAACTTCAGACGGGCATGTATCTTGATTATTACCAAACAACATCTTTGACTCTTGGCATCCGTGTCCCTTCCTGCTCTGTCGCCCCTAGCTATGATTCAGCTGTGACCAGCTTTCAGCGCTGAGACGACAGGCCAAGACAAGCAGCCAGCTACAGTTGGGCTTCCGATATATAACAGATAAATACTTTATGTATTATATATGTTTGTAAATATGCTTACTATATGTCCCTTCCAGTCATTAAGTACGTTATATAGGACTGGGTGGATACATTCCCTTTCTCCTATGGCAGTATCCTAGCATTAAGGCTAAATGTGGGCTGAGTGTCACTAGTTTTTCATTTGTTCTTTATGGTTTTCTGCTTTATTTCCTCAAACCCACAACCTAAAGAAGAAGGAGGGGAGGGATAAATGAAGGTATGTGGAAAGTAAATGAAGGGGTGAAAGGAGGGTGAGGAGAGAAGGTAAGGAGATGATACTAAGGGAAGGAAATGAGGGATAAAAATAAACCTTCATATATAGCCCCATTTCTATAAGTTGATTGTGTCCTTTTTGAATTTACAATAAAGCACACAGAGCATTTTACTTATGTTCATTGTTTATGTTTATCCTTCTGGAAGTACAAATTGGCTGCTGTTTGCTCTGTTGGAAGAATTCAATTGGCTGCTTCGTGCCAAGGTCAGAAAACAAATCAATCACTCCCACAGGAAGAAATTCATCTAAATTGAACGATGCATTTAGTGGTAATTTGACCCTGAAGCAATTGGAATACTTTCCTTTCTTTCAGTGAAGTGACCCTGACAACAAATGAAATGGATTATTTCATGGAGCATATCCCACCTACCGCTGTCTGAGGAATAATGATGGGTATAAATATTAAGATGTAGGACCCATTTTATGCTCCTGACTGGGTGAATCAAAGTTTAAATTATACCACAAATGTTAATTATTTGCACACAGGCCTGGCACAGAATAAAATTACTTACAATGAGATTTTGTTACAGCCTGTCACAATTTTATGTCTCTACTATTAGATTGCTCGCTGTATCCCTGCAGGCCTGACTGACTGGGATGTCATAGTCCTCTACTCGACCACAGAGAGTCTGCAGGTTGCTGTCCAGAGGGGCTGAAGGGAGGATCAGTGCATCCCCTTGTTTGACCTGCATGCTGTCATTACCTTTACAAACACACACGTCAACAGTCATGAACGAACAAACATGCGTGCCTCTGTGCAAAGTCCACTGCAAAAGACTCACACACGGACAACAAGAATGCTACATCTTCATTACTGACGTAATCAATACAAAGAGTCCCAAGCTGTTTTGGGCAGTATTGATTGCTCAGCAGAAAGGGCCAATCAGGTCAATTAATCAATGACCTCACTGAGTCGCTGGGATTCAGGCAAAAAGACACAATAACACTGAAACTGCAGATTAGACAACCCAGCAAACTGTGAACTCAGCTTACTCATCTTTTAAGCTGCACTAGGCAAAAACTTCTCATGACCCCCCCCCCTAAAAAAAAATCAAGTTATTGGTGTTTTATCATCCTTTATCACAAAGTGGAGCTGCAGCAGAGAAGAAAGTTTTATCTGCACTCACTGAGAGCTCACTGACATCATGTTTCATTACTTTTACCCCACTCTGCTATTTAGGGATAAATGCAAAATTGCAAAATGCAGCTTGAAAGCTAAGTCCCCACAACCTGTCACTTATGAAGCACCTCCACATCTCTTCAATCACAGCTTAAAGGGACAGCTCACTCAAAAATACAAAACACATATTTTTCCTCTTACCTGTAGTGCTATTGTGTGAGTTGCTGAGTATTGGAGATATCGGCCATAGAGATATCTGCCCTCTCTCCGATATAATGGAACTAGATGGCACTTGGCTTGTGAACATGAACATGAAACTGCTCACAACAAGGTCTGTAGATTATCTTGAGCAACTGGGTCATGATTTGTGGGAAGAGACATTTCTGTCGACTTTTTCAAATGTAATTTTGGTGCTTTGAGCACCACAAGCCAAGTGCCATCTAGTTCCATTATACTTTAGAGATGGCAGACATCTCTATGGCAAATAACTCCAGCTCTCAGCAACTAACACCAAAACAATCTAGATTAATAATCCGCACTACGGGAAAGAGAAAAAATATGTATTTTTGATTTTGGGGTGAACTGTTACTTTAATATTAATAATGTGAACACCGAAAGTTGGTGTTTGTATCATACGCTGTTCAACCAACTAGCCATTATCTGGCCTCATCTCAAGTGGAGAAGACCTCCAATGAACAAGTGGAAGTACAAGACATAGAGGAGTCAACCTAAAGCTAACAAGTGAACTTAGTAACTGACATATAGACATTGGTGTCATCTGTTAAAGTGCATTACATATTGGTCAGTTTTCCTTGAAAACTGGCCGATCAGGCTAAATTTGACACCAACCTTTGATTTTCAGGGAGATTTGAACGAAACAGGAGAGAGATAGGACAGACAGAACCACATATAATAGCATAGATGATAAGGACATAGACAAATGGGCTGATAGACAGACCCGCCCTACTGTAAGGGCGACATAGACAAGACAGGTTACATAGTGTAATACTGAGACCTGCTAGGTGCCTGTATATCACAACAGGTCTCCATTGTAAGGGCCTTAATAAAAATACTGGAATCCAAATTCTCCCTGGCTAGACTGCCAAACATCCACATGTGCATGCTTTGTAGAAGGCATGGCCATCACAATCTATTCACTCATTGGTCTCTATGATTTGGTTACAAGGTGTACACATATATATCTGATGGTACACTAATGCGGACATGAGATTAAGCACATCTTTCTGTCTGCTTAATCAAAATGTTCAAAATCCAGATGCAACACGGACTTTAATGGAAATAAGAAACTGATAATAGTGCAGTCCATGATGGCTTGATCCACACATCTTCAGCCTCTAACTCCTCGTTCGGTTCTTGTCCCAGAGTCATGATAAGCTGCACCCTAAAACCAGTGAATGTCTAAAGCCCTGCTCCCCCCTCAATTGTACACCAAACCTGCAATGGATCTGAACAAGAAAGACTTACAGTAGAGTTGTAGCCACATTATGGGCTAAAACAGTCAGGACTGCCCAAATTTTTGACACCAAGAGGTGGTGCCGGTTCATCGGGATTCATAATCATTGTTTCTTGTCGTCGTCCTCCCCACCTGTTGCTGCGGCTGGATGTGTGGCAATGGTTGGCGCTGGCCTGGCACTGCCCGGTCATTTGCTCCAGGAGGCGGGCCAGGCGGGAACAGCCGCTCTGCCCATGTTGGTAGCAGCACAGGGACTCCACACAGCTGAGGGCCTGCGCCTGGGAGGCTGATAGAGACTGGAGGAAGGAATAGAAGGAGAAGGAAAGGGTAATGTGAGAAGTTGGTGGCATGAGAGAGGAGTAAAGAGAACAGGGGACAAAAGGAGAAAAAGCAAAGGAGAAGGAAAGAGAGAGATGTGAGTGGAGAAAGAGGAGAAAAGAGAGGAAATTAATACCGATACAACACAGGTTCAATGTCACATTCTGACAGTATGATGGATGACTGGAGGATGACATATTGCATGCTGTCACAGGAAGAATGATGGACTGGGAAAACATTTAAAACATGCCACACGAGGAGCTGAAATGTTGCACATAAATAAATATGTATATCATAAAACCTATAAACAAAGAAATCTTAAAGAAAACAGACAAATAAGATCTAAATATCAAATCAAGATTATTTGCAGTGTATTTTAGGATGGATGTAATGCAGATTAACTCTGTCTCTGTTTGGAAATCACATCAGATTGAAGAACTAAAGAACTATTCATTTCCAAAGATGTGAAACTTGAAACCAGGATCAGGATTATATCATTTTCAAATGCACAGTTTTCTGCAATGGCTTTATTCTAGGTTTCCAATAGTGGACAAACATCTGAGATATCCAGCCTACTTCTGTTTTTTACGAAAGTACTGAAAGCTCCAGAGCTATCAAATGATGACTGTGCATCAAAGACAGTGCTGGCATCCATCTTAATCTTTTTCCTTTTATATATGTGAAAATCAGTAAAACTAATGTAGAAGTTTACATTCACTGCATAGAAACCTCTCCCTGTCTAATATTCCACTGTTAATCCAAACATGGCAATATTACAAATTGGACACAGGTCATATAAACAGCATATTTTGACTGGATATTCCCAGTTAGGCCTTATTTCAAATGTAGCATTTTCCACTTATATTATTCAAGTTTTAGGACCATTTTTTGGACGTGTTTACAGCACATTTGTAATATGCGTCTCAGCTGGGGTTTTTACAGCAGTCTGCAATTCGTAGCCTCATGCCTGTTTTTTGGTCAGCTCTGTGCGTTGTACATAAACCAACTAGCCAACAGTTTGCAGAGCTGGGATAGAGATGCATGGCAAAAAAGAAAAGTCTACATTTCTGGTCGGAAGAAGTAACACTCCTTCTTTTAAACAATATGAAAGACTTGGATTTCAATAGTTTTTTGATATGCGCAAATATCACAACGCTGACCTTTACAACAAAGTGACTGAAGGAATGAAAGACGGAGGCTGTGTTCGCACAGTTGGACAAGTCCACCACCCGTGGAAAACTTATAAAAAAATCATATCTTGCGGCAAAGAAGCAAAATGGCACAAGTGGCTCCAGCTGTTCCACTTTTGTATACTTTGACGTGATAGACGACATGTTAGGGCATCAACTCCTGTGAAACACAGCCGAGAGTATGCGTGGCTGCATGTTAACATGAATATTAGTGAAATGTTCATTTAATTAGTAAATAAACAGCTTAGTAAGAATATTGTCTTTTTCTGAATAAGGGTAAAAATCAGAACATGTTGTGCATGTAAACAAAGTCACTGTCTAAATAAGAATACTGAAAATATATTTAATGCCTAATCAGACTCTTCAATGGGCCAGTGATGCATTAGTAGACAAAGCTGAATGAAGTTGCTGCCGAGAAACCTGCAGGGTCAGGTGGCTCTGTTAACCTGAGTCAGCACCCGAGAGCAAGAGAGACAGTGTGTGACAGAGAAGAGAGAAAGTGAAGAGCAGAGAGACAAAGCGGAAACAAACACAGTGTGAGGTTACATTCATATAAATTTGTATTCTGTATGTTCCTATTTTACAGCATAACACGACATCATGATTATAAGTCTATAAATAAGCTTCAATTTGTATTTTTTGCTATTGGTAATTAAAATTGTTTGTGTAGATTATTCCTAAAATTAAAAAAATAACTCTGAGGCAAGCAACTTTTGAACTATTTTAAGTTTTAGTTTCTTTTATCATATGAAGAACTAAGTGAACACTTAAACTGCTATACTCAGCAAGTCAAGGTATTTTGAAAAAATAACCTCTGTAGTACACTTTATCATTTTATGGCTCCTACAATATATCCCCAATGTGTCTTATTTTGAAGCTGAATATGTGACCTGTGTATTCCACAGTGTTTTGGATTGAGTTGTTGCCACTGTTACATTTCTCTGCAGCAGAAATTGGAGAAACTGTTGGCATGAAACCAAACTTCTGCTTCTTGGCTGGCAACAGCAAAACACAGACAGAACACCGTGATTTATTCTGGCAAGATCAGGTGTCCCCTGGATAATATATCTGTGGTTTTGCTCCTCCTCCAACAGAAGATATTGCTTTTTCCTCTTTTGAGAAAAGGGACAGAGATTGGCTCCTGTTACAGTAACACAGCAGTCCCCACTTAAGCAAGGAAGAAAAGTTGTAGAATACGATTATTCCAAACACACAGAGTCCAAACCACAGTAAAAGCAGTTGCAGCAGCCAAGCCACAGCTGTAATTGAGGGTGGTAATGTATCATAGACTGGTGTTTATCTGTTGGTGTAGTGTCCTTGGTGCATCTTTGTTGGTAAGACCATGTGGGTGATAAAAACAGTCAGCTTTTCATTAACTCTAAGATGACTGATTTAGCTTGCATTAATCTACCAATCGAATCAATCTGTGAAGAAGCAATCAGTCATCACAGGGTCTGTAAATCAGAAGCAATGGACACTGAGATACTGCAGTTTTCAGTAGCAGTCATAATAAAACTTGCTCTTCTTTGCTGTTTACCAGAGTTGAACAAAAAAGAGGCATGTTTCTGAGAAACTTTGGTGCAGGTCATGTTTTTAGTTCTGAAGAAGCAGCAGCAATATGATGCCCAGAGTGAAACCAGGCCAAACCTTAGGATTAATAGCTCTCTTGTAAACTGAGGTTTTCCAAGAAAACAATGCCTGAGTTGAAGGTTTTGTCGTAAAATGACCAAGGCCTCAGTGATAGCTATATGGGTGACATCATCCCCTGGCTGATTTACTGTATCAGCTACAGAGTTCAGCTAACGTTCATGTTCACTGTCCTTTTATTTAGCACAATATGTTGATTTAGCCACGTAAGACAGCAGAGTATCTTTGGCAGGATCATCTTGGCATCTGTCTGCATAGGAAAATGTAATAATCTTGTTTTTTTTTTTTAGTATAATACATGCTCACAGAGCACAATCTGTATGTAGATGAAACAAAATACTGAAAGTCTTGCAGAACAAAACAGTGAATAACTTAAAATCATACTTTTAACAAAAAAGGGATTATACTTTATGAGATATCAAATACTTACAAGTAGACAATGATATATCTTTCAGGCTTCAATAATGAGTGTTATTGGAGTGGGATTAGATGGTTGAACAAGTACAGCAAAGACAATGAAGTCAGCATGCCAACAGCATTCTCTATCTCTAAACTCTGATCCCAGATCTGTTTAACAACAGTGAGGGGTGAAGTGAGACTGGGGAAGGATGGGGACAATAATGGTTGGGTGAGGGAGGATGGGGTAAGTCATACCTGTGCGTAAAAGGATGGGGTTATTCATGGAGGGGTAGGGATGCATGGAGTTGATTGTGATTGGGTGGGATAGGACGGGGTCATTCAAACAGGAAGTGAGACCGACAGAGACATACAGGTATAGTGCTTTTACATATGAAATAAAAGTGCAGTGCAGGGGCAGCTGTGACATACAGCCATGAGTGAATGACTAAAGGTGCAGGTAGTTTTTAACCAAATATAAGAATATATATGGTAGGCTGCAGCTTTCAGGGGGTGCAGAGGGTTGGTTGGTCCTCAGGTGAAGCCATAATGCTGGGGCAGTGACAGTACGAGGGGGGACAATGGGAGTGAAGTTATGGTACTACCTAGGGGAGCAGGGGTCTGGGCCGGGGGCAGCAGGGGGAGGATAAGCAGCTAGCAGGTGCCAATTGTCCTCCCCTGGGCTCCGCTGGGCTTTAACAGGGTCATATTCTGGGCCGACTGAACCCTCACCCTCTTCCATCTGAAGGACACAAGATGCTTACAGTGAGCCCCCCTGGCTAGTCAAACAGCTCATCAGTCAGCCAGTTAGACTGTTGGTAGGTCAGATATCGACACAGCAACATAACCAGTAAAGCAAGCCTTTTAACTAACCAATCACACTGCAAACATATCCCCAACGGTGATTTTGTCTCATGTTAAGTCTTACTGTAAGTCAGCATTTTGGGATTTTTATTTTGAGTACATATTTTGAAAACCTAGTAGTAGGGCTGCACGATTATGGCTAACATGATAATCACCATTACTTTGATTAGTTAAGATCATGATTATTTACTGCAACTATACAATGATTTTAGGGACAAAATATTTTTATTGCACTTTAACATTTAAATAAACAGAACACTGCTATTACTTTAATGTTGTGCTGCATTCCTGCAATTGTACAACTCTTTGAATCGAAATAAGACTTGAATCAAGGTTCTTCTTAACCTGAATTAAGTGCATCTCGTAGAAGCATAGTATAAATACAAATGTTTAGTTGACCTATGTCTTTGGCCAATGGAATGTGATTGCATTAATTATCAGTCCATCTTTGGGAGCCAGATGGATACAGTGTTGCTGTCATGGATGTTAAAGCTAACGCTGGACAGTATAGGGATTCAGTTCTTGGCCTTCATCCATTCATCGTACTGCAGTTTGTGTTTTTTTTTTTCTTTAGGTGGTTGAACAAGTTTTGTTGCTTTGTAACATAGACACAGGTCTCATTCACTCTAAATCTGAAATACTTGTGATACAACGGATCCATATAGAGGGACTAGCTCTCTACCTTCTGCTCCAGAACTTTGAGTTTCAGTGTGCCTGTCTTGTTTCTGCTGTACATCACTCTTCTACTCTGGAGTGCTGCCACAACTTCCAGGAAAGTTTTTCAAAGGTTGCTGATGCAAGGTTTGCACATAGCGGCATGACAGCTCTTTAAAATTGGAGGCTGGCTGTTACTTTAGGAAGCACTTGATTTGACATGAGAGGGTTCTGGGTTATGGAAAGCCAAAAATCTAAATAAAGGTAAATATTTGATTAATTGTGCAGCCCTATGCACTAGTATCAATAAAATGTTATCTGATTCTTAAAATGTGTGTGTGTTTTTTTTAAGATGATTTCCATTAACTTTGTCATTCTTTTACATTTTGTTTTGTAAATCTATGGACTCAATACGAGACTAAATGACTGCGGTCACAGTGGATATGTTTTTCAGTGCTGCTTATTTACAACCAACAGATTAATTAGTCTGTTAATAAGCAAGCGGTCAGTCAGTCAGTCAGCGAGTAAGTCCAGACTGCACTGTAGGGGGGCAGTTAATTATATTCTGACCCTCACCTTACAGCGCACTCTAATACCTGTATACATACAGTATGTAGAGACCTAATCAATGCTGGTCCCCTTTTTAAAGCCCTTCGCAAGTGACCTCGCCAACAATCTTCAACATAGCAACAGAGTTGAGAGCAAATTTTTAGCTTACAAGGCAAATAAGAACCGCTGCTTTCTGCTGTTTCAAACAAGACACCGGTGTGCATCCCAGGTCTTATTCCCCTGCTACAGACCTGAGCCTCACCTTAACTGGCACTGTGAGATAATCATAAATCACTGCTTGAGAAGAACTCTGTCAGAAAATCTGAGTGGGGGTGATGAGGTCACCAGAGGAGGGCTTTAATTCCTCACAAAGGCAGCGACAAGTGAACACAGAAAGAAGCTGCAGGCATAGGAAAGATGTCTCGAGGGAAACGCATCCTTATAGCGCAAATCTATTAGTATCTGAACCAATTAACCTGCTGCTGAATCTATCAGAGCTACAGAGTAGGCAAACAACGGAAAACCCGGGAGAGCCCTTTGGGTTCTTTTGCGATTACCTCCCTCTAATCTAATTAAGAAGAAAAGGACTGATAGATACTGGAACTCTTTTGACAGAACTGAATAAATTGCATTATACAGCACATAGACATGAAAACACCCTTTGATTTTAAACCCAGTAAGAGCATCTTGTGCAGCTCCACCAATCCAATGAACAAATTACTCAAACTGAGGTTCTCTTTGCATAATGTGCTTTTTGTGCCCTCCCTTGCCATAATGCACACAGCACTTATGATCAGTCAGTCTACAGTTTGTTTCTGCTCATTGAGTTTGTGGGATGGGACCTGCATTGCCTGTATTTGAAATTTACACTCAGTTGCCAGTTTTACTACAACTAGCACCACAATCGACAGCCTCCAAAATAATGAATATGTTAAATCAACACCTCTCCAAAACAGTTTTTAAATTACGTGTTAAGACCTTTGTGAAGGTAGGGTTTATTGCAGGGCTGTTAGATTAGACTGCATTAGTGTTGCAATGTGTGTATACTGGCAACAAAGTGTTACATAAACTGCTATAACCATAAAATATAGGCGATTATTTGTATAACTACAGAGTAGCATTTCCCAGCAAGTGTTACAGAGCCATCAGAGTTAACATGCCATACAGCTGCAAAGACAAAGATACGCATGCTGCAACATTAGCCTCAAAAACCATACTAGGGCTGCAACTAACATTTATTTTCGTTCTTAATTAATGTGCAGATTATTTTCTTGATTAATTGCCTGGTCTGTAAAATGTCAGAAATAGCTTGTGTTATCTGATCAGCAGTCTAAAACCCACATTTATATTTACATATTTAATTTACTATCAGCATCAAACTGAAATCAAATCTTTAATTAATCACATTGCCATTACCTTATAGATTTTACAAGGTTCAAAATTAAATCTTTTATTTTGCATTCACTAGTCAAGACAGAGCTTTCTAAGATCAAGAATTATTTTTTGCTTTTGGTCATTTCCGTTCACTGAAGAGAGTTCACACTACTAGGGCATTTCCCTTGCAGCCTGTTAGTAACGATATCCTCTATGACAGCACAAGATTGTCAAGTCATCAGCTGTGATAATAACAGAGCTGTCTATCATGCTTCTACCAGGACAGCATCATGCTGCTGTGTAAGGCAGCACAGACCAGTCCAAGAGTCTGTCATGCAGCTGTAGTAGGGCATCAGTCTTGTGCTGTGGGTCTGCTGAAACCATGCTGGTAGACTGAACTCTGAGGTGAGGAGGGTGTCTCAGAGCGGTGAACCCAGATTGTCGGGGTTTGACTGGGCATATGTCAAGAGGACGGACCATGCTATAGATAAAAGGGAGTGGTTGGGTGGATAGGGCTGCACCATGCGACTGTATGATGCGTCACTTTAACATGAGTGTGGCATGCCAGACTGCGGTTGTACGACAAAACCGCTAGCTAATGGTCAGGAGGCGGGTCTGACCAGGTGCTCAGATTTGGGACTAATGCAGATGCAGGATGTCACAGTCAGAACAGCTGAAGGGCCCTAAATAGCCCCTGTGTGGTAACATTACAATCACACTATAAAAAGTGTCGGGAAGAATAAAAATTAAGTCACTCATTCACTCACTCATTCATCTGTTTGTTCATGCAGTGGGAGGGGGGTGTAATGACAGTACCATGCTGAAACAGGCAGGAGATGTGGATGTCTCAGGACACATTCTTTATGTTAGCCTCTCACTAAAATGCAACACATGCAGCGGCTGAAATGCTTGATAAAACATTCTTTAGCATTATGTCTTATGCCACGAAGCCCCAAAATATATAATTCCCCCCACCCCTATCCCAATCACGGAGAATGCTGATTGGCTTGTCAAGGACATGCAGTCACAGATATAACAGAAAAGCAACTGTTCCAACATTAACAGCACACGTCTCTGCAGTCAGTGTGCTGCCAGGGTTAGAAACAGGCCTCAGTGGGACTAAATCAAGTCCAGACCTGGGAGAAAGTACATTTCAGTACTGTCAGAATGATCATAAACAGGAGCACTTGTTTCATAAAGCAATGTTTCTACTTTTTAGAGGCTGTCCATGTTGTGCTGTAAATGAGACTTTAACATTTGCTTTTGAAATGCATCTTAACCTCTGTATCAATAATGTAAAAGTAAATGTTTTAGAAAGATTAAGATGTTTCACACATTCTGAATACTCTGACATAAACTTTCAAAGCCAGTATATTTTTGACCAAGTAAAATTTGCTTAACAGGTACATGAAGAAGGACACCGTATAGTTGTCAGGGTAGTTCATTTTAAGTTATGTATGGTTTGATTTTTAATGTGAACACGCAATGCAAGGAAATATAAACCTCTTATGACTTTTAGTCACTATTTACATATATTTAAAACCTTAATGTTAAGTACTGTAGGATGTCTGAGAAATGTTGCAAAAAATGGCCCTGTGGTGGTGTCTAAAAGTGCTAAAATATGTCAGATATATATTTTTAAACTACTGGAGGTGAAATTGAATTTAGTAGGAGCAGTATCTGCACAGGGAAACAGGACAAACCATTTAACGATTGCTGACTATTCACAAAAATACGTAGATGCATCCAAAAAACTACTACTATAGAAATATTGCTTTTGAATAAAGCACTCCTGGGATACTTATTTTATTTGAATTGATTCTGAGATGTATTTTAAGCCCAGGGCTGAATCTGTCTCATCTCCTCTACCTAATTTTGCCCAGCTGGCTCTTGGCTCTGGACAGAGGCTGCAGAGCGATGAAGTCATCACCTATCGCCACACGGTTGGAATACATCTACACCAGGAGAATACACAGAGAGGATAGGAGGAAGAACACACACACAAACAGGTTAGATATCAAGCTCTCAGACACACACACAATTTATACTGTACCCGCTTTCAGAATCACACACACAAACACACAAAGACAAAACAGGACAAAGGTTAGCAGAAGCAACAAACACTACATAGGATTGGAAAAGGCAGCTATTTTTATTTCTGAGAAAGAAGGTGAGAGTTTTACAGAAGCCCATTTCTGCCGATATGATGACAAATAAGAAAAAGATCCTGTGAGTCATTATGTTTAAATTTTTCTCTCCAAATAATAACATAGTATCTTAAAAATAAATAAGTCATAATTTAAAGATAAGTAAGTCATTTTGAGAACATTCTCCTTACTCTGAGAAGGGCTGTACAGATAACCACAATATTATAATACTGCGCCATTGACAAGCCAACTACAGGGAATGGCAAGCAACCACCACTACTGCTAGGTTCATGTAAATGTTTTTTCTTTTCTTGGGAGCGCCACGTACTTATGCTTGACTTGGGCAGTATCACGGTATTATAGTATACTAGAGTATATAGAAAACCTGACGGTATGATTTTCAACACCATCAAAGCGCTACACACAGATAGGCCTACCATCATATACTGTATACCCCAGTTAATATAAGGTATGACAAAAAAAGATACCTCCTAAGTCTAATTTACAATACGCTACAAGTCCCAGCAGCATGATGAGGCACTGAGCATCTTTTCTGTGCTGAGCACTGCACATTTGCATTTTTGTCTGATTGCCAAAAGTTGCAAAATATTAAACTTGGGTAAAATGCTGCAGCCGCTTGTTAGAGATACTAACACATTTTAAGATACTAGCTCAACACTTTGAAAATGTTTCTCGTTTTGTTGTGATACTAAGTCATTATTCTACGATTATAATTCAGTATTTTGAGATATTAGGTGATTATTTTGAGAAAAACTGTCATTATAATGACTTACATGATTTTTGTTATTGTATTGGCAGAAATGGGCTTCCATAGGATTTTGAAAGGAAGAAGAAATAAGCTCGAACATAAACAGTCTCCAGCTGGACGAATCAATACAATAACAGCGTGGGTCTGCTGAGAGGTGACCATGCACACTGTGTATTTATCCGTGTGTGCACTGGATTAGAAAGTAATGCAGTGTATGTGTGTGTGTGTACGTGCAACCGAACACCATGCTGTTCCTGTAAAAAAGTAAGTAACTCATAACTACAGAGGCTGAGAAAATAATAAACTGTATAAACAATGTGACACACACACAACATTTTCTCTCCGAGTCTAGAATTTGAGTTACCTTGACATTTTACTTTATTTTCTTCCTCCAGGCTCTCATTACAGGAAATATTATTTCCATTTTTGTGATACAAGTAGGAGTAAGTATTAAATCTCACACTGCACACACAAGACAGTTTAACAACTGGGATATGTCTGGCCTTCCCTGTGCCATTTCATTACTTTTAATGAGTTTTACTTTTGGGCGTTGGAGATCCTATAGAAAAACCCCAAAACTATAGAAATTGCCTTTTAGCACTCTTCACCTAGAACAACTGGTATGATTATCTTACAGCTGTGGTAATGAACTAGCTAATATCCAATCGGTTCCACTTGTTCAAATAAATACTTTTTGATTTCACTGAAACATTTGTCAAATGATTAATTTCTTTATGAGATTATGAGAGAAAGTTGGTTCTCCATGCCTGATCTCATACTCTGTTGGACTTCTTTCAGCCTTCTTTAAATCATGATTTAATCTCAACAAAAAGGATGTAATCTTGGCTTCAGACACTAAACTGCAGTTTAGCTAAAACAATCAAAGTTACAGTCTGTATGTGGATGCCACTCACACATTCAAGATTACCAACTCTAAAATATTTAGAGATAAGCAAAGATAAGTGGAGTGCGGAACAAAACATCTGTCGTTCCCAGAGTAGCTACGGCAGAGTGGATACCCAAGAGAAATATAGTTTTTTACTTAAAAACTATTAAACAGTGAGCTCTGAACTGCTGTGACAAAGAGTGACTACCTGGAGTCAGGCCAGCAGGGTGCTGGGCATGCGAAACCTCTGGGAAATAAACAGAGCAATGCTGGATGAGCCTCTTTAAATCCCAGCCAATTTGAAATAAAACCTGTGCTTTGTACTAAGTATAATCCACTTTACAGAAATGGCTGGACTTCTTTACAAAGGTTCCCAGACAACAACCTGTAAAAGTCTTTTTTTTTTAAAAAAAAACATTCTGCTCCTCCTCCCCATGTTACCTGACTCTTCTGTGTGCTGGTGGGCTGCAGATGCCGGTAGAAGACCTTCTTCACCACATCAGGAAAGAGGCAAGTTATGACGATGATGATGATGGCGAACCACGCCGAACCGCTGGACAGCAGCTGTACGAATACAAAGTACATGTCCTGGGTGTGGAGGAACGGCCTAGAGGGGAGCAAAAGGGACACAATGATTACATACTGCCGAAGTAGGGGACAGATTTTTAAGATCTTTTTTTGTGCTTCTCGTCAGTAGTGGAAAGCATCAATAAGCAGCCTGGCTCGTCTCACTTTGCCCTCTTCACTGTAAATTCAGCTTTTACTGGCAGTTGAAGTCATGCTCTTAGAATTATTTAATTCTTCCCAGACACCACAGAATTTAACGATCCGTTCAGATGTCACACCGCAAATATCAATTACAGCCCAATATTATCAGGATGGCTCCGACTGGTCTAAGAGTTGGCTGGATTGAGTAAAGTGGTTAAGACTGATCTGATCAATCAAACACACTCCCAGATAATCACTGCTCGTTCTAACAAAGCCTGAGTAATTATCTGCTAAGTGACAAGAACAGTGAATCTGGTGTAAACAGCCTGTTCCATCTAGATCCTCAGCATCAGGCTAATTCTCTGCTAACTATATGCACAATTTGTACACCTCTCTTATCGTGGGTAAATCCCTTTCAAAAGGAATTTTAGGAAAGGGAAAAGTATTAATAATATTTAAAGTACAGAGGAGCTTAATAATAAATAAGTGAGCAACCTGATTTGATTTTTTCTTTACTGAAATACTGTGAGCAAAAAAGTGAGCTGCAAATCACTCAACCACAGTCTGCTGAAAAAGTCTTCAGAGAGCCAGACAAAAGTACCTACATATACAGAATATGACAGTCTCATGAAGTGCTGACAGTCTTTTGGTTCATGTATCTTTAGATTTAAAACAAAGATTAGTATATTGTCTTCAAAAAGGCAATTTAAATTATATGGGACATGCAAATAAATATGAGCTCAGAGGACACACAGTAGTCACAGTCACAGTAGACGTATGTCCTATTATGTACTCTATTGTCCACTTACTTCCATTTTCCAGCAGTAGCTATCAAAGTAGTCATCTATTACATCAACATGAACGGATGTGGAACAATGTAAATGTGACAATTAACACTTTAAATTTCACTTTGTTTTTCTTTTGCAAGACAGTCATAGTGTTTAACCACTGCAATGTATTCTGCAGTATGCATTTCCCCAATGCAGGGATTGTTTAAGAGATGTTATGGTAGGCCTACACAGTAGTTTAAACAGAAGGACCATGTTTCAGCATGGCAAAGCATTTTTTTGAGTGAGAAAGCAAGGTCTTGTACAACCTTAATAAGAACCTCTTCTTACCAGATGATGCCTCCATAGAAGAGAGAGAAGATGAAGTAGAAGGCAATCGAACCCCATGTCACAAAATGGTTCATCCATGTCCAGAAATGAGTCTCCAAAGCAAGCTGTTATTGCATGCACACACAAACACACACACAAAAGGGGGAGGAAAAGAAAGGTAGGTATAAAACATTGATACAGGGGACACATAGGGCATCAATAAACCACAGCAATCTGCCTCTGTGCTGTGAAAAAGACCTTGACCTCAACCTATGACAAATACGTTCCTCTTAATGGCCACTGACGTCACTGTCTTACTTCACAACATGCTGTATTTCATATTGAGTCTGTGGCAATACATGTGTGTCCCTGTGGGCCTAAATATGCTACACAGCTCTCAGCTAATGCACACAGTAACAGTCATCTTAAAGCTGCATTCAGCCATTTGTGAGGGAGAGGGAACAAAGTCTCAAAAACAAACTCTCAAAATACATTTCAGACATATGATCAGCTCATTGATTTGTTATGGTAACATGTTTGCAAACAACTGATTTTATGCTTAATATTTAACTGCCTTTTACACTGACTTTGGTTGACTGACTCCAGTGTGTAATACTGAATTTTATCACCAACCATTTTTTTCTTTGGCTGATTTCGATCATTTGCTGTTTTGGGCAGAGCAGGTATCTTGCACTGAGTTTTCTGAAATGGCTGCTACTATACAAACCAAACACTGCCGACACTAACATTACACATTATAAGAATAAGACTCAACATATTTACAGCGAATATAACAGGAAGTATGTCAGTATGGCAACATCAGATATGAAAGAAACAAAGTATGAGTAAAAATGGCGTGAGAAATATACTAATGTGTGGGATAAAATGATAACAAGAAATCTTTAAGTACTGACTGATATCATTCTGAGAAATTAAGCAGGCTTCTAGGTTGTCACAGCATAAGATTGGGTTTAATTTACCTTTAATGTGACTGTGATGACCATGACAGTGAAGACCAGCGTTCCAAATGTCCAGTTCCCAAACATCTATAAAACAGACATAAAGATGTTAATTTAGCTGCTAACAGCGTCACACTACAACAATAAAACTGAGAAATAGCTGGCTATGTTTACATGCATGAAGTCAGGTACTAACAATATCACGATATGGTAGGATCATTCTATGGTTGACCTGTTTAGCAGCAACTTTGATACTTTTTTAAATTGCTTCTTCCTGTTGACAGCAATGAACTTATAAACATAACATTTCTCCTCTTTGACTCAGCACTATTAAGTTAGTACTCAGATGCAAATTACTGAAATATAAGTCTATGACGTTTTCTTGGCATTTCACTGCAATGAACAATGGATGCCAAAAACATCAGTCACTGTTGCCTTATTTGATATTTACTGATTATGTTGCTGGGAAATTATAAATTGTTCAAGTCAAACCACAACTCTGGGGGAAAGTGTGGAGTCAGGTGAGACAAGAGGAGCAGTGTTGTGCTTCAGTTGTGTAATGGAGAGAAAAGACCCCGGCCTCAGTTAACAAGTTGAGCAGTTATACGACACCTATAATGAGGCCTTGCCCTCTGACTGTGTAACTGCCATCGGTAGCTTCACTGATTGCCATGAGAATCACTCTGCTCATAAGTTGAGAGCTATGGGGGGGATCATTTTGTTACCAGCCAATTCAGGACCCTGCTGGAGTCTGAACACTCAAAAACTAATAGTGAGGGAAACAAGTGTCCACAAAAACACTCAGAAGCAGACAAAACGTCTGGGCTCCTCACAGAAATATTGTTCAAGCTCTAGTTTATTTACACCTAAATATAAAAAAGTGCTGAGTTTTTTTCACAGTCTGTTACAAACTGCTCTGAAGACCCACTGTGCTGATAAAATTATTTGTCTTTTTATGATCTACTTACATGGGCCATCTTCAGCTATGGCCTCTTTAAACATCATCACCTTTCAGCCCATCATTGACATGACTGGTAACACTTCTGATAAACCTTACAACCTGTCCAGGTTGATCATAATCAAAGTACTGACTGACCCTTGTTATTCTAACACAAATATTTGAAATGATAATAAAGCTAGCAGACGCACCACAGTGGGAAACAATTCTCTGCATCTGTTGGCCTAAGAGACAAATCTTTAGTAAATAACTGCACAAGATGGGCATAGATTAGAAGCCAGTGTGATATATGAATAGGTAATGATACATCTATAAGTGGATGTACATTTCTGTTGAATTCATGCATTTTCACCAGAGGGTTCAGAAACTGTATTCAAGCAAGAGACATGGAACTGAGAACTAAAGGCAAAATTAACTTCAAGAGAAAATGGAGGAATCAAAATTGAACAATCTACCAGAATCATCAGTGATCAATGAGCCACTGCATTTTTTACAACTGCCATCAAACTGCTCATTTCAAGAGGTGAATAAATCTGTACTGTTTTGTGGTACAGCATAGTGCAGGATAGCACTCACTTATAACCAACATATACTAACACACTGCAGAGCATAGGTATGAAAATTCATCTTTTTCTACATCATCATTAGCAAGACAAAAATATGTTAGGAATCCTCCTGATAGTCCTCTCATTTACCCCCCAAGGAGACATGCATTCAACTGTAGAGCAGACTCTTACCAGCTGCCTGTTAGCTCGCAAGATCTGAAGACATGCACAGCGTGAAGGCAGAAGGAAAAAGGAGAAATCAACAAAAGAAAGGAGAAAAAGACAAGCGAGAGAGACAGCAAAAAGATTGAGTGCTTTCTGAAATACCAAACTTCAAACAGAGAAACAGATGGCAAAGATACACAGCAGGAGAGAAAGCAGAAGGAAACAGACTTGGTGAGGAACCAGAGACACTGAAGACAAGGATAAGACGAAAAGGTAGAAGTACAACAATTTACTCATCAACAGGTGAATGACGTACGTACATGCTGGCACATTAATAGAGACAAACAGACCAAACAAAAGGCTGTTAAACAAAAAGACAGAATGAGGAAGAGACAGTTAAGAAAAGAGCAAGATTAAGGGAAGGACTGATGAAAGAAAGACCAGCCAGAAACCAGCCCCGTCAATAACAACAACTCATCATAACATGCACACATTTCTTTCTAACATAACATTTATTTCTTAAAGCAACATTTTCCTAATGTGGTTTGGAAATCCACTCAGCGGGCCAATTTCTTTTCTAGGGATTTCACTGTAAACATACAGTACATCAAACACACACACACACACACAGTCTACTACACACCTGTCCATTGCCCATAAGAGTGGTGTCTTCTCCCATCAGTATGTAGGATCCAAAGAAGAAGACGAAAGCGTGACAGAAGCCCAACAGAGTCCAGTACAGGAATGTCCGGAAAGACAGCAGAGAGTTCTTGCTGATGTCCCTATGGAATACAAACATATTCCTTTTAAATTCCCTAGAGGATATACTGTGTCTAAGCACACTGTCAAGTTTCACTGTTATGAATAAGTTAATAGCTGGTAATTTACAGGATGGTTCAGAGAAAAATGTTTAATGAATTATAGAGCAAATAGTATGTAAATGGCAACAAACTCAAACTCAAGTTTAAAATGTTACATAAAAATCCTATTAGCTATCTTTGGTAAACCACAGCAAAGTTACTTTTTGTGTTCATGAATGTACTGCAGGCATTTTAAATATATGAAAACTGTCAAATGCAGCTTTCCACAAACAGTTAATGCTAAGCTTTAGTGTGCACCTACAAATTACAAGTAAACTTACCTGTACAGGCCTGGTTTGTTCTGCAGTACGTGTGGATGGACCAGCTGTTCAAACAAACTGTACACTAGGATGGGCAACGACGTGAAGCAGATGTTGTACAGTGTCAGATAAACACTGTCATACAGAGTCTGCAATGGACAGAGACAGCATTTCACTTAACACCAACCTATTAGCCTGAAACTGACATACGCAAGTTATTTATCTTAAATGAAACAGGCTGAGAGCTTAATTACTGTCAGATACACAGGCAAAAAAAAATCAAGTAAACTAACCTGACTTGAGATGTATTAAAGACATACTACAGTTTAAACCTGGCATATCATCCCTCTGTATCTCCACACTGCACACAGTCTATTATCTTACACATAATTTCTTAGGGCTGATATATTTTTTGCCTAGGACCAAAGTCATAACCTTATTAACAGACTTAAGTTTTAGTAACAGAGTTCATGCCAACAGTTATGAGATATATTATTTAACATAAGTTCTAAAACTATGGTGCATAAAGAGTTTAAATTCACATTGTGAGATCCACTGTTTAAATGCTGTGGCAACTTTTAATTACTTTCACTTTTAGAGCCTTTTGAAACTTAGAAATTATCGCATTCAATTAAAAAAGAAAATCAAACTTGAAATCAAACTGCCTCATCCCGAGATGAGTTTTGAACAGAAACCTTCTGTGCAGTTAAGAATGCATTCTGTGAAGTCAATGAGAGACGGTGCAACATTAAAACCACAAACAGATTTGCAATGGCATATGAGAGGGTGGAGAGATGGAGAGATAAGGAGACTTACTTGTTGTGAAAACAGACAGAAGAACTGGTATAAAAACTGGGGCGTGATAAAACACACATTCTAGAAAAGACAGAATAAAGAAGCGAAACATTACAAACATTGCAGTGGAAGGAGACATGGCCGAACACAGTCTTGTTGAGCTCCTACAGACATATTCTGTTCAAAGAAGGAAGATGGAAGAACACTGGATCATCAAAGATATTCATAAAGTGTGTGCAGATAAAGTTACTTACCTTGTAGAAAAAGTACTGTACAAGCGTAGCTATTCGAATGTAGTAGAAGTGACCGTGGACCAGCAGAAGTTTAGCCAGGAACTTAAACCTGGCAATTGCATAGTCACTGTTTCTCACGGCCTGACGACCCTCCTTCCCCATGATACCTACAGTCACATTCACACACACATACACATATAAATTGGAGGACACACTGTAGAATACAATTTAAGACTTAGACACCATATTGTGTACGTGTGTATGTGTGTGAACAATTAGCGTTACCTATGCCCACATGAGCTTCCTGTATCATACTGACATCATTGGCTCCATCACCAATAGCTAGGGTGATGGGTTTCTCTGGAGAGGTTTTTAAAAGACGCACCACCTGGACAGAACAAAGTTACATTGACATCTGGGCATGAGGGTAATGTATTTGGTTTTGTGTGTGTGTGTGTGTGTGTGTGTGTGTGTGTGTGTGTGTGTGTGTGTGTGTGTTCTTGTACATGCTACATAGTTCACTAAAAAACTGTATTTTAGCAACAAAGTGAGGACATTTTTGGAAAGTGAGGACATTTTGGTCAGTCCTCACTTTTTTCATAGAACTGTTTGAGGATTAGGACTTGGTTTTAAGGGTTCAGGTTAGAATTAGGTTTTGGTTAGGGTTGGGTTAGGGTTAGGCATTTAGTTGAGATGGTTAAGGTTAGGGTAAGGGACTAGGAAATGCATTGTGACAATGAGGGTCCTCACAAAGACAGAAGTACAAACGTGTGTGTGTGTGTGTGTGGCACAGGGCTGGTACCTTAGCTTTCTGCAGAGGGGCCATGCGGCAGCACAACACAGCTGAACAGTTTTTACACACTTCCATGAAGAGCTTCTCGTGTTCCCTCAACGCTAAAGACAGACTGGCCCCATCCACGACTAACCCATGCTGTATGACGTGGTCCTCTTTTATCCTGGAAAAATGGAGACGAGAGAGAGAGTAAGAAAAGAACAAAATATTAGAGGAGATGAATAAGGAGAGAAACAAAAAGAACCTCTTGCAACTTATACAGTCTAATGCCATATAAGATATTACTGTTAGTCCATTCACCAGCATATATAGGTGTTTTGTTTATTACCCATTTGCCAAAGACACATTTTCCTTTTATATTGTGAGTCTGTGGTTAAAAGATTCCTCACTTAGTAGTACTTTTGAGCTCCAACAGTCTCAGCCTATTTTTGCTGATGATGCCTATGTTGTAGGACCCACAAATAGATTAAATATTTAGGTTTAGACCTAGACTACACTATATTGAAAACAAGCATACAAACAAACACCTTACCTTGACCTATGAGGAAAACTTTTTCTCTATGCCTCCATGGTGAATGAAAAAATCCAAAAACAGAAAATTCTTGACGAATAGGAGTAAAAGGAGGGCCATGCTTAACAAAAGCAAAACTATATCAAAACATCCATTTACAAACTCTAACAAAACTCGTGCAGTATAATCCAAGTCTCATTTATCCAATCATATGCTCAGTGCTTCCCATATTTGAAACATGTCATATTGTAGTGCGCCTGACTGTTCATCTACGTTGAAACTCTACCCTTGCATTCCACTGAAATCCTGCTTACCAGCTTGTTCATTAGCCAGGAGTTCTGCTGTCACTCACCCATGTCTGTAGCTTCCTGGCCAATGAACAAGCAGGGAGGTGGGATATCAATGGAATGCAGTAGAAATCAGAAGTATGCACTTGACCAGGTGCACTATTCCTCTGTGGGTGAGACTGTTTATGCAGTGTTATAAATGTGGGAAGCACTGCTCGTATGACTGGATAAATGAGACTTGGATTATATTGCATGAGTTGTGTGAGCATTTGTACACAAATGTTTTTATATAGTTTTTCTGTTGTTAGATGAAGCCTCCTTTTACTTAAATTCATTCAGAATTTTGCTGTTTTTGGATTCGTTCACCACTGAGGCATGCCAGAAAAACAATATTTAATTTTTACCTATTTGATACACAAATTACAAACATTCCTCTTTAGGTAATAGTAGTCCTGTAATCTAGTAGTGAAAGAGGCTCCAATGCTACCAGAATGCAACGCATCAAGATGTATTTTAACATACTCTGCGTATATTCTGCAGTCAAAAGTGAAATGATAAACAGGCTCACCTCCTAGCCAGTCTGCGGAGCTGCTCAGCACATTCGTTATCAGAATGTTGCTGCAGAAGCTCCAAAATGTTCATGGTTCTGTGGAAGTGGCCACAGGACAGGCTGACGCTGACCGCCTGTCTCATGTTTGTCCCCTGTCAGCACCCATACTTTGATCCCTGCCAGTCGCAGAGCCTCAATGGTCTCCTGGACTTTGTCTTGGAGTCTGAGAGAGACAAGAGAGAGAAATAATTTAAACCACCTACTCACGTTACATGTACTGTTTATGCAAAGCTCCCAGTGATCCGTAAATATAATCACATTAGCAAAATCCCAAGGTAACATAAACCTAGAGAAAAATTTGTTTTAGACTTGTTGTGGGTGAGATGATGAAGCTAGCTGGCATTTAAACACAGGGTTTTACTGCTGTTGTTATAATGCGGTCGAGCCACAGAGGCATGTTAGTAAACTACAGCGTCCATAATTCAATACTGAAGATTTGGGGTTTGGCAAGACCTCTACTGTTCTAACAGCTCCTTTTATTGGACAGGTAAAGTCTGTTCGTATGGAAAACCTGTTTCAAAACAAACAAGCCAACTAAGAAAAACCTCACATTATTATTAAATAGGTAGTCATAGTTTGAGCAGACTTCTTCAACAGCAACACTTGAAGCTAAGGGCCTCCATAGCTGCATGTTATATCCATGTCTGATGAGAGGACGAAGAGGGTGAATACTAGCTCTGATATTGGGCAGCACTGATTTTTTAAAGAATATTTATCCTATTTCAAACCGCAGTTAATATTCATAATGAGGTTATTAGAAAAAAATAGGATCCAATATTACCATGCCTGTCAGCATTACACTATTCATATTAGGCTCAAAACAGAGAAATTCTAGTCTCATCTTCCATAATAGAGGAGATCCTTTGATTGTGACCATGTGTGCCTGAGGAGGAATTCATTCCAGATACAGAAACAGAGCAGTATAAAGAAAAAAGGAGAGAGCAGAGAGATAAATGGAGAGGGAGAAGCGAGAGGCTTATGTGAGGAGCAGATGGTGAGCGGATGCAAACACATATCAGCATTCATTTTCCAGAGAGGCTGAGTGAGGTGACGTCTCTTTCTCCCTGCTGAATATACACTGTTTGTTTGTCGAAGATTCTCCCACCCACTGCGATTTTCTGTCTGTTTCTGGCCATATGTTTCTTACTGTTTTAAAACGCCCCAGTTTTCTCTCAGATATCAAACTATTTTTAATTCACATAGCTTTAACGATTATTAGTTCAGCTATTTTTTTCAGCAGCTTCCATCTTTTTTGTGGGTATGATTAAAAGGCAGATTTTCAAGTAACAGAACATTTCACAAGAGCCTACAGCCATGCTCTGGCATCTATGAGGCTGCAACTCAGCACAGCAGTGCTTTAACTAAATGCTAATGTCAGCATGCTTACATACTTACAATGACTACGCAAACAAACTGATGTTTAGCAGGTATGTCACCATCTTAGTTCAGTATGCTAGCATGCTAACTTTTGCTAATTAGCATTAAACACAAAGTGCAGCTGAAGCTAATGGGAACATCAGCCATTTGTTTTGCAGGTCTGGTCAAAGTATTGGATGATGGCACTAGATGGAAAGTCAGGGGATCACCACTGTCACTAAGGTATATCTTCTGGAGATCCTGACTGTTACCAGATTTCATAGCAATCAATCCCATAGCTGTCAAGACATTTCACAAAAAGTCAACCTGATGATGGCATTAGCTAGAAGTCAGGAGATTACCAAGATAAGCAGGCTAGTCCTCTGGGGACCATGAACATCTACAAAATATCATGACTATCCATCCAGTAATTGTTAAGATATTTCAGTCTGGAACAAAGTCGACTGACCTACCTTCAGACAGCCATTTATAAAACCATGTCACTAGCATGGCTATAGATACAGTAAAACATCAACGTAGAACCACATAACACAGCTTGTTGTTAAAGCTAACCATGCAGAAATAAAACATATGTACAGTAACAATGGGTTATTTACTTGCTGCCTGTGGCAACACATGATTAAAAAACATGCATGTTAGATAATTTTACATCAAACTATATGTTGAGTATGTCTGTAATTGGGCGTTTAAAGTAGCTTTAAGATGACAGTCAATCACCTATACAACTCAGTGGCTTGAATTTAATGCCAGCAGCTATACTGTACTCATAAGCCAGCGACTCACGTCTTGCTCACTTCTAACATAGGTGTATATGTACCATGTATATTAAACTTGGCCAGCACTACACTGTGCTGCAGCTTTCTGTTTGGAATGTACTGATAAACTAATGAGATTTCTTCTTGATGGCAAAGACTTTAACATCAAGTAAATATGCATAAGAGGATGAGAAGTGGTTTTTCAGGGGGGCAACACTATATATATTCAAATGTATTTGTTAGTCTCCATACTTGTCCTCAACCCCTGTTGCTCCCAGCAGATGCAGGTCTCTCTCAATGTAGCTGAAGGCCTCCTGCAGTCTCTCCTCCCTCTGCTGCAGCGCGGTGCGGGCAGCGTTCAGACGCCTGTCCACATCAATGTACTCCTCCGGGCTGAAGTGGCGACACGCTACAACCAAGGTTCGCAAACCTTTCTACAGTGGGAGGAGAGTGGGTGATGGGTAGAGAAAAAAACAGGAGACACAAATCAGAATATGAGAAATATGAAATGCAAATAAGAGAGGGGAAGAGGAAGAAATGAAGAGGATGATTTCATAATATAAAATGATAAATGCAAAAAAGAAAGAACAAGTTTGTGTATAGATGAAAACGTGAGTAAAAAAGATGAAAATAGAAGAGGACAAGAAAAGTGAGGGTAATGGAAGCAAAGAGAGAAAGAACAGAAAAACAAATTATCAAAGCTTGGCTTTAAATCACGGAACCAGCCTGAGGGGCAGACGACCACAAATCAACCCAGTCCAGAGCACTGACTCCTGGGTACTGACGTCCGATGACATGATGTGGGGGCCGGATATGTGCGTGCGTTTGTGTTTGTGTGTGTGTGTGGCTGTTGTGGTGAAGAATTTACAGTCTAATGGGAACACAGAGCAACAGAGCCAAAAGTAATCACTTCAGTGCTGGGAAATGCCAGGCCTACGCACACAGAGACACGCAATCCTGAACATATGGATCAAAAGGCATTTCAGACTCAGATATTTGAAGGTTGCAATAGAGAGGAGAATTTTTCTGTGAAGAAATTCTCTGACGCAAGTGTGGTTTATTAAGAGTATTTAATGTGCGTAAAATGTCCACTTGTCTGCCCTCCTTTGTCTGGGGAAAATATGAATATTAATAGTCATTAACTCAGTAGACTGTGTCCCTGGTAGATCGTAACTCACCACTAAATACAGCACATTCAATCTAAAAGAATAAGATGCATTTTGATCAAGTGTAGCGAATATATCAGCAACGCCCTTGAGTGCGGATAGTCTACACATTCAGAGAAAATTTACTGCAACAAATATGATGTGATTTTGCCAACAACTACACACTGAACAGATGTAGTGATATGCAGTAACAGTGCAAGCAGCTGGAGAACCTAGTGAGACAACAGATACATTTCAATAATGCTGTAAAAAAAAAAAAAAATTCTCACCAATGCAAACTCATCAACGTGCAGTCTTGTCTTTTCTATCTCTCCACTGGTGGTGAAAGGCAAGATAGCCGACTCTGCACCCTTGGTGAACAGCACTTGGCCTCCTTGAAAGTCAAGACAGCAAGAAGAAAGCACAAAAGTTAAATATACATTGTGAAAATATGAGTAAAATTAAAAAAACTGTACATCTGTAAACAAAATTAACAGATTAAAAACCATAGCATATTCATTACCACTGCCTCAAGCCATTTTAATATGTTTTCAGTTGCATTTTCTAATGTCTAATTAGCTTATATTATTTGCCTTTCACTTTTTTTATCTGGTCTTCTGTTTAACCATATGATCAGTTTGTCTTTTGTCAAGCGTTTACTGTTAGTTACTTTGGTGGAGTTACCTGAGGGGGTCTGCAGTATGACGCTCATCCTCCTGCGGTCAGCGTCAAACTCTAACACATGGAGCAGTTTATATCTGAAAGAGCACAGAGAGACACTTGTGTTTGTTCACGAATGACTCAAAGGACAGACGTGAGCATTTCTTTTTCACAGGTAGCTCACACAGCCATTTTTCTGTCTGCAGTCCAAATGGCATGTTATCATTTAAGAGATTCAAAGGGTTAGACGTACTTCTCTGACTTGCCAAATGTTTTGATTTCCATGGTATCCCCACTGCTGCAAGTGAAGGCCACTCCAATCCTGACGAAAAAAGAAAAGAGAGCAGTTAAAGCTAGAGTTCTTGATTGAAAGGACATTTTGACTGCAAAATGTTGGATGAAAAAAACTGAATTTGGGAAGGTTTTCAAGGTAATTGGGCCTTTAAAAGATACAAAAATGTAACTTTTGGCCATAGCACTCCACCCAGGCTATTCAGGGGCCAATTTTAATGACAAGTGCAAAGTGGTAGGTCTTGGCTGCACAAACAGTGTGACAGTTTAGTGCACCTGCTGCTTTTGTCCATGTATGTGCAGCAGAGCAAAGGGTCTGGATGAGGTGGTACACTCAACATCACTGCTTTCATTGCTATGAAATAGCTGTGCCTATCACAGTAAATCATGACAACAGCAGCTCAACAACTGGAAAGATGCTTCTTCAGAAAATCATACTGCTGTCTGGATGGTGCAGAGCTGCACGACATGAACACACGGACACAAATTTGTGGCCAAAGGCACACAGGGTGGGTTTTTATTTGATCTGTACTATGATGATACAAATATTTAATAGAAAATGTTGTAGCCATTTGTATGAACATGTAATACCGAGCTAATTCAGTTCTAAATCTATGAATTTTATGTTGTAAATGGCTACTTAATGATATTGTTAACTGAATTTTTCATGGAGAAGAAAACAGCTGTGAACAACAGATACTGTGAAAATTACTCATATTAACTTCAAGATAAATGCAAAATGCTTTACAAGCACTCCTGCTTTGTCCCCATTAAACAATTTGATGGTAATGTTCTTCATTTACTGGTTGGAGAATGATCAGTTATGATCAGTATTTAGTTTGCTGGTGTTGATAAAATCACCAGACTAGCAGTGATGCGAAAACAACGTGAGACAGCTGTGGCTCAGGAATAGAGCGGGCCACCCTTTAAGTTACTTTTGATGGGCAGGCCAGCGTCTTGCATCGCAGCTCTACCACTATTGGTGTATAAATGTGTGTTTGAATTGGTGAATGACAGGCAAATTGTAAAGTGCTTTGTCCAGTAAGGTGGAAAGGCGCTGTACAAATGCAGTCCATTTAACATCCATTTACCATTTTGAGTTGTGTATTTTCAGCTCAATGTCTAAGACCCAGTTTCCACCCAAATAATAACAACTGGCTTTACACTGCTTCATTCTCTGTGTTTGCACCTCTCCTCCCACCTGTACAGGCAAGATGAATGTCAAGGACAGGAAAATACCAAATGAAGGGAGCACAGCTTGTGCTGGTCATTGAGCGGCCATAAAAATAGGGGCCCTCAATCTTTCATTCATCCTGCTATTAATCTTCCTCAGGGTCATGTAGGGATGGTGTTTACAGTTTACAGCATGTGTTTATACTGTAGGAAAAAGGTGGGACATCCTAATGAAATGCAGGTGACCAAATAGATGGCCAAGGCCCCAAACAAGGTGATTAAATCTATGACCTTCTTGTTGTGACATGACTAATTACATGATCTTTATCAAACAAAAGGAATCAGTCATTTTTTGAACACCAGAATACAGTGCCAAGATGTGTAATCCCTACTTTGTTTTGTGTAATCTGAGCAATGGTGTCACATTTCAGTTTAATGGTGTGGTGACACTGAGTGCTCTATTTACAAGTTATTATTGAGGTTATGGCTCCAACAGTGTCTCCTTTCTGTTTAAATCAACACAGATACACTGTCTGTGGCTCAATGGAGCATGAAGGCACTGGGTCATGGGTGCAGCCCCTCACTGTCCGACATAATTCAATTTGATGGTATGAAAACTACACTGGCCAGGATCAGTGACCCCATGCACCATGAATCCTGGACGTTTTGTAAAACACAGTCTAACAATTTAGATGGGTGCTACACAGCCACATTTCTGAATCGTCAATTCTGTACTGTTTACTTGTAGAACTGGCCGAGAGTTGTAGCTTCACCCTTTATCAAACTGGTATAGTACAACCTGGTCACATTATATTGATGTTCTTTCCCCTCTTCTGAGCCATTTGCCACACAGACCTGCTGGAGGGTTCTCTACCACTCCCTGGACATTAAATTGTTGCCTGCTCTACACTTCTGTGACAATAAAATGAACAACAAGCGAGTAAGTGCCACTTTCTATTTGGCCTGTGGTCCAACCTCCCCAAGTATTTCAATGTCCCTTAGCAGCTGACACAGTCAGAACAGGAAGTCAAGCAAGCAGAATTTAACATTAAGTCAACAGCCAGGACTCATATTGGTGCAATGGTTACGATGGTGTATACATAATGACCAGTGTTTTTGGGCTATTCTAAAGCCAAAACTCTTCTCTTGAATCTACAGAAGCAGGAAACAGACTTTAAAAAAAAATTAAAATTGCACGTAACTAATAGCTTTCACAAGTTTTGGTTTCTTGCATCATTGGACTTACAGAGAATGAAGATTGGAATTTATTCCGCATTTTCTGAATTGTAACAATTAGACACCCGTGCAACCTGATGAAACCTGAAGCACAACACCACAGTAGACATAAAGAAACTTAACCACCTCCTTCCTTATTCCCTCCTCTCCACCTCTACTTTCACTGACTACTGTATTTCTAGGTTGGAGTCAGATTTCAGCTGTTGAGTTGTTGGAACTGCAGGTATGTGTCTAACCTAGTACTGTTATTTACAAAAATAACAGTGAAAGTAAAATAGATAAAAGGACAGATTCAGGTCCCTAAAACGCCAACATGTCAAAACAACCTGTAGCATCTCTCATAGTAGTGCAGACACAACCCAGGCTTGAAAATCAACTGTAGCAACTATAGTACAAAAAGCCAGTGCTATTAGCAGAGGAATACAGCTGCTGCTATTTTTCTGTGTTTTCAGTTGGTCATACAGCTGCTCCTCATTATATGAGGCATGTGTGAAATTGGCTTTAGTAGGGATGGTTGGTGAAACAGTGTGGATAAAGGTTAGAGCACCTTTGCATCTATCAGCTAGCTTAGCGAGTTCTTCAACCTATACACTAAATGTACAGAACAGAAGTCTATTGAAGAGGCTTTGATGTAACCTTACCTCTTGGCTGCCTCTACTAAAGCTTTCTCGTCTGGTGAAGAGGCGTAATATTCCATGTGATTGGTAGAGAAACCGTTTACATGGGAGAATGGGTCTCCTCCCCCAACCAGGCAGTCTGGCTGGTCGTAGCTGATCTGAACCGTGTGACATAATGATACCGCCTTGAGAAATAAGAGTTCCTCCCCAATCTGAATAAAGAGACAACAGGGAGAGATTAAGGAGAGGAAGAAACAATACTTATTCTGCACAATAACACAGTGTATGTTATTGTAAACACAAGTGAGATATGATTTCAAGTCACTTCATTTGCGAAGAGTGATCTCAAGCTATAGCAGAAGTTGATTTGGATGAGCGCACATACTGTATGTTTACACAACTTGTCCATATGTTATTAACAACAATTAACCGTATCAATCAGTTGTGCAATCAGAGTGATTGCTTCTAGCATTTTCAGTTCACTTTCTAGCACGAATGAATTAGTCCAAAAATATATCCTCCTGATTACATGAACAGCCAGAGGCAAAAAGCTGTCCTTAACATATAAGGTTAATTAAGTCATATGCTTTGGTTGTGCTTCTTTGAAGCACCAATGCCAGTGTGTATGTACAGTATGTATCTGCGAAAAGAAAGTAAATGTGATTTGTATATATGCAAGTTACCAGGTGAGGCGTAGAACCATCTGGAGAATCATCAGTCATCCCCTCTGGTACCAGTTTGCCGTTAACTTCTCGGTATTTGGTTCCGTTAATTGAACACTCACGGAACTGCATCTCATTTTCCGTTAGCGTACCCGTCTTATCTGTAAACACATACTCCACCTGGGAAACAGAAACATGCAGAAGCACACTTAACTTGAGGCAGAGTTCTTCTTCATTCTACTGGAATTACATTTTATGAGTTAAATATAAAGTTAACTACAAATGCTTACATACAGATACTCCTACATGTATTCAGTCTTTGCATATGTGAATATATATATATATATATATATATATGTTTCTTTACTATCTTGCTATATGTGCGTATGTGCTTGTGCACTTCTATTCCATACCTGTCCCAGCTCCTCATTGAGGTCAGAGGTGTTAACCTGAGCTTTCTGGTCGCTCTCCTCATGGTAAAGGTCTAAATCCCAGCCAATGAAAAATGAGCCCAGGAACTTCTGCATCTCCACGGTAACGTAGAGCGAGATGGGGATGATGAAGTTATAGAGGACCAGAAACGCCAAGAAGTCTGAGATGAACTTTAAGATCTAAAGAAGGATGAGAGTAAATTTAATAAGAATGAGACACAAGAGGAAGGCAATGCAATGATGACAAAAGTGAATAGTGAAACAAGACAGGAAGATAAACCGATGTGAACTTAACTTTGGGCTAACAAAAGTAAACAGTCTGAATTGTATTTGGAAGCAAGATGGATAGTGGATGAAACAGAACAAGAAAAACAACTAAGGAGGAGGATGATGATGATGATGATGATGATGATGATGATGATAGGTAAAAAACAGGAAAATAAGGAAAGTTTATAAGGAACTAAAAATGCCTCCAAATTTTTTTCAAGTAAAAATGTTGTCATCTGATAATCGTTTCAAGCTGCTGGTAAATTGTTTTTGTTATTTAATCTCAGCTGACATTGACCGTGCCTCATTTGACATGAAAAATATAGAAATGCACTTTGCAATATCGTAATGCATTCTGCAACGTAATTTGCAAGTGGAGGAAAAGATTAAGATTGTAAAAAATATTTGCTAAATTCACATCTTAGCCACACAGAGATCAAACAAGTCTTCAACACTGATCCTTCTAAATCAAAGACGGCAGGCTAATTCATTCCCATTACAGAGTTAATTACTTTATGTGACAGGAAAGGAGAGTGAGAGAAGACCACTGTCTAACAGACAGAGTATCAGCAGCTGTACAAAAGCCACATTTATGGCATGTTAGACCTGGAACTGAGCTCTGACTACCTTTCTAAAAAAAAAAATAAACGAATAAAATTAGCCTTTTTCTGATGTGTTGGAACAGACAGGACTGAATACTGTAGCTGTCATGGAATAGTATAAAAAACTATTTTTGTATCTATCTTTTTGGATTTGGGTTTTGTGATGTTTGGGCCTTAAATTTGGACATTTTTTAGACTTTTGAAGGGCCGATAGATTTCCTGAAGAGATGAGGTAGCTGTGATGAGGAGACATGCAGTCACTAGTAGACGGTTTACACTGTAACGAAGCTTGCGGGTTTCTGGAGCACCGGATATACTAAATGTAAAAACACAGTCATTAATTTGTTGCTGGTATTCCACTCTGTCTCGAGGGAAAAAGGAAGCGAGTGTACTGGACTGTGATATTTTTTTCCCCCTCTGTCTCCATACACAGAGGCTGCTGTTCTCTCTGACTGATTAGTTTTGGCAGGTAGGCTGATAGGCTGGCAGACTGTCCCCATGAAAGGCACTTCCTCTCTTAAGTCTTGTCACTAAATCTAAAGACACTAAAACTGCCCTACCAGCAACCTTCTAGACTGTGTGTGTGTGTGTGTGTGTGTGTGTGTGTGTGTGTGTGTGTGTGTGTGTCTGTGTACATGTGGATTCAAGGGTGGGCTCATCCTAATATCTTCACTAACTCTCTCTATTAACTTATATTGGCTGGAGAGAAAAAAAGCCCATTATAATTTGCCATGGAGATTAAAGTGGCAGAAAGGGAGAGACAGAAGTAGAATGTTGACTAAAATCTCACCTCATCTTATCTGGGGCTGATAGCCCGCACTACTTACAAAGGGAAAATCAATAGGAATGCATTCTTCTGATGCCTAATGCGAACAAGACTTACTGGACTGCTGTTTCTCTCTTGTTCAGTCTTCTGGTTGTAAAAAGGCTCGTCCCATTTGTCCTCAGCCTGCCAGGCATACTTCAGGATGGTGCTAAGGACGGCCTCGAACAGCAAGATGCCCAGGTAGATGATTAGGAAGGTATTCATGGACCTGACACGGGAAAAATATTTTCAAGTTGAATGTTAAATTAAGCACATCATAAAAGAGCAATATGTTTGCTTACTCCAATAGACAACACAAAGTGCTCACTTCTCTACAGCAGAGCGTTTCTGGGACTTGCACTTATAGTTGAGGGCCATCTTGGACTCCATCCCCGTGTAAACGGCCACACCTGCAACAGCATGAAGTATTACACCAGGCTTACGGGAAATTAGACAACTATCTGACTTGTGCATGAAGTCATGAGGACAAGAGACACAAAAATTATCCATGTGTGCATGGTGGTTCATTGGCTCTGGTTTTCCATGCCAACTAATTACAACAGTATACACAGACCATAGAAATGTAATGAGAGTAGAACAGACATTCCCACTCAAATCAATGTAGGATGGTCAGAGCGGCGGCAATTTCTACATGTACTCTTGCCTTTGTAACTGTTGTGGCAGGATAACTTCTGTATAAACTCCCATGTCAACAACTGTAAAAAATAATGGACATAGCCACCATAATGTCACCCATTGGGTTGTGGATTCCCACTTTGAAGCCTCAAGTTCAGCAGTATGGCTGTTGCCATCTTGGTTTTTTGAAGTTAGAGGTGACCATATGTGGGTAAGAGACTGGCGCTGTGGAGGGGCGAGGGGTGGATCTGACTGAGCAGCCGAGGACACTATCAGCAGACAGCCTGTCACTCAAAGTGGCCTACCCTTAATTGTAGGTAATTTTAAGCCTTAATAAAATGTAAATGGGTGAGTCAGCCCTGTACAGTTGAAATTAGCAATAGAGATCAAACCCGTTTCTTGTACTAGGGCTGCAAACATGTTTATTTTCTGCTGTAAAGTTGGGCATTCTAACATTGGTGTTTATGGGGACTGACTGGCCTCCAGAGGCAGCTTTGAGTGGCCATTCAAAGAACTGCTGTTTTTTGACACTTGCATGTTGGCCTCATTTTTCAGCTGCTGGAGATTGCCACTTGTTCTGTATAAAGACACAGACTTGTTGCAGGTCGCAAACTCACTGAGGTGAGGTTTTGCAGTAACGACCAACCAGCAGTGGTAATAAGTAGTAGTAATGTTACAATTTCAAATGAGCAATCTGTTACTTTTTAAAATATTACCAAATGAAACGGTTTCTTTTGTTGCTATTAATTGCATGTTTGTTGAAAAAATGGTGTACAATAGCCACCTCCAAAGCACGAGTGAGAGACACTGCTCAGCAGGCAGCTGAGAGGCAGAGACAGACAGCAGAGATAAGCAATATGTAGATTCATATCTAACTTTGTCTATTGAGAGTTTATTTTCGACCAAACCAGTAAGTGATTGTTGGAACAGTGGAAAGACTAACGTTAACTAAGACAGTTTTGTTGAGTTTTATTTTGTTTATGTCAAGTTTGAATGAAGTGTGTTTTACAATGAGTTAACAAAGCAATTAAGCTAATGTCAGTTTTAGCTCAGTGAAAGAGAGAAACTTAGAATAATGTATGTTTATATTTTTTCTGGTTTAGAACAGGCCAAAACGAAGTCCTAAAACTAGAGAGTGTGACACACATTACAGCCCCACTGATGTGCGTTGTCACCATAACAACTAACAACAATCTTCTTTTTTGAACTAGACAAACGACCACAGCAAGTTCGACGTCCTTTGTATTCACTTCTATTTCTATGACACAGACACACTAGTGAAGCATTGGGGCATTGCTATAAAAGTCTTTGGTTGAAATAATTGGACCTCAGCTATATGATAATGAGCAGCCTGTCCCACACATAACGTCCACTAAACTTGGCTTGTTTTCCAGCTGCAGTATGGCTGTGTCACCTCTCTATCAAGCTCCAGAAGCAGCCTGTTCTTGTGCAGATATATTTTTTCTTTCTCTCAATTCAACTGGAAACTTCCAACAGTAGGAAATAATTTACCCCCTTGCTGCTTCCCTCTCAGGTGGAGGTTCTGCTTTTGTAGGAACTTTTCTTTTGATTCTAACTGTATTGACTCACCAAAAATCTCTTTGGTATTTTTCAACCTGGCTCCTCGCAGCAGCAGATTCTCTGGGCCCAGCGGTCTGACATAAAAGCAAACAAAAACAACATAAATACAGAGAAAGATGGATGCAGCTACAGGATTTCAGCACAAACAAGACACAACAGGGCCTTGATATAAGCTAAAATACTCAACACCAGTCTACGAGGTTCACACATCTTCTTCTTAAGTAATTAATAATTTTAATTTTGTTGCACATTTTCATGTGTTGGTGGAACATCAGTCCACTGCTGATTAAATATCTGGGACAATTTCATCTCTTCAGAGTCCACAGTCAGTAATTTTGTAAAATTTTGTAACCCTCTACTAAATGCCTGCCCATTGCATGAACAACTAATCACACAGACATGCTGACATGTTTTCCCCTGAACTATTGTACCATTTGATTTGTCTGATGGTACAACCTTGGCACAAGCACACTAATCAGAAGGCCCTGTATCCATATTAATGGGGGTATCTGTTCAGCAGTATCTTCAGCTTGTCTAGCATACATATAATTATTAATTTCATTATTAGAGAAGGAGCAGCTGGATAAATGTGGTCTCACCTGACAATCTCCTCTCCATGTTGAGTCACCGTAATCCGACCAACAAACCTGGAAAACACCAAAGGCATTTTAGTTGAGCGGCAACTATGTTCACATGCACACAGGAAACCAGGCTACTGGAAGAAATCATGCGAATGCAGGAGATCTGAGAAAGGCTTTTACATGCACTTCAATAACCTGATTTGTTTTTATATATGGCTGGTCAGTAAGCATATTTCTTCCCTGTCCTCTGACATCTTTTAAATGTATTAGATTGATGCCTCTAGTGGACTGCATCAGTTTTCTCTGGAGCATTTGCACTAATAGAGCACTTCAAGAATGCGCTTTGGTGTGGACAGCTTTTCTTTAATTGAGAGAATCTGTCCATACGATATGATTAAGTGTATACAATCAGTGTCCTCTGCAGAAATCTAACAAGGACTATCTTAATCCTTTAACCTGATTAAGGAAACCTGGTTTCTGGTTCATATTATGTTGAAGAAATTGTTTTTTAAACAACGCCCATACCTAGTAGCTGACATAGTGTTGTGTGGCTCAGACCTAGCCACTTTGTTTGTTTCCTATTTACTAAGCCAGGGCTGTGTATGAAAACCAGATTTTTTTTCAGCTCACTCACAGAATTGAAAGCTAGCGAGCGATGAGCAGATAATCACTGAATTTGACAAAAAGTGAACTGGATTAGAATCGCTGACTGCACCTTTAAGTGCATTTAAAGGCAGTGAGTGTTAACAGAGAGAGACAGCAACCGAGAGAGGGGGAAGGGAGCAAACTGCCACCGAAACAAACTGCCTGATCTAAAAATACACTGATCGATTCTGAGGTAGCCAGCTGAGACAGACCTGAGGAAAAGCAGTTGCTGAAGAGGTGATTAAGCCATCTCACCTCATCATTCATGTAATAACATATCTTATAGGGCATTTCTACCATGTATTATCATAATGGCTTTTAAAGTGGGATCAAGAGTGGGTCTTTGGGGATCCCAGAAAAACAAGTGAGTGAAGACTCATCTATATTTACAGTGTTACAGTCATACAATAAAAAACAAAAATAAAACAAAACAAAAACAACTGAATGAAATTAGAAGCACAAAAACCTTCTAAAATAAGGATTTGACAGGTAGAAACCTCATTTTGAATATGTGCTTAATGACTTCAGATGCAGATTACCTGTACAAGTCCGCTTCAGGTTGTTGACACTCCACCACAGCCTGCAGAGCCTCCAGTTGGGTTACCGACTGACACACTGCTGTCTCCGCCACGGAGTAGTGAGTCTTCAAACAAACAAAACACACAAATACAGTTAAACGCTAATGACAGAGAAGCATTGTTTAAAATGGAGCGCAAACTTGTGAAAAATGTTTTACATCTACAGTTAGAACAAAAATCTTTGTGTTTATAAAATAACTGGTTTGGTCAGTTGCAGCTGCTCTGCATGGGAGGAAGCTGCACCTCAACTGTTATCCTGGGCATATGGAGGAAAGAGAACATCAGGGTGGGGCGAATGTGATACATAGCAGTACTCCTATTCAAGCAAACCCACAAGTGGAAAAATCACAGAATGTTTGAGCAACACATGTGAGAGCAACACTGCAGTGCATCTACTGCAAAATCTGCACTCCTATAGTATCACACTGCAGCAGTGAGATGCATCGAATCCATGAGGTTCCATCAATATATAATCAGCAGACAAGGTGACATTGTCACCTTCACTACGATCAAGGGAAACATCCATGAATGCATCCCCGTGCTGACTCTGTTTAGGACCACTGTTAGTTTTTCTAACCCTCTGACCTACTTTAACGCCCAATATATTCTGACCCTGCCCAAAACAGCTGAGCTCTTTTTTTCACAAATTACTTATATATTGCATATTTGGTCAGATTAACCTGCTCCTATCATACTGTAGATACACTTTGGGGCTGGGTTTAGACATTCCTAAATGAGAAAAAAGAGAAATGATATGGCCGTGCTACTGCAGTATTACTGGACTATACATGCTATACAACAGCATACAAACAGCTGCAGCTGAAAGCAATATATAAAGATATCAAAAGCTTCAAATACTGTACAGACATATTTCTAAGCCAATGCCAAAAACCCACCATACTGTCTAAATAAACTGAAACAGTGGCAGCTGCATCTTGTTAGAGCAGCAATTAAGCAACAAAGCCTCTGCAAGACTGTGAGGGTGAGGGTGGAGGGGAGGAGAAGACTTTCTAAATGCTGAATCAAGAGGTGCAAAACACTCAAATTATATTATCATATCTAAGTCATTTGAAAACTTTTTTCAAGCTATGCATTTACCTGTCGCACACACAAGCTGGCATTAATAATGAGACAGATGCCCAGAGGTCTGCAAACTCAACTCTACTTTCTAACAAATGACAGCAAAAATAAAGAAACAAACAATTTTATTTTTTTAAAAAAATGTCAGAAAAGCGCAGTTTTGTGGAAGTTCTCTGCTGTCTTTTGTTTGGCCTCCATCAAAGTCTGATGCACTAATGTACATTAATTTTTCGTGTGCTCAGTTTTCCTTCATGCCATTCATCAGAAAACTTTTTCTGGTACCACAGAGATCCTAGGGAGGTGGGTACAATATACAATTTATAAACCTTTTCTTTTTTTTTTGGGAGAGGGGGTTGTTAGTCGTTCCCTGAACGTCTGGGTAAAGCAAAATAAGTGATTTCTGTAGTGCTTAATTGTGGACCTAAGCCATTAAACAGTTTTTCACCATTTCTATGTCAAGGATTTTTTGGGTAGGCCCAAAAGCCCTCTTGATGACGGCCATCCTTTACACAACCCCTCCCCTACAATATAAATCCTGTTGCTACAAACATTGACTTAAAGTGCATACCATCAGTGTAGTTGCATTCATCCACTGTGTGTGAGTGGTGAGTTTGCTACATCCCACAAGCTCTCTTAACTCTTTCAGTCTAATAAATACATGAATAAACATCTCTGTTACATGCCACAACACAAGCCAAATAGCCATCACTAACATACCTTTCAGTCTCTCTGGCCAAATTGGCTTCTCAGCTGTCAGTTACTGCTCTCTGTTGTGGGTGTGTGCTTTGTGCTAAAATAAGCTGCTAAACGCGAGGCAACCATAGACTGTGTGTGCTATTGGCTTAGCTGCGAATGAGAGTCTGAAGCCGTGGAGTGGCTCGTTCTTCGGCTCAGAGGGTGTGTGTGCGCTGTGCTATCATATACTACGTGCTAGTATTGACTTAGCGGCTAACAAGAGTCTGTCGAGTCTTCAGCGTGGGGGCTGTGTATGTTACTGTGCTACTAGCTTAGCTCCTGACAAATGTCCATCATTTTGCAGTGGCTTGATATTCAATTTAGCTCCTTCAGCAGACACATTCCCAGCATTACAGAGCAGAGAATACCATTCATTTTTTCACAACTTTGAAACCTAATTTCATATACTTGCCTATTTTTTTTTAATCAATTAAATTTGTTTGGGTGGATAATGACATATTTTCGTTTCACACAATTACACAGATCAACAGTTAGTGGTAGTAACAACAGAAATGCTGCAAAGCATCAACAAAGGCAGTGAAGAAAAAAACAACTAAAAATTATTTAAAAAATCTTTTGTAAATGTGTAATTGTCAAGGAAATGCTCTTAACATGTCAGACCCCAAAGACAAAATGCAGACTTTTTGTTCCTGAATGTAAACTTTTGTTTGTTTACACAGTGTGGGGCACCTTTAAGGTGGAGCAGTTGACTTGTGGCTATCTTGTTTACTCAATCAAGTGGTTGTTTGCAGCACAAATAGTAGCACTAGTAGTCTGTTAAAGGTTTTCACGCCAGATACTCAGGCACGCCATAGATATTCTCACATACACTCCCAAAGCCAACACACACGCTCATACACAAACAGACCTTAAGGTTGGTTTCTCCATCGAGACTGGCTGTGGTGATGTGACAGGTGCCATCTGCACGATCTGACGACAGCAATGCCAGGTCAGCTGGGAACGTCTCATCTTTAGCTACACGAACAATATCCCCCACCTGGATGGACAGGCGGTAAAACAAACACACACACCCCAAGGTCAATACTGTAATGTTATATACCAGCATTTATTTTTCACTACTTTAAATGAATTATTTTTTTTTTTGCAAGGGTGTTTTGGGCTAAAGAGGAAACAAAGTTTGTCAACTTAATGTTTAGAAAAGAACTCCATGAACCAAACAATATAAAATATTTCCCTTTGGTTTATGATTTTTTCTCAAAGAACACAGGACAAGTGACTTACAGAGCAGATACACATGCTTTAGTGAAAATAAAAGGACTTTAATTTCTGTTTGAATTAAAAAAAAAAAAACTCCCTCCTGTGGACAGCAAGTCTCCTGGCTGTGACCAGGTAAACATGTCAAGTGTGCTTGACAAGCTTGAGAGGATCATTAACTCATTCAATAAAGGACACGCGTCATTTAGGTAGCATTGCGTTGGCTCCAGACACACTTATTACAGTTTCTCTGACAAGCCTGACCTCTGAGGATTTGTGTGCACTACAGTGTTCTGAGTTACAGGCATATTTTGGAACAAGACACCTCATCAGTGACAGGAGAGGTAACATCAAGACTTGGCTGTAAGTGCAAATAGCTCAAGAATTGGGTACTATGGTAATGGTCTTCAGGAAGTAGTAGTCAAGTAATGAAGAACAGCTCAATATGGACATGAAACAGACTTGTGTAACTGCAGGAAATGCCTCATTCATGGAACATTGCCATTGCAGGGTCTACCACACATTCATTTATTTGTGGTGGCCTTGATTAAAACATCTTCCACCGTGTTTTGATTTTCTACTTTTGGACCTGTACCATGCATTAGTTGCGCTGATGGGATATTACTTTACTTTCCTACTTCACTGTTCAGTTATTATTTGCTCCAAGCTCTTGCAGGACAGAGAGTACTCTGGGCACAGACAAAACAGCAGAATGTCAGGCGCAGTTAAAGTGAAACTTAACCACTTGTTGCGCTGGGTCTAATTTCAACTCTGCAGGAACTGCTTCTATCATCCATCGATCTGATCTGATCAGATCGACTGATCGATTATGCACCCCGCGATTCAAAACTCCACAAACTGCTGCTGAGGTGCTGCGTTCGCTGTGTTCATTAACCCGCAAAATCTTCTGAACCTGGAGTGGACAGAGACTGATACACAGCATATTATCTTTCTGTACAGACTAGCTCTACAGAAATGCCATAAGCACCAGGAATTTAACAGCCAAGCTAAAGTTATTTATGGCTGTTGGCTATGAACTGTGAAAAAGCTTTTCAGAGGTACTTTTAGGTATAAGTTTTTTTCCCCATTAACAAGCATCAGGCTTTGTTTCAGGTGGAAGTAATTTCTCAAAACCAGAAGTAAAGCTTTGAACTAGACTAACTAGTAAAGTTTCCTTGTGGTGTAGTTTTTGCCATCTTACCCTGATGTTCTTGGATCTTGTCTGGACCAGACTTCCACTGCGAACCACAAACACTGGAGCCCCATTCACCTCATTGTCTGCCTTGTGTCTCAGCCAATCCTCATAGCCCTAATAAAGAAATTTGTTCAATACCCAATAGCATGCAGTAACTTATTGATCAACAAGGGTGATACAGTGCTGGCATGACCAGCCACTGATCAACTGAAGTCACCAATAGCAGTTTCCAGTATTTCAAATGCCTTTTTATATCAATGCCAAGTTTATTACTGATTAGTAAATAAAGCTTTCACAACCAACTAAAACATTTTCATATGTTTAACATTGTGACTGATAAAATGTACATGAATGGTTAAAGTTTTCTTGATGAATTTGAATTAAACTGAATACAAAGTTGAGACAAGTTGGATATCTATCAACCACAGTCTAACTTTAATAAAACTGCATGCATGTTAGTTCCCCATTTTCAGCCCAACAAAGAGGAAGCCATCATGTGTTTGTGTTCTCACCTGTTTTATGGCAGTTACTGTAATCACAAAGAAGAGAGGCAGGCCGCTGGTGACTGGGGAAGTTGGGGTGTCTATCATTAACTGGAAAGACAAATACAGGGGCAGGTTTGCAGAGATTTCAATGACTTAGAGTGCAGTGGAAGAAAGATACCTGAGACACAGTGGAAGTGGGTGTGCCCTGTTAGAGAGACTAGACCAGAAAGACAACAGAGAGAAGTAGTGGCTTACGTGTAAAACAGGAAACCCCCATAACTTCCCTCAAAGGTTAACTGTCAGTTCTGAATTGCACACACACACACACACACACACACACACACACACACACACACACACACACACACACACACACACACACACTACACTGAAAGCTTCTAAAGAAACATTTACTCGAGCAGACACAGCTTTCCCAACCTTACATAAATCAATGAGGAGCCATTTGTTTTACACAAAGTTTCCCCAATAGTCCAGTGATACAAAAAAAAAATCAAAGCCAAAGCTTCCTGTTGGCATTTTTGCCTTTATTGGACAGCTGATAGCATAGAGAGAGACAGGAAAAGAGTGGAGAGAGAGAGGCAGATATGGACATGAGCCGGGGCCTTTGTGGTTCTATGGTATGTGGTTACATGGTGCCACTCAGCCACGAGAATGTCGTATGTAACACATTTTTTGCAGACAAGCTTATAATAGTTTAGAGAAGCACCAAACACGGAGGCACATTCATACGTCCTCTCAGTGGTTTTATCATTACTTACTGGGTTACATTTTAACATTTTGTTGCTGAACATCAAACCATGAGCCTAGTTGTTCATTTGAAATGCATCTTCCTCCTACTTCCTGAGTAAAAACACATTTTGTCCACATTCATAGGCTGTAAGATCCACAAAAATTGTTTAGTAACTATGAAAGTGAAAGTGAAAACTCCCGCAGGGTAACTTCACCCTATATGTGACACTCCTTTTCAGAAGATTAAAAAAAATCAAATAGTAGTTAATGAGCAATGACTGTAAGAGGCATGGCAAATTCAAACTAACACATATTTTGAGAAGCAAAAGCCCTCTCACACACAATGTTTTTTGTTTACATCATAACATCATATGCAACAAACATTAAACTCACAAAAACTTTCTTTAAGAATGTACATACATTATAATGAGACCAAGACTAGGAAGTAACAGTTTGCAAATAATCTAGGAATTGGCTATCTAAAAACGGTCAAACTGGCCATCTAAGAAAACGTCATGTTCACAACGTCAAGATGAAAAGAGGCCCTCCACTCAGTGATTTGAGACTAAGCTGACTTCAGCTTCACTGACAACTTGAGTGGGTGAAAAGAGAGCCTTTTTAGACAGAGTCAAGTCGATTGCTCTGGCTTCACTACACAGGCCCAAATAAATCAGGAGAAGGCTGAAAAATTTGAAAGCCAAATCCTACTTCAGCACAAGCTGACTGATGCACAGTGAAGGCCTAACGCCTTAGGATGGCTGTAAAGACACACATATTACTTAATGTGTGGGTGTAATGTTTTAATACAGAGGCAGACCTGTCTCTCTGCTGGTCCCTGGAAGTCGATGAGTCACTCACTCGCGCACGCACAAACAGGCACACATTTGTATTTAGGGCAGGAAGCCTGAGGTCGCACTTGACTCGTCACTATCAAGAAAGAATTGTGTGTGTGCATTTGTGAGTGTTTTTACCTGCACAAGGAAGATTATGAGAAAATAGAAGTTGGCTATCCTTCTGAACTGCTCGAACAGATTCTTGGGGACGAAATTCCAAATTGTGTACTGAAAGAGACAGAAAACACAACATTTAGGACAAAGATTAAGAAAAGGTTTTTTAAGCAGCAGGGTATCTGTAGGCTCTTTTGCACATGCTAGATGGAACTGAATTTAGGAACAATTAACTATATACAAACAAACATACAAGACAGGTGAAACTAACCTATTAAAAATGAATACCATGAATTTGTTTAAGTTAAACTGTTCAGACAAAAAAAAATTGCACTTGTCATACTGTTGTATTAATCCTGTCACTGCATGGCTGATAAAAAAAATAGGCATCAAATAAGTTAAGTACTAAAAGTAATAATTATTCTCTTCAGTCAAATCATTATCACTTTTTTCATACTAGTTGCCTTCATCACATTGCACACTGGTAGCTCCAAATACAATGATTATGTAGCATGGTAGCATCAGTTATTTGTGATTCTGATATAAAAGTCTTCTGGTAAGTGATGAAAGAGTTCACCGAGCTGTGCTGGGCACCGCCCTCTCAGGATGACTGCTGTTTAAGGCACTGTTGTTGTTTCACTCTTTGGTTTCAATTCATCACTTCCTGTGTATGGTCTAGAAAGAATAGCTAATGGAAAAAAGGTTTTGTTGTCTTGTTGTTTTTCTGCATGTACTTTTAACCGCCTGCTTTCACCCTTCTAAAGTGACGTTCATCACATTAGTACACCGCCGAGAACTAACCTTGTTTATATATGAGCTGTTTCTGTCTCTTTGAAATGCATGACTTCAAATCTACTTAATTCTGAGCCAGGTGACTTAACCCTACTGTCAATCATTTAATCAGCTGCCTAATGAATGACAGCCATCCCTGCCAGTGGCGGGCAGCAGCCTCTTTGGATTATTATCCTTTTGTCCAGTCAGTCCTTTAACTGACCGACTAATCCCCTCACCAACACAAACGTTTTTTCTTTTTGTGGTCTGAGTCGATCCTGTATCAAAGTCAGTTCCTTTGTAAATTAATATCCATCATGCTTCTATCAGTCATCAAAATAAACCGAGATTTATTACCTCCTTTTATGTAAACACTAAGAAAATGATATCATAGTAAAAAATAACAAATCGCCTCTGTCTAACTGAAGAACATGAAATCTTTTAATGATGACACCATGGGTAAAATTCCAGCAGTGGTTTAAACAACATTTGGTTACCTTGGAGGAAATGATTCTGTTGTCAGCAAAGCGTTGCGGTATGTAGTGGCCATGCTGGGGGAAACGATTTGCTACATAAACCGTCCTGGTGTCGCTCTGATGAGGGGGGTCAAAGCCCTGAGGGAAGGGAGGACATATGAGGAGAGAGAGAGAGGGGTGGGGCAGGAGACAGGGACAAATGGAAAATGTGGGAAAGGAGAGAAAACAGGTTACTTAAATATCAACTCTTAGTTCATCCATCATACTGTAGTAGACATCTCACTTATCTATATATGTATGTAGGCTACATTAAAGGTAATATAAAGGGGCCCTATGTGAAATTTAGAGCAAATGAGTTGTCTGGACACAGTTCTCAACATGGGATGGCCGTGCCACCAGCTAGCAGCAAACAGTGCTTACTCACTCCATTAATGGTGCTGAACAACAACAACAACAGTGCTGACAGATGTAATGATGTTAACCAGGGGGGAACCAGAGAGGGGGCGTTCTGCTTTCAGGATGAGGCTGTCCCGTTATCAATAACTGCCAAATGAGTGTAGAGCAAAGCGGTTGCAATGAGCTAGCCAGTGGAATACACATATGCACTAACCGGCTTACCACAACAAAACACAGAGAAGCGTGGATTACAGCACGATATCATTCTTTGCTCAGGACGCCATTACTCCACCATATCTATACACAACAAACAGTGGTTTGCTGCTATATTAATGCTCTGAATATCAAATACAGAACCTTTAATGAGTAGGACAATGGAACTGCACTTTAGGACAAAACATTGATTACTGAAAACCTTCTTTCATGCACACTAGTATGGAGCTGAAAAAAATAATCGAATAATTGATCAGTCAATTGAGAGACTACAGACTAGATTGACTACATCTATACTGGTGATTGATTAATCATTAAAATCAGTTTTTAAGCAAAAATGCACAAGATTTAATGGTACATTACATATTTTTTAGCTTTATATCATTGTAAACTAAACATTTTGGGGTTTAGGATTGTTGGTATGATAAAAAAAAAGCAGTTTGAATATTTTCACTTGCGCTTTGGAAAACTGTGATTTGCTATATTCTGTCCTTTTTAGGCAAAATGATTAATCAACAAATGATCATATCATCATACCACTAATCAAAATATTCGTTAGTTAAAGCCCTACACTAGTGTCATATAATAATACACAAGATAGTGCTGCTATAAGAAGTTATTGTGACAGCTAGCACTGTTTTTGAGTGACTGTAATAAAGGGCAAATATTTATACTGATATTGTTCCAACAAGTGCAAAATAAAGTTTATCAAAACAAAAACATTTTAAAACACAATGAATTGCCAGGAAAACACAATTTGCTAGAATCCTTTTTGCTCTTAGATTAGTTACATACAATTTTATCTGAATTATAGGCAATTCACAGAAATGAAAAGTTGGTTAGTGGTATGGGGGATGCAACATTATAACCTGATTTAAAAGCAAGTCAATTTATATTGTTGGCAATAAGGAGAAACAACTGACCCCTGAAAGTCTATACCAGACTAAAATCACCCCAGGGGCAACATTTTGTTATTTTATTCAACAAAGTTTCAGTTACTGTAAAGTTTCTATGGGCCATTATTTTGTCTTTGCAGCAGAGATTAGTTTGGGACTTAAAGGATTCTATAGTGAGAAACATAAAGAGGGACAATACCACAATACCATAATGTTATATTATGCAAGTACATATGGTGGCATATACTTACAATGCAAGAGGGAAAACATGGTAAACATCTCTTGCTCTTGCTGTATGTTACTGTTACTGTTACCATTCAAACACTAATTTCTGAGTAGCCAGCCAAATAATATGTTTAGCTGGTTACAACATGTTTGACCAGCAAGACACATGTATCTGGTCATTTGAACCGATGAGTGGACAAAGTTTAAATATGTGTTTAAGAAAGCAAGACAACTTGAATAAGAAGCACTTTTTTAGGCCCAGCACTGGAGGTGACATTTGGGTAAAAGCATTTGGCTAGCTGCGGCTAAGAATATCAACCGTACAAAAAATGTCATGTCTTAAGCAATGCTTAATATTAAAAAAGAGTTATTAATATTATCAGACTATGCTACATTTTCATCCATTCATCTGCAGACCAAAACAAAGAGAAGCATTTTCATTATTAATCTTTTTATTTTTTTGCTTAGTTCTGACATCTTTTTCTGGGACTGTCTAGTGTGTCGCAATTGTCCCGACTGCTATTCTAAGAAGGTTAAAGCAAGTGCTTAAAATCATTTGCAAATGTTCTATGACGTAGATCCGACACACACACACACACACACCCATACACACACAGAGGAATGTATCCGGGCCACGTCACTCACTGCCTCACAGATTCACCTCTGTTCAGGGACACATGTGAACTATTACCGCCTTTCTGTTCCACTCTCTCAAGCTCTCCATCTGCTGCTGCTTTATTGTTTATTAAATAATTGCACCACACCCAACACTGAGACTGGACGATGACAGGACAAATGCTAGCCTGTTGCAGTTTTTACAAATTAATGTACATTAAGGTCAATGAAGAATTTATCAAAGCTGCATGAAGGTCTTGTCTTTTCCTCTAAATATTGTAGCTGTTGGAGCTATTGGAGCTTTATTAGCTGTGCTAATCTTAAATAAAAAACAGGTCTAATAAACCAGACATGGACATACTCTGCTGTACATTGCAGAGTCAAGGAGGAATTATACACATGGAACCAGCCACAGTGAGCTGTTAAAGGATGACTGCAACAGGCTCTTATTGTGGGTTGTGACCAGTACTGCTCATATACGTCATCCAGGTAAACAACCAACAGACTCAGCAGGAGAGTAGAACTTGAACCACACCAGTCTAACCAGTGCGCAATTTCCAAACTCACTGTGAGTACTTGAGTTCTGATAAATTTAGCATACTTGCAGTGTTAAAGTGGGTTATACAGTAGCCTAAAAATTCCTAAACATTAAGCAGAAGTTATGGGGAGTTATAGGTAACTAATTGTGAAAAAAGCATCAATGTTTTTTCAGCTTGAAGATTGCCACTTTACTTCTCTTTGTATCAGTCTGTGGCCACAACTTTTTAATACTTTAGAGGCAAGGTCAACTGAGCATGTGAACCATGAAAAACCTTTTACAGTAACATCCAGCATGACAGTCATACAGCTGCACATACAGTACTGTATTCATAGTTCACCATCAAAGTGCACTGCTGTAGAAAACGGAAACTGGCCCAATACTACCACTGTTTGTTAACACTAGTTGCGTTTAAACAGACATTTAGTAAAACCAATGAGCTATATGAGCCAGCAATGGCAGACACTGATGGGCCAGGAAGTGAGTTTTGTAAGTCAGAAATCTCCACACAGCCAAGTAATTGTTAAGTCACTGCCATTGATCAACATGCTATTACATCCCTGCACATAGATTATGGTAATTTTGCACTTATGGACGGTAAACACATTACTTAATACACCTTTACAGGATTACTGTAAGGTACCTTGATGGTGGTTGTTGGAGGATGTAATTCTCATTCCCTTGCTCCACCCAGTTTGTCAGACAGTCTGAGAAGAAGGACGTTCTAACTCACCACATCATTCAGCTATCAGCTAAGTCGCTTAATCATTAATATCTTTGCACACAGTAGCTCAAGTTAGCTTAACTGCTGGCTGAGAACAAACTGCTGTGTTTAACTGTAACAAAGAACTGGCCTTGTGAAATTAAGGGAAGCACCTTACTCAATAGTTGTGAATGCAATGCAGCTTTAATGTAGTAAATGTTGTCCAATGCTTTAGTGTGCAGCTAATAACACTTCACAGTGTAAAGATCCAACTGTTTTAGGAGTGTCCAGTTCATCTTGTTGAACTAGCAAGTGAACACACAGAAGACTGATTACATCCTGGGGTCATTTGAAGATTAAAGAGCTACAGAACAAGACCAGAGTTGGCTGATATGACAAAATGTTCCTATTGGCTAGCATCACCTCTGCTACTTTGTCTCCAGTCTCTATCACCACCAGCAAAGATAGATGCACAGTTGAGGTGATCCAATAGGCTAATGGCTGATGCAGCTACATTTCTAATGCATGCTTAAGAATCCACACCAAATTACATTATTCTTCACGTGATTTGGATTATTCATGTTGGTGCTGCTGCACAACCACAAATCTGCAACTACTTGAACAGAGAGTAAGGTAGCCTAAATGTCATGCTGTGACTTGTTATTCAATCAAGGATGGCCTGCTGCGAGTATATACACACACTTCACCACCCAGAAGCACTCAAATTGGTCATCTGACATCAATCTGTCAGTCACAACAACAGTATCACGTGATATCCATCCCGAACAATAAATGATCATACAAATGTACAGCAATCTCACAGCAGGATGATCTTTGTAAAAAGACTCACTGAAGTGTTAAATGTTCCTTCTTATTAGGCAGGTAATGCCATGCATAATTTAGAATCAAGATTTGAGACCATTAATTGTCCCTTTGTTAAAACCTATCCTGAATCAAACGCCTGAGCTTCATGCTCCTCTTCAGACAGCATATATTTAATAACAGTGGTCCACAATATCTCAGTTATGCCTAGAAAAAGAGTTTTACCTGCACACAAAAACAAGACAATTACATATTACACAAAAAGAGTGCCATGCTGCATTTAGTTTTAAAGGGTAGGAAGAAAAAAATTAAATCACCGATATAAAGGACTTTATATTGTGAAAAACACATGCAATGTATTGAGCCTGTTGCTGATTCCCAAGACATGCATCCTATCATTAAACTCTAGATAAGACACATAGTAGAGGTCTGCGCGGGACTGATTTTCCCTCCCGCTCCCGCACACTCCCGCAAGTTTCTGTCCCGCTCCCGCCCGCAGCCGCAGATATATATAATATTTCGTCCCGCTCCCGCCCGCATATGATATGGTTTGTCCCGCTCCCGCCCCGCTAAATCCCGCATTTTCCCCCATTAAATTCCCTCACAATGGGTCTCATTGTGTAACTTGTGAGCAACGGGAATTTATGTGGATTCCCGCATTTATCAATCTTTAGTAGTGCTGATCTGTGAGTAGCTACTCACAAAATCTACTCCTGGTCCCGAAAATGCATAGTGTAAATGTAGGAATGCATATAAATCCGATAATAATAATAATAATAATAATAATCTTTATTTACAACATTAATATATCATGCATTAAGAAAATTCAGCACAAAGTGCTTAACATGTTATTATTATTTATTATTATTTGTCACGTTTGTAAGAACAATATGATGATTCCTTTGACGCGCGTAATTTAAGATGATAAATATTAGAGGAGGGACAGGTTTTCGGATCGGACACACACACACACACAGACACACACCTAATAACCTGATGTGATATCAACAGGAAAAACTTTCATTTCGTAAATATGCAGCTGATATGCGATGCAAAGTGTGTGTTGTTGTGTACACACGCTCGGTGGACGCACAGTGGTTAAAATAAAAAAATAATCATTTTGTGAAATGCATTTAATGCAAATCTATATTTTGCGGGACTCCAGAAAACATGCATTTGTCCCGCTCCCGCGGCGACACCTCTCCATTCCCGCCCACTCCCGCAAGAGACTGTCATATGTTGACCCGCGCCGCATGATTTTGCGCCGCGTCCCGCGGTTCCCGCGGGAGTCCCGTCCCGTTGCAGCCCTCTAACACATAGACTATGTCAATCATTGCACATACAGCCAAAACAAAATTAATTCACTTGATTCAGATCTCTTACTGTATAATTACACACTCTGCTACACTACAGCAACCAACAGGTCCCAATACTAAGATTATTTTTGGTTTTTACAGTCTCTACAGTTAATCCAAAAAGAGCTGTAACTTTCTTATTTTCTTGCATATAAAATATACATGTAGGTTATACTTTCTTAAACATTCAGATTCTTGAACAGCCTGACATATTCAAGGACCAGCAGTCGTGATGAGCCAAAGACCTAACATGATGTACTGAGTGCCAGATTTTGTTATTTGGAACTGCTTCTATTTGGAAATAACAGACTGAATAGAAATATCTGAAAACTGCAGAGAGCTGATGTCATAATTGGCTGATGGTTAGGTGTGACTGGCACATATAAGGGGCACTTAACTGTTTCATTAAGTACACTAATGAGGTGAATCCAAGTTGGAGCCATTTTCCATTTTTTATGTCCTCACTTCCATTTATACCAATCACAACAGAGAAGATGGATATAGCAGGTGAAAGATGAGTTAAAGAAGGATTTCAAATCCTACAAACCACTAAGTCTGTGCAAAAAGGCTGATACTAAATATCAGGAAGAAGTCACACATTTTACAACTCAACTTTAAAAGTTAGAATTTCCACTTTATCTTTGACCTAAAAGAAAATAATGGGTCTCTTCTTCTATTTTTCTAGCAGTACAGCATTGACAGTAAAAATAAACAATACTGACAGTATAGCAACTATTTCAATGTGGCTTTCTTGTTAAACTCTGCATGGCTGAAATCAGACTTTTTATTCTGTCCCCTGACTCTTGTGCCCCCATCAATTTGTAGGCCGACAGGTAATTACTCCCTGCATGCAGCCTACAAGTTCCACAGTGCCTTGGGGGAATCACTGCCCTGAACAATGGCTGGGCAACAGAACAGAATAATGCATCACCACCAAGACAACGCACTCAGTCGAATCATAGACTAAGAGGCATTTAATCAAATGCCTAATCAGAGATGGAAAGAGGGCGTTGCATAAAGAGCAAGTAATAAAGAGAGAAAGAGCTGCAACACAAAGAGAAAAAGAGAGAGAGAGCAACAGACTTTCTGTAGTCTGATGCAGTAGGTGCTGCTTTTGACTGTATTACTGATGACAACAGCTAACAACATGACTACAGGGATGCCAAAAAGATATCTAACAACATGTGGCACGAAATGAAGAGCCTGAAGCAGTGCTACAGATGAAATGGAACTTAATAACTGCATCAAGGGAGACATAGGCTACTTCATTATCAAATGTTTTTCTGCTTTATTATAGTGGATTAATAGGGTTGCTGCAGTAATATCTGTAAATGATCCTGAATGAGACTGCTTATGTGTAGGACATTCTGCTCGCTCAACAAGCAAAGATGCATAGTATATGTAATGTCAGCTGACAGGGATCCACATGATTACACCTCTTAGGTTTCTTTTCGTTTCACTCTGACATAAAAACTAAAAACTTGCTAAGACTGAAACCTGATTGAGGCAATGCATCAAAGTGAGCATTTTGTAGCTTCTAGGTTAGTTTTGTCTTTCAAAATTACATCATGAAAATAGTCATTTCTTGCAACTGCATTACTAAGCAATGACTGTTGTGAAAACACTTGTCTCTTTGTGCAGTGAAGCAATATCCAAAATTCTATATAAGCTCTAGCAAGCCTTGCTGCAGAAAAGCTTTACATTGGTGAAGTATGCCTGTGGGAAATCAAACTCAAAACACAAACGCTAATAATGTGTCACTAAAGTTATGAAGAGGACCATGTCATTTTTGTTTTTGTTTTTTTTTTTACATTAAAACACACATATCAGATACCCTGAATATGTGAGTTGACTTATACCATGTAAGCATGGACCTGGAGCTGTCTGGGAGGTAGCAAATCAACATCAAATTTTTATGTGTTTGGAAAATAGCCAGCAATAACATATAACCTACAATTTATAATTTCCCATAGGAAATACTACAGATGATAAAAAGTTCCCAAGTCATACTTGCAGAACAGGATGTCAAAGGGTTTTCCCAGTTGCTCCCACTGCTTGCCTTGCACTGTGATTATAGTGGGTCTTTTATGATGGAAATGCATTACTAGCATAATGTCAGCACTGCTGGTGGAAGATGACTGGCAATAAAAGCCTGTCACGCTGCCGAACTCTACCACCTGCCCTCTTCTCCACCTTTCTCCTTAATGTGGACCAGTGTCACCAGAAAGACACTGATAAGGAGTACGTGAGGGAATAAACATTACTGCTTTACTTCCAAGCTGATAGAAAGGTCAGACAAATGCCCCCTGACAAACTTTTTCATTAGGCCAGTTGCATTTTAATTATACTTTTAATTAACTGGGCAGGTCAATTATATGGAATGGGTCAAATGAACGGAGCTATCTCAAATTAGGAGGAGGCCACTATTCCTATGGAGTCTCTCTGTGGTGCTCTTTAAGAAAGTGAAGAAAAATTAACCTCTAAAAGTGGAAAGAAACCTTTATTGTAACGACTGACAAACTTGCAGCTTAGAAAGAGTCCTTCTGTCAAGCCAATCCAACCTTAAGTACACAGTGTTCTCAGGGACTTGGACTTGGACATGGGAGCCCAGAAACACCTTAACATTGATTAAGCTCACTGGCTGTAGTGACATCAACACTTTGAACAATGTGTGACAAATCCTAAAACATGTACTTATTCACTGATTCATTCATTTCTATGTGCATGCCCCCCTCACTTGCTCACACGCCCCAACTACCGGTCACACCAGTCTTATTCATACTGTAAGTGTATGCAGATTCTTATCCAAACATTGGCAAACGGAAATTACCACAAAAAAGTCCTATCATGTAACCACTGTGTCATTGCAGCGTGGCTGAAACACAAACCACTCATTCCTCCAGCATAATTCAAAACTCAATAGATCTCTTATGTCCCTGTAACTCATTCTCTGTACTGGCAACATGAAATCAAAACCAGGCAGGACTCAGTTGCTTGACATGGACCATCATTGTCGTTAACCTGCTCTGCTTTTGCCTTTGCCTATCAAGGCGTCAACACACAACCATGTTTGTAGGCAAACAACAGGTGATTACAGGAAATACAGGATGCTCTCACAGCATATGTGATCATTCAACGTTAACGTTACATTTAAGCTAGTGCATAGAAATGTATACGAATAAATGACTTTAAAATAAATACTGGGCCGCTTCATGCTTTCATACATACTGAAACAAGAAAAGTCGTGAATTGGTACTAATATATAACCAGCTGTTAAAGTTAGTTTGTTGGCTCTCTTGACACAAATAAATAAGTCACAATGAGTTAGGAGCAGTGTGTGTAATAGCAAACGTTAAGAACTAACGCTAACGTTAGATGAAGTGGAGTTAGCAACGCTGTTTAACTTTGTCAAGTTTTACACTGGTAGCCACCTAGCTAGCCTTAAGTCTCAGTTATGTTTTTATAGAGACAAACGTTTCACCCGCGGTTACAAGCAAAGCAAACTTCAAGTCAACTCAAAACTACAATTCAAACTCAACCCCGGTCTGCTTCTTGTTAAGGTTTTAACTCGCTAGCTTAGTAGCCCATTGTCGGCTAATTATAACGAGCTAACTGGTAAGGTAGCTAACACTACCTACACCTGACTGTCATTACTGTGAGACACACGACAATGTTTTGGACACATCGACAACAGCTAATTGGCTAGGTTAGCGTGCTAAATGTTATCTAAATAAAGTTTACGCAGCTTTCCTTGGGCTAAGAACTGAATTAGGCGACTACCGCTGAGAGCTAAAGAGTGCTAGCGTTGTAAGAAAGGCAGGAGAGTAGGTTTACCAGCTGTTGTCGTATCCACCGTAGCATCCTTAACAAATACGTTCGAAGTAGCCAGCACAGTCGCTAGCCCTGCGCTAGCAACTAGCTACTCCAACAAAACCGTCCCGAACCATAAATATTTCCCCCCGCAGGCAGCTCTTCTCGGTCGCATCACGCGACACGTTCATGCAGTGTAACTGTGCAAAAATATAAATCCGGTCCTTCCCATTCCGCGGCAATGTCAGATAAATGATCCCCGGTAAAAGTGACAGACGGCTGGCCACGGAGTCCCAGCGAGCTACACTACATCTCTGCTCTGCCACGATCTGTTTCCCCCTGCCAGCACACACAGCTCTGTGCAGACACTGGCTGCTCTCTGACGGCCTCTCATCGCCCCCTGCCTGTCTGCAGCCTCAGATGATAGATAGATAGATAGATAGATAGATAGAATCATGTCATTTGCCAATTTTCCTACTGTGCAACATCTTACCACTTACTGTGCAATAATATTTATAGGGTATATTTCTATATCTTTACAGTAAATATACTACACATGATGTGTTACCCCGTGCAACAATCAATCAGGGCCAATACAGAATATGTAGGTGAACGGTGCTTTTATATTTCTATTTTATCCTATTTGTATTTTTGCACTCAATCACTTTTTCTTCTATTTTCTCTTGAGCTGCTGTAACGTGAATTTCCCTCATCTCATCCCAGGCTTACTGTTGGGTTGTAGGGATTTAATTGCAGTTGTGTTTTATAATATGGAAATATGTACTTCTAAATTACAAGTGGCATGAATAGGATTCAATTCAATTTTATTTATAAAGCCCAGTATCACAAATCACAATTTGCCTCAGAGGGCTTTACAGCATACAAAATCCCTCTGTCCTTTGGACCCTCAGCTTGGATAATCAAAAACACCCCAAAAAAAACCTTTAACGGGGAAAAAAAAATGGTAGAAAGCTCAGGAAGAGCAACTGAAGAGGGATCCTCTTCCAGGACAGACAGACGTGCAATAGGTGTCGTACAGGACAAATCAACATTGTGGCATTTTGACATGTCACAGTAGGAGAAGCACAAGTGTGAATAATAAACTTAATAATCGCTGAATCCCCTTTCAGCTGCTTCAGTTTCAGGATCCTTGTATCGTCCTGCTGGCTCACTGTCACACTGTCAGGACTCGGACACATATACACCATATACAGATGTAATATATATATTGCAGTGATGTTGCTGTTAAATTGCAGTGTGTTCTCTGCATTGCATACTGCTAATACTGTATACACCAAACAGTGATAATGCAGGGCCCTGAGTCATATCTAGATTGCTTACCAAGCACTTTAAAACTGTTGAAAACTCTTTGACATAAAGCCAACAGAGTGGAGACTTAAAGTGGATGTGCTTACTCCAAATGTGTTTTAGATCTCTTAAGCCAGCGAGAATTTGTTTCTCATCTCCTAGGACAAGTCTTAGAAGACTATCGGCTACAAAAAAAGGTTCTTTTCACAAATAATTCATGGCCACTTGCTCATCCAAGTCCTTTTATTTTCTTTGAATCATTTCAGAATTTAAAAAAATTATGACTAGAGATGAAATGTTACTATTGTAAAGGAAATACTTTCAGTGGATAAAGCATATGTTTGCCTTTTATCCCTGTCTTGTAAACCCCTCAGTGATGGTATCCAGTCCCCCTGTTGTTCCAGAATTTCTCTTGGAAAGCATCTCACATAAAGTGAGGTCATCCTAGTATTAGTGTCTCTGTCAGTAATGAATCCATTCCTGTCCCCTCCCCTCTCAGAGACTTGGCTGCAGTGCATCCCAATCAATGTATAGACAATAAATGATGCCACACAGGGGGGATGAGAAATGCTCAGACTTGGAAATCTAAATAAGTATCTGGAAGGGCTGTGCTTTCCAAAGTGATTCAATATTCTGTATGTGACTGGAAACATTAAAGTAATGCTGTGGTGATCAATGGCCAGAGAAATGATGATGATCCTGTGTAATCAGTGTGTTCCAGCAGCTATATTTGGAGCAGAAAAGCTGCAGCTGCCCAGCAGTAAAGTGTTCTCTCTCTTTCTGGCCTCCTGAAAGAAAAAGCGAATCATACACATGTATTTGCATGTTTTTGCATCGCTCCCAATACTTTGTTCCTTAAGGTGCTTGTGTGACTCAACTCATCACTACGTAAAACCCCTTCCTACAGGCTGCTCTATCATGAAAGCCTTTTAAAAAACAGGAAAAAACAGTGAAGCTAAGCCAAACGCCACCAACACGCATTTATCTCTAGGATTAAGACAGCTTTAGGCCACTCTGTGAGTCAGCAGAGTCAGGCACTGACTGTGCCACACTGTTTGCAACATCTTGGGTTCAAGTCCCGCTCATCTATCACATACAATAGTCAGTTTCACGTGCCTTTTTATGTTTTTTTTCCTACTGTATATCCAGCAAAAGCAGAAATGTCACAAACTCATCTTAAAAAGACAGCTTCCCTCTGCAAATCCTGCGGGTAATCCGCTATCTGTCTGTGTTTGTATGCGAGCCCTGAGCCCAGCGGTCCTACCCATGTGACTGTCAGGGTAATCTCTATGGTTTCACTGACTTACATAACGCCACTGCAGCAGCGGCAACATCTGGGAGCTCCCACCTCACAGCTGGATTGGATACAGTATGTGAGAGGTTGGCAGGGATGCGTATGTTGCTGGTGTTGAGAGGAAAGCATCACAGCTCAGAATGTTAAAACTTTTTCAGGGAATGAGAAAATCCTTCCCTGATAACCCTGATAACTTTGTAGTAATCTCCAAGAATTACAAGGAAACAAGGCAGCTCAAAGTAGTGATGTCTTATTTGAACCAGTCTGAACTTCTCCTGCACATGTTGAGCTGCCAGAAAAAAAAAACACCAACTTAATCCCTCTGTTTGTAGAGATTTATTATCTATTTATTAATATGAGATTTATAACTACAGTTGAGCCATACTCCTGTTTCTACTCTACAGAGCCTCTTCCTTTGGTTTATGCCTTGAAATAATAATTTCATATACTTCTAGGCTTCATGAGGCACAAGTGAGATCATGTACTGTGGTCACGCACAGTTGCTGCCGGTTTAAATGTTGTATGCTTCATGCACATCTTTGTGCCTCAGACAGGAGACTGCTGACCAGTGATCCATAATGCCCTTGATGTCTGTCATGGAAATGGATGGCAAGGTACCAGATAACGTCTGGCTGCCTTCCCAGCTCTGTATTAAATTTAATTTCCGTTACACTGCAATCCTACAAGTGCTTGTCATATTAAACGCTGTAGCCTAACAGGCTGAAATCATTCACCATACTGCACAGTAAGGGTGGAGATCCTGCATGTGAAGCCTGTGGGCTATACATCTCTGTCTTTGTATGTGTCATGTAAGATAAAGCATTTTGCACGATTGTAATTGTATACCTAGGATACAAATTGGTACAATCAACGTCACTATATTTTTGGAGAGCCCCACTTTTAAAGCATGCAACAATATTTCCTCACACACACAAAAACAGTATTGTGCACAGCAATCAAAGAGATATTCAGATTCTACAGTATCGACATCACAGTTTGCAAATACTCAATATTTAAGTGAGTCCTGCAATCACAATAAAGTAAAACTGGTTAAGTATGAAAAGTTAAAGTATGAATCAACTTCATGACATTTCAGATGGAAATAATATGATATTTTTAACATTATTAAAGTGCAGCTTACATATAAAGCCATTAGTAATAATAATTAAAATATATAGAATTGAAAAAAGTCAGTGACACAAGGGCATGTATCTCCGATAATTACTAAAGTGGCGTGAAATGAAAAGTCTCAAGTAAGAACCTCAATTCATATTTAGGTGCAGTACTTGAGTAAATCTACTTATTTTCTGCCATTGCTTGTGGATATGACCAAACATGTAGAGGCAGACAAACTCAGTGACATCTTTTAAATCTCCTCTTGAAACTCACTTTTATCGTTTGGCCTTGTCTTAATTGACGATATTTATTAGGACTTTTTATACTTTTTTTCCCCCTGTTTGATGTCTTTATATGCCTTTTAGTTTTATTGTTTTTGTTGTAAAGCACTCTGTAACCTTGTTTTGGAAGGTGCTATATAAATAAAGTTTTTATTTTTATTCATTATAAATTTAATTCATCTACAGAAATCAAATACATTCAGAAATTTGTGCAATTTAAATGTGATGCAGCTGAAAAAAATACCTGCAATACATCAAGTTATGCTGCACATTTCAGGATATTACCAATATTTCAGATCATATCTTGCCTCATATACTCTACATATTATATATCGTTGTGAACAACACAAATGGGAGTTTTTAAAAAAAAAATTATTAATAAAACAATTGTTTAGCATCAATATACAGGCCTCTAAGCTATGATAAAACAAAACATGTAGCATCCAAACCTCTGATCCTTTTGATCCTATGGTTTTGATGCAGGAGAAGCAATGACCCATGATGGCTGACAACATATTATTGATAAATTACTAAATGTAGGTCAACAACCTTGCATAGTTATAGGAGGAAGAAACTGCAGCTCTGCTCTCAGAATAACACAATGCACAACTGTAAAGCTGACATAGGTTTATATATGAAGTGTCGCTTGTTGACACTCTCAATCAGTGTGCCTCCTGTTAATTCTGGAATGCAGTAGAGGGAAACAGAGGCAATTCATCTCTGTTGAGACAATTTACTCTGTAATTTCTTCTCTTCCCTCCATCCCTGGTTAGTGTGCACGTCTCAGTATTGGACTGAGTTAATCCATCGGGCCTGTTTAACCATGCTGTGGCTGATCCTCTTGGTAAATACACCAGCACTAAGTGGCTTTCAATCATTACCACCAAGTATCACTAATAGTACTAATAGGCTTAGGGCAAGTTCTCCCTCTCTGCCTGGACCCCCCATTTCTATGTAACGGTTGCTTGCTCAGGCTCCAGCAATCGCTTCAGATGTGTGTATATTAGTGTCTGTCTTGTTGCATTAGCGCCAACATCTGTCTCTCTGTGAGGACCAGGGCTCCAGGGAGCCTGGCTGAAATGGCCGCACTGTCTCTTAGGGAAATAAAAATGAATGGATTGCCTTTTAAAACTGGATGGCTGAATCAATAGCAATTGATCAGATTAGTCTTGAAAAAATAAATAAATAAACACAGCTTTAGAATCAGGAATAAAATTTAAAGGCATACATGTAGAAAAGAAAGAGGTACATGAACTGTGGAATTTAAAAAAGGCAGGAGTGGATAGTAACCATATTCAAGAAAAGGTACATCCTTGACATTGTAGTAATAACAATAACTGTAAAATTATTGGTCTTTTTAAATAATTTCCCAAAGTAAAAGCCATGTTAGAGATCTAATGTGTGGTGTGAGTCTCCCTCTTTAGGACAAACTGAGGTGTTACAGCTGTAAGACGCAATTCACAGCAATGCACTTTACAAAAGGCAACACATAAGACATTAGGAGTAAAACACATTTGCAAATGCTTTTTAGATATGTGTACCAAAGTGTGTGTATGTCTTCTATATATGTGTCTGCAACTCTAGCTTCTAACATACGATTCCTGAAGGCAGTTTGTCACAACCGGGTGAATCACTGCAGCTCTACTATTTTGTGTGTCTGTGTGCCGCTCACTTAAGTATGTGTGTGTACTAGAGTGTGTGTGTGTGTGTGTGTGTGTGTGTGTGTGTGTGTGTGGCCAGGTGGGTGGTATTGGGTTTCCTAAGGAGCCACTAATTCTTCACCTAACACCCTGACCTCCTTAGTCTGTGACCCGGAGAAACAGAGGGAAGGCAACTCTTCATCCACTTCACTGGACCTAGTCATGGATGACAAATTGTGTGCCTTAGTGAATGTCAAATGGATCACCGTTGAATGAACCTGAATCTTTATGAATAATCCACATACAGTGCAGAGGGTTTTTCCTTTCACTGACAAGAGGCAGGGGAAGAGGCAGAAGTAAAGGCAAAGGCAGTGCAGAGTTTTTCTCTCTGACCAAGATACAGCAAGAAAAACATGCTGTCTTTAGTGTAGAGAACTGTAGAGTGGGCAAATAAGAGGGGACAGAGACAGTGATTAATTAAAGAGGCAGTTTTCCTTCCAACTCTACAACATAAACACATTTTAAAGAGTAGTGTTGGTGGTATGTGGCCTTAAAAAAGGGTGCAATTGCTGTAAAAGGCGCCTAGAAAATAAGTTGGATTGCAGATACACAGTGACATCTGAAAGACAAATAACAGGGAGAGGCTGCTTTCCTTAAACCAATGAACTTCAGGTCTGCTTAGTCTGTTTTTTTTCCATAATAAAGAAAATAGAATTATAGCTTCACTGCGAAGCTTTGCGTTGTTTTTCTTCCTCCCTACTTCCTCTCTCTGGATCCAGAACTTGCTTGTAGCTGTTGAAAAGACTTCTGCCGTTACATTTAGATTCTTCACTCCTTGTAGATGGCACATACCGTCACCGACCTGTGAGATGTTGAAACTCTTATAATTTGGGATGTTACATGTTTTTGTTGCAAACCACCCATATTCAGTAGTTTATATCTGATAAGTTTGGTGTGATTTTACATCTCTTTTTCTCAGCAACACTTTCCCCAGTGATGCAATTTGTTGTTCACCTACCAGACACTGAGTCTCAGAGATGACTCATGGTTTTTGGTGATTCAGTCTCTAGATGCTCTGCCACGTGGCAGCTGCTGCAGCACAGCCACCCACTGAGCACCTAAACTGCACTGTATCTCATGTCACAAGGTTCCCTCCTGGGTAACATGGTGGAGGTATGTGTATGTGTGTGTGTGTGTGTGTGTGTGTGTGTGTGAGTGGGAAGGGGCTGTCTGTGCTTTTCCGCTTTTCCGATCTGCTTCATTTCTGCTGGGACAAGCAGCTGCTTGAAAATGCAAACCCTCGCCTGTCCATCACTCTGACACAGCACAAACACACAGTTTCTAAGAAGTTTGGTTCATGAGGGTACAGATGAAATCCAGTGAAAATATATTTGGGCTATAATAGGAAACACATTTTAAACTTGATGTCATTAGAAAAATGTACCCAATTTGCTCATAACTGTGTGTACAAACACTTCCTTTTTATTAGGTCATTTTGTTGTGGTACACAGACAATGCAATTTTTTGTCATCAAGGCAAATACTCTAACTTTGGGGGGTCTCAGAGGAATCTTGGGCCACTTCTATGGGAATAATATTCGCTGCAACATGATGTGAAGAGGTGACAATAGTGAATCTTTTATACCCTCTAAACTGTTAACTGATCACCTCCATTCTGTTTTTTTTTATTTTTTAAAAAATTTTTTTATGCATAAAAGGAAAACCAAAGCTGGTCTTCTTTGGTTCCTCTTCAAAAGACAATCCAAGCACTAGAATAAATGTTTGGATAGTATATTTCCGCAAACCACAGATATGTTATACTTCTACAGAGGCGACATTTATCTATAAGGTTGTACATTGAATGTTTACATCAACAAGACGGTTGTAACAATCAGTGTGTTATTCTAAGCAAGTGAAAAGAAAAAAAAAAGAGAAAAAAGCAAATAAAAAGAAATAGCAATACAGGCAGTAACACATTGATGATAATGATGGTATACAATATGGCAAGGGACAGACAATCCAGACAAAACCAAAGACAGACTAAGGGGAACAGAGACGAAAACGAGGAAATGAGTAAGTGAATAAAATCATAATAGATAGATAAATAAGATTAAACTTTACATTTCTTTAAGTTTCAATTTTATGTTGTGACAGCGCTGTGGTTAACTTGTTGTTAGGTTCAGGCACAAAAACCACTTGGTTAGGGTCAGTAAAACATCATGTTTTGGCTTAAAATGCCTGGTTTAGTTGCCACAAACACAGCAGGAAATGTCCCGAACTGTCTTTAAGAAACACCCACTTCTGAGGTGCCCACTAACTCACCTGGTAGAGCGGGCACCCTGTGTTCAAAGTTCTGTGTCCTTGTGACAGCGGTCGTGGGTTCGAGTCCAACCCACAGCCCTTTGTTGCATGTCATCCCCCCCTCTCTCCCCTAAAGCATTCCTGTCCCATAAAGGCAAAAAAATTATAATAACATTAAAAAACACCCACCTCTGTTGTTCTCAAACAGTGGTCTGCTGCTTGGCTTGGCAGTCATCTTGCCTAAGCATCACACCACCCATCATCCACCACCAAACTTATCTCATGTACGTATAATCTGAACTACGTCATACATATGAAATGTACAAATGTAACATATTCATGGTTTGCATAAACATACAATGCCCACATTTTATTCTGCTGACAGGGCTGCAAAAGTGTCCTGACTGAGAGGGCTTACAAGCAGAGCATACAAACAGTGTGTGAGGACAGACACTGATGGCTTAAGGGAAAACCTGCACACATAGAGGTGTCTAATTAACTGTGATAAAGCCTCGACCACACATTCACTCACCTCTTGATGAGGTGAGTGTGTGTGTGTTTTGTATGTAGTTGCTGTGGTAACACTTTAGCTCACAACATGCGTCTGCCTGTGTGAATGCATGTGTGTGTGTTTGACGTTGCCGTGGTAACATTGGCCCCTGCTGACCTTGGCCTTTCCGGGCCCCTATCCACTCTGTCTACTTTCTCCTTCTCTTGGATCCCCAGCTTGTAGCTGACTGAGCGGCAGCTGGTTTGGATTGGTGTGTCTATATGAGTTCAGACATGCTCCGTGGCATCTGGTTTGTTTTAGCAGACAGCTAGCTTAGCGCTAAGTTGTTTCCACTCAGTCAGTGGTGGGGGGGGGAAGTACCCAGATCCTTCACTGAAGGTAAATAATGAAGGTAAAATACTGCATTATAAGTTAAAGTCCTGCATTTATAGTTTTATTTCATTCCAATAACAGAGGTATTATATGCAGAATGCACATAAGTGTCAAAGGTGTAACTACTCATTGTGCAGAATAGCCCATTCCACACAGTTTACCATTACATTGTTGGATTATTAATGAGGCATTAACATGAAAGTAGCATTTTAATCTCACTTCTGGTTGAGGTGGAGCTGATTTGAATCTATACTATTAGTTGATTTAATTTGTAACATTGCCAATTTTCCTCATTGTAAAGTAACTGTACCTGTAAATGTGACTGAGTAAAAAGTACAATAGGTTGTAGGACCAATACAGTAACATAAAATTGAAATACTTCAGTATATACGTTCAACAAAATTGTATCAAATTTAGTAGAGTACATGAGTAAATCTGTGTCACTGTGGTACCAAAGCAGTGAAGCTCATACAGAGAGGACAGACTGTAAATACTGTATAGTAGAGACAGACAGAAAGACTTTTCTTCATGATCTTTAAATGTTTCCCCGAGTGAAGAGAGTGGTTGACGTACTCTCTGTTTGCAGAAGTCCTGCAACAGTTTTGGAAAAATTTGGTCCTTGCTGCAAGAGATTAAAACCTGTATGTGTGTGATGCAATGGCTGGCCAGGTCACAGGTGTGCATGTGCAACTGTATGTTTATGTGAATGTTATCAGGAAAACCTCTGGTTGAACTCTCGATGGATTGCGCAGATCCAAATCGAGACAGTGCACAAGTGCATATGTGTGTGTGCAAAGGACTTAGCCAGCACCGGAGTCATCAATCATACCTGTTGAGCCAGACTTGCAGCATTTTCTGTCCCTTCCTTTATCCCAGTGTGGCTTTTATGATTGAGTAATGATAAACAACCTACTTGTTTTTCATGTAGTGTAAACTCCATGCTATAATATAACAGACTCTCTTCTACTCTAACATCCTCTCTACCTTACAGGCCTTTGCAGCCTCCATGCCTGAGGCAGTAAACCTGTCTGTCCATCAGCGATTATAAGCCTTCTAATAGTTCTCTCTGTTTAAATGACAGGCCTTTCATCTGTCTGTCTGCCCTCTCCAGCTACATGACTTTAATGGCCCTGACATCATGTAAGCCGGAGCAGCTGGCTGTCTGTGTGCATGAGTGTGTGTAGCTGTGTGTGTGTTTGTGTGTGTGTGTAGATGAACAGGGAGTTGTTGGTACCTGCATGATGGTGTGGCTCTAATCCATGTTTGTTCTGCTCCAGCACCAGGAGAGAATGTCCCACGCACACGCGTGCACAAACACACACGGCACACCTGCAGCCTCACACACACTGAACTTGAAGAGGTTGTTGCTTTACATTCACAGTGCATAAAAAAGTTGAAGTAGTTAATACATCCTGTTTGTTCAGAAGTAGATATTTTATCATCAGAGGCAGTGATTGTGATCTTCAAGGAACTTGCTTGAATGTGGATCAGTGCCAACATACTGTGTTTTCAAAAGCACTATTACTATATAACAGAGATATATTTTTTGACAGTATATTTATTATACATTATTATATTTTTTATCTAAATAATATACTAATATGTGTGAAGCAGTGTTACATACTAAAGATATATGGAAACATAATGGATTCATTTGAGAAAGAAAATGCTGCTTTTTTTGTAATTAACAGGATTATTATCTCGGAATTATAAGGAAAGTTTTCATGGGAAAAAAAATCTGCTTATTTTCCTGAATAAGCAAAATAATAATCTCATCAATTCAGAAAAAAAAAATGCAATTACAAGAGTTTTTTTTCCCATGAAAATTTAACTCATAATTTTGAGATAATAATCTTGTTAATCCCCCAAAACGGCATTTTTTTTCCTCAAGTGAATGCATTACACTTCCGTAAACATTAAGGTTTTATCAAGCGTTTGATGTATTTTTGGACTATTCATGCTACTGAAGTTGTGCACTTTTTAAAATTCAAAATTAGGTTTTAATTACATATACGCAATTTATAAAAATAACTTTATTAGGCTTGTTAGAACACGTGGATAAAAATGACAGAACTCCTCAAATTAATTGAGTCACTTATTTCAGATGTGTTTTTTAACTGTCGTGGAAGCAGATGTTTGTGACTGAGGTCATCAAAAAGAGATAACAAACAACATTTTTGATCCTGAAAAAGGAAAAGCAACTAAAAAACTTTACTTTCAGGCAACTTACGGCGACTCGGTGCTGTTTAAGTCTGACTCTGATGTCTGGGAATTGAGACATACATACCAGTCAGTCAGTGGGCTAATCTAAGAGAGAGGCAGACAAGAGGGGGAGAGAGACCACCAACATAGTTACCAAGTCTATCTAAAACTGTGTGTGTGTGAGACAGAGAGCCGTTATCGCTCCTCGGCTTTGATATGAGACTGGGTTTGAGCTGAAGTGGAAAGATTTGCACAGTTCGTTTCACAACTTCTCTTATCTGCGCTGACTGAAGTCATGCCTGATACTACCATTACTACTGCTACTGTGTGTGTGAGTGGAAGCATGCACAAGATGGGAGAATATCAATGCGTGCACCCATGAAACCTATGTATTTAATGGTAGGATCACATCACGTAATACTCCTGGTAGTGCAGTATGGATGTAGATTAATGGTAAAAATAATCTAAAGAGCATAAAATATGATGTCACAGCTGTGTGTCTGCAGATTCTGAGCACATGATAAGGCTTTAGGGGACAATGATAACTAACATGGCAAAAAGACACACTCCAGGTGTTGGGGTCAGATTTGTTTCACAGTGATGACTGCACAGATTACCATGCGGGGAAGTAACCTGACCATATTTGGAAGGCAGGGTCAAACTGAGTGACACTTCCAGGTCAAATCCAAATCCTGGAAGACATCCTGTTTTGTTCTTAGTCAATAATGGGTGATTTCTACATGTTCAGGGCTGGTTGCACAAGCCTTTTGTAAATTTAAACTGAGCCTAATTAATTTTTTAGTAAGCTCAGTGGAGTTTGATGTATCACTACATGAGCCTACAACAGGTTGCACCACAGATATATATATGTAGATATTAGTTGTTACTAAATATTTACAACCAGTGACCAGTGGTAGCTGTTGTGCAGCCTACTGAACCAGCTGAAAAGCTAACGATGGCTGGCTGATATATTAGCCTTCTCATGCTAGAGTATGGATTAAAGGGGATAAGAATGGTGGTAATGGTCAATATGTCTCATCTGACAATGTATTAAAATGTCTTTGATTAACGATGAACTGGTAAGCTTTTAAACAACATTTTAGGAAATATTACAAAATTTTATGCCAATAAAATTGCATTAAATGACTAATGTCAACAGTTAGGTTAGTGCAATGAGGAAGATCTACTTGGAAGTTATGTTACAGCTAGTTTTTAGTTATGTTTTCAAAGTAAAAATGCTTGTGACTGTAGAGATGAATCCATAGCACCTAAGTCACACATGACTGAAGACTTAAATAGAGAGTTGTTCCTTAACTTTTAATAGTACAAGCTGGTTTAGTAAATTACAGTAGCTAGCAAGTATTCTCTAAGAACTTAGGAGGGACTTTATAGAAAAATTTAGTCTTGAAATTCATGAATAATTGGTGCAGCCCGGTTCATATTATTTGAATGAATAGAGAGGTAAAAGGAGAAATGGAGTCCCTGCTACATACGGAGTCAGGTGTGTGTTTGGAGACAGGCCGACCAGCATGTTTATCTGAAGCCTCCATCAGCCACAGACCAAACATTTGCCTTACCTGCTTCTCTCCCTCTGTTTCTCTCTGTCCCTCTCTCTACCCCCATATCTTTTCCTCTGAAGAGGCAGCATGCTGCCAAACACCCACAACTACCAAAGACAAAGCAGGGAAAGCAAGGGGGACAGGGGCTTTTGAAAAGTGTCTATAAATGCACGTGTGTGTGTGTGTGTGAGGCCCTGTTCTTTCAGCGCTCACTTCTTTATGTAAATACCGTGTTATTCACACATAGTTAGCAGTGATTACTTGACTGTTTGTGTATACATGTCTGGTTGAGAGGATGTGTTGGCTGGGATATTACTGATCAACTTCATATGCTAGAATAAATGTACGATGGATATATACAGAGCTGATAAACAATATTTGTATGTATTATGTGTATTAGTTGTGCTGGTTATTTTTCTTGAGGGGCTCAACTAAGGATACCATCTTTATTTTTGTGGTATTTATAACAGCTCATTGTTTATCTTTAGTAAAAACTAACCCTTTCATGTCTTTTCTTTTACATTGTGGAACATGAAATGATAAGACTTAAAACTCATCAAATGAAACTTACACTGCTGACAAGCTAATTTAACATTTTGATGTAATATAAACTTAATACATTTTTATGTCATAAATATCTGTCATGTTGCGTAACAACAATTATTGCAATGTCATATACAGTATCATGAGTAACATATTTCTAACTCATGAAGTAATGACAGTAGTGATCATGATGATTGTAAAGTGGAGAATAAGAACTCTTTTTTTTCAATCCTTTGTTCCACATTATGAAGTGTCTTTTCTAAAACGAGTTACGAGTTATAACATTATCCAGCAGTTGTGACTATGTCTGTATCGTTGTTAAGCCACATTTCTTATGCTAAGCATACCTATGCACCACGTTTGTTTTGTTCTAGACTGCTGCTGTGCAGTCAGGGCTGCACTAGAATTTCACAAACCTGGCCAGTGCCCTCAGTATCATGAGATTGGTCTCTGTAATCAGTGAGTTCACCTCAGTAGAGTTATATACTACATTTAAAAGCACATTCCCTATACACACCACTGTCAGTCCTTATAACTTGGTGCAGGTGATGGCAGGGAACAACTGATTGATAGTAAATAAGTAGATGCACCATACACATGAGGGCTGAATAGCTTCTTCTTTTAATTTAATCTTCATTTAAATGTTACAAACAATGCGTTTCGGCCATGGCAAGCCTGTTGAAGCCATGGGTGAAGCGTGATATTAAATACACTGTAGAGCCACAGCAGCCATAAAACAGACAGACCTGAAGTTGCACTGAGCATTTTTCTCAACAGCCATCTAAAAACTAGTCAAATGTGGTTTATTTTGGAGTTTAGGTCCAACCTTTAAGTTTTCCTTACATAGATGCATTTTTCCTTTGTACCATGTTGCTGCTTCGTGAGTTCTTCTTCCAACCACTAGATGGTGATACATCCTCAGCAATGTGCACTGAGCAGGCCCGCTTCATGACAAGAACTGCATTGGTATTTACCTCACTGTTGGGTTCATCATGGTTTCTTAACACTCTGACTGTTACATGTAGGATATAACTGATAATATCTTTGGAATGGAAAAGCGTGAAGGAGTTTCTAAACTCTAAGAAGTTGAGGGTGAATACAAATTGATAAGAAATGAGAATGACATGCACTTATCCGTGTTATTACCTGACACACAGACATTATTGGTTTTATTGGCTCTTATACAGACATAAACTATCAAGAGATGCTTCCAGACACTCATATTTACCTTGCGTTGTCCTTGTGTCCTAGTCTTTGTACACAGGGGCCCACGTGGGTGTTGGTGTGTATGCTTGCCAGCATGTGTCTCTCCCCATGGGTTACATCACTCCTCAATCTGCCAATTGTTACTGTACACCTGTAGGTAACTGCTCTCTTTACACTGTCTGAACATACAGACAGGCATGCAAATACACTGGAAATTCTCTCTCCATGTTTACCTGCTGTTGGTCTGAAGCAGCTGCTGTCTCTTTGTAATGACGTTAATCCTGAGTCAAAATGGAAACACACACACAACACACAGCACAGCACCTGAATCCATGAGACCTTCCTGCCTCGCCTATTTCAAAACTGAATAAATATTTGCTTCTAAATGCTTCAAAGATGTTTGCTGCATTTTTGTTTCATCTATTGTGACTTCAAACCGCTTGTATGGAAGACGAGGTTTACTCTAATGTTTTACAGGGACAAAGAGAGGGAGAAAAGGAGAGCAGGAGCTGGTAAAAGGCTGGTCATTGTCCTGTTTAAGACATGATGATGAATGTAGTAGTTTTACTTTCACACTCGTTCTCCCATCAAATCCCACCCAGGTGTGTCTCTGTGTGTGCCTACCTTTTTGGTTGACTTAGAGTTTAAAGGCATTCACAGATTTTTACTTTTCTAGAGGTGGGTGGAATTGGTTTTTGGTCAACAGATACCAACATCTACAGTAAAAAGCTACAAGAACACTTCATCATACTGTGCTGCTAAGTAGATAGTGAGACACTGATCTCTTTGACACCTGTCCAATAGCTCTGTGTCTGTTCAGAGAGTTTGTTTTATCAGGACCAGACATACACACTTTGTGTTGAACTGAAATGCACCATACCTGTACATTAAGTGTAGGTAATCTTTCATTTGTCTGCACCTGCATCTTTTATATCACATAAAAAATGTTCCACTGTCTGGGTTAGATTCTGTCTTTGAGCTTTTCCAAAGAAAATGCACCTGTTTCAAAAACGACCTTAACTGAAGTGGCTGGTAAAGTGATCTTCTTTGTTTCGTGGCAATGTCACGGAAACTGCAAAAAATAGGTGAAACTGCAGTGGAAACAGGTGAAGTTATTTCACTCCACTGGCAAAAATCAGCACACTTTGTTACTTTTTCTGTTCCCATAAACCCAGTGACTTCTTTGCATAAAGAGGATGCTACTGGGTGTCCCCTCCACATGTCACTGGTATGAAAAGTCACAAGAGGGATCAATAAGAGCCCTTCGATATCTATCAGCATTCAGGCCAGGTAACCTGAGGCTGAAAGTCACAAATACTTGCCTGGGTCCAGAACTATGGCTCTAGCCACTGCACTGACTTCACTGATTTCTCCTGGCATTGTGACATGAAACAGCTGTTTGTCAGTTGACAATCCATAGATCCAACGGGTGCTGTAGGGGACTAATGATTAGCTAATCAGCGCCATGGGTGGGACTATTGTCAAGCTGTTCTCAAGTGTCGTCAAGCAGTGCGCTGGAACCTGTGAATATTAATAACAATGGTGACTGCTATAGACAAGGCAGATGTAATATCAAGGCTGTTCTGAATTCTTAAAGTCTTCTTAATATTGCTTAGCATTGTAGCTTCTGCTCCACTCTAAGAACCCTGGCATGGCATGGCTATTCATCAGTGTGGACTTAAAATGCCATTAGATTTAAGTGATGCGTTGGTATCCAGTGATTGGTTAGGGAAATTTGAATCCCCTTCCTAATGGAAGTGGTCACAATGTCAGCCTGAAGATGGAAACTGCATGTAACAAGTTGACAGGTTCTGTCTGATATCAGGCAACAGAAATACAGTTGTGCAAGTAGAATATAGTTTGGAGTGAGCTGTTAACTGTTGAGAACAATTAACGTAAATGGTTCCTGTGTGTTGTTGCGAAAGACAACTCCTTTTGTGCTGTAAAGCCAATTTCCTGCTTACCTTAAATCCAGTTTGTGGCATATACAGATTAGATCCAGATTCATTTTAAAAAGTCATGACAGCAAAAAAACCAACAAAAAACATTAATTAGTTTTTTTGTAAATCAGATCCAAACCACATTTGGAGGTAGTCTGAAATGCAATACCAATCGCTCTGGCCACTCAAATCAGATTTCAAAGTGTCTTTTGTGTCACTTGCAACGCTACACACAGTGTAGTAGTATGTCATGACTGCAGCATGCAACATCACAATGAACATACGCAACAAGTCTCCTTCGTTGCTGAGTTTGTCTGCTGCAATGGAGGAGTTTTGCACTGCGACTTGACAGCACAATTGTTTTAGAGGGCGAAAAGATGGACCTCTATTTCTACTGTTTCTGAGTTGGAAAGCCGCATCACCAGCGTAGCTACACAGGTAGATGCCTACGTTGTTACCACAACAACCCATGCAGATAGGTTGGCAATGTCTGGGCACGCAAATCCGATGTGATCACTTGCAAATAACAGTGCGGACAGTCTGTCTTAAAGATCTGATTTTAGAAGTAAATTCGATTTGCTTGCAATATGAATGTAGCCTAAGTTTGCCTGCTGTTGGTGCTGGGCAGGTAGCGTACAGTGCACTGCAGAGCTGAGGGGAACTGCAGAGTCGGGTGATAGATCACCACGAGCCATCCATTTCACATTATATGTAGTCATTTGATCCACTGATAATAAAAAAGATATTGGTTATAGCAGCTTTAAAGTCCTACGGTCATTGAATAACTGAGGTGATTTACTGCAGTAAAAGCAGGACACACACGCAAGACTATTTCCTCTAAAGTGCTGCTCCCGTATCAGAGTGGTTTTACTTCTTCAAAACTTCACTTTCCAAAATGCTAATAGCATGGACGGGGAGTTAGATCTCGAGCCTGTGACAGCCAACAGGAGGAGAAATTAGAAGTGGTGATTAAAGATGATGGTTGTTAAGGAGAGAGAAATGTCTGCCTCCCTCTCGCACTGCCTGTCTCACTCTCTCTTTGCCTGTCTTACCGCCGCCTCGCTCTGGCTCTACTATCAATGGGAGCTTTCACTTTGCTTTGCATGATAAATATGATGGCTGTGTGTGTGTGTGAGTGTGTGTGCGTCCGACAGAGTCCAACAGTCCACTCCAATGCATGAGTGGCTTGGAGCGTTGCCAGCATGTAAAACCTAGCAACAAGATTTGACTTGGCCCACTGAGAGAGAGAGGGAGAGAGCTGGCATATGCACAGCATGGGCATATGGATCTTTGTTTGTTCGTTTTGGACCATTTAGTCATTCTGTCACTCCAACTGGACTACTTAGCGAATTGGTGCTACTTCTGGTTCTGAATTACACACACACACACACACACACACACACACACACACACACACACACACACACACACACACACACACACACACACCAGTGAGCCAAGACTTGACTCTGCTGCTTTACAGTCTGTTACTGTTCACATGGCCTGAATGAAATGAAGAACCTTTTCCAATTAATCCTTTTAACCAACATGTGTGATCCCTGGCTCACGCTGATGTGGCCTTCAAGCAAACCGGGTCCACGCCAAGTCAAGTCAGTTTACAGCCTCTGGGGCTTTTCCCGAGCATCAACACTGAATCAGCTATGACGGTGGGCAGCTCCAGCACTGATTTCCATCCACTTCTGAGTCCAATATAGTACATGCGGCCGGGGTTGATTTAAAGGCTGTTTTTTATAGTGTCTCCAGTGTCATTATTTTCTTACCTTGAAAGGGAGTCTGACAATTTTTAGATGTACTTTGGCAGTCTTGAGCCAAAATCTGCATATGAAAAAAAAGATGCACTCTGGGTTTGGTTACTGATAGGGCTGCACAATTAACCGAAATATTCTCACACCTGCATTATGGACAAGTGCAATGTCCAAATTTTTTGAGGAAAGCAAACTGTCTCACAACATACTATTGTAAATGAAGCACTGTTATAATACAGAGATGCTAGTGCCTACAATTCGTAATCCATATGTAAGGAAATATCCTCGTTTGGTACATTTTATTTCAGTGAGAATGAAATTAAAAAATTACCACTCCCACTAAAATCACAATCGCATAATGTGTCAAATAGCAACATGATTACTTTGGCATATCGTGCTGCCCTAGTTACTGAACTGTGGGTACTGTTAGCCTAACTGCTCCTTAATAAGTATAAATGAATCAGTATGCTTCAAAGCACTTGTCAGATTGTTGAAAAGCATCTGAAACTCTATCCCCCTCACACCTCACCAACATTGGAATTGGTGGGGCTACATCTGACAATTTCTGTAACTTTCTGAAACTGGCAAACCAGTGAGCCCGCCCACTTTACGTGGCAATTGTCCAGGTGTGCTGAGGTGAAAAACAGGCTTTGAACTTCTCTCTTAAGCTCTCTTTTGCCATTCTTCACATAACTACATCTTCAATTTTTTGGCGTACAACTCCATCAACGCTGACTAAGAGAGACGGTCTGAAAGTGTACGCCATTATTCTGATATGAATGATTATTGTGCTACACCCTCTCCATGATGGCAGGCTTTTCATCTTACCATTCAAACCATTTTGAATGTTATCACTCAATTAAATGGCTGTTATTAATGGTTATCATTGTCATAGATATGAGTTAGAAAAGTCCAACTTCACCAACTAGTTGGTTGAAAAAGCTATTTTCACACACTGGCACATTAAAAGCTGTTTGCATGGCAGCAGTTTTGTTAGGTTTCACTTCAACTTTCATCAGGTTTAAGCACCAAAACTAAGTGTTTAGGTTTAGAAAACATGTTTTTGGATTACAATAAGTATATTAAAGGGGTGGTCTGGAATCCTTGAAAATAACGGTTGCGCAAGCTAGATTTAGAATCAAAAAGGTCCCTCTTCCCTAAGAAGTCACGCCTCACAACTCCACATTCAACATTCAGCTAGCTGGCTAGCTAGCTAGCTTATGTTATCCATGTACTAGCTGAGAGTGCAGTCAACTTGACGTTGCCGGAGGGTTGGGTCACGTGCATTAACTATGTGCACCATGCACGAAACAGTACGCGCAGAGGGGGAGGGGGAGGTGACAATTTGATTGACCTATCACAGTCCATTCGTTGTATGCGGAGTGGTCAGGATGATTGGCTTGAGTTTTTAGAGCCCTACCTGTTCCACAGGTGACTGACATTTTTTATTTTTATATCAGTGCATGCAATTCAGTGTACGTGATTGGGTTGTAACGTGGATTTCAAGTAATTTTGCAAAAATGGCCTCAGAAAAGAATTCCATACCATGCCTTTAAATGATGTAAAGTAGTCATATGTCACATGACACTTAAGCGCTGACTGTTAGTTTTACACAAAACACCAACTCCAGTCTCGCAGGTGAAAGTCCTGTGTTTGTTTGACCCGTCCACCAGCCTGACCATTTCCCGTACATGGACTTTCTCTCTCTTTATACTAATGTTACATCCGCTATCTTCTCTGCCACCACATAATGATAACAGGCATTCTGAACGAACTAGTCGATGTAGCAGGACCTTTCTAACTACAACTATGATGTTGGTAACTACTAATAATGTCCATTTTATCCAGTGATAACATTCAAACTGCCACCGGTCGCCTATGGCAGCAGCTATAAACATTTGCCTTCAGACGTGTTCGGATGGCACTTCATACCAGCTACTTTGTTTCAAGCAAATCCTGGCTTTATTCTGTCTATATGGTGGACTTGGTTGCAGGACTCAGCTCAAACACCTGGCATTTTGCTGTGGGCCTCAAATCTCGAAAATGTTCTCTTTGATCTGTTTTTTATCCTTTTGTATCGGCATTACAGACTGATCAAGATCAGAACTGAATGTGCTGCATGCAGTTCACTGTGTGAGTGTCCAGTATAAGAGCTTTAAACACAGTTTTACTTCCTCCTTCCTCATCAGAGTGGACAATCCATCACACCCTCCCTACCATTTGATAACTCCTCCTGCCTTGTACAGTGCTTTACTGTTATCAGCAGCTATGGATCCTCATAGCAGACTTGCTCACAGCAGGGTTGTTGGTTGGTTTATGTCACCAGAAACAAACCTTTTGAATGTATAGTCTTGTCTAAAACAACCAGGGCCGTCTTGCCATCACCTCTGCTGGACTGAACCAGACCTAAAAGAAGTTGAGAGAACTTCTTGGTGTGTCATTTAGTCAACATGACAGCGTGTCAAACATTCCCCCAGGGTTCCTAGACCAGCTTCAAACCTCCGCAAGAATTAAACCATTTTTAAATTAGTCCCGTTCAGAAATACTCTAAATCTGTCATGCTCTAACGCGGTGTCACATTCCCTCAGATTACGATCATTACAGTAATTAATGCTTTAATTTCTGGGTATGTTTTGAAATGAAACCCAAAGTGCCTGTGATTTTAATGTAATATGGGACTAATGTGGTGTGGAACATTTGGTAATCTGGCTCCCACATGCCTTGGATCTGCCGAATGGGTTTTATCTGCTGTAATACGGTTCAAACACTGAGCTACAGCCGGTTAGGAGGAAAATAGACTGTAGAAATAGACTTTGTGTACAAGTACTGGAACATTTTTAAGGAATACTTTTTTAGCATTTCTGTTTCTTCTTGAAGTGTAAAGTGCAGGACGAGAGGGAAGTTGAAAAGATTGCACGACACTCACATGATGATTATGAGAAGCTTTTACAACAGATGGAAAGTAATTTGGAGCTTTATTTCAGTGCTTCTATTCTGTCCAGTTTATATGTTTGTGACTAATTTAACACCACAAGAGCAAAAATGGAAGAGAAATAATGGGATAAAAAATAATATGCAGATTTCATAACCTGTCAGTTCTCTTTTTCCCATAATGAACTGCCCAACCTTTGAGTGAATAAAATGAATAACCTTTTTTCTTGTCACCAACAGATGAATCGCTAACTAGGTTACAGTTTCACATAAATGACTTAATGGGCTGCACGTCGTGTGAGCTCCACCTGGCCTTCCTCTGGCCTCACACAAAGTGTCTGATATATCCAGTTCATTCAAACACTGTTAGTCATAATGAATATTGCCAGTCGTGAGGCTACTATTGAAATATACTATTAATAATCCAGAACAGATGAATAACTCTGTGTCTCATTCCCTGGTGTAAATGTAATCTTTTGTCTGAGGTGGTTTGTATCTTCTTGTGAGGCTTTGTTTGGCTCTGATCTGTGCCTTTCCCTGTTGTTCTGTACATTCTCCTATTGGCTCCACGTCTGCCTTAATTCTTCTCCGATTGGTTTATGGCAGCCCTATCCCAGACCTGATTAGACACTTTGGGTGTGAAAGGCTTCATTTATGCCTGAGACAGCAGGGTCATGACCTTCCTGGTAACACAGGATGGATACGATGGTCATCTGTGGGAGACTTTGACTGATCACTGATGTCTTTCCTTTGACTGTGCTGAATCACATTGAAGTTACAGCGAGGGTTAAAGGGTCATTTCATCCCAAAATCAAAAACACACATTTTTCCTCTTACCTGTAGTGCTATTATTCAGTCTAGATTGTTACAGTGTGAGTTACCGATGGCAGTAGAGATGTCTGCCTTCTCTCCAATATAATGGAACTAGATGGCACTTGGTTTGTGGTACTCAAAGTGCCAAAAAAATGCATTAAAAAAAACTCCATCAGCAATGCCTCTTCCCAGAAATCATGACCAGGTTACTAGAGATAATCCACAGACCTTGTTATGAGCAGTTTCATGTAGGAACTATTTTCTTTCTACTGAGGTATACCCGCCAACCGCATCACTGCACAGAGGGAGGCATAAATCTACTTATGGATGAGAGGCTCATGGTCATGACAGTACAAGATGTAAACATTAATGTTGTGTTTCGCAGAGCTGCAATAGCAATAGATGCATGCTTCCTTCTGTGTGGTGATACAGCTAACGGATGTAGTTCGGTAGAGAGATGGTTCCAACTAAAAACTGCTCACAACAAGGTCTGTGGATTATCTTGAGTAACCAGGTCATGATTTATGAAGAGACACTGCTGTTAAGTTTTTCAAATATATTTTTTACTACTGTCAGCACCATTAGCCGAGTGAGAGAGTTTTCTGAGGCTAGTTGGTTTTGGCTCAACTGTTTCCAACATGGCGGCCGGCTCACAGGCTTTCTCATTTTACAGCTAAACAGTACACTAAAGTATGCTTCTAAAAACATCTGAGGTGAGAAATAAGCAATGCAGTAACAGAATATTGGACAATATTTGATGAGCACTGCCTAGTTTGACAGTTTGACCTCAGTTCATGGAGCGATTGACATGATTGACAGCTGTGTCAGAGACTTCTTAGCTCTGATTGGTTCTTTTCATTCAGCTGCAGTGGATCCTAGCATTTTTTTTGGCAGATTATCCATCTCATGTACTACTTACTGGATAAAGTGACAGTTTTAGAAAATATGACAAAAAGTTTTAAAAGTTACAGTTAGCTTTAGATATGATAAAATAACTTGTTTATAGTAAATACAGGCTACCATTTTGGTCTGTTTTGTGCAAAGAAAACATTGTCTACATTTGTCAGCAAATTAACATTAGCCCTGTGAGATATAAAGCAAGAAGTGAGTTGATTTTAGTCAAAGAGTTTCAGGAAAATACTAAAATTTTCAATTAATATCAACATAAAAAAAAGAGTTTAAATTCTTAAACTTTTTTTATTGGATCTAATGTGTTGTGTGTGATTATGCTTATTATTTTACATGTGATTCATACTAATTTGCACCCTTTCCTACTTTGTACTGCAACTGCTGCAATGATATTTGTCTGAATGAATAACATTCTATCTTATCTTATCTTATCTTATCTTATAAGTGAAAGTATTTCATGTTGTTACTCATCATTTTCACCAGCACCACCAGTTTAACCAATAATGCATGCAAGCTTGGGGAACAATTACATCATACATGTTTGTCTACACAGTGGATCTATATAGTTTTAACGGACTGACAGATTTAATTGAAGAGTTGAAGAATCCAGTAAAAACACACACTAAAACAAATTGTCTGTGTTGATGTGTGTGGTCACATTAGTCTCATACGGCAAAGGTGTGAAGTAATAACTGAAGCTGTTAACAAGGTGACAACGACCACACACACACACACACACACACACACACACACACACACACACACACACACACACACACACACACACACACACACACACACACACACACACACACACACAGAGGGAGCAGTAGCTGTAAAGCATCCTTTATGGAGTTTGTGTGTGTGAGCATATGAGTATACACACGCTGAGACTCAATGTACGTGTGGCTTTATGGGTGTTGTTGTTTTGTTTGTGTGTGCATGCTTGTATGTGTGTGTGTGTGTTTGTGCATGTGAACTAGCAGTAAGTCTCATAAACAACTGTTTACACCCATCAGGAATTTCCTGTACTTAACAAGAGAGGGTTGGTCAGGGGTCATCAAACACTCTGTGCTGTTGTGAGTGTGTGTGTGTGTGTGTGTGTGTGTGTGTGTGAAGTAAAAGAGGTGTAGGTGGGGGGTTCCAGTCTAGTAGCTGTACACTCTGTAAACAGCAACCTTTGTATTAATAACAGTTCACAGCTGAACAGGATCAGCAGGCCTTTGTTCAGTATGTGTGTAGTTGTTTCTGTGTGTATTAAAATATCTTCCTCCCATGTTTTTGTGCGAATGGAAGCACGTAGAAATTGGGAAATTGTCTGTGAGGGAGAAAAGAAAAAGAATATTATCATATAATACAGTATACTCTCATTCAAGGCCGTTTGTTTGTTCAAATGGAATTGGCCTCAGTTTTACTGTATTGTTGTTTTTTTCCTCCATGATTTGTTTGTTTGTCTGTCTGAAGAATTATGGAGAAACTATCGGTCTGACTTTCATAAAACATAATGAAAAGGTACAGAGAGGGCCAAGGATGAACTCATTAAACTTTGGAGCAGATCCGAATGAGTGTTGGATACACAAATGATTTTTCAGTATCGTTAACATTGCGAGATAGGCCATTTGGCCTTGGCAGAGGTCTATGCTCTCTGAGTGCTCTTGTAGTTGTTGTTATTGTTAATGACTGTTGTGTTGTGCACATGTGTGTCTTTGTTTTCTGTCTTTCACCTTCCTTCAAGGCCTTTGCAGGTAATTAGATGAGAATGTGAAACTGTACATGCTTGACTTTGTTTTTGTTTTTTGAATCGTCTGCATCCTATAGAAATGATTTCAGTGGCAATGAAGTAGACGATGAAGGTGGTGATTAAGATGATGATGCCAGTCTCTGTGTGCCAAGTAAACATTAGAAACTAATGTATAGTTCAATTTAATGTTCATAATACTCAAGATTCAAGACGAGGCTGGTTGTGTTCTACATGTTTTTCCTTTTCTCCCAGGAAAAGCTGAAAACCAACAATGGCTGGATCCACTAATAAATACTGTCTTTGTAACTGAAGCTTGATTTTGCTTATTCTTCTGTGCTGAAGAATTCCACTTCCATCAAAAACGATCAGTAACACATAAATGACCCACATCAGTGCACTGGGTGACATGTTCTTTCATCCGGATAAAACTGAGTGCAGTTTCTTTTGACCCAATACACCATCCTGCTGCTGTAAAACCTTACATATACATGCATTAATACACAGCTGACAATTGTCCTCAACAAATGCAGCAAATAACTATATTTTGTAACCTATTTTTTAGGTTTTTCTCTCAGCTAGGAACCAATGGGTTTGAGGCTTAAGGCCACAGACAGGGTAGGTAAGTTTAAAAATACGACCAACACATTGCCATTTTTTTCATGGGATTTGTTTCAATACAAATTTAGAGAGACCTCTTAGTCTGATTGAACACATACATTTTCATGTTTTTCAAATAACAAACAGGGTAATTAAACGACTACTATCATTTTCACTTTAATTATTACTCTTGGAAGTTAACAAAGTTACCAAAAAACAAAATGTGATAACCACTGGTTTCATCTATCTGAGTATTGGAATAAAATTAATAAACCAGTTACTGTTTTCAGTGATTTTACAATTTGTCAGTGCTCTCTCACATTACACTGACAAATTGGTGACAAATGTAACTTTCCTCTGTGGATGTTTGCTACAGTACAGATTTATGGAGTAAAAGGGCAACAACTGTGACCATTGGATGTCGATGCTGTTTTCCCCTTCCTGACACGGAGGGAAATGATTCATCATTATTTTAAAAAGCTGTCGCCCAATTTAGAGCTGCAATTGGAAAAAACAGTAACCAGCAAGTAGTGCATTTAATAATGTTTAAAGATGTTTATAGTGGTCCTCTCTGAGCTAATTCTCATGTTACTTGTTCTGCTTCAGTGAATCACAATTTGATGTTTCAAAACATGGAAAGCTTTTTGTTGTTTATTGTGTTTTTTAAATTGTTTTTTTTTTTTTATTGTAATTGGACAGGGCTGTGTCTACATCCTGGAGACTGGAGGAATGTACTGGGGGGTGTGTGTGCTGATTTTAAACCATCCCCCTCCTTAGAGCCCTTGAATGACACGGCTCACTGATGCATCGCACTCATTATCATCATCATCATCACACACACGCGCACACACGCACACACGCACACACACACACACACACACACACACACACACTAACGTTTACTGTGTGTGAATCTGTCTGTCATGAGAAATACTGAGGCATATGAACTTAAGTCGTACTTCAATTGATATGTAAGAAAACTTTGTTTAAATGCTTTGTAGATTACACATTTTCTAAAGAAAATATGAAAATAAAATCAAATACATTGGGTTTAACTAAAGGGACATGTGCACAAAATATTTTCAATATATCATTAACTAGCATATTTAAACAAGGTGACCAACATATTTCCAGGCACCCCTATTCAAGGTAAATGTGAGAAAACTCTTTTTTGGAAATTGGAAAATTAATTGAATCCGTAAACACTTGCACAAAGAATCATGTAGTATACAACTCAACATAAAATATTTCCTAAAGACTGAAAAGGTGAAGCTACAGCTTATCTTCATAATACTTTTTTTGGCATCTAAAACAACTTCAAAGGTAACTTTTATGCTCATTTTCATGTTCATATTTGTATTTTGGGTTTCTGCTACAACATGTTTACATTCTTTAATGTTCAAAAAACACTTTTTCTCATACTGTCTGTGCTGGAACACCTGTATTCAACCTCTGTTTGAATCGCTCAGTTGTAGAGCCTCTCTTCTAGCCCCCTCCCAAAAAAGCCCAGTGTGATCTGATTGTTCAGGTCTGTGGAGTCCAAGGGTATAGCAAGATGAAATATCACCAATAAAGGCTCCTAAATAAATATCTTCACTACTGGACATGTTCCAACAGGAATATGATCTAAAGTTGGGGAGAAAGTAACAACATCGGTAATCATGTTTACATGTTTTCCTGATGTTAGCATGTAGCTACATGTAGCCGTGTAGGCTACGTGATGTAAACACTTGCACTGGCATGCCTGGAGCAGATGACCATTAAAAAAAAATTAAGATGATTTTATTGTATTTTGCCTTTATTGGACAGAACAGATTCAGAGTAAGGGGGGAGAGAGGAGGCGGATGACATGCAGCAAGGGGCCACAAGTAGGAATCAAGCTTGCAGCCCCTGCAGTAAGAACATAGCCTTTGTTCATGGGTTGTCTGCTCTGCCAGGTGACCTATTGGGCTCCTCAGCAGATGGCCATTTAAGGAAACTCGTCAGGAGCTGACATCTGACAAACAAAACGCTTTTTCAAACAAAACAACAACAAAAAAATCGTTGCTCTGTAACATGTGCAATGACATTAAAGATCATTCATTTTCAATCCTATTTTTTTTTTTTTTTTAACTCTTTAGCCCTCTAGTGGCCGTAGTAGTTATGACAGGAGCAAATGGACGGTAGTTAGTTGATGCTATTATACAGCGAGAGTCTTGTGGAAGAAGGAGGTCAGGGTGGATGGATGTATCAATAAAATGTCAGACTTCATAGGTTATTGGGTAGGATATTAGGATATTGTTATTTGCTTCCAATTTCAAATAGACGGAAAACGTTATTTTTTTTTTTTTTTTTTACAGTATGACTATGATTGTCCCCTAGCCTTAACCATGTGTTTCTTATTGTAACCATGACAACAAAGGTCTCCTGACCTTAACAGATTAGTTGTTTTTACCCAAGGCACGATGTTTCCCTAAACCTCAGTCAGTTCTGTGCCTCACCCTGACCAAACCTTAACCATAGTCACAACATAAAATAAATATATTTATATATTATTAAGTATTCCATCCTTTATTTTGAAGGTCTTGTATGTTGCAACATTGAGGAAAAATAATTGGTACAAAAAATGAACAGAAAGAGAAGACATATTATTTTCTTTGTGATAATAATGTTTGACAGTCATTGTTAAAGTACTCACTTTCCGTCTTTTAAAAACTGTTTTTTTCTCTTCTGTCTGGTTCTCACACATGCCCACATGCATAAAAACACACTTTCACACACTCACACACTCACACACACACACTCCCCCAGACCTGATTAACGGTACCTAATTAGCAATGGTAATGACCAGGTGTCTGAGAACCAGCCAGTTTCTTCCAGCGCGAGGGGCCGAGGGGGGAAGGACTGTGTGTTTCTGTGTGTGTGTGTGTATGTGTCTGTGTGTGTGTTAAATGTAGTGTGGTGTTCATGGGGGCTCCCAGTTCCCAGAAAATCTATTCCCACTGACTGTCACTCCCTCTCTCCCTGTCTCACTCTCCCTCTGTCCAGAAAACACACACACACACACACACACACACGCACACACACACACACACACACACACACACACACACACACACACACACACACACACACGAAACCAAAGGCCAAGATCAATTAAGGTTTTGGGCAACTAGGATGGGAACTGTGTTGGATGGTGCTGATGGTGGTGGTGGGGGGTGACTGGAAGCTGTTGTTGGTGGTGCATATGTTTGTGTATGTGAGTGTGTGAGCATGTGTGTGTGTGTGGGTGGATGTTGGGGTGGCACAGAAAGAGCATAATCATGAAAGTAATTTATGGTGGAGGAAAAACTTAACAACTGATCATTTGAACATATTGTATAAATTCCAAGTGTGGAGAGGTTTTATGTAGATATATGGTATATGTGGGTTTGTATGTTTTTCAGGTCTGTCTCAATGCACATGCTCACATATATGATGAAACACTTATTGGTTGGTGTAAGGCCATGAAACAAACCACTTCTGAAGTCTAAACACAAAAGTTTTTATACTACCCCTTTCACACAACAGGCCTGCATATGACACTGGTCTACTGAACACATGTTTGACCTGGGTTGGTCCCATACATGTGAGACAACTGCTACCCTTATCACTGCTGGCAGAGACTCTAGTCTGCAGTGTAGCTGCATAAACATCACCGACAACCCACAGAATTTCACTAATTTGCATCGAATAATTTCCAGACAAAAGCTAAGTTTCAGCTCTATATCTGTCCTGCTGCCACCTTATTTAGATTTTTGTGGTAAAATGAGGACGAATACCTCATCATTTTAACCTCACAAATCAATCATTCCTCGTTTATCGCTGCACTTTTAAAATGAGCGACAGGAATTAACAGACTCTTGAGGGCCAACATCACAATGATGTCAGTTTGTTAGCTGGAGGCAAAGCACGACTCGCCACCACAGGGCTGTAGCCTACATAGGAGTCTTAAAATGGTGTCTTGTTGTGTTATTCGGTGCCAGAATAGAAGGAGTCATGGTTCAAAACTTAAATTTGATCACATACCAGCTGCCACTGTCTGTCGACAAAAACAAAGACACAAGGATGAAATGCGATAAGACAAAAGGACTAGACGGAGGCGATCATGAAAATGCTCGAACGTGCAGCGCGCACTTCATATCAGGTTGAGGAAAAAGTATTTCCTGTTGTAGGAATGAATAACGTTATGTGTGTTAAGGGTTATCATGTCTAAAACCTAATCATAAATTGGGGAGGTATTAAGAGGAATATTGGATTTCTCTGTAACACTAACTTTTTAGTGCATTAGCTAACGTTAGCTTCGATAGCAAAACAAACCAGAGGTAACCATTCAAGTGTTGCCCTTCTTTGTAAGATTGCCATAGTAATCAACCACAAAGCTTCCTGTGACATCATCCATCCACTGAGCGAGAGCATACGGGTCGGCCAGTCTGGTCCTGTTGGTCAGAGTTTACTGATTCAAGTAACACTCGTGGTCCTGGAGAGTAAGTGACCTAGTGGGTTTGTAATTCAGTCTGACGCTCGACACTAGAATTAGAGCCCTGTTGGATGATGAAACGGAGCATTAGATGTCAATATAAATTAAGAAACGGTTAAGTTAATCACACATTCACTCCCCTCATAGCTCTGCTGCTCCGGCACTCAGAATGAGTATTTCTGATTGCACCACTCGCATCACCTTCCTCCACTGTCTAAAACAGGCCAACAGAACTTGCTAGCTAGCACTAGCTAATGTCTGAGAAGGAACATTTTTGCCTCCAGCTAAGCCCCGCCCACCAAAAAACATACAGTTTACTAACAGTAAAGGGTCTATAGAAACAGGACATCCTACAAAAGTTAAGCTCAGGCCACCTAGGAAATCTTAAAAAATGCAATCAAACTGCGTTTGTCGCTGATGGTGGCTTGCTCACATTGCATTCAGGACATGGTGTAAAGCTGAAGGAATTTTTTGTTTACTGTTGCTCCAACAAATGTAGACTGGTATAATGTTTATCTATTTGTTTTTAAAAGCGTTATAATGCACGTGAGTCTACTGACGGGACAGGATTTTGATTGAATTTTCCAGGACACATGACCTGACATCAATTTATTCTAGAGAAAAATCTGACTAAGATGGACTGATGGACACACAAACATTGACATCTCTTGACAAATGACAAATTGAGAGAAAAGTTCAAATCCTACATACATTCTCAAATTCACTCTGGCAAATAGCAGTGTAAAGTGGGCGTGAATGAATCTTCAGTTTTGGAAAAGTAACAAAAAATATTGTAGCCCTATTCTGGCATTGGAAATGTGTTTCATTTGAAGCATACTGACACCTTAATCATTCTTCCAGTTCATACTGACTGTATAGTCATCATGTTTAACTGAGGCTTACATGAGACTTCAAGAGATTAATAAAATGATGGATAAAATGTGAAAAAAGTATTGATGTAACATGTAGTGAATATCCCTCAGTCATACTATTGTAATGGTGAAACACAGCAGCAAGGTTGTAACACTTTGTATTTGGTTGCTTTATTTGTTTAACCCTGAATCATACTTCTTCGTCTTTGGTGAAACACTCCCTGTAAATCTCGCATTTCTGAACCAACAAACACATACACACAGACAAAGACACAAACCCACCATCGACACATACAAAGTTGCAGGCGCGCACACACACACACACACACACACACACACACGCACACACACACACACACACACACAGAGACCTCCTGCTGTGTAGGATTTGGTGATAACCACTGTTAGGTAGGCAGGTGAGAGGGTCATATGGCAGCAGTGGGAAAAGCTGTTATCAACCTACCCTGTTCCCACACACACACACACACACACACACACACACACACACACACACACACACACACACACACACACACACACACACACACACACACACAGGTTTATCACCCTCTCTCGTTCCCACACACTCGCCTTACATCATTACCTGGCTGCAAGAGCCAATCAGCCAATCAGACCCCGAGGCCGCGGTCAGGTGACCCAATCAGGAAACTTTAGCAGGAGGATGAAGTTACACACGGCCCTGCTCTGATAACAGCTCTGTGTCTATCCCTCTCAACCTCTCTCTCTCTCTCTCTCCTTCCTTCTCCCTGCTCTGCAATTTACAGATTCAGTTTCACCTTTGCTTTCATGCTAAGCTGTCGGATCCCAAAGCCTGATGAATCTGTGTGTGTGTGTGTGTGTTGGCTGTTCTCAGGTTAAACACTTTGACATGTTGGAACAACCAACAACAGAAGTTTGTCCCTTGTTTACCTGAATATCCCAAATAAGAAAAACTGACAGGTCTAATTCTAACGCTACATGTTTGTGTGTTTATGTCGGTTAATTTATCTCCTGCAGATCAGCAGAGGTTGCAAAGCTTTTTGAGAACACACAAAACAGCAAACTAAATCGTGCCTCACGGAACAGTATGAGATTAACCACATGGTTACAGGTTAATATGCAGTATAAACCTTCAAAGAATGAGACAATGTTAACAAGTGTGAAATAAGTTCAAGGGTAAGATTAGTATTCCAAAAAGTGTAGTAAAAAACAAAGCTGTTCCCAGTCAACATTGTCTTTTCGTAATCTTTTCAAGAAACACTTAACATTTACATCCTCTCTATGTGAATGTGCCTGGTCAGGTCAGGTTGGTGATTTTGTTAAAAACAGCAATGAAGACACTGTGACCACTTGGTAAATTTAAAGTCTGCTTATGAGTCACTTTGGTGAGCTGCATCTGTTAAAATCTCTCAAGTGCTGACATAATTTAAAATGTAAAAGTGGGCATTGTGGTGTCTGACTTAACTTCTTCATGTTGATGTGAGACTGTTTGAGAGGTTTCCAGCAGTCAGGGGCCAGTTAGCACTAGAGGGAGACAGAGAATGAGATTAAGAGCTGACAGGCTTTAAACCTTGTGAACTGTATGCAGATGTCGATATTATTCTTGATATTATATTAGTAGTATTATAAGGAGATTAAGGAGGAGTGGGAATAGAAAGTGTCAACATAACAGAATCAAAACCAGCTTTAGAATCAGACGACTGAGTTATATTTTATTCGATACAGATATCACAGTAGCATCACAACTGTACATTTATGCATAAGAACCAGATGCACTGTGTTTAGTGTTGTAGAAAAATCACCTGTCCACAGGATGCTTTTTAAAAGTTAAAATAGTATAACGAAAAATAAATACATCCACAAATACATCATCCACAAAAACATACTACAAATAAAATCCACAATGATACATCCACAAATAAACATACATTGGCACAAAATAAAAAATATAGGTGTGTCTACAGTGGGATTAGGTGTGAGAACGCAGCGTAACAAAATTTGTTTGTTCATTTACACTCACTTGCCATTTCATTAGGTACACCTATACAGCATTTTGCAATTGTAGCTCTATCAGAAATTTTACCTTAACATAGTTTATAATGTTGAGTTTAAGTTGACATTGTCAGAAATTCAATTACATGTTCATAACTGAGGTCATAGTTGAAGGTGGTGTCGTACTTGACTACATTAAATTAAGAGGTGTTTCTTTCTATTTACATACATGAGGTGGGCTGAAACATATAACTGAATGAACACTTTAATGACAGTGTAACCAAGAACCCTAAATATTACAGCCATAATAAAAGTAGACTGTATGAAAGAACAGTTGTATTGGATTGAACAGGTGTACCTAATAAAGTGACCAATGAGTGTAGAGCTTCATAGGCTAGTGTAATGAAAACAGTAGTTATTCATCCTGGCTGTCCACATAAATCTCTTGTAACCTTTGAACTTTGATCCATAATTATAAAATGTTGCTTTATAGTTTATTTAAGAGGTGATAATGTAACGCCACCTGGATGTTGTACTAAACAGGGGTTTCACTTATTGTGCTGTTTTGTCTCAGTGTTTATTGTTAATATCGTTGTGTCACTGATTTACTTCCAAAACTTTGCAGCAAAAAGCAAGTAATCCAAGAAACCTGGATAAAGCTTGAGTTTGATTTAAAGTCCCTGTCACCATCTCTAGGTCAGTAACTTAATATTGATCCATATTCATGTTTCCTGGTCTGACTCTGGTCCTTGGAGGTGCGGGCTGCAGTGCTGAGAGATTTGTCAGAGAGTTGAAGGTTATGGTTCAGTGCTGTGATCTGTTGACAGCCAGTGACAAGACCCTTCTCCTGTCTCCTTATGTGTAACAGGACCCCCCTACCTGAGCCTAGCTCTGACCCCGTGACCTCTGACCCTCCCTGCCAGGTCATTCTCATGCCACCCTGACCTACCATGAAACCAGAGAGCACCACGGGAGAGAGGACGCACACCAGCATCAAACCCATGGATTCATAATTGAAAATCAAGGATACTGTTAAAGTGGCCAAAACATGCAAGACCTCTACCCCAAAAAGCCCAATGTCAAAGCATGTAGAAAAACTTTACATAAATGAAGCTTTACTGTACTATAACAAAAACTAGCAAAGATTTATTCTACAATGTAATTTGCAATTTAACTAATTATTATACAAAATTGTTTTGCTTTATTCTGTAGGTGTTTATTTATAGAGGATATGTGATTCATATCACATATGAAGTCATTATATTCTCAAAACAATATAGTTAAACTTGGTGAACAATTCAATCAACCCATGCATCAACCAAATTATTTTGAGAATGTGTAGGTCTGCTCATAATTTGTCACGCTATAGATAATTTGTTAAACATCTACAGAATAAAGTCAAGCAGTTACATTGTTGAATCTCAACTAAAAAGCTGCCGAAACATTACAAATACTCTATAAACTGTAGGACTATCCAAATAAATGGATACTGAAGCGAATATTAATGTGGAATGTGTTTATAGTAAAGTGTATAAATCTGTTCCTTTTTCTCAAGCTTTGTAGAGTTTCTATTTTTGCTGTAATAAGACATATCAAAGACAATTAAAATGATAAAATATGTCTATTTTTGAAAAAAAAAAAGTGTCAAATGTAATGTATCACTTGCCTTTACCTAAAGTAAAAAAGTCATCTTTAACATGTCATTTTGAAGAAATATCTCAAAAGGCTGCTTATGGTTTTGCACTTGACAGAGGTGATAAAAAAATGTTATAAAAAAAAAAGAAGCTAATGGAAACAAAATACCTTCCTTTCATACATTTCTCACTCTATTTCCACTGAGGATCTGAAGGTGGTTGGAGCCTTTTAACAGCCTATCAGCATTAACTGGGTGGGTGACAGGGACCACTTGTCCCAAACTGGGAAATCATGCATTGATGGGAAACAACATTCACATTTATATTCACACATGGCATATTTTTGAGTCTTAAATTCATCGGGCTGACAGAGAAAACTAGCACACCTGCAGTGAAGACCACATGCACAGAGGACATTAGAGAGGGCCAGGGCCAGGATTGCAGCAGTATACCTGTTTTAAGGTATACAGTGATATGAAAGTTGACGGTTATCATGCTGTGTACATTTGCTTATTTATAATATTTAAAAAAAAAAAGGTAACTTGATGGAGAATCTCACCTTTCTTTGAATTATTTTCAAAGGGAGACTTTTTACACAAACTTCCATTAAAAAAAGTTTGTATTATAGTAATTAAATGTTTGTTCAGCCAAAAATAACCCTTCCGTTTTCATTCTGAATTGATATTAATAATAATTCTGTAATACTGTGATACTGTGTCACCACAATATTTTCTGAAATGGTTATCATACCGTGAAAATGTCATACTGTTGCAGCCCTAGCCAGGGCGGAGGTTCACGCTGAGGGCCTTCCTGTGGTGAGGCAACAGTACACTTCACAACCACAACATTACAATATCTCAAAATTTACTAAATCCAGGAAAGAAGCCAGGTTTAACCAGAGGAGCAGATGTGCACCACACTCCACTTAAACTTCTGCCAGCTTCACATCCGAATGCTGATGAGCACAGCTTGGTGCTGATCCAGGACAAGTGGAGGACAATGGTAATCCTTTTCTTTTTGCTTTTAAAGTCACAACACTTGACTAAATTGACTAAACATGACCTCCATGTTAGCTTCAATCCCCGAGATGGAGAAGCATGCCAGGCGATCAAGGTCACCCACCCCCCATGTTTATCAAAGCAGCTGGATGGTACTGAATGTACCTGTCACCTTGACGCTAACTGAAGCTGCAGAGCAAGATCTGCATCTTGGAATCATCGGCAGCTCAAGGTTAACTGTTAGAGCTGTCGAATTTGTCCTTGTTTGTGTTTGTTTGTATGTGTGAGTGTGTGTGTGTGTGTGTGAAAGAGAGAGAGAGAGAAAGAGAGTAGCAGTCTATCAAGGCTTCTGTCTGCCACTCAGATTCTTGTTGGAAAGTGTCCCTGCAGTTTAATTAAAGCTTGGATACCTGCATAAGAACGTTTGCACACACACGTTTTTCTTTTGTGAGCATTTTGTATTGACTTTATAATTCTCTTATCCTTAAAGCTAAATGCCCAAATCTCACTCAAATCTTTAACCTAAAACTCATGAACGTCTTAACGTTGAACTAAACAGTTAATTCTCTGTGGGAGGCAAAGCTCCACAGTGTGACTAAGCAGGTTGTCTCGATGGATACAGGTGAACACATACTTTCCAGTCTAGTTTGTCTTGGGATTTGGTCCCATTAGGGTCTTGAAATGGGACAGGAACAAGACCAGACTATCACTGAGCTCTTATCAAAACCTGTTTTTTTTTATTTCACCTCACCTTTCTGGCAGAGAGGAAGAGCTGGAGGAGAAGGCTCTCTTTTTGTTTAGTCTTGTCCTTCCACTGGTCAACCCTGTTCCCATTTCACTCCCCTGAGGTTGGGTGGAGAAACTCCTCACCTCTCCTCTCAACAATTTGTACTATAACTGCGCGTGTTATGTTTTCTTGTGTAAAAGAAAATGTAGGAAGAGATAACAAATATTGCTATTCTCTGAAACACAAGGATGTAGTAAATACTGTACATGTTTATAGAGAAAGAAATTGTAGAAACTCAAAATGGATGTTCAGCGGCATTGTGTTATCAACAAGGATTCAATCTGACCACTGGAAAAAGCGCAGCACACAAAGACCTTTCACAAAAATGAAGAATGTGCAGTTGTTGTAGTAGTTCAGAAATCGGCCGATCACAAATTAATCAACATATTAATATGGATATGTGAAAAATATTGATTAGTGAAACCAAGATAAATATTAAAAAAAAAAAAAAGAAAATGCTAAAAATACATAATGCTCTAATGGTTGGTTTTACTCAGTATGTTCTGTTGTCCAGTGTATGGTAAGTATGGTAACTGGCATATCAGTTTAATAACATGTCATAAAAAAAGTACCCTAGCACATCAATGTGGCCCCAGCCAGGGCTTTAGTCAAGACTAACTTAACTGAGTCCAAGTCAAGTCTGAGTCAAAACTAAGTCCAAAAGTAGGCGAGACCAACTCAAGACTGAGTCCAGAGGGAATCGAGGATAATAAGGACCATAACAGGGAGCAGTGTCTTTCCAGTGCTAATGTAGTGATTAAGGAGTTACAGTTGACAGAAATAATCTATCTATAACCAAGACTGATGGTAAATGAAGTGTAATTATATAGTCCATTTCCTGTCTTAGCAAGTTCAAATGCCTTACAACACAGGCACCACTCATACCCTGATGGCTGAGGCTACCTTACAAGGTGCATCCTCCAGGAAATTTTGATTGTTCAACACTTCATTTCCTATATTCTGGTGATTTTTTATGTATCAATGTATAGCAGAAATGTGTTTATTCATGTAAAGCAAAACACAAAGTGTAGGCATTCTGCATTGCTTTGAAATATTGATCCCCTGTAGATCAGCTTTTCTTATTTAATTTTGTCCCTCCTGAGTCAACACATGTAGACAAGATTTACTCTTTCATTCTCCTTTATGTCGTTGTTTGGGGAAGTAACCTCTTTAAATGTGCATGTGGCACCTTTTCATGTCAGTGACACAATACTTCATTTTAATCCATTAACCTGGACGTTAATAGCTCATGTGTTTCAGCAAGATTTCTGCTCATGTCAAAACTCAAAACATATCCCACATATCTGTGTCCTCTGCTGAGAATAAAGTTCTGATATTTTGAGAGAAAAAAAAAGTATAAATGTTATGAGAAAAAAGCTATAATTTAATGAGAATTATGTAAAAAAAAATTTGAGAAAAAAATGTACCTGCCCTATAGAGTCCTAAACCCTGGAAATGAGTTAGCATGTTTGCAGTCCCGGTTTCCTCGCCTCGAAGTTAACAGGTTTTTTGAATGTGTTTTAGGTTAGATGCCTGAAACAAGGTCTGTGGTTAACACAAGCTTAAGAGACTTTCATGTTTTGTTCTATGACATTAAGTATGTCAGTAAATACCCTACTCGTGAAGTCTGAAGCTTCTATGTGTCTGAAAAAGGTGGTTGCCAACAAGTGGCGAAATGACACTACAGAACATCATCACGCTGCGCAAACATGACTTTACAGTCTTGTTATGAGGGTGACTTTATGTCATATGACTTTAATGTAGTTATCTTATGGCCTAACGTTAGCTTTTTACTTCTGGCGATTGCATTTAGGCTGCAGTAATCATGAAAGTGGTGTTCATTTGGGAATATTATCTTGCTGAACAAAACGTAGAAGTATCATAAACATTTGTTTGCCACAGAGATTATTTTCGGCAATAATCCAAAATCCAATGGAAAAAATCCCATAGGTTTTTTGATGAGGGAACCAATGCAATGCTAACTTCCACCTTGGCCTAAATAAAAATGTCATCCCAGGAGCGCTTTATAGTCTGCTGCGTATTGCGTTCCTCAGACTGTCTGACAGACACAGAACCCCGTTTAGGACTCTGGTCTCTGGATGAGACGACGTTTAGGGAAGCAGCTGTATGCTGCTCTTCATCAGAGGTGGAAAACAGAAACTAGCTGAAAATACTTGTGATCGGACATTAAACTCACCATTGTGTTGTTTATTATCCACACGAATGTTAACTTCTCCACCTCCAATAAAGTGCAGCTCACAGCTGCTTCTCCAAGCTTTTCAGTGGGAAGCATCATTGAGTAGTGATACACATCTTGACAGGGCTTTGCCGCTTCTTATAGGGCTGGTTATCGTTTCAAACACCAGTACTAATACCAGTTAAGTGATACTGATACCAATAGAGCACTTCATTTGATGCCCATATTGTAAATGGAGCGGCATGTAGTACTGCCATACTTTCAAGTGTTTTGGTGGCATCTCGGCATGCTGAACTGCCAACTTCCCTTTGGGCGATGTCTTTGGTCATTGTGTGTGTGCCACAAGGGGTTCCTGTCCCACTGACCTCAATGGAAAAATAACTTGATATTAACATGACTGCTTCCGCTCTCTCACTTATGCTCTCCTTGTCTCAGTCTTTCCCTCCTTTCCTCTCTCTCCAGCTGTACCTGGTTTCCGCTGGTTCGATCCTACCTTTGTCTCTCTGTAACTAATATGACACATAAAAGGCCTTTGACAATAGAAATGGTGCTAACTCCGAATCAGGCTTCACCTGATACCAAGGCTTTACCCAGGGGCCTCAGGGGATGTATGCAGGGAGTGGGAGGAGGAAGGAGGAGGCAACCACATATTTATCTTTTTCATGTGGCTTTCTCTCTTTTTAAGAAGCTATCAGGCTCCCTCTTCAGTCGTTGTGCGATTGTTATTCTCTTCAGGAGGATCTTTTGTCCGTCAGGGGGAAGACTTTAATACTCAGACCCCTGGGGTTAATAATAGGTTTGACCTCACAGATAAACCTATGTGTGTGTGTATAAAAGTGTTTGTGTGTGCGGCCTCCTCTCCTCTTTAAGTTGATAGTCTGTGTAATAAGTTGTTTTATAGATAATACCAATTGTCTTTGACTGTAGCCGCGCGGCGATAAGCTGCCAAACACTCTGCGGCTGCTTGACTCTAATTGTTCTGCCTGACTCGTCTTGGTACACATTAATATTATCATTAAGGTTGGATATTGTTAAGTGGGCACCCCTGTAGGCGCAGGGTAAAACAGATAGTGCCTTCTGTTCATCAAATAAGTGGCTACAATAATCCTCATGTTTCAGATAACAGTTAACAGATAGGTGCTGTGTTGACATGATGAAAACACTGGCCTGTCATATCAAAGGAAGTGAGGGAAAGTAAGAGAGAGAACCTAAAATCACCAAAGAAAGATTTTTCTTTGCTGTGAGAGAGAAAAGGGTAAAAGTTTTTACACTAACTGTGTTCAACTCAACATTAAAAGGACAATCTATTTGCTTGGTATACACAGCACTACATTAATACCAATGGATAGAGGAAAGGTCTGGGGGTATTCTTTATGTTCCTCCTTGTCAACAAATCCCATGACAACACCAAAACTAGCAATGAATCGTTCCTACCAACAAGCATGGTCTGCGCATCTATATTAGGGTATGGATACCCAACTCGAACCCAACAGGTCAGGCCAGGTTTAGATAGATATTTTTGATGTTTGGGTTCAGGTTGGGTTTAGCCTACTTGAAATAGTGCATCAGTTTCTTTTCTAGTGAAAAAAATAGTTTCAGTTCAGCAATTTCAAGTGATAGGGTTTGGTTTCTACTCTTCAGCTTGCATTACTTGCATCAAGCTCGACTCTGTTAAGATGTAAAAAACTGTCCTGAATACTGAATGCCTGTCTCAATGACTACTCCCTTGGACTCAGGTTGGGCTCGAAAAAAACTACTAGGCCCGAGTCACAGTCTCATTTAAACCCTGATAAAGGTTGTAAGTTGTGCCATAGACTCCTATCATTTTCCAAAAACCATTAAAAACACATCAATGAACCGCACTGTTGCACTGGGTGAAGTGTTTCTACTTTCTAAAAAACACTGCAGACTGTAGTTTATTTTGATTCAAGGCTACATACTCCATCCTGCTGCTGTAAATACTAACACACTGTTGGTTCTGTTTTTTCATGAAATACCACAGAAACATTCTTGTGTTGTTCATGTTCATGGGTTGCTTATATGCACTGATGATCAGCATCTAACCCTGCAGGTCTACAGAGCTTTCAGCCATTATTTCCAGATCTGTACCTGGACTGTTTGGTCCCCTCTCATGACTTGGAAAACTGAAGGCTGCTGTTTGCAGAAATCAGTCTCAGATAAGCTGATTACACTACCTATGGGCCCAGCAGGAAATGGCATACAACCAAAGTAAACCAGAGCAGTTGGCAGAGAGATACCAGTGACCCACATAGTTTTTTTAGTGGAGACCAAAACAGAAATTAAAGGTGATTGAAAATAGGACATGTATTTGTAAGACAAACAGACAAACAAGTCCTATTAAGCTGGTCTCCCATTGTATTAAAAAACCCACTAACACCTGCTAACATCTGGCTTTGGTATGTAGTGAAAAAGGTTACAATTGGCATTCACTCCTGGGTCAAATGACTCTGCAGTAGTCATGGGTATTTGTCGGCTCCAGCTCTATTTGGCACTGATGAAAACATGACGCTTGGGTGGACATGCTAATTTTAGCCCCTATGCTGGTCCAATACAATGATGGGCCGCCATAAATTACGGTCTGTCTCAGTCCAAGCAATGCTAGGACATTGTTCAAAATTTAGTCTGAACTGAGTTTAGAAGAGACTGAATAGGTGATAACATAATATTTTCACTGGCTTCCATGCTGCTTTAATAACTTTGTGTCTGCTGGAAGTGTATTGGCATTTGTTTAACATCTGCATATCATGTTGTTAGAGCTGTTTCTAAGAAAAAGATAACTTAAAACTTAAAAACATGCAGATTCCGTGTTTACAAATCAAGAAGAATTCCTGTTTGCTCCAAAGTAAAAATTTAAATATACTCTGTGGTTATTTAGGAAAAATGTAGTTTGCTATCTTCCTCCAAACCTGTTGTCCTAACCTCTAGCTTTGGTACTCAGTGATGATTATACTATACCCTGTAACATTAGTATAGGTACCTATACACACCTACAGCATTACTTCCGAGATTGTTTCCACCTTATTCTTTAACCTCACATCTCGTTCCTACATGTATGTACCGATACATACTGTACTCTGTTAGTACAGCTATTAGCCTGTATAATCTAAAGTGTTACCTTGAAAAAGTCATTGCAATTTCCTGCTGTGAAAGCACAACTGAAAGGAAACCGACTTATAAAGTAGTAAGGATATTTCAGAACATGCTTCCCGTAAAAGAAAAAAAGGTAGGGGGAACAGCAAGATAGAAAAGCTGATGTAAAAGTACGAAAGTTATTATAATTAAAAATCAATTTAAATAATTCCATTTCAATCCAGTCTGTTGTTAAATGTTGTATGTTCAGAGAAGTGAGGTAAATAAAAGCAGCATAAGATCCCAAACTGCCCTCCTGGCTGCGTTGAAAGTCAACCCTGCTTTTGAGGTAGAAGGATCACAACTCAGTCATGCTTCTAGAAATATTTGGGCATTTATTTTCCTAGTGCTTATACACAGACACACACAGACATGTCTGACAAGTAACCAAATAAAGTTTGTTGGTGTTTGTCATGACTTTAACTTTCAGGGAAACGTTAATTAGGTGCCAAGAAATAAGTCATGGTGTTTTAAGTGTGTGTGTGTGTGTGCATGCTTGTGTGTTAAGTTGACACTGAGGTGGAGCGCTGAATCCTGTCCAACAGTGATAAGGCTTTTGATGACAGGGCTGCATTAACCTACCTGACACACACACACAAACACACACATGCAGCGTGGTTAGGGAGGGACAGGGGTGTGTGAGAACACGCTTTAAGAAGCCTTGGCTCTCTGTGTGTGACACTAAATCCCATTCATGGCAACAAACACACTGACAGAGCGGCAGGAGTGAGATGGAGGCGCAGAGAGGAGGTTTATTACACACCAACATGACATACAGGAGGAGGAGGAGGGAGGAGACTGTGAATCCACCAAGACAAACACTTTGCTGTCATCTTCGTAGCAAGGAGAGGAAGAGAGGAGGGAAAATGCTTGTAGCAAGCGATGCTTTGATACCCGCTGGAATGTACCCAAATGTAATCTGAGTATTCCTCCAAATGGGTCAAATACACAGTATAACCTGTTTATTTAAGACTATATTGAAAAAAAAAATCAAATATTACAGGATGTTGGATTCACTATGTAGACAAATTATGAACCCTCTATGTTATGGCTGCTTCAGAGCAAATGCACAAAGGTGGAGTTTGTGTGTGTGCACTGCACAAAATGAAGAGAAGCACATAATCCTACAAGGCAGCAACTTTAAAATCCCTCAGAGGAATAAGTGTCCCTAACTTGAAGTTATGTTGCAGTCATACACTGTCTAAAATATTAGATGTAACCACCGGTGACATCATCCACTGGTTTATGGACTCCTATTCTGAAGCCTCAAGTGTGGCAATTTGACTGTCAACATCTTGATTTTTGGAGCCAGTGGTGACCATATCTGGAGGAGAGGGTGGAGCTAACCCTAATGCTAGCTTGGTTACCTTGGGGCATTTACAGCTAAGGTCAACTGTGATAATGCTAATGGCAAATTTTGCTAATGAAAAACAAACAATTAAAACCATTAACACAAAATGTGCTTACAAAGGAAACTGGATGTCTGACTCCTTAGAGGGTCTTTTAGTGTAACTAAACACTGAACAAGACTTTTTCAGGCAACCAAAACATTACAGTCAACTTTCATGAAGTGAAAACACACTGAAATAGTGACAGCTACAGCTACGTCTATATTCTTGAAACTGGTTACAGCATTCTTGCCGCGTTTTTCGCGCCCTCAAATTCATTGTTTTCAATGCCAGAGCAATGCCTTTGCAGCATGCACGCATTCCCGAGCGCCCAATTTCTGGGTGCAACAGTTGCGCCCTGAGATGAGCAGAGTTCAACTTTTGAAATGCAGCAACACACACCTCATGTCATGAGATAAGGAAAAACCAATCACAACCGACAGACATCTTTCCCTTCATCTGTAAATATCAGTCTGTGATAAATATGGGGAAGTTGGGGAAAGTGCCCAAAAGAAGATGAGCTCTGCCCTCAGGATTTCAGGTAAATACGCTATGATACAGGTGCTTGTTAAGGCTGCTTAGCAACCTCAGAAGCAACTTGCCACCAGGCTCTTGAAAGTTGGCACAAGACACAAGACAAGATTAGCGCCTTTTCCAGGTGGCATGTGTACTGCTCCTTATGCTACCTAACCAATGTTGTTATTATCCAAAATCTAAGACAATATCTTGTCTCATATCATGATATTGACATAATATTTATATATTGCTCAGCCCTTGTCTAGATGTCATCAAAAGCATATTGTAACATGAGGGAAGGACTGGTTTGTAAACTGCCAAAGATACAAAATGTTATCGTCAATATAGAAATGGACAACACAGTGCCGAGTTGGAATATTCATATCATTTATGTGCAGAGTAAATATCAGGGTGCCTAATATTGGTCCTTGAGGGAGACCTTTATCAACCATCTGGGGACTTCATTTGGATACATCTGCAAAGTATGCAGCCCAGTTTTATCAAGCAAGTTAACAATGCCAGCCACAGTGGCAGTGCAGCACTTATCTTAATTGTCGGGTCTAAATCCTGACTGCTCTGGTCGGAGGACATTATTTTCTTCAAGAGAAGAGTTACATAAATTAAAATGAACTTTTTCAACACCTCTGCATTATAACAGCTAATAACTTGCAGTGTGTCTCAGTGGAGAAGATGAGATCATATAGTATATTCCTTCACCTGATGATTAAAGATGGGATTGATATTAAACACTACACTTATATCATAACGAACATCTTTAAACACAATTCCAAACTGTGATGTAATCAGTACAGCGAATTATGACTTAAAGTTTTTGAATTACCATAAATCACAAAACTATGACAGAGATACCAAATAGTTGCATTGTAAAAGCTGTCTGGAAGAAAAAAAAGAAAGAGCGGGAGACAGAGAGATGAGTGTTAAAAAGAAGAGGAAGGGTGGAGTAAAAAGAGATTATGAGATACGCCCAATTCTGACTTCAACTATCATTCTCCATATGGTGCAGTAATGACAACCCTCCATCCACTCACCAACATGCCTCAGGGTGTCTGCCCCTGTGTGTGTGGACGACCTGTTCTGTGTCTAATTTACCTCCTCACAGCTTGCGAGTGTGACATAGCTTAAGGCCAAAAAGAACTGAAGCGCTTTTTCTTTGTCAGTCCATTTTAATTTTACTAAAATTACCCACAACTTGTAAATGAAACTATTTCAAAAAGCATGAATATGGGCTTGCAAAAATATGCTATATACTATGAGACACTGGAGTTAACAAAGACACAATGAAAAAAAAATCTGAAAACAATCTGCCATTAGCAACCTTTTTCAAACTGTATTAACATACTCAATGCAAATGCATTAACACATGTGCATAGTTTTTAATAGTCAAAACCAGAATTATTATTGTAATAAAAAATTTGACCTTATATTAATTTGCAGTAAAATAATGTTTCTTTTTCCCTCACACTATATTAAGTAAACTCAGACTTTCCTGCTGTTGTTAACTGTAATCTGAATTATTGATTAAATCCTTGCTAGAATAAATAAGAGGAAATAAAGATGCACAAAGTGTTATTTTATTTTCTGTAGTCGATATCTAGGAGGCAATATTACTGTGTTGTTGCCTCTAACTGTATGTCCTCTCATAGTTTATGCAGAAGAGGATACGTGCTAAGTGTTATGCATCAATGTCTTCATCTATCTATGTGATCAGAGACAGCCAGGCAACCAGACAGACAGACAGACAGCTGTGGGAGGCGACAGTTGTCAGGCCCCCATTAGAGAAACTCCCTTTTGCATAATTCAGCTCTAACGGCCTGTCCTGTCAGCATAAACATCAACATCCAGGTATCATAATTGTCTGTAATATTATCACCTGGTCAGACTTGGTTAATGTATTACACAACCACCTGCTGTGAACACACATATGTTTAAATCATCTGCTTATGAAATAGGGAAGTTTATAATGCTTCTGAGTGTCTGATCTGATTCTGAAGTAAAATGCAACACGCAACTTGACTCATTTACCAAGCTGTAACTACAGTAAACACTTGTGAACCTTTCACTAAGGCTCAAGTTTAAAGAATGTTTTATTAAGACAGAATGTGACCTTTTATAGCAGCACTGCGTCTTTATAATGTACACTTTGTCTTCTTATTTAATGTCTAAATTCAGTTAGTCACAAATAGGACATGACAGCATTTCTTACTAGTGTAGAGGTTGTGTTTCATTGAAAATACACACCTGAATTGAAACACACACTGGTGGATGTCGATGCTATAACTTTTCTATCAAACATTTGAAAAACTTTCAAAAAGTGTTGAACAACATGATATTCCACTGACAAAAAATAAAAAAACATTATAGGAACCCTTTAGAGACATCTAAAAAACTAAGTAATGACTTTGTAACTGAATGGTGATGTTATGGGACAGCTTTAGAAACAAACTATCTGAGCTGGAGGGTGGATGATCTACTCACACATGCATTTAATGCAGAAATAAAATAAGCAGGATACAATCTCTTTCAAAATTAAAACAAACTATAAATGAAAGTGCATGAAATTGTATCTGTAAACATGAAGTGAGGAACATGGGGGCTTAGTTGGCAAAATCAATCACTGTTCTTGGGAAAATTCATACCTGCTGGGAAATTGCATGCATGTGTTTACTCCTATCTCTGTTAGAGTGAGATACATAAAGTGTGATATCAAAGTAATATATATATAGAACGGAGGATTTTGATATGCGCTACAGAGTGTGACATCCAACAGGCCAATCCCACAAAAACATGATGTTACCTTTCAGGTATAATATGTAAAAGGGTCAGACAAACCCCCTGAAAATAATCCTGTGATGCCAAAATCTGTCACTACAGAGAAAAGCTCACAAACAACAATAAGCCAAACAAAGAGGAACAGATTCTTCTCCCCTAAAATCAGAGGGCTATTACAGCGAGCAACAGGAGGGAGAAATGGAAGAGGGAACATGAAGATATGAGTTTTCTTTCAGCTCATGATTTGTGATATTTGTAGAGAGATAAGTGACAAAAATATAAAGAGATAAAAAGAAAACCTTATGAGAAGCCTGCTAAATATGTATTAGTATGTCAATCATGTTTATATATTTTGTTTGATATACAAATACTACAAGATTTGTTCACTCGACTAAAAAGTCCCTATTTTCCACAGTTTAATAAACAGGTTTTTACAGGTTTATTTAGTCTAGTTTAATCTTATGAGGACATCAAGTCACACATTGATATTTGATATGTTACAGATTGAACAATACAATAGAAAATATTTCCATGATTATTCATTGTTGTGCAAAAACTGCATTTTTGACTCGTGTCTTTATGACAGGATGTTGCATATCAAAGCAGTGAGAACTAAAGGCCAGAGAGAAGGGAAATGGGGAGAAAATAGGAGGAGAGGAGGAGAATGGAGTCATGAAACGAGAGAAAAGTGTGATAGAGACAGACAGAGAGAGGGAAAAAATGAAGTGACAGAGAGAAAGGTAAAGAAAGTAGAGCTGGAGACCATCCTTCATGTGTCAGACAGAGCTCTGCGACCACCAGAGACCTCCCCTGAGATATAGTATAGTACACACACACACACACCACACACACGCACACGCACACACACACACACACACACACACACACACACACACACACACACACACACACACACAGGGAGGGTACCATGGGCCTATAGGCTGAGGGCTGACTGTCTACCTGCCTGGCACACAGATACCTGAAACTGCTTCAAAGCTGAGGTGAACCTCCACCCTCCGGTTTCCACACACACACACCTACACACACACGCCTTAGGCTAGTGACGCTGTTCCTGTTCCCTCTGTGACAAAGTCAAAGACTGTCACTCAAGAGTCAGAAAAAAAAACAGGTTGGTTCATATAGGAGATCTGGGTGAAAACTTTCACACACTACATTCTGTTATTTAACTTTATGCTTCACATTGATATGAGTAAAGACACAACTTACTATAATTTCTCATAATTTGATCAGGAACGTAAGCAGAGTGACTCTGATCCTGATCATCATTTACGCTCATGTCATCCCTGTTCATTTTCACCTAGCTACTTATTGTATCTCAATTTGTAAAACATTTTATTGACAGCTACCGTGATACAATTGCTGACCCCGTCACTTGGCCCCACCGGCGAAAACAAATGGAGCCCTATATACAAACTGTCTTCAAGAGGCTGTGGCCTGCTCCTTTTTTAAGCTAGTGGTATTGTGTGAAACTAGACAACCTAAGGCATCAATTGGTACTGACTATGTCCGGAAAGGGCAAAATTTTTTGGCAAGGGAACCACTGGCATGACCATTTTCAAAGGGGTCCCTTGAACTCACACCTTAAGATATCTGAATGAAAAATGATTCTCCCCTTAACTTGAAAGGGCTTGTTCCCAGTAAATATTTTGCTCCTGCCAATCAATGTACTACTTTAAATTAAAGCTTTGTATTTTTTTAAGGAAAAGGACAACCAGCCTATTTGTATTCATAGCACATTAAAACAGGATTGTTGTGGAACTCAAAATGTAAACTGTACCTGTGTTGGTCTATGCACGTTAGATAATTAACACTATTACTATAACATTAGACACCAAAGTACAAAAGTGTGTGATTCCTTAACTCTCCATATTGATGTAGTTTTCAACTAAAATACAGCCTACTTCAACAGCATGACCCAATTCCTAAAATATTTGGTTTTGGATGTGCGTCTCATAGTGCCTTCCCAGGTGTTTTGGGCCTTCACATATTCATCTCAGAGATCTGAGCACAACACACTCATAGTCAGACAAGAACAACACATCTAAAGGCAGACAACAAGTGTCATAAAGAGTCAAAGAAGTTGCACCTACATTTTTTACACAGTGAAAAATGCAGTGTTAATGGGGCAGAAAAGCAAAGAAACTAATCCTTTAACCGGAATAATTAATGTGTGATATTTTAAAATGAGTATTTATGTTTTGTGTCAGTATTTCAGATTGTTATATTATCGTTTTAAAAGCTTATTAATGAAACATTAACATTTGCTGTTCTAAACTCTCAGTGTGTGGTGTGGTAACTGCTTCCTTTATATTTCCACTTATCAACTGTAAGTAAACAGTGAAAGAAGAGATCCACCTACAGAAACTTCATTAAAAGAACATCCAAGATAAAAGGCGACCGAACATCTTTGATTGACATGAGATCTTTCGGAAGTGCAGTAGCACAAAAACATAATCACATCAACTTTGTGCCAACAACATCAGAAACACTAAGGAAGTCCTAGATTAACATTTTAATTTATCACTCTACTTCTTTGTTAGATGATGTGTCAATTACAGGAAATATTTCTCTCCCTCTGAGTTGTTCTTCCTCTCCGTCTCTTCATGCCAATTCTTTGATGTTAATTTGACAAGTAGGATTACACCCAAATGCTCTTCCCACCGCTCATCTTAATGAAGCAGCCTTCTTAAGGCGGAAACTGAATCTATATTTGGTGTCTAAAAGGGTTGTGTGGTATGTTACTGCCACTTATTATATAGGACGAGAGACTGTCAGGAAGGCAGAGAGACAGAGAGGGATGATGAGTGGTAACAGTGTCCTGTAATAATAGTTAGTCGTAATTGAGTTAATCCAACCGGAGCTGTAGCGGCTGTTATGATTTAGCCCGGATTAAAAGACATGCCAAGGCTAATTGATCTCTGGTATCCATAGAAACATAGTCCTATAGGGACTGGAGAGGGAATACAGCTGCCAACACATGGCCAGACATATATGTTACATGGCCAAAAGTATGTGGACGCCAGAGAAAAGCTAAGCAGGGTTCAGGAAAGATAATGGTTTGGTTCAAAATAACTATGTGGTTAATGCTGGTGAACAACTGTGATTATGGCTGAAAGAAAGAAACGCCGACTGTTGCTACGAATCTGGTTGCAAACAGCGATCTCCAATGTCAAAGTCAGACATTTTGTTGGCCCAGCCAAGCACCTCAGCCTCCTTCCTCTGCAGACTTTGTGCCTCTGTAATAAGGTCACACTATTTCCTCCTTTGCTCCTGAAAGACAAAAGTGATACTTCATGTAACTGCTAGAGAGTTTTGTCACTTGGAGGTAAACGATTGTATTTTTAGTTAGGGGCTGTTTTTTTCCTAAGGTTCAAATCAGGTGAAATCTCAATGCAGCAGCATACAATATTGTGTTTCTAACTTTGTGGCAAAAGTTTGGGGAATGCTGTCTTTGTTTTAGCACAGCAGTGGCCTAACTGTTTAAGCATTACCCCAAAACATTAAGTTCCAGGTCATAGTCCATCTAAAAAGTGTGTTAAGCATGAAACAGTTAACTCTACCCAGGGATATCTCTCTCTGACTTGCTCCACCTGCTGTGATCTATGTCTCTCTGCCTCAGGGGAAACACAATCATCAGTCAGTGGATCCACCCATCCGTCCCTCCATCGCACCCAGGGGCCCCCTGGGCCATTCCTAACCCCAAAACACTGCACCCTCCCCGGGATGAAACCTGGCCGCGCGCCCCCTCTCCCCTCCCTGGAGCCTCCATGGAGCCGCTGGCTTCGACTCGTTTTACAGGGCGTCGATTCAGCCTGAAATCAAACCCTGGTGAGAGAACACCGGCCCGGACGGACAGACAGATAGATGGATCGACAGACAGTGAGGTGGATACGTGGGGAAGCAGATGAACAGACGCATCCAGGCCAGGTTGAGGGAACAAGAAGACGTCCACAGGGACTTGCATAGTGAATAGAGGCTGGAAGTGTGTCATTTTCCTGCGGGAGGTGGGGAACGTTATTTCGCAACCCTCCCAAACTTGATCAAGCCTGATGCTTCTACTGTATCTAGCTGTTGACCAAAACCCCAGAAATCTGTTGTGAAACAGAGCTGTGGGAAGGGGAGAGAGTGGAACAGGACACTCCTCTATTTACCAGCTGTTGTTTCAGCGAACACACACACACACACACACACACGCACACACACACACAGAGCAATTCCATGGAAAAGCCGGGCCTACTGTAAACTTCTCCAGAACAGCACATATGGGAGATAGGGAAGGAGCGCACATACACACATACAACTAAAATGTGAGCCCACGCTGCTTTAAAATAAACAGGTAGGTGCTTGTGAACTATTCTTTTACCATGAGCTGATATATTCAGATGTGCTCGAGAGAGGGAATGCAGTCAGTGTTATACATGAACTGTAATATCATCTCGTGTCCTAGATTGTAGTGAGACACTGACACAAAAATTGAATCCCCATGTTCCTCCATAGAGATCATCTCAAACAGCTGTCCCCATTAGTTGCTGCAAGGGTAGCAGCTATTCTTCTTCCAAACATAAAAATACAATATCACCAACAACATGCATGAACTCAACAAAAATCACATCTTCGCATCAAAACCTAGATCCTTCTTACAACCACCCAGCACCCCTAGATCCCTTCATACCTACACGAAACCAAAACAACTTCAAAGGAAAATTACACTGACATCATCATTAATAACAACTCATACAATGAACAGAGAAAACAAACACACAAAAATTAAATAGAACAAAACACCAAACCAAACTAATATATATAATCATATAAAATATAAGAATGGATCTGAGAAAAATTACAAAAACAAAGTTATCTGGCCTTCGATATTTATATGTATATACTGTACAAAAGGAACATTATCCTTGCAGGACGAACTATGTAATATTGTTGGGTGCATGGACCTGCGTCTAAGTGCAGTTGCAGAATCCAGGTGCTGTCAGGACAGTGACATATTCACACATGCACATTCTTGTGTAAGCCGTCAATACCTGTCAGTAACATACAACGTGAAAGCACTTTATAACCAAAGCGCATCCTGCCGCATGTCTACTTTTACATACAATATGTGACTGTCAGCAGATAATTTACTTTGACAACACTTTCACCTTTCACTGCACAAAGATGACTGAAAGTTTTATCACCTTTATGCCAGTAAAACAAACCACAGAGGCTTACTATTGATGTGATAATGTGTTGTTAAAATCCACTCTATTGGATGTACAGAATCAAAAAGACAGAGACAAGAAATGGAAGTCATGCATTTCGAGGTTGCGAGCTATTGCTGGACTAAAAATGACATTATTTAGCAAAATAATCATCAGCTATTGTAACTCATCTCCAAACATGCACTTATATTCAGGGAGTCTCTTTCGGCTGGACACCTGTAGTTCAGATACTGACCTGAAAAACAATCCCTGAATCTACCTGTGACAATTTATGGTTACCCACCTTTTCTTTTAGTTACCAAATTTCAGCTGGAACCAACTGGTGAAAATAACGGTCAACACCTGACATGTGTAAATCTATTTCAAATCCCAGAATTTGTCTTTCTCTGTTCTCCATGTAAATGCAGCTTTCTCTTTCTTCGACTGCTCTGTGCTACTGTATCCTTTTCTTCTCTTCTCTTTCCACTCCTCTCCTCTCTCCATTTCAAGCATCCATCCAGAAGTTAACATGGAGGGAAATAAACTTTGAAGCTCAGCGACCTCCAGGCACGAAGGAAAATGAGAGAGAGGGGGAAAGACAGCAAGAAATGCAGGTAGATGAAGAGGGAGTGAGGAAGAGACTTGTTACTGGACTGTTTCCGTGCAACTATCAAGTGAATTTTACGCAAACTTTTGAAAAGTCCCAGAAAGTAAAATGTGAATTAGGCACGCTTCCATCAGCTGAAGTTGAAGTTCATGAGAATAACTGGGTTAGATAGGAGATAGAAAATAGAAACACATTTAGAGAGGACAACAGTTATTTCTCCTTTTACTAAATCAAGCACTAAACAACTTGTCTGTCTCTCCATCTGTCTACGTAGCTGAAATCTTCCAGCTCTAGCTGCAGTATTGGGTTTCCTGACATTAGCGGCCCCCGTGGCGGCTCCGAGGCTGCTGCTCTTTGAAGCTTCGGTGGTGCTGCTCCGGCTCATTTGGTAACAGGTTGGGAATGGGCCGCTGGCGAAAAATGAGACCCCGGTCGCCTTGGAAACAGGTCCCCCACCCACCTTCACAACGTGGTTTGGAGGGAACGCACAGTGACATTTAGTCGGTTTCTCACCAGAGAGCCAGCAACACACGGAGAGTTAACAGGTAAATAAACAAGATTAAAGAGAGAAACTCCACAGACACTGTGTCAGAGCTTTAATAACAAACATATATGTGTGCACTTTTGTGTGTGTATTTGCGTAAGCATTTGGTTGTAAATGCCACAACAACAAGTGTTTTACTCTCCTATTTTAGACTTAAACTCCAGCAAACTGATACATTTAATAATCTAGAGTATAGCTGAAGATTTCATCACACTGAGCAAAGTGGAAAAACAGCTCCTGGCTTTAAGTAGAAAGGTCATCAAGGTGTTCTGTTACTCTCCTCACAAGAAAACCAGCCCAGACTCAGGCCCCGGGCCCATTTTGGGTCCTGACCTGCAGTTTAAGAAACCTAGTTTTGGACAATTGGTTTCGGTGTAATGAGTTTGTCTTCACGGTGATACCCGGTCATTACTGGGAGTAAAAGGGGCTAAATGTTACACAGTGTTTTACACAACAGGCCTCTGCTGACTGACCGGCCAGCAGCAGGTCTCAGTTTACTGCAGCTGTGAGCCTAAAGGCACAACAGCAACCTGGGAAGTGTAGTAAACATGATTTCTGTAATCCATTAATGGCAGTTACAGACACCCATCTTATCAGCCTGATTCATGATTAAAAAGAGTGAAGTTACATTTTTAACTGAAAACCAGTCATCATTTCAAGGGTTGATTATTTGAAGTTTTATAACAGTATCTGATCAGATCAAAACTAATCAGTATAACAATGAGTGAAAAACATATTAGAAAATAATGCAGACATTGTTCTCTGTGTATTTACTGTACATTACTTTAAAAAGAAATTTACTGAAGTTTTCTTTGCATTTTTCTCTTCATATTTTCCATAAAACCTGATCTCACGAAAAAACATAAATAACCACACACTCTTAACACCTGCATTATTTGGTGGTGTCACATAATGTGTTGAAATACCATGCCAAAACAATTTTGTGAAACAGCTGCAGTTTTATTAGATTTAGCTACTGAAACCATTTTGTTAGGTTAAGGGGGAAAAAATACTTGGTTAGGTTAGACAAAGACAACACACCACAACAAAGGATCCTAAATAACTTTTCATTGGAGTTGTTTTCATGTTGCTGGCATGGCACATTATGTGCCACCAGGTCCACTGTCAGGGCAACCCGGTCTCACTCCGAAGTCGTCGAAATCTGGTGCCAGCATGACGTCAGCATGATACGCGATTGGCCGCCAGTATAGTTTAATGCCGGCTGGAGGTGTCAGGGGGAAACAGACAAGAACGAAAGTTAAGGCAGCGAAAGTCCAGGTAGGCTTGGCGGGTGGGTCCAACAAACACTGACTTTCACCCAGGAGAGAAGTGTTCGTACCCTGTAAGATTATAAAGCCAAACCCTGTTCTTTTGTTCTCACCCCAACCACATGCTTTTGTTGCCTAAACCAAACCATGTGTGTTGGTTGTTGAAGGGGGAAAAAAAAAGGTTGATTCGCGGTGTTGTACCGATGTAGTGCGTTAATTTTGAAAGAAACTGTATGCAAACAGTAAATTTCCTGTGAAAACAGAAGACATTCACTCTCTGAAGCATGACCAAAATAAAAGCCTGTATTCATGCTCCGCAGCACTTTGCAGTAGTTTTACTCTACATGATTTTGTATTTCAGTAGTAGTAGTAGTCGTGCTCATTTGGCATTATTACGTTATTAAGTACTACACTGTTTTTGATGCACTTGTCAGCCCACAGCAGCTGGAGTGTACTCCAGTGTTTGGTGCTCCAGTACGCTGCCCTTCAGTACTTTAGGTAAAATTAAGTTCTTCTGCAGTTTAAGCAGTTAATTATAGCCATACCTAATTATCAGCTGGCTGTGTCATTCAGATGGATAAAATTGTAAGCAGGTCGTGGGCATAATCAGAATATTTATTTTTATTGCAAACAGCTTTTCCCAGCAGTAATCAAGCTGAGAGCAACCTGATGCAAAGTAGTTTACATTTCAGTCTATATGCTCTCACTGTCTCCCTCCCTCTTTATGGACGTCTCTTTATCATTCATAGTCCTACTCTCTTCTCCTCTTCCTCACCTGTTTTACCCCATCCCTGTACATCTTTCCCTCTCTGTCTCCCTCTCTGTGCTGCTGATTAAGAACACAACCTGTTGTTGTCGCCACTCTTTCTTGATTACCTACCGCTATTTTTTTTATCCCTTCATCTTCCTCCTCCTCATCTCCATCTCTTTTTGGCCTAGCTGCTCGCTCAACCACACAGCATACATGCATGTGTGTGTGTGTGGTGGTGCGTGGCGGCCTAACGAGTTTGATAGCTGTCACCTGATCTCGGTGATGAGGGTTGCTGTAGTAGCGAGAGGAGCGGGAGCGAGAGGAGAGTTAGGTTTCTCCGCTGTAATTAGTTTTCCCAGCCTCTAATTATACCAGACGGAATTACAAGCCTGATTGACTGTCATTTAAGCATTTTAATTCATGGAATTACCCTTTTTCTCCTAAAAAAAAAAAAGAGGGAGAGTTGTTGTTTTGACAGGCGGGCGTGTTGGGATGAAATTGGCAGAGAGCGGACCATACCCATACATACTGGCAGTTTTGACAGAGGTAAACACACTTTGTCAGAGGAAAGCAAAGAGACATACTGTATTACAGTGAGTTAAAATGAATATCCTGAGCTGGTAAACACACTGATGCACTGAGAGTGTATTCATGACTCTCCAGGGACTCATTTTTGATTGATTATCACAAAAACTTTCAAAAAGAAAAACATATAATGAGTAAAAACTTTAGAGACTAGATCTAATTCTTCCCCCTCTCCTCTCCTCTTAACCCTGGAAGCTGTGTTGTTTTAACCCTCATCTTTAATTCATCCCGACCAAGCAGCCTGCACTCAGAGCAGATTAGAGAAGCCGAGAGGCGACACAGAGAGTCATTTGGTTTCTCTTCTGTTTATAATCTTGTTTTTCCTCTTTTCTCCTTCAACATGAGAGGTTTCAATAAGCCCCTGGACACTTTATGATGTACGCCTTATCTCTTCTGTCTGTTTTAACTGTTTGCACTACAAATGCTTTATCAACTATTTAGGGTTATCATAATCAAAGTTACTCTGTCTCCTACTGTGTGTTTCTAATTTAACACATTTGGTGTCAAACTGCCTGATCTGTCTCTTATCTTTCCAAAAAAAAGAGCAATTCCAAAGGTGCAAAGCATTTGAGAGTATCTGCTTGGGTTAAGGGATATGTTAAATTTTTCCAACAGACCACTGTAAGTCCAACAACTAGCAACTTCTGATATCTTTCCACATATTATCACAATATATTCCCCAGTCAGAAATATAACCTGACTGCTTAGCAAGTCAGGAACACGGCCTCTGATTGGTCAAAGACTCAACCAAAGGCATCATTGAAGGCCAACAACAAAAACGGTTTTTAACAAGGAAAATAGAATTTTTTTTTTTTAAATCACAAAAGACATTTAGTTTTATCATTATGAATTCATTTTCCAAAAAGTTTCCAAAAAGACACCACAGTTCAAGGCTGGATTATAAAGCTTCCGAAAAGATACGATCACATAAAAGTCCCTCATCGCAACAGCAGGACTGCAACCTTCCAGAGATAAGTAGCGTTAGTAAAGGCATAGTGTACAACTTTGTCAACCCCAGAGATAACTAACAGTATCAATTATGTCTGATGTACATGGTTTTAGCAATTTCACATTTTTATTTATTTGCATGTGTATTGTTTCATGTAGCTTCAAGTCTGTGTGTGTCCAATTAATATTGCTTCCCAATGTGTAACTCTGGATCCCAAACGAAATGTGTCTAAAATTTTGTCCACAATGTCTGTGATCTCCAGTCTTACTTATTTCTTATTTATTTTCTACCTAACCAGTTACTCATTCTGTAGATGCTGGTTTTGGCTGACTTTCATCTGCAATAGTCTGCACTGTTCATGCCAGTATATTCTAATTTAACAACATGAATATGGTTATAATTTTGGAATTAACATAGACAAGCTTTTATTTCACGCTTTTTAAGTTTGCGGAAATAGTAAACAAAATGTGTTTTTTTTCCCAGTGTACTATAGTATGTTGACTTTGTATATAATGATTTCAAGTCAAGTCAGTTGCATTTGTATTGCCCAACGGTGCTGTGAGTGAGCGCCCTAAAAGAGCGTGTTGAATTGAGCATGCTCATGTTTTTGTTAAATGGTGAACTTAATGTATCTGTTTGCAACTAATGAATGTGAATGTCGTTCACTATTGCAACAGTAAACAATGCTCACACACTGTGTATTACGCTACCCAAGAATTAGAGCACCTGGCATGCCGGTGGTGTGTCAAAAATCTCCATCGACATGTGTTTTCCTCCCTGAATATGAGGCAAATCCTTTCCTTTACGTAAGAGTGGGTCTAGACTTTGACACATTACCACCATGGCAAGTGAAACTGGCAGTCCAGACAGCACAACTACCCGTATCTTAATATTACTGCTACAGCCAGTTTGTATGAATATTTGACGGAATTTTATGGAAAAATCAGTACAGATTTTAACGGAGGAAATTTTACATTCTCTGCAGTATGTGCCCAGAAAAACAAATCTGAACTTCAGCCACATTAGCAACAAATCTGAAATGACACATCGAGTTGAAGTATTCAATCACTCTTGGGAAATATCTGCAAGTGAATGCTAATATATATATATATATATATATATATATACACATTTTTTATTTAAAAAATGTTATCAAGGTTATTTTTGGCGGGACTGTGAGTTTAGTTCAAATTCAAATAGCGAACTTAACCTGCGTAAACTGAACTTTGAGCTAGCTCTTGTGATGTCTTAATGTTCTATATTCCAATATTACATTTGCCTTTTACAGCATACAACATCCATTATAGTATACAATACTTGGATATGGAAAGACTCCTCAAAAACAGGTACAGAGAAAAAAGGAAAAACCTCATGAAGAGCTACTGAGCAGGGTCCTCTCTACTAGGATGGACAAGCATCAGATAAATATTGTGTGTAAAGAATACGCAAGCATAGAAAATGACAGTATTGACTCTCATTTTAGTCAAACTCAGATCTGTTTGTATCTTTGTTTTGCCAAATATGGTCACACTCACATCATGGAAAGCTCATGACAGCCCAGTAAACGTCTTGGTCTGAAAGGTCAAAGGTTTCCATGAGTCATGTCAGCTGATTATACATCCTCCATCACTGCGTCTGTTCTGTGAAGCTTGATGAAGCTGGAATATTGGCTAATGGACTTTACTCTCACACTGTACACCTGATATCCAAAACAAACACACACACGCACACACACACGTCTGTAATTTGAACCTGTTCCTCATATCAGGTGTGATTCCCGTCAACACACTGAAGTGATAAATGAGTTAGCACACTGTTGGTCTGTCTGTTTCCCCACTGAACTTTCAGATCACATCCTGTACACTGTTTCAAGCTACATCTTATATCTCTTAACTTTACTTGGTTATGAAATGGGCACTTTTTGTCTTGAGTTTGTCTGCACTTTGTCCCATTTTTTTGTTTCCTTTTACTCCATAAGTCACTTTTTATTGAAGGTCACATCATAAGGTTTTTATTCTAAAGAAATAAAGGAGAAGGAACACTTAATGCTTTAACACAGTGTTGATCAATATGATGAAACATCTAATTGTTTCACATTTTTCTTTTAAACCATGTTGAAACTCAACTCATATCTTGAGGCCCATCAACACAAATTTCTGCATTTTCTGTCTGTTTATTGTATACAAGTGTGTATGTGTGTGTTTTGCCTTTGCGTTGCTGCTCATGCTGCTGTAGTGACCTGAGAACTCCCTGATCTCATTAATAATCCGGCTGACTGAACTGAGCACGCTCCATAGAGCTCTGCCCCCCCTCTCTCTTTCCTTTCCCCTTATTGTCTTTTGTTTCTATCATTTCCTCTTCTGTTTTTCTTTTGTTCCCGTTTCTCCTGGTCTATTTCTTCCCTCTCCGTCCTCATCATCCTGTCCTTCCCTCTGCTCTTCTTCTCTGAGCATTTCTCGTCGACTCGCTCTCACTCCCCGTCTGTCCCCTATCTCTTTCTCAGTCTGTCTCTCGTTCACTCTCCCTGCAGACTTCTGCCTCTGATAGAGCAGCAGCCCCTCAACCGATTAACTCTGCAATCCCTTAATAACAATCTCATTCCCTCTATCCCTCCCTCCCTCCCTCTGTCTCTCTCTGAAGCCCTCCCAGTTCATTTGACCACTTTATTTCAACCTCCCATTCATGGGGCTCAGATCACACAAGGGGCTGTAATGACAGCACATTTATTAATTAATTGCATGTGTAATTGCTAAAATTAAGTTTTGGAAACTTGGTAATGATGTGAGGAATTACAGGGATGGAAGGAGGGGACGAGCTTTGAAGACAAGCCTCCTGAAGTTCTTTTGGGGATGGAGGATGGGGGGAGGCGTGGATGGATGGATAGAAAGGGAGAGATAGAAAAAGAAAGGAGGGGAGAAGAGGGAGGGGTGGGAGAGGAGTAATCCAGGAGGAGAGTCGCACTGTAGGGCTGATCAGAGCCGAGAGTTTTGTCTCTGGGCTAATCTTCTCTTCTGAAGTGGTGTCATGGCCGTCACTCCGCTCTTCCCGTCAGTCCGTCGGTCTGTCCGTCGCGCGGCAGCAAATTCCCCCATTGATTCAGCCTGGGCCACTTTAATTAACTTCCTCCCTGAGATAATGGCTAGCTCAGAGGAATCTGCTCGCCGCGAAAAACTCTGAGAAAAACTTTTCCCTACGTCTCCAGGATGGCTAAGGCGGCCCCTTCAGCGGCAGCGTAATTTATTTCTTTTTATTGTCAAGACTTTGTCCGAAAAATGAGATTTGAACATGAGGAGTGAATTGTTTATTGTCTGGGGTATTCGGGAGCAGATGTGGGTTCTGGGTCTCTCTGTGCTGAGACGATAGGAACAGAATCCATTATGTGTTGAGTGTGTAATTTCACTGGATGGATGCTCGGATGGGAAAAACGTCCTTGGAGGGATAAATGGTTTATCAGACACGTGAACTGTCGAGAAGGAGAGCAAGACAGGGAAAGAGAAAAGAAGGGAAAGTGGAAGAAAAGAGGTGTCAATAGTTCAGTTCATCCTCAGACGTATATTCATACCTCTGAAAGAAGTAAATTGGTGGAAAACAGAGTCCATATGTTTTGTACGTCTTTACCTTGTCACTGATGTAGTGGTAGAATGATACAGATGTTGATGGAAGGGACAGATAAGAAAACACAATAATACCTGAACCATTCACTTGTTGCATGAAGTCAGTTCAAGCTTACAGTACACATTCTCACCAGTTTTCTCCTTTTCTTTAACAATTTGTCTGTGGCACTCAGGGAAAAATATCTCTCGTATTTTGATTGTATGTATGTCAAAATACATATATGAGTGTAGACATTTCTATTCAAGTGCTGAAACACTCTAATAGGACTAGTGCCTGTGGTCATAGCGCCGCAACACAGAGTGGTATTGTAGTACTCAAGACCGGTTTTGGTCTCGAGACCAGTCTCAAGACCACTTTTTGAGGGTCGCATCTCAGACTCGACTACACTTTTACTTGGGTTTTGTCTCGTCTCAGACAAAGAGAATTTTATTTTAAGACGTTCAAGACCACAATGGCAGGATATTACTTTATTGCTCAGGCAAAAAAGTGTGTGTTAAGTAAAGTTAGTTAAGGTAATTTGCTCTTTAGTGTATGTTTGTATTTGTTTGCTTATAGATAAGGAACATTCCCATTGATATTGTTCACCTTTGCAATGCCTTTTTATTCTTTTTATTAAGACATTTACATATACAGTGTATGGCAATAAAAGAGGTAGAAGAAGAGGAATCTTCATTTGTTTTCTTCCCCAGCTTGAGGAGTGCCTACGGTTTGCATGTTTCACATTTTGGTGTAAATGTGTCATGCACAGGACTTACACTGGTCTGGTCCTGGTCTAGACTTGGTCTCACCCTGCCTTGGTCTTGGTCTCGACTTTAGTCCCGAACCCCCTAAAAGTCTTTGTCTTGTCTCTGTCTCAATACATTTGGTCTTGGTCATGATTTGGTCTCAGTTTAAGTGGTGCTGACTACAACACTGACCTAGAGCAGGAGTAAAAAGAGTCAAATCAGTGCATTTTCAAAAAATACATTTCTTTTTTAGGATTTTGGTCCATGTTTTGCACCCTGCTTCAAATCCTCTCAGTCTCAGTCTCATTTGATATTTTCATTCCACTCTTCGTGGGCTCCATCATCGTGCAAGCACATTGAATCAATTGGTGACAACAAAGCAGTATTCCAGCAGACCAGCACCAGTAAAGTAGCATTTTGCTGTAGCTCTCTTGGATTTCTGGTGATTTTACATGAGTTGCAGAGAGAGGAGAAGGGGAACTTGCAGCCAATCCAGTGGTGCACCACATTTTCATAGAGGTCATTAATGCAGAGACAAGGACATGAGCCATCAATGGCTTCCCTCCCTCAAACTTTGCTAACTGTCTTCGTCAGCACACAATAGGCAGTGTTCAGTTGTGACTTAACTGCTCTTTACACCCTATTTCTAGATTCATGTAATTAGTGTCCATTATCATGCAAATAATCTCTTGCATTCCCTCTTGTTTTCAACCAGTGTGATGTTTGCCTCTGAGAGTGAGAAATAAAACTCTTGTCATTGACTTTGTTGTGTGTCTATGCTGCAGCATTTATTAACGTACAACTATGGGGCAAATTTGCAGAAATGACAGAGAGATCTCTTGCAGCCCGTACATGAAGACTCAAGGGTTAAACCCTTCAACTGTGCCCAACCCTGCTGACTTGCAGATTAGATTACACTGAACTACACGAATATGTCTCAGTGAGTCACTACTGTCACTTAAGAAATAATCTGTAGTACTTGTGGAATTGTAGGTAAAGAGAAGTACTGCAGTGCACATCCTATCATCTCTCATGGTCTATATAAACTCCAGAAATTAGACAACTGTAACAGAACTGACTTTGTAAAACAGTGACACTTCTTCTGTATTGATTTTCAACTTTACAGTTTCTAGTTTAAAGTTGGTCCTCCACCAATTTAACATTGCACTCTAGTGTCAGATTACAAAAAATTCATCCAGCAAAATCTTTTTTATTCCACACATTCTTCCTTCTCGTCAAAACCTGATGCCTACATTACCCACAATGCAACTAGACTGCTGTTAAGATAGTATTGAGTCTCTACTAGGTAACTTGTTTAATTGTACTTGCCACTTTTAATTTCCACTTAATTACATTTCTAAGCAAAAACTTATCTTAAAGCTGCTTGAATCAATACTTCTATATTTTTTAAATTTTTTTTTTTAAATTCATTTATTTATTTTATGTACTTTATTAATCCCACAAGGGGAAATTCAAGGTTTACACTGTGTTGTCAGATACACACAGGTCCGAATACACACTCATGCACAAACGGGACCTATACATGCATTAAATGGAGAGATGTCAGGGTGAGGGGGCTGCCCATGGACAGGCGCCCCGAGCGGCTGGGGGGGTTCGGTGCCTTGCTCAAGGGCAGCCTCGGCAGTGCCCAGGAGGTGAACTGACACCTCTACAGCTACCAGTCCACGCTCCGTATTTTTGGTCCGGGTGGGGACTTGAACCGGCGACCCCTCCGGGTCCCAAGCCAAGTCCCTATGGACTGAGCTACTGCCGCCCCTATAATAAAGTTAGATAAAATGACTACTGTATTGTCAAAGAGAGGTTGTTTATCACCCATCTATACCATTCCCCTCAGCTCTATGGAGCATTTTACTGTCTTTAACTCATTGTTTTGGTTTTCTGTTTTCACACTTTTGACTAAATCTTGTGGCTCTCAACAGTGTTGTTTTCAAAACGTTAGAGATAAAGCTAAAAAAATCCACTGTATGTGACTCAGCCCCAAATTGCACACAGACACACTTAAGTGACTTGCTGACGAACATAGTGGACAATTACTGCCGCAGTTAAAGAACCAGGTGGAAACCAGAACAGAGCTCAATGGAAATTGGGTTTTAAACTTACTTTTGTCACTATTTGCTCTTAAAGGAGCTCTATACAATATTTAGAATATTAATGTACCAGCAAAGAAATGCGTAAATGTAAATATATAGTGAAGTTATGGCATCGTGAGCAGAGAATGAATTCATACTCTCTGTGTGTTGTAGTCCAAGCTTCTCTATTCTTTGTTGTGGTAGACAGTCTGGCCATGTGTGCGTATAGTGCATGTGAGTCCCCGAAAGAGAGAGTCCCACTGGCTAGCTAATCAGCAACACTGCATTGGTGTCATACGACGATTATCTCTGGTATCAGGATGGCGTTGTTGTGGAAGTGTAGCAGCCCATCCTTTATTTTTCAACCCCAGAGTTTGCCACTTGCACTGATTGCTCTGTTAGCATTGTTTGCACTGTTAGCTGCTAGCTGACAGCTCAGCCAGCTTCATGTTGAGAGCCGTGTGCAAACATGCTCTGAGTCATCGGTACCCTCTGAGTATTGGACAGAGCTCCTTTAAACAGATCAACTTAACAGGGTGAAAATATGTTGGTGCTGTTGTTTGCAGGTGAATAAATAATAAAAATCAGTGAATGCAGGTTTAACTACAGCATGGGGACAATAATAGTATCAAACATTAAGTTTCCTTTACTAATGAATATAATGTTATCTATTTGTATTGATCTCACTGAGGTGTTTCTGGTTTGTTGCCTAAATTGTCCAGCAGGCCATGAAATGACCTTTGAGGCAGACAGGTCTATACGAGGTTAATGATAGCCACTCAGTGTCGTTTTACTGGTGAGAGCAGGTCTGAAAGGTCTGCGAGCCCAAAACGACTGAACATCTCCTCATCTCCTCCACCTGTCTGCTTCCACTGAGAGGCACAAAGAGGGGGCAGCTAATCCATGTTGGTGCGGAGGGAGGGGGAGGGGGAGGGGGGGTGTAAACCCAGCTAGCCAGCCAGCCAGCCACTCTGATGTGAGGGCTTGTGATAGCGGAGACACTTGATCACATTTATCTGCAGTTTACACCTTCCTGTCTTGATCTCTGAGCTATACAGGGGATCGCCTTTCCTACTCAAAGAAAGAAAGCAAGCAAGCAAGCGAGGGTTGGGGGTGGGAGGTGGAGGGGTGGATGGATGGAGGGAGAGAAAAGAGGCCAGGGCCCTCTGTGTGAATGCTGGTTGGGATTGTAAAGCGAGCTGAGCGATGACAGCTAAATGCGCTAATTTTCTACTGGGACTCTGGCTTTGTCTCACAGGGAGGGCTCAGCCACGGAGCTGTGACATCGAGGGACCGATGAACTTTTTCTCAGTGATCCAGTTGCAAGTTTGGTGACCAAAAAATGTTTGGTAAACGCTTGCTGTTTGAATTTGTAGCCACTGCCTGGCAAGACTGACAATTCATATCCAGGCATTTACGTGTTCATCGGTTCATGAAATCATCATAAAATGGCAAATCATAGATTTATGAAAGGAAAACAAGAACTTTTTAAATATTTCAACACTGTCCTGAGGTGTAAGGATAAAAGCTGTTCTGTGTCACTGAGTGTGTATAAAGTTAAAAAGTGATCACAGACTTTAAACTAAGGAAAAACATTTCAATGTATTTTTTTGTCCTGTTTTCTTACTGTCCTTGAGGAATGGGCTGAGAAAAAAAGCTTTTTAAGATCAAATGTTACCATGTTTTGATATGTTTGTTCCTAGTTTTAGGATGTTTTTTTTCCATGTGAACTGCATTGAAGTTAACTGTGATCTGACCATGATCTGTCTGCAAAATACTTGATTACCACCACAGGCTCATTAGAACATGAACGTTTTTCACTGTTCAGGATACACAAACTCAGAAAATGAATGCGAAGAACAAATCTGGTTAATAGTTGGGGATGTCATCTGAAATCACTTTGCTTACCTCCTCTAAATGATACCCTTACTTGTAATTTACAACTCAAAAAGAATGAATACAATATTATTGGTTATGTTTGATTTGTGTAGACTAAACTAGCTCGGGCCATGTGCAAGCTGAACAAGAACAATTGGGAAAAAAAACACTTAGTATAAATCAATCATTTTAGTTTACTGACACCGCTTAGTGAGAGTTAGCTAACCACTGAAATGTGGCTTCATGAGTACAGTCCACAAAAACTGAACCTGAGGTGAACACTTCATGACAACAATTGATTACATCAGTCCAGCAACACAACACTAAACTTACTACTTACTGATGTATACTTAGTGTTTGTACAGACATACACTTGTAGAGAAGCTGACTATGAAAAGCATTTTGTTGTTGGGCAACATGAATGTTTCCTTCACTTCACTCTCTTTCTTTTTATTGTAAGACAAAATACTAAACACTAACAAAACACCACAAGGAAGACAAGAACCGTGAATACAGGCCAGTTAAAGAAATCAGTGGATAAAAGGGCCGAGATTATGTTAGTTGTTGTGTGTTGATTTGATGTTGGTGTATGCAGCTGTGTGTGTGTGTGTGTGTGTGTGTGTGTGTGTGTGTGTGTGTGTGTGTGTGTGTGTCTATTCTACACAATCAGTCTGGGCTTAAGTCTATATGGTCGATAGATGGAGAAAACGAAGCTGAAGGGTGGAACACCACCACTTTCCCTCAGTTTCTCTGAGTCTTTTTCAGATGTGTTAAAGACAGGGTAAAGCCAAATCTGAGTTTTACATTGTAACACATTATACATGTTTGAAAACATGAAAAGACTGGGAACTAACTATATTAGGGCTGCAACGATTAGTCGACTTATCGATGACTAATCGACTATTAAAATAATCGGTGACTATTTTAGTAGACGACTAATCGGTTTGAGTTTTCATAGAAAAGTACTACAAAAGTACCCCAAAATACTCTTATTGCAGCTTCTTACGTTCAGATATTGGCAGCTTTACACACTCTCCCATAACGGTGAATTTTGGGGTTTGGGAGAGACAGACCGACATTTTTCAACATTTTAACACATTTTTCAATAAAATGATTAGTCGACTAATTGAAATAAGAAGAAATAATTGACAGATAAGCCAACAGTGAAAATAATCGTTAGTTGCAGCCCTAAACTATATAGTACTGAATTAGAGAGTTAAACTGTTTAACAGTTTTTCACTGTTTCTGTGTCCAGGATGTTTTTTGGGTGGGGCTAAAAGCCTAATCAATGACACAATGGAGCAATCCTTAACATACTGTAAGCCCTACACTATGAGGAACTAGGTTGATGTCCGGGCAGGTCAGTGTCCTTTGGCTCCAAATTTGATTCTGGCTGGTACAAGTCCAGTAAGGCTGCAAGAGCATGTATTGTAGTGCTACAATTAAAAGAGGCTGCAGCTTTCCTGCGAGTGGGTGTGGCTTAAGCACATTCCGCAGACACAACTGCAGCGTCTCAAAGCAGAGAATACTGCCTATTTTTTAAATGATTTTGGAAAGGTAATTGAAACACTTGGCGACTTTTTTAATCATTCAAATTTGGCTGGGTGATTAGAAACACATTTTTTCTGTGGTGTGACACATATTTAGTTTTGCTTTACTCAGACTTTAACTGCCACAGTCCTCTGGCATAGTGACTCTAAGCCAGGAGGAATACTGGAGATGGATAAATGTTAGGTAAAGAGGAAGTTGGTGGCTTTAGAATAACTCCTGATATCAAAACTACAAAATAAGTGCATTTGGGAAAAAAAAAAAAAATTACACATGGTCACACTGATGTAATGGACGTTACATTTAGGTAACAACAACACTTGGATAAGGACTGCCAAAGATCGCCTTCATGGTTAGAAGGTCCTCATGTTAGCCCCTTTTAAACAGAGATCGCCCTCTTCATGCAACCTTTGCATTTTTTACACAGAATCAAATGACGGCCGCATCAAGCCACGACAGTGTTTGATTTCAGACAGCATGCCGGCATTGTGGAATCAAAAGTGCCGTGATGGGTGTGACATGTAACACAATAGCCTTAGCATCTTGTGTGACATAACATATGCCTCGGCAGTGCTTTCTAAACAGTAGCAATGGCATTAACATGGCAACAACAGTCATTTATGGTCTCTGTTATATGCTGACTGATCTTGTCCTCTGCTCAGAGGGTAAGGAGCTCCTGGACCTCATTGTTTTTTTTTAATTTGGAGACATTTCTTCAGCCGTTATTCTTCTTCTTTGAGGTAACCGCTAACTGCTACCAGCTACTTTTTAAATGTCTTGCAGTGGGTTGAAGGCATAACACATCGTCAAAAGGTCACACCCGCGCCGTCCGTGATCCCGTCCTGCTGGCTGTCCCATTTATACAGACATCATTTCGGCGCTGTTACTGCCTCTGATGCCGGTTTAAAGGCAAAATAACTCTGTCCTCTCATTCTGCGATTGCACCTTTTATACAGAACGGCCAGGTAGCTTAACAGCATAAAATTTCCACCTTGAAAAGACAGTGTAAAAGGGGCTGTCGAGAGGGGGTGCAAAGCCTCTTGTGTCAAAGTCAGGTCTTAAATTGCAGTTTTTATGTATTTTTTTCTTGTTGGAAGTAGGGTTAGCTGCAGGGTTATTGTAGTATTGCTGCATGTACTGTAGAAGCCACTGTGTTCTCTACTGTGAAACTTTGATATATGAGGGAAACAAAGGAGGAAAAAGTGGAATATCTAATGAAGACTTAACTGTTTAGATCATGAATGCAAACATGTGGCAGAGCTCATCAGACTGCAGTGAGGTGAGTAGGGAGAGGACATTTGAGGCTATAGCTGAAAGAATGGGATAGATAGACACACACACACACACACACACACACTCTGGCATGAAGGCTCTACAATGTAAAGGAGCAATAAACAGTGATAATCCCCCAGGATTCTTCATGGGAACAGTCTCCTGTTGTTTAGTTGTAATTATCCTTTAATATGGACTCTGATGTCGTCTCTGCTTTCGCCTGCGCTGTCTTACACACGTGCACATACACTCACACACACACACATATAGTACAGTACGTACACAGTTTCTCTCTCTTGTGCGCACACACACACACATACGTAGACACACAACGTTGCTCTGTGCATCATTACACTCACTGTATTGCCTTACACAGGTAGAAACCTGAAGACTGTGTTAAGCTGTTTAAGACTCTTTTAGCTTCATTAAGACAGACAGAGCTCAGTCAGACAAAGTAGCTTTCACTGAGGCCCACAGTCTGCGGCATTCAGTCATGGATAATTTAACACAGACCAAATGTCAAGTGATTTTCAACTTTTACTTTGATTCTAATCCATTCTTTTCCTCCTTCGATACTTTCTATTCTATTCTACTCTATTCAATTCAATTCTACTCTATTCTATTTTGCTCTCTTCTACAGTCTTAACACAAATGTGCTGACTGAGAAATGTTCTCTTGTCTGGCAGCCAACGTCAATCATCTCGCCTGTTTGTGGAAATCACACCTGAGCCAAAAAGCGCTCTGCAAGTGGTTTCACATGTCTCTATTACGCCTGAGGAGAGCCTGATTTAACTTCAGAAGCTGCTCGGAGAAGCATCAGAAATTAAAAGTGAGGGGAAATGATCTGACAGGAATACTCCTCGTGACGAGACAGAAGTTGGTATTTTCTGTTGGTGCGGTTGCTTTAATGTGGTTTCACAAGCACACCAGAGATGAAAGCGGGTTCGGAGTCATCTTAAAATATGAATTTCACGATCTCAGCATAAAATTTCCCATATTGCTCAAGCCAGAATGCTTCCATGGCCTCATGCTATTATTCAATATTTTATATTTCCTTCCTTATATGCTATTATTCCTTCCTTAGCTTTATTTTCAGTCATGTTTCCTCAACAGTTGCACCCTGTAGTGCAGTGTAAAACAATACAAAACACTAAAATATACCCTACTTCATGTAAAATTATTCATTTTAGCTCTTATTTTTTGTTGTAGTTCTAAAAGAATCATACTATTCCCACACTTTCTGGAAAAACACCTGAGCAGGATTTATGAGAAATTCAAAAGCGAGATGACCAAATATTTATTCTGTTTGCTGAAGGGTCCATCACCTGCTCCTTTAGTTACTGAAAAAAAAGAAAAGAAAAATGAAATAACATCTACTTCTGCAGGACTGGCTCTGTTCAAGCTCTGTTGTGACAGCAGTAAGCCACCAGGGGGCACTGCAACTTCATGGCCCCGCAACAGAGCAAAAGAGGAATTCTTATGGAGAGTGTAGTGAGAGTTTGTGACAAAGAGAGGAAGTGTGACAGAGGAAAAAGACACAGGAAAAGTAGTTGGGAGGACAGAAATGTTGGGAAAGTGATATAAATAAAGACATGTGATAGACAGAATGAGAGACGGAAATAGATGAGTAGATGACAGAGAGGGTTGTGGAGTGAACACTGAGTCTGTTGAGTTGATTAGAGGAGTTTGGTGCAAAGACAACACTTTAGTCTCTCAGTTTTAATGGACAGACACTCTGTTGCTGAAACCCTTTGCTTCATATTTGCTCTGTAGCCTCAAATCTAGTCTGACGCTTTTAAGGTGACAATTATCACACCACCATCAAACCTGATTCACCATTCTGAGAAAAAAAGTAGTTTAGGTGGAGAAAGATGGAGTTTTGTCGTTGTATTCTATCAGTTGTGTTTGTGTTATATCATGTCTATTGACAAAAAAACCCACCTCAAACTCAATGAACTACATTTGTCACAAATGGCATTAAGCCTCTCTTTGTCATGACTCTGACTTGACCTGTAAGTCACTGTCTCCAAGCTCTGACTTTTTAGACTTTTACTGTTCAACATCTCATTTAGAAGAAACTGCTCACAGCAGCAACAATGACTTACAATAGGTGAAAAAGCTGCAATGCCAACATTGCAACAAAACAGTGGCCCCTTTTACACTGCCTGTTCAAGGCATGAATATCGCGCCATTATGCCACCTTGTTGTTCTGTATAAAAGGTATGATCGTGGAATCGGGGGACAGACTTGTCCCGCCTCTGAGCTGGGAACAGAGGCAGCAACAGCGCTGAAATGATGTCTGTATAATCGGGACAGCCAGCAGGACAAGATCATGGGTGGCAAGGGTGTGACATTTTAACGACGTGTTATGCATGTGATTCGCTGCAGCTAGTGGCTAACTCAAAGACGAAGAAGAGTGGCCTAAAATGTCTGCAAATTGGGAAAACACTGGGGTCCAGGACCTCCTTAACCTCTGAGCAGAGGACGAAATCAGCTGCCATATAACAGAGACAGTAAATGACTGTTATTGCCACGTTCATGCCATTGTTATTGTTTATAAAACGTTGCCAACAAGTACGTTATATGTCACAATAGAGGCCAACGCTGTTGTTTCACGTGTCACGTCTCTTTTGAGTCCGCAATGCCAGCTTGCAGTTTAAAATCTTACACAAGAGTGATGTGATGCCACCATGGTTTGGGCCTGTGTAAAAATGCAAAGATGGCATGAAGAACGGAGTTCATAGTGATCCTATGGCACGATCTCTGTGTAAAAAGGGCAACTGTGGGAGGTCAAAGGTCAGAGCCACAGAGTCTGCACAACAAACAAACACTTTCGTGTAGTACAAGAATATTGACAATTTAGCACATAAAGTTCAGTTTAATACACAGCCTGTGAGTACAGTTTTATAATGTCATCTCTGTGTGTTTGTGGCTTAAAATTTGTACCAGCGAGCCTGAATTACAGGATTTGAAAGAGCATGGATTTTGGAGGCAGGTGGCTCTAATGAAAGAAACTATTCAACTGCATTGTGGGAAATGTAGGATCCAAGGTTTTTGGGAGTTGACTGAAACTCAAGAAATCTCCACATCTGCTGCTCTGAGTTTGACTGTTTGCTTTTAATGTTTTTCTTGTGAGGCCCTTAGCTTAATAGAAGTCTATTACTAAATCAGAAGAGTACCACTTGAAGTCATGTAATGCTGAATAAAGAAAATTAAGTGTTTTGTTGTTGGTTAGATAGTGCCAACATGCATATTATGTTGTATGAAACATAAAAAAGGTAATTTAATGTGGCCACTGTGTGTTCTGTTGTTAGGTGACATATCATAACCTGAACTTCAATGCAACAGTAGTAAAATAAGTTCTTCAAATTTTAAAACTGTTATTTTTCACAATACTGCTGAATGGATGATGAAAAGCAAAGAGTTAAAGAAAAGACTAAGAAGAGGAAGGAAAGAAGAAAGAGACACAAAACGGAACAGAGACAGAGTGAGAGAGAGTCAAAAGCCTGGAAGTGTTTCCTGATCTCTTGTATATATACATGTGTGTGTGTGTGTGTGTGTGTGTCTAGGGGTCATAGAAATGGGAAAAAAACATCTGTGACCGCAGTGATGTCATTGAGAAGGGTGGCAAGAGAGAGGCAATTAACCATCATACACACACACACACACACACACACACACACACACACACACACACACACACACACACAGGAGCGCGGTGTGGGACAAAACAGAGCTGTAAAAACAGGGCCAGCTTGCGGCCAGTCAGTCCGTTACCCATAATGCCTTGGGTCTGGATGGTTGTCACTAGGTTCCGGTCGGCGTGGCAACAAAGCTTATTAATCTGCTGATGGAGGGCCAGCTGCAGAGGTGGCAGACGCACACACTCAGATACACGCACACACATTTGTGCACAAACTCACACACGCGCAGGCACACATTCACATAAACACACACACGCATCCAAAATAAGCACATGACTAATTCTTGTGATTCAAGTTTAGCGCTCACACAACTTCTCCAACACACACACACACACACACACACACACACCCACACACACACACACACACACACACACACACACACACACACACTCACACACACATTCTTGTGCTCTTGCTCACCTCTGCATCACTGTTGGTTTTGAGTCAAACCTCTGAAGGTCAACACTCTGTGTGACACTTCATCATTTCTTTACACACACTATCACAACATGCATCACTCGCTCACCTTTCCTTTTTTTTTACTGCTCAACATTTCTGATTGGTTTTACAAATACAGAGAGAAAGAGTCTCAAAGTGTGTGTGTCTAGGTGTGTGTATGTGTGTGTGTTTGCGGTGTGTGTTTCTTAGTTTTTCTCCAACTTTAATGCTGTTCCCCCAGCATATCCTTGCTGGTTGCCTAGAGACAGGGATTTGAGCGAGGCCCCTTGGTTCATTCCCACACAGTCCTCTGGTCTGTGTGAGTGTGTGTGTGTGTGTGTGTGTGTGTGTGTGTGTGTGTGCGCGCGTGCGTGTGTGCGTGCGTGCGCATGTTGAAAGGATATTTCTCTCCTTTGCCTTTTGATTCATTCTCAGTGTGAAGCACCTCCCTGTGGAGACAGTATGGGTGGGCAAGAGAGGAGGAGAGGTGGAGGAGGTGAAGAGGAAGAAGAGAAGAGAAGGAAAGAGGAGAGGGAAGAAGAAGTGACAAGAAAGCAAGAGGCTAAGTAAGGCAGGATGGAAAGAGTGGAAGAAGGGATGGAGGGAAAAAAAGGGAGAGGAGCTGGGCAGTATGTCGTATGAAGGGAGGAAAGGAGGAGGAAAGGAGGAGGGAAGGAGAGCTGCTGGTCACACATCAAGGCCTGGAAACAAAGAAGCCAAGAACTCTCCCTCCTCTCCTTCCTCCATCCCTTCATCCCTCCATCCCTCCATCCCCACAAACACAAGTTTCTCTTCTCACAGGAAGAGAGTGAGTCCAATGCTTCAACCGCCTGACAGAGAGAGGAGGTGGGGGGTGGCTAAACGTGTGCATGGTCTGGTTTGTTTCTAGCTTGTCTTAGCATTACGGTGTGAATACATGATGATCTTCACTGACTTATAAAAAGTCCACCAACTACAGTACAACTACCATCTTAGACTTTCGAGTACCAGCCTTGATCTATGCAGTGCTCATCTGCTAAATGCTGACTTTTACCTTCAAACTCCAGAACAGCTGTCAGCCACGGAGGCGGAGGGAGGGTTCACTTGAAATCAGTGAAAGCCGCTCTGTTAACATTTGTATTATATTGAGTGCTTCAAAACCCAGAAATGGACAAAATTCAGTTCTCAGTTACAGAGATGGGACATATTTTGTGGTGTTACCACTCATGTAAAAATAAAAAAATTGAATTCCACTTTAGCTTAATGTTTGTTTTCAAAGACTGGCAATGCTTATAGTACAATCCATGATTTATAGTGTCATTTTTTTGTGTAGTTTTTACTGGTACTTAGATAACTAAAAGAAAACAAAACTATACAAAACAAGAGAATAACCTTTTAGTAAAAAGACAGAAATTAATTACTGGGTACAGTGCTGGAAAACAAAACTGAGGTCTGTGACGTGGGTGGGAAGAGTTTTTCTCTCTGATTTCCTTTCAAAATTTGGGGCCGCAGTAGCTCAATCCATAGGGACCTGGGTTGGGAACCAGAGGCTCAAGACCCATCTGGACCAAATATGTTGTGTAGACTGGTAGCTAGAGAGGCACCAGCTCTGACGCTGGGCACTGTCGATGTGCCCCTGAGCAAGGCATCAAACCCCCAACTGTTTGGGGGGCTGGTCCATAGGCAGCCTCCTTGCTCTGGCATCTCTCCATTTAATGCATGTATAGGTCCTGTTTGTGCACGTGTGTGTATTTCAGGCCTGTGTGTATATGACAGAGTGAAAAAGTTGAATTTCCCATTGGTATATCTTGTTCTTTTTCTTAAAATAAAAGTATAGTAAGCCTACATTGTGAAGCAATTGCAGCAACATGTTAAAACTTAAGTTGATAACTTTTATGTTACTAACTTTGTGTCATATCTGCTGAAACTGTCACTATATTCTGAAAGAAGTACATGAGACAGATAATCTGTGAAAAAAATGTGTTCCTCCTCCTCTTTCCAGTGCCCCTAATGGCATTCACTAGAATCGACAAAACAAAAACAACCAATCAGAGCTGAGGAGGCTCTAACCCAGCTGTCAATCATGTCAATCACAGCTCGTGAACTGCGGCCAAACTGTCAAACTTGGCAGCGTTGATCTACTATAAATCAAGATTCTGTCACTGCATTGCCTGTTTCTCCCCTTAAATACTTTCAGAACATGTTTTAGTAACTGTTTATCTGTAAAATGGGAAAGTTAGTCTGGCAACCATGTTGGATACAGTCCACCAGGACCAAGTACCACCCACCAACTGGACAAATGTTCTCATTTTATAGAACAGTACATTAAAATATGTTTCTGAAAACATCTGAGGGGAGAAATAAGCAATGCAGTAACAGAATCTTGATTTATATTTGATCAGCGCTGTTTAGTTTGACAGTTTGACTGCAGTTCATGAGCTGTTTGACATGATTGACAGCTATGTTAGAGACTCCTCAGGCCATTTGAGGCGCTAAAAGGCAACAGAGTAGGCAGGGGAGTGTGATTTTTTTCGACAGATTATCTGTCTCACTTAGATCTGTGAGAATATAGTTAGTTTCAACAAATAGGAAGAAAGTTTTTGTTTTGGTTTTTTTTTAACATAAAAGTTGACAACTGTAGTTTTAATATCACACTGACAGAAATGCAGCATAATGAATAAGTTTTAATTCAGTGTGATGTGGTTGTGTATTTTTGCCTGCACCACTGAACTACTGATCATTATGGTGCTTTAGTCTTGAATACCCTGTTTATTTGTTGTAATTAAATCAACACAGGATTTAATGTAATATGGTCAAAAGTCTGTGGACATCCAAACAAAGTATGTAGACATCACAAGATTACACTCGTGCGTGATTACTGAACATCTCATTCCTAAACCATGGCATTAATATGCTGCTATATCAGCGACCAAAAGAGGTTGAACACTGTTGTTTCGTGATAAGGCTCACTCAGTGTTCCTGCTCATCCCAGAGGTGTTGGGATGAGGTCAGAGCTCTGTGGAAGTCAGTCAAGTTCTTTCACACCAAACTAAGAAAAACATTTCTTTATATACTTGGCTTTGTGGTCAGGGGCATATCGATACAGGAAAGAGCAAAACACAAACTGCTGCCACAATTCGACACACAGTATTTGTTCAAAAATATTATATACTGCATCATTAAGATTTCCCTTAACTAACTATGAACTACAGGGACTATCCCAAACAGTGGTAACAAGCCCCGGACCAAAAGGTACACAAATGTGCGTGAATCAGTTCTGGTGACATTATTTATTAATTTGCTGTACAGCTACAATCACTGTTATAAATTTAGTGTTGGCTCAGAATAATACGTTGCAGTGATAATACAGATTTTCCCTATAATGAGAAACATGGCAAATTACTACTTCAGTGTCACTAATAACAGTTATTACCAATCAAAAAGTAAGTTGGCGTCTTTGTGGTGTCATCACCTCTTGGAGAATGAAGTTGAATTGTCCAAAAATTGCATCCCACCTCTGTCAATCTGACTTTATTTTCAACAGAATTAGTCATCACCTTCCCACGCTACACTACTGTATCTTTAATGACAAAGTGACAGTTTAATTCACTTCCCACTACTCTGAATCTCACTGCTTTGAATGTAACAGCACAACAGGAACATTACATCACTCACAAGAGGTAAGAAAGTATCTCTTACACAAAGTTAAAGCAATATTATGCAATTCTCGCATAACATTGAAGTTTTGAAGTGGTGCACAACTGTCATAAATACAGGCCTTCAGTTAGTGATTGCAGGAACTCAAATTGAGCCAGCGTAAACCCCAATGCCACGGGTCTAATCCCAGAGCGCCCCGACACCCTGCCAGATCAGCAAACTTTCTGTTGCTGCCATTACACAGGTTAGACCTCTAGACTGAATAAAAAAAAGGATGTAGCCACTATGTCAACATTCATTGGTTTGTGGACTCTGCATTTTGGCTGTTGTCATCTTGGATTTTTGGAGCCAGAGGCGTCCATATTTGGGTGAAAGGGCCAGCGCTGTGGAGGAGCAAGGGGTGGCTCTGACCAAGAGCTGAGGTAACGCCTAGCAGACAGCCTGTTACTCAAAGTGGCCACACCCTTAATTATGCCTAACTTTAAAGCTACTTTTACACTGCTGCGCAGTAATTACCCTGCCAACTGCCTACCTGGAACAGTTTTCCCCCAAAAGGTAAAGAGTTTTGAAAAACAGTTGCGGCCACTACAGTCCAGGGCTGTGATGACAGGCAGGTGCTTTGGTGAACACTGGCAGAAGTGCAAGCTAGCTTGTAACTGCATACTGTAGCAAGATAACGGGAATCACTGAAATAACCTATGCATTCTATATGGACTATTTACCACTTATCTGAAGTTTGGTGGAAATGTTATCTAAGGCCTAGGTTTTTTTCTGGTTGTCCTCCTAGCCCTGAAACTACAAATATTCAGAAACCAGCATTATCTGTCCCTCCATCTTGTCTTTTGTCTGCTTCTGTGATGCCCGTTATTTGATCAGCAAAAGCCAGGCAGCAACTACCAGAAGTTAAAATGGTGAACTCTGCATGGCAGAACAAAATCCTTGCACGTGCACATGGGTGCCAACTGCTTTGTACGCCTATTGCCATGTTGGAAATTGCATCCACTCTGCCACCTTCCTCTCATTAAAGTGACTGGACGTGGTGAGTTAAGCAGTTTAAGCTTCAATAAAGTTTAAATGGGTACGTTAAAAATCTACCCCCGTACAGTTGTCACGGATGATTAAATAACTATAGATACCAAAATGATTTTTTTTGTACCAGGCTGTAAACATGCTGTAAAGGGGCTGAGAAAATCAATACACCGTGTGCAGCTTTACAATGAAATAAGATTTTACCTGTTTGAAATAGTAAAAAGTAGAACATTTATACATGGATGTTAATGTTCATATTATTTTGGTGGGCTGCCGCAAATAAAGCAATTAATGTGAAACACTGAACACTGGCAGACATGTACACTCTGCTGGCCGCAAGACAGATCACTACGCTTACATCAAGATAGCATAAACAGTTTGCAACCCTGCATTAGTTTGCTCAATTCATACATTGGTCATGATATATGAGATTTGGATTTTTTTCTTTGTTCCTGTCAGGATGTCCTTGCTGAAAATACAGAGCTAATTAGCTGGTGGTCCATGACGAAATGCCATCATGGACACTTATCTATGGAGATCCTACCTGCTTACCAAAGTTACATGTTGCAAGAGCAGGAATTTCGTGCAAGGAGTAGGAATGAAAGAGGCACCATTTGCCCTATTACAAGTTAGTGTATCTTCAAAATGATTTCCAGACTCTGACTTTCTAGGTCCAGTGTGGAAAATTAAGAGGGACTTAGGCATCTACTGTAGCAGTGAGGATTGCAGATTGCCACCAGCTGAAACTTCTCCTGGTTGGAATTCCTTCAGTGTTCAGTGTTCAGGAGGTTTTTACCTGGAAGTGAATTATCAGCAGAGGTATCTTCCTCTCCAAAGCAAACAGACCCGGCGATTTAAACCAATAAAAACTCTTTTTTTCTAGTGCATTCACCGCAGAGAGGCTGCTGATTACAGTGGCCGACGTGAAAACATGAAGGGCTTTATCTAGAGCCAGTGGTTGGTTTGTCCATTCTGGGCTATTGTGGAAACATGGTGATGCAACAAGGTGGACTCTGTAGAAGAGGACCTGTTCCCTGAGTAGATATATACAGCTCATTCTAAGGTAATAAAAACACAACAATTCTTATTTTCAGGTAAGTATACACTAAGTAAAACCTACTTATTATATTACGTTCCATTTCTGCCAATATATCACCTTAAACCCTACACACTGAACCTTTAAGTTAAAAAAGTTGTTTAATGTTGCTGTAATTCAGTTATTATGATAAATTACTGATAATGGGTGGAAACAAATTTATTGAACTTACAAACACAACAAAGAAAAAGCTCATCAAGTCTTACTAATTTATGAACAACTTGTTTTTGTTTTCCTGGAGTCAACTTTTGTCAAACTCCCATGAGCCCCCTCTGCCTACCTCATCATCTCTCCTCCTTTCCCTTCCAGTCCCACCTCCTCTCCCCTCCATCCTTAACTCCTCATCATCACCCCCCCCCTCCATATAGCGCCTCCTGATCCCAATCAACCCCCTCTCCCCCTCACCTCCTCCCTCCTCTCCGCATTCCACCCTGCTGATGTCAGACTCTAAATGAACCACTGTGTGTGTGTGTGTGTGTGTGTGTGTGTGTGTGTGTGTGTGTGTGTGTGTGTGTGTGTGTGTGTGTGTGTGTGCGTGTGTTCATGTGTGCTAAAGGGTCAGGCTTGGTTGCCAGGACGATAGGCCCTCCAACAGCTTTCTGCTCCGACGCTTTGAGCCCTGAGCCCTCCTCAAAGCATCATGGGAAAACAATTAAAACCTTCTCCAAATCTCTCTCGCCCTCCTTCTCTTTCTTTCTCTCTTTGTCCTTCTATCTCTCTTTCTCTCTTCATCTCTCCATCCAACCCTCTCCATCTCGCTCTCTCCCTTTCAGACAGTCTTCACTCAAGCTTGAGTTTCTGCCTGGATTGAAAACAAGTTTTTATTTTTATTATATTTTCCACCTGAAATGTCTCTTATGATGCCCACATTCACCAAACCGACTTCAGAGAACTAGCAGCGACGAAGGCCCCCGCTGCGTCATCTCGGCCAAAAAGTTCAACATGAACACACCATAAAGACTTCAAACAACGGCCAAGCAGCTTGTACGTTCTATGCTTGCATGAGAGGAAATAATTCTCCACACCAGCAGACGGCAGTGGTCTGTATTCATCATTAAAAAAGGGAAACCGAAAACCATCTTGATGGTAGTTAGCCAGTTAGCACATTATTAACACAATCCATTGGTGAAAAAACAGAGCATATTTACCGTGTGCCAGTAAACAACAACCAAACCATCATGAGACGTTTCTGCTAAAGAGCTCAGTGGTGGCTTCTCCAGCATTATACATGATGGTGCCCAAATCATTCCAGTAAGAAAATCTTCACTGGGTGCCTACACTGAAAAAGTTTTCCAGCACTCCGAAGTTCGGGGCCAATAGCACATGAGAGTTTCAGTAATGTCCCTTTTGGGTCACTGACTTCCTGCTTCTCACCACACACACAAATGGCATGAAAATAATACACTACTAGTCTATACAGTGGTGGAAAGAAGTTTTCGGACACCCCATGCATTTGTGAAATATTGCATTAAGAATCACTCTCAGGTCTTCAAGTGCAATTTCTTTTAGTACAGTCACAGCCAAATTACTAAACAAATCCTAAAAAAGCCATTAAAAACTTAAAATTGATTGGTTCCATAAAAATACATAAGAAATTTTGAGTATTGGGTCATTTTGGTACCAGTGATCCACTAATGAAGGTCGTGCTTTTTATTAAAAGACACAATTTTTGTTGCCGTGCTTCGTGTTTATATAAAGCCAGCACATTTGAAAGTTCTTCAGAGACAAAAATGGCTAAAACAAGGAACCTAACACAGGAAAAACGCCTGAAGATACAGATTCTCAACCAGGAAGGGTACAGCTGCCGCCAGATAGCCAGGAAGTGCAGATGCAGTCCTTCAGCAGTTGGATACACTCTGCAGAAATACAGACGAACCAACAGCTTGGAAGACAAACCAAGATCTGGGTGTCCAAGGGTTTCTTCAGCAAGAAATGACCGCATCCTGATCCGCATGTGCAGGGAAAACCGCCGAATGACATCACAGGAGCTTCAGCAGCAGTGGTCAAACCAAACTGGTGTCCAGTGTTCCACCCGCACTGTACGTGGCTGACTTTTAGATCATGGCTTAAGGTCCTACAAGGCTGTCAAGAAGTCCCTGATCAATGAGAGACAGAGGTTAGCCTGGCGTCGTTGGGCCCAAGCACACAAGAACTGGACAGCCAGGAATTGGAAGAAGACTCTGTGGTCAGATGAGTCCAGTTTCCAGCTTTATCTTCCTCCTGCTAATGTGAGGGTACGCAGAAGGCCAGGCGAAGCATTATCTCCAGCATGTACAGTACCCACTGTCAAGCATGGTGGAGGCGGTATCATGGTTTGGGGATGCATGAGTGCTGCTGGTGTTGGTCATCTCACTGTCTGTGATGGCACATTGAACTCTGCCAAGTATTGTGCCATTCTCCAAACCCACATGCTCCCTTCTGCACGTGCACTGTTCCGTCGAGGTCAAAACTGGATGTTTCAAAAAGATAATGCCCCTTGCCACACATCCAGGGCCAGTAGAACTTGGCTGCAGGAGCACAGTATCCAGGTCTTAGAGAGGCCAGCTCAATCCCCGGACATGAGCCCCATTGAAAATCTGTGGTGGATTATCAAAAGGTCTGTTTCAGAGCGTAAACCAAAGAATTTAGAGGAATTAAAAGCAGTAATTCAAGAAGAATGGGACAAGATTACCCCGCAACAGTGTGAAAGGCTCGTGACGAACATGCCAGCCAGGATTAGAGCTCTACGTCGTGCTAATGGCAGGACTACTAAATATTAATTTGATGATGTGATGGTTTATTTATTTTTTGTTCAGTTTTGAACACATTCTCTGTTATTTGTTGACTTTGATACCGACAATCTTGAGAACTGACATATTGAAACTGTCAAGAATTTAGTTTTGTTAGTTTTTCTTGTAAACAATAAAAAAAAAAAACATTTGTATTAGTTTGTGTCTGTCTAATGCAGCCACACTTTTTGAAACACAAAAAAGATTTTTCCACAAATATTTCATGATAATATTTAAGACTGTGTAAAAACTGCTCAGTAACGGGAAAACTTTTTCCCATTACTGTATATCCCAGCACTCTTCCCGAGGGCTTGAACATAATTCAAGGAGAAGTAAAAACACACTATTAAATCATTACAATCCATTAGGGTGGATCAATGATTACTTTATTTATCACAATGCAAAGAACAAGTTGAACCTCTCTGCCTTTTTTTTTTTTTTTTTTTTTTTTTGGTGTTTCCAAAATATAACTGAAAGGCGACTCAAACCATATGACGACACTTAAAATTTGCCACTATATTAATGAATGGATATATATCAATATAATCAGTAATTAATTTTGTATTGTACTTCAATGCACATCTTTATTTTGTCCATGATAGAGAACTTGCTGAGAAGTGAGAGCTGAGATGGCTTGTCTATCTCGAGTAGCCTACCAGTACATTCTAAACATGGATACAGGCAGTCTGTATACAATCCTAACATAGATACAGGTATGACAGGATCTTTGAAATTGAAGTTAGGATAAGACAGGTAGTTAGGATATTTCCCCAAAATAAATTTTTTGGCATGACAGTTTTTTTAGCCTTTATAAGACTCACAAGAAATCAGAGAGCAGACGGAGGAGATAAAGAGAGAGAGAGACAGTGGTTGACAAATGTCCCAACTGTAACCAGAAACACACCAAGAATGCTGCGATGACATAGTCAGTGTCGTTAACCCAAAGGCCACCAAACACATGCAACATTTTCAGGGTGAGTTTTCAGTTTAGTCTGACTTCCTTCTCTCCAGTGTACAGTATGCTGTTAGATGTCTGTCAAAGTTCACCTTAATGATCCAGGTGGTACAAGGTGTGACTGCTGAATCCATTTTAAATCTGACTTCCTCTAGACTATACTCCCAGTGACCCTGAACAGAAATGATCTGATAGGCATGTATGATTTTCAGAAACAAATCAAAGCCAGTGTTTGGAAAAGTCCAACGAAATGTTATCACAACATTTTCAGTTAGAAAGCCTTTGCAGCACTCACTAATGTTTTATGATAAATGAGCCAGTTTCATTCACCTTGTTTGTAGAAGGCAGAAGTGGGAAACATAAGGTGGAAGTCAGTATGGTTAAACCTCAGGATAAATCTGACAAAATGCAAAGGCATAAAAGCTGTCTAAATTAGAGATAAAACTGTCTTTATTCAGTCAAGAGTTTCCCCAACAGTTGCTGAAGTGAAATTTACAGCACAATATGTACCATCTTGAGGTTTTACAAGGTTATAGTGACAATGCCAGTATCCAGGAATAAAACCACAGGTCGCACAAGAGAGTCCAAGCTTTGTGGGTGGACCCATACCTTGAAACTTTTTTTGAAAAATAATTCCACCTAAATTACAACTTGGGTCATATTTTTGTAGTTTTGGATACCATTACGACAGTTAATCGCTTCCTACCTGATCGCCTACCTGTTTCTTTATGTAACTGCAGCAATGTCATCATTTTTCTAATTCTCTGATTTCTACTGACTTGGACAAATTCCTTTTGCAAATGATTTTTACTCAAATGTATCATGTCGCTAATAAAGTTTTTATTATATGGAAACGAAAGCAGGTCAAAACTGGCAGAGCCTGTTTTTCCAGGATCTTTTGGAGATGTTTGCAGTGGTGAGTGTAGGGTGTACCGTACCTCGCTATCTTCTGTGATACTAACTCTTCCTGATCCGACAGGGCCTTTGTGCACTTTTCTGCATTGTCATTTTCATAAATGCCACAGCTAACACATCATCTGCTTCCCAGCTTATTATCTCCACATGTACTTTACAAATTCAATTAGGCCCTTCTTCCCATCTTGTTACATTCCCTCAACAGCTGAAATCATTTTTGGAGCCGCAGTAATTTACAACACAACATTAACATTTTCTGTCCCGAGCCGTCATGTCTTCGTCTCCCTGACAAACTTACTGAAGTCATAGATAATTCATTTGATTCTAAATTACAGCTTTCCATCGCGCCGCGCGCCCCTCTTGCAGGGGTTTGTTGTGACAAGCGGGCGCGCTGCTCGTCTCCGACCGTGATTTCTGTCGGCCCTGATGACAAAGATATCATGCAGCGCGTCTTTAAACATGACGCTGACATGTAGCACTTATCCACTCACTCAGAGAGAACAAGACAGCATTGCTCCTCGTGACACCTCCCTCATTTCCCATGATGCACATGTAAGGGGTCGCCTCCGCATGACGATTAGTAATAATAAGAGTTCTTGAAAATTTTGGGATGTACTTTAGTTTAGTGTTGTTTTTTTTTCCTAGAGGGGAATGGGGTGGGGAGCTGGAAGGGGACAAAAGCTGCCAAAGAGCCATTGTGTCTCAATAAAATGAGACATTTCTTCTATTGTGTGTGAATGAGTCACTTATGAAGGCAGTAACATTGTATAAAAGGGAGAGGTTTATTTAATTCTGATTCCGGTCCAAATTTGCATCTGAAACAATGAAAAGGCTTCATTTGATGCGTTTGTCTTGTTGGGGGGCTGGAAGCTGAGGGCAGAGGAGAGGGGAGGACTGGAAAGAGGAGGAAAAGAGAGGAAAGGAAAGCAAGGATAGAAGAGGATACAGTAGAAGAAAAGAAAATAGGAGAGGACAAGAGAGAAGAGAAAAGGAAAGAGGAAAAGCAAGGATGCAAAACAGAAGAGAGGAAAAAAGAGTAAAGGAAAGAAAAAGAAAGGAAAGAAGAAGAGGAAAGAGGAGATGTACAAAGTGAACAGAAGAGGAAGAGGAAGGAAGAAGGGAGATAACGGCCTAAATGGGGTCATGGGAGCATAGAGGGCAGCAAGGAAGCACATATGAGGCTACATCCACACTAAAACACTGTTCTAAAATAAAACAATATCTGTACATGTGTATTTCTAGCATTCTTTTAGAAATAATCTCGGTCCATACTAACACTCCTCAAAACGCATATCACATGACCATTCATACACTGACCATCCACATGCTGGTGTAAACTGGAAGCAGATTGTTGAGTCTGTGATTGGTTGCTTAGTTACAGAAAATGCTACGGAGGAAAAGTAGGACCAGAGATTTCTTTGCTTGGACTGACAACAACTTTAGAAATTACTGTTATATTATTTTGCGCCACGGACGCTTCATATCCAGCCCTCCCATTTAATGCCGGGGGTCAAGCTGACCCTCAGTTGTACAATAAATGGAACAACCTGCATGTCCGTGTTTTAGAGGAGTAGTGTGGACGCTAGCCGCAGACATAGCAATAGTTCTGTGTTTTAAAAGGTACCCTAACGTCAATATAATAATAATAATAGCTTTAATTTGTATAGCGCCTTTCAAGAGACCAAAAGACGCTTTACAAAAGAAAAAAAAAAAAAACAGATAAAAAAACCAAAACAAGACAGAGCAAGACAAACAGACTAGCTGCTAAAGGCCTGTGTGAATAAGCGTCTTTTCAGGGCATATAAATGTTCTTGACAGATTCACTATTCTATGTGTTGCATCCTGTTGCTTCTGCTGCTGCAATTGACCTTTTTTTTCAACATGATAACTGAAAGTTTCATCTCAACTTTGGCATCATGTTGGGACACACAACACAGATTGCTGATCGGGTGTTCATGCAGACGACTCATTGCCCAAGTGGCTGCTAAAAAAGATTCTTTATTTCACAGGATTGTCTGTGCATGTGTTAATACACAGAGGGGGTGAAGGTGTCAAATGAAAAAGTAACCAGACTGAGTGTCAGTCTGTGAGGAAGTCAAGTGCTAGTGTGTGGGTTGGAAATGAGCGCCGCTTTACCGTCACGCCATATAAATGTCTAGCTTTTGTCCCCATGTCGATCGTTAAATCTTTGAAACTGATTTCTTTCGCAGGTCAGGGACATGACTGTTTACAACAACTTTTAACACTTCAGGTGGCCTTCGGGGAAGAGAAACCTTCTGATTCACTAATTTTTCACAGTCAGTCAGTTATGGATTGGGGAGAAGTTTATTTACACTCTTTTTAAACATTCTTTGATTGAGTCTCTTTGACACTTGAAGTGTTCTTCAGATCTGCGACCCTGTACCGCTGGACTGAGTTCACGGCTCTTTAATATGACTGGGGTCATGTTTGATTTCCTCATTCAGAGAAGCTTCTTTATGTTACTTGTGATGTGCATTGATTGGTTATTTGTAACCTCCACAGACTTGGCATTAGATATCTTTACTCTTTCTGTTGTCCCTGCAGTGTTGGATTGATTGGGGCTGGTGTCAAGTTTTTCTTTTCTTACAGTTGGTAATTGTTGAAGGTGTCGGGATCCTCAACATATGAAGTTAGCTACTTTTGCTTTGCAGCTTTCAGAAACAGCAAAGTGATCACAACAATCAGAACTGAAGGAGAAAGAGTGCACTGAATGTAAAAACAAAACTAACATTTTGAAACTGCATGCTAATTTGACTCCTTCAACTTGTTGAACAGATGTGCTGAAAAACAACTTGTAATGTTCCTTTATTTTTCTAAATTGACTTATCAGTTGATATCCGTAACCCATTTCTTTGGCATAGAGATGTTTTGATTGCACAGCACTTTCCAGGCGAGGGGGAGCGTGTTGCTCGTAGGTTGTTCATTACACTTTGGACTTGAAGCCAGTAACATCATGTCCGCTTTATTTCTGTCTATCTCCCCTTACAGGTAAGAACAATGGTTGTAATATGTTTATTGTAATATGTTTAATAACTGTGTACATATGTTGTCTGAGTTACAAGGAACGCACTGGTGGTAAATATCTGTCAAAAGTATCTTTAGCAAGTGAATTTAGAAAGCTGAAACACTTGAGTGTTAGCTTGGTCATAGCATGCATGCTAGCTTAGGTTACGCAGGCAGGGCATGACAGAGACGTGCCCAGCACCGTTCAGTGGGAAAGCAGGCTCTGTCTGTATTCATTTTGTGTTGTATGATTAAAATGGCAATGTCAGCATGTTACAGTTTAAGAAATATGGTGTCTGTCAAATGTGTAGGTGCATATCTGCAATATTTACGTAGAATTTAAAGGAAGAGTAGAGGTAAATAGATAATGACAGTGTGTATTTTCTTGAGGTAAAGATGCCTATACGTTATGCCAGTTATTTAAAGGTACCATGTGTATTTTCCCAATTGTGTAGTTTCTTACGCCAATAATGCATAGTTATTATATCTGTTGTTTTACTAGACATGTATTTTTCAAAGTTTGCAGGTTTTTAAAGCAACAGTGCGTATTTTCTGTAGTACATTGTTTTGAAATTGTTGTGTAGAGATATGTCTGTTGTTTAGTTTGGTGCATTTGTTGTTCACTACACTACTACTACTACTTCAGATTTTGAAAGTCACGTATAAAAAAATCACTTTAATGAGTACTTCAGTTCCTTATGACAAGTCTACTGAGGATCACATGTAGTTCATGTTTGTATCTGGAAAAATTAAATTGACAGTTTGATACACATGCTGTATACCGTGCTTTATAGACTGAAAAAACAATGAAAAGGTCATCACTCACTGAGGTGTGAAATCACTTCAGAGACTGGTAAATCCTTCCACAAACACACACACCGTGTACACACACTGATAGTGGAAGTATGTAATTCTGTCCTGCACAATGTAAACCTTTTTATCAGTAAATCTATTGTTTTATATTCAAATTTTGACATAGAGAAATACATAATACGTTCATTAAGACATTGTAGTGAATTCAAAACAATAAAAAATACATTCAAGTAACTAAAAGTAACAATATCTAAACTGCATATCTAAATAATTTTTTTCCTAATCTAAACCTAGTGATTGGGCAGCAGTGGCCTTAAAGTAAGAGACATGGGCTTCTGATCCTGAAGGTTGTTATGTTACTACTAATATCTAAATGTGTCCTTTGCAACAGCAGTGAAACATTGTGATGTTTCACCAAATATGCATCGAAGTTAATGAAGATATAATACTTTTCCTATGCACACAAAACACTTGGTTCTCTCCATTTTTTTTTTAATCCAAGGTAGCTTGCACTTTGCCAACATAATTCATATTCCATAATCCATCCACCTGAAAGTTTTAGTATATCAAGATACTGATTTAACAGCATCAATACTACACAGGTATGCCTTGGGATGGTCACAAAAAGGCTGAGGCTCAGGGGTACAGTAGGTCATCCACTAATCTGAAGATCAGGGGTTCGATCCCAGGTTCCTCTAGTCAGCGTGTCCAAGTATCCTTGAGTAAGATACTGAACCCCAGGTTGCTTCTGATGGCTGTTCCAATCAGTATATGGGTGTGTTAAAAACTGAATATCTGGTGGCACCCTGTATGGTAGCCTCGGCCACCAGTGTATGAATGGGTGAATGTGACTCGTAGTGTAAAAAGCGTTTTGAGTGGCCGGAAGACTAGAAGAGCGCTTTTGCATGTCCGTTACTCTCAGTTACGCAGTTTGATCACACAATGCAATGACGCAGAGGTTGCAAGTTTTGAGGGAGCATGTTAAGGACATGCTGACTGCAGGAATGTCCACCAGAGCTGTTGCCCATAAACCAAATGTTCATTTAACTATCATAAGATGTCTACAATGTTGTTTCTGAGAACTTGGCAATACATCCAACCAGTGTCAACAATCACAGACCATGTGTACCTCAGGACCACATGATGGTCATATAAATGGCTGGTCTCAGGCAATCTTGCAGGTGAATAA